>CM042326.1:28408741-28703741 GCA_023566125.1 Zingel zingel | reverse complement strand
TGCTCTCTCACAGACCATTTGGGATTGTTAGGAACACAACTCTTGTTCCTATAAATCACCACCATGTTGCGTAACACTGCCAGCCCTGCTCGATGAAACTGGAAATTAAAAAGACGTTGCAGTTGAGATCATTTCCGACAGCAAAATCTGATGTGTGTCGTGCTGTGTCAGATATGAACAGACACCAGGGTTAGATACTAATGGATTCATAAATGCACCGTTTAGTGTGTATGTTCCATTAGACACTTTCCCTTTTTCTGCTGGAAATGTAGACAATTGAGTCCTCAGTCTGTGCAGGTTAGGAAGCAAATATAGAAAGGTGTCAAGCTATTATCCTGATTTGTCTGTTCAGGTGTTTTTTGTTACTTACCAGAAGTGCTGCTAATGCATATCAGCTGTTGAGTCTAATTGATTTTCTGAGGAATTGTTGTTGCAGCACATGTAAGAAAAAACTGCATTTGTATTCAAAGCTGAACCACACAGTGTTTTGACATAGCCTATTAAAGGGTACATTCAGTGTGAGCTGCGGTGGGTGATATTTTGAGTCCCTTCGTATATGTGTTATGGATGAAAAAACGTTTTTGCAAAGATGAAAATATGGAGCCTGAAGCAGTAGGAAATAGCACACAGACAGCAGGAGAAGAAAAAGCTGTGCGCACATGAACTGCTGCCTTTACAAAATCAAACCAATATTATCAATTGAAACAACCAATACAGTTAAAAAGCCAACAGTTGAGTAAAGGATGGACTGGTCGGCATCAGTGAAAGGAAAATCTCTCCATCCTCCTCTGTGAGACCTGTTGCCAGTGTCCAACCGTGGGAAAGAAGTTAAAACTGGTAAAACTCATTTGGTGGAATACAAATTGAAATTATTTCAAAGGTTTCCCAAAACGGCCTTAATGCCCCAAAAGATCAGAGCGAGGAGACAAAATATGCCCTCTGAAAAAAGAAAATAATTTCTAAGCCTAGCATTTAATAAAACTAAAGCTTAAACGTCCACAGTTAAGAATATTTAACCAAAACTAATAGATCCCTTGAATACCAATGCTGCATATAAAATGGAAATAACAGCAAGTAGCAGCAGAGGGACAGAACTGTGGAAACTGGGATAATATACTCAAATAATTTATTTCATCTTCTGGATTTTGAAGAAGACTGGCACTTCACTGCAGATGTGAAACCCTCCAATTTTAAGGCCCTCTTTGGAAAATTATGGCATCTCTTATGCCATTTTGTATAGAAAGTTTTTTCAGCCTCCCTTAACAGCTAGAGGATCCTGCAGGGATGTTAGAGCAAGCAAACATTTGGCTTAGAGACCCACATAGCTTAGTCACCTTGAAGCTGCACATTCACACATTCATGCAAACATAAATACAGACAGGTGATTGGACGGTTCCAAAAAGAGACACACATACGTGCCTATATACTGAACTGACACACTAGTAGATCCACAAAGATTCCTGGCCCCAAATGAGCTTATCTTTAGCTCCCAACCACAATAGATTTTCCATACTTGCAGACCCAGACCCACACAAATACAAATACATGTGACGGACCGAACCGTGACGGAGACTGCAGCTTCTCCACCACAAGAGCCAAATAACAAACATCTTCTTCCCCCTCACCCTCTGTCTCCTGACCTTGTTAAGCAAAGAAAGAAGGAGTGGGGGAGGGGAAGGCAACATGTTTCGGAGAGGCCGGTGGATACATTATGGCCGAGGTTTCTGAGGTAAATGGTGCATTGAGAGCAGACTCGGCCACATTTAAGATATTAGGACAGGCTCTGAACACAATGTCTGCTCCAGACCAGGTCCAGCTCCAGCTAGAGGAGATGTGGACGGTCAAAGTCATCACTTCTGGGCCCTTATTTATCAAAGCATTCGTAGAACAAGTCCTAAATGTGTGTGTAGGAAGTGTCCGTAAGAAAATTGGTATTTAATGCAGCGTTTCTTGTTGTGGACGGAAGTAGCAAACTAGAAAAATAAAGACGTCAGGCCATCAAATTGACTTTGAGGTGAGTTGTTTTTGTCAATAAGTACATGCTCATATGTTTGAAGAAATGATTTAAACAGATTTTTGAAATTCTCAAAATTGTCATCAACGCCTGAAATTTTACAGGAGTAACCCACCACACCAAGGATCACGGCTGTAGTCCGCTTCACAGGTTACAATGGATGTAAAAGGTGACCCAGAGAGTCAGCAAAGAACCTCATAATGTAGCAAAACATCCCTACAAACCCTCTCAAACCTCTTGTGCAGCTTAATCCAGTTCCCAACCATTGATCCATAAGCATCATGCGCCATGGAGTACATTTGGAGTACTTTCTCAATTCGTTTGACAGGCACATCTACTTTCGACACGACCAAGTTCAGGACTTTGACATAGAGATGAGGTTAAAAGTAGGCTGTGTCAGAATGGGAGACAGCTCTGTATTAAATCTGTTGTCCAAGGTTAAATTTTCCAACCCAACTTCAGCTCAAGTTTAGGCCCAACTATAGCCAAGTTGTCTCAGTTGCTTAACCTCAATCAAATTTGTTTCAGTGTCCTAAACAAAGATAACCTTTACTACATGTGATGAACAAAAGAAAATAGAAAAACCCATTCATGGGTCACATATTCCAGTTTGTGGTGGAGGAACACAATGTTCACATAATTCATACTGACAACAAGCAATCTGCGTTTCAGAGTTCATGCTCATTTTATTTAGGAGAGCTTATTGGAAAAATATGGAAGCTTCACTATAACTCTTACCACAACAGTGACACAGATGTTCCCCTATGCAATGACAAGGCTCAGTGCAGCCTTTCGACAAACTGTGTTTGTGACACAGTGGGAGGTAGTGTGCTTTTGTGTCTTTTATAATGGGGTTTTCAGCATCCTCGTGCCACAGAGGCTGAAGAGCAGAACAATGACAAAAGTGTTGGGAAGCATTAACAGAAATTAGAAAAAGATTTTTATCCCGTCAATCTCAAAATAATTGCTGAAAAACAACATTTGCCGGCCAAGAAATGTCCTTTTAACTCGGCTTCTCTGGCAGCCACTGTATGCGTGGTTGAATCAGTTTCTATGTGCGTGTGAAGTTGGAATGCTTTTTTCCATTATGAATCACTTTTATTATTCATAATTAAGAAAAGCACTGGGCCTAATACTACAAAGCAAAACAAAAACACCCCCGTTCAGAAATACAGCTGGCCCATAAACCCATTCTCTAATTGGAAGTATAGAAGTGGAGGAGATCAAAACATCCATATTGACGGGTTAGAGGGTGGGAGGGGGGAGTTTGGGGGTTATAGGTGGTTCGTTGTAAACGCATCCCACTTTTTTAGAAACATCCCCTGTTTAAAATGGGAAAAACAATTGCAAAACAGCCATGTCAAACCCTGCCTGCTGACAATGTTATTTTCCAACTAATTGACATTCGCAAATATGTTTTGTAGGGAATGTAATGCTGTCCAACTTTTACATTGAAGTCCAGACTACAGTCCAGACTACAACGCAACCCCAGAGTTTTCAAACTAAAATGGGGTCAGCAGTGTTTCCAAACATCTCAGTTTTAAGGGCTTTGAAATGCCGAAATAGTGTGGACACGAGGGGTAAACGTAGTAAAAGATATGCATTTTAAAACAAAAACCTAGTAGTGTTGATGTAGGCAGCTCAAAGCACTTGGTTAAGGTTAGGAAAAGATTGTGGTTATGGCTAAATATATTGGGTCAATGCTGACTTGAGGCCCGAGACAGGATGCATTTACTTTTTCAATATGTAACCAAAACCTTGACTTTTACAGAACATCAACCCCCATACTCTGGTGTCAAAGTCCTGTATATATGACAAAATGACATTTTCCTTTTGACACATTTCATTTTATTCCACATGCAGGTTAGGGACATTTGAGTCCAAAACAAGGCAAGGTTTGTATTGCACATTGAAACACTGTTAAGAAAAGGGATCCAAAGCAATCACACACACTATAATAGGCTTGCTGTCCTCTGCTCTTTATGTTTTCATGCGTTTATCATTTTTTTAAGCCCCCAAGTCACTAGGATTAGGCAATGGTTAGGGTTATGGTTAGGGTTAGGTGCCTTGAAGTCCACGGTCGCAGCGCTGCCTTGAAGGAGACATTGGGGGCTTAAAACACCATCAAGCTTTTCATGCAGTATTAATCCTAACAATAGTGAGAGGTCATCATCATGAGTGCCTCTGTGGCAAATTACACCTGCCATGCAGGGCTCCCTAATACCCGCTCCCCTCAGATACTGTGGCACTGAACACGTTTATTGTAAATGATCCACTCAATGTCTGGTGCAGCCATTACTTACATCTTTCCGCTAAAACAGGAACACTGCCTTCTCTCTCACTGCCAACTTGAAGCACCCCTCCTGTCTCCTGTGCCTTGGCCGTTTCCATGGTGACGCCCAGCCCTTTGAAAAACACATTCTACTGTCTACCTATTCCTAATTCAAGAGGTGGGGGACTCAATTGATTACCACTTGGCTTGCTAGGTGAGGTCTGTGTTTGTGTGCTTGAAAACAGAGCAAACAAACAAATAGATCAATGCACAAGCCAATAAGGAAACAAGGGATCTTGTCTGTGTACTTCTTCAAGGTCATTTAGTAAGTTTTAAGTAACCAACCCATTCACAATGCACCAAATCTCATAGTGTCTTTCATGTAATAAGTTCTTCACTACTAAATACTTTAAATTCAGTATGCTCAATCCATTTGATTTGGTGGTTAATTTAATAAATGATGGTAGCAAATATAGGATAGCGCTTTTATAGTTTTGTTTTTTTATTGTTTATTTAGGGTTAAGATTTTATCATCTTTATTGAATTTCCAAGGGGCACATACAACATAAAGTAAAACGTGCAGTATACCCGCCGCAGCCGACCTGTCCTGCGCAAATGTGACATCATGGGAGCGCCGTAACTATTTATACTCGTGTGTGGTGGTCGCGACACTAGTTGCAGTCTTCTCCTGAACAGAGGTGGCGCTAATGAGGAAAGGCTACCAACTTTGCTATTTCTACGGACTAGAAGAAGAAGAAAAAGGTAAACAATGGCAGAACTGGCAGCAGAATTGCCGTCAATGCTTGGATTTGATTCGATGACCTACTTTGTCGGATCAAGCCTTTCATTCGCCATAAAAGAACTCCTCTTAACCCAGTAAGTTTACAAGAGAGACTTGCAGTCACTCTGAAAGTCCTGGCATCCGGTTCCCCTCGAACTTGTTCATGCTTCCTGTTTCCACTTTGTCGTGCGCCGCTAAAAAAAAATAGAGTGGTGCCCGACCTCTAGTCGCGCACTTAAAATCCTGGCGCATCAGCGAGATCTACGTCATTTTGACGTCACATGGTGCACGCGACAGGTTGGCTGCGGAGACTGTAAAAAGGCTTTAAAGGACAATTCCGGCGTAAAACAAACCTAGGGGTTAATAACAGATGTGTACCCACTCTGTCGCTCTTCTTCAACCACACTTCAACAGTAGCATAATGAGGGTCCCTAAATGTTAACCGAAGCATTGAGAACATTGTAAGTGTACAGATATTTTATTGAAAAGATACATTATAAAGACACTCACGTTCATGTTTACATGCCGCCGCCGTCTTGAAAACCAGTCATGACTTACCGCTGGCGATACAAACTAAAATCAAAAGCAATTTGCTCAATATATCTGAAATAATCACACTCTGCATAACTTGTCTGGTGTACTTACTCAGTGGATAACTGTCCATCTGGTCCCTCCGGTCTGGGTCGGCGTCTCCAATTTATTTTCGGGACATGGAAAAGAGTTTCAAGTACAGCCCTGTTTATCAGAGAGGGGAAATCTTCAGACTGTACAAAACACTGCGTCTCTTGGGTGTCGCGACGCAACAGCTCCCACTACGTGCAACACAGACACTCCTGTTCGGTGGTCATAGCTTCACAATGTCCGCAGGTACACCACCAGTTTCCCGATGTATGAGGCTGTGTTGCGGCATTGACTACTGGTAGCTCTCTCTCTCTCTCTCTCTCTCTCTCTCTCTCTCGTAGCCCTTTCACGGAACTCCCGCAGCTCTTCGTTCAATAAACTGTACACTTACAAAGTTCTCAAAGCTTCGGTTAACATTTAGGGACCCTCATTATACTACCGTTGAAGTGTGGTGATATTTTGAGCCTTTTTAGTGGTATAATTAGCGATTTGTTTTTACTTTCCCTGTGCCCCGAATACTAGCGTTGTAAGCTAATCAGCTGTCCGCTCTAGCGTCTTTCAAGCTACAAACACATTCGATTAGCATGAAAATCTGTTAATAACCCCTAGGTTCGTTTTGCGCCAGAATTGTCCTTTAAGACAGACACGGAGTAATGAATAAAGCCCTTCTTTTACACCTTAAAAACAACTAAGACAACAACAAAAAACTAAACAAAAACACAGAAGGTTTGCACAGTTGAGGCATACTCAACGCAATCAGTCAGAATGGGTTACTTAAGCCATTGTGTGTTATCTGGAAATGTTAGTTATGTTTTGACTATATATAACTTTATAGACTTTATAGAGTGTTTCCAGGTTAGTGGGGTGTCCGAAGTGCCAGGGGTTTAAACAGTCAATGAGCATTTTAAAATATAAAACATCCAGAAACTGTCTAATCAAACAGTCCAAATTGCCAGCAGCGCTGATGACACCAGTAAATCCATCTCTAATGTTTTTTCCCCTTTTTTCATTTTTATGAATTATGGTTTTGCACAGTAAGCCAATATGGGTGGCCACCAGTTCAGAGCTGCCAAGTCAATAAAAGCAATTAGACATGAAATCACTTCAGAGAGCAGATGATTTCTTACTGGAAATCTGCTGATCTGTGCCCCAGCTGAGCTGCCTCGCCAAATACAATCACAGGCCGTGAACAGCTTGACTGATAGGAGGAAAGAGTGGCGAGACAAAGGCAATTCTGTGGCGGTATTCAGGCAGGCTTAATGACAGTGGATGACAAAAAATTAAATGAGATTGTAGTTCTTTCCACTCTGTTTGAGATGAAAGATAAATTGATTGTTTTATCTTTAGGGTTCTCCTAATCACGCCTTTTCAGGTAACTCACAGAAACTTATTGGGATACCAACATGATTTACATTTTGCATGTATTGCATAAAGACATGTACTGACTTAATATGCCTAAAACAGCCAAAATCACCAAGAAACCTCTTGGCATAAACTTTCAGAAAATTAGCATTTCATTTTTTATATTTTTTTGTATGTCAGGTCTTTAATGAACGGTTTTTAATTTAACTCCTCCTGTATGAGAGGGAAGAGTTAAGGGGAAAGCATGGTGTTGTCATGATTCAAGACAACATTAGTTATTAGTTCAAACAGCTTGCAAGTAACATGTTTACGTTGTCCATATTGACAATGTACGGTTAGGTTTGGGCAACTAAAACTACTATTTTAGAGAAATATCGTGGTCATGGTTAAAATTCTCATATGCTCGTTTTTAGAACATAGTTTTTTTCACTGACCTATTTTGTTGTTTATTATGTGAACTTCTCAATCTGGGGAAAACACTGCTTGATGGACCTGAGGTGTTTGTGTGTGTCCATCAGTGTATGGCCCTGAGGAGCCACTGATGCTGGTCATTTCTCAGTTCATAACACTGGATTTCCTCTTCTATCCCTCAGCTGAAAAAAAGACTTACATTGACACCTTGATCTCCGCTCCTTTTGATATCTGACTCATGCTGGCTAAGGCTCATACAGTTTCAATATAGTCTTAATATCTCTCTGGGTGAACAAGCATATATCAGCAGAAAAGGAGTTAGTTCTCTTTTATATATAAATCGTCTTAGAATTTTATTTTACAGAGGAAAATGTCATTACATTTTTCAATTATTAATTACTGATTGTTCTATTCCATTTAATTTGATCTTGATGCCAGAAGAAATTATGCCATTTTTTCTGTTCTGTTTTTGCTTGGTAATCTCTATAACTCTCTTGTACGTAAAGACGATTCATGAGATGTACTTTTTCAGTTCATAACAACATCCAGTATTAAATTGTGGTCACAAAACAACAATGTATCAAGACCCCTGTGACACAGTGCAGCTATCTGTGTCATATTATTTTTTTTTGACAAAAAGGAACACTACAGTTACAACACAACTGTCTTTATGTTCTGGTGTTTCTGTTTATTGGGTTGCACTCTAAAGTTCTCTTTTTCCCTCTGTCTGTGTCTCTGTTAGGGCTGTTGGAACTAATGTCGGAAGTCGAATATAATTCAAACAGTAAAAAAATCAATACTAATCAAAGGCTGAAATTTCTATTTGTATGTGTATTTTTTTACATATACAAAGCGAATCTCGCCCTTACCGCCATGGCCTACCCGCATGTAGAAACAAAATGCATTTGTCACGTCACATCTGGTGAACAATAAAGTTAGCGGGAGTATGCAACACAAGGCATTGTGAGATCTTAGTGCAAGGAACTATGAGAGGCCGAGTAGTTGTGTAGTAAATATTAATAATGGGCTGAATTTGAGCGTCATATATTTGAATGGTATTATATATTAGTGGAAGATTGGCAGCTCTAGTCTCTGTCAGTCCCTCTCTCATATACTCACCTATACTGTACGTGCACAGTCATCTTTATGTTTTTCATTGTGTCTCTTTAACTCAGTGAAATTCAGAGTGTGTGAAAAAACATTTACTATAAGGCAATCAATGCATAATTGACACATCATATGTAAATAAATGAGAACTTTTCCATCTGTATGGATGTCAGCTGTTATACTCAGCTTTTCATGAACAAAAACTTGTGCTGTTATTCTGCTTTTACATCTTCTTCATCATATAAATAGTTGATTTAGTTTAAGTTGTAAAAAGTCTCTAAACATGTTTTCATTTACAAGTTATCAGCTGTGTCATACTAAATGAGTTTGGAGAACAAAATCCAGCAGATCCTAAATGACTGTGATGCACTATGGCTAGTGCAGGAAAAGGTTGGGGATAAGATTTAGATGTCAAAGAATGAGTGTAGTTGATAGAATATCCTCACAAGTATAGTTTGACAAGCATGTATGTGAGCGTGCTCATATGAGTCTGGGTACTCGCCTGTGTCCGCATCTCATCATCCTCTGATGAGTTTCTCTCTGACCTTCACAGTCCCTTGTTTAAATGTTAATTGCATATTTCACATCTGCTACACTGTTCTGCCTCGTAGCCTCACAGCCTGCACATCATTAAAAACAGTTACCTTTCCAAGGTGTTATAAACTGGCTTCAAGCTTCCTGCATTTGTAATCATGGGATACTGGTACCGAAACATAACAGGCTTTGGCAAATCAGTCTCAAACACGCACAGAGACAACCTCCTTTTCTTAGTATGTATACTGTAATGACTCAAATCTAAGTTGTGAAAATGAAAATAGTATGGATACCAAAGTGTTTTCTCTCTGTGGGCATATTTCATCAGCTGCTTTGAAGCGTGAAGCGAGACTTTCTTTACACTGGAAGATTCAAGTTTGAGATATATTATTAGCAAACATGCTTCCTTCTGTGGCTATACGTAACATTTATGTTCCTGTTAGCAACCAATGCGTTGGCAAACAGGTTGACCAGATCAAAACCTTACCTAGGACACAGGTTTGTACGCATCAATGTGTGCACATACACTCAGATTCACATAACCACTGTCTGGTCTTGAATCAAGTCGTAATATTTTAATCATCCAAAACTGGGCAAGTATTCTTTATTTTTCTTCAATTGGGTGAGTGTTTGATTTAAATCAATTAGGGTGCTTTCACACCTGTAGTTTTGTTTGGTCCATACCAAGGAAATAAATTATACATTATGGCCTTTTACTCTGGTTCATTTTGTGTTCACACTAGCTTTTTACACACAATCCAAGAACGGTAACACAGATTTTCCACTGGGCGTGTCTGTGCTGTGGTTTTGTTCCGTTTTCTGTCACGCGCCATACCATAGCGGGCACGTCTCAGAAGTGGAACATCTTGCCTGCCCGACTCACAAGTATTTGAAAGAACAATCTCGTGTTTATTAAGCTAGTATCTACCTTCCACTCCAAGCACTCCTGTAATTAAAGCCATTTATAAAAATGATCTGTGGTGTTGTATTATGTTATTCCACCTCCAAGATGATTCTCTCGTCGTCCATGGTGTTGTAGAGGAGACGTATAAGATGTTGGGGGGTGTATTTTGGTAAATTGACTTGATGCTCTAGCTGTTTCACTTCCCTGCCCGGCTCACCGAATGGCCCACAGCTTGCGTGAAAATAGAACTGGTGCGTATCTTTAGTGGAGAGCCACTTTCGGCACGCTTCTGGGACACACCGTGACGCGGGTGGTGGAATATCAACCATTGACTTAAATGGCCGTGATTGCTCGTGGGGGCCACAAACGACATCATACTGAATATAGACATTCAACGCACCCCCTCTATCTGGTCTGGGCATTTGTGTCGATTAATTTAGTGTTCTCATTTGCCGTTTATCTGCCTGACATTACAGCTGACCAGTACTCGCTGTGCTTTTACAAATGTCATTGCAGCCTGCTCTTTGTCACTTTGATAGTTTGTGTTCCAGCTAAGCAACTCATGGCTGGTCATCCCTACTGCTACAGGCTGAGGTGTTTGTGATAGTAAGAACGTGGTGGAAAAAGGGCACATTTTAACATCAAAAATCCCATATGATTGGATTTGATTTCAAATATTTACCACAGACAAATTATTTCTCTTTATCAGAGTTTGGAAAAGTTGGATAACTGCTAGAGCAATTTTCTTTTACACCCTTATAATCAGTATACTAAGAACATCATACAAAGAGCAAGTACTGTTGTTGTTTCAGTCAGAATATATTTTAATTGGTAAATTGTTATATTCAGCTTTTAATACTTTTTTAGCTTGTAACTTAATCTTTGTGTTTTTCTACCACCGTATTGGAGCCGTATTTGCTGCATTAAGACGGCTGAACTTTTCCTGTTGCTGCTGCTTTACATGAAAACATTCCACTGTGGAACCAGTGGGGGGCTTTTGTTTGAAGACATGCATTATTTGGCCAGTATTTGTGATTATTGCCACAATAAAAATAGTCTATTCTACACAATAAGATATATTGTCGGTGCTTTTTCTCAGCAGTTAACTTTTTTAAGAGTGGATTGACACATACACACACCATTAAGAACACACTTACTACAGTTTGTGTGAACCAGCCCACCTCCAACACGTCATCAAGAAAAACAATGCTTTTTAACAGCTATCTTGTCATATGAAAACCCCAAGCTGCTGTGCACACGTTTCAAGTTTTCACTCTGATGGGATTCAATGTTGGTACCCAATAAAGATGAGATAAAAAGAAAGTTTCACTAGTTTTCGCTATATTACAATAGTTACAATAGTACAAACAAAGGACAGACACAATAATTTGGCAAAATTACCTAAGAGGGCAGCAGGATGATATAGTGTGTAAAGATTCCTTTTTTCCCCTGTCTCACTTTCCCCTCTCTGTGGACTCATTGGTCACGCCTAATGATGCTGTACATATTTCATGCCACCAGTTGCCCGCCTCCCTTTAATATTGCAGTCGCTAGGGAGAAGGAGCTGACTGATATGGAGTCCAGAAATAGTCGTCCTCTCTCCATGACTTTCTCTCCAGCAGCCCTTTTCATCTGCACAATATGAAGTTGGCGGCAATTGATCAACTCACTGCGTGTGTGTGTTTATGTGTGTGTGTTTTCATGCATCAAATCAAATCATTAATGTGCAGCAGTCTATACATGTAAATATCATTACATCTGGTGTGGTGGCAGTGAAAACACAGTTTCATTTGTCTCTTATGTTACATTTCCTCAGTGAATGCTCCAGGCAACAGTCCATGAGCTCTCATTTATTTATATGCCACTACTTTCATCTGCTCTGGTACTTTTCATACGTTTTATTGTCTTTCTTTCTCTCTTTCGGCTCTTGCGTTCTTTCCTCTCCACCTGTGGGAGTGTGACGCATGTGTGTGTTCACACGCTGCCTGTGCGTTGATATACGTACGCCTTTGCGTCATTCCCATCTGTCTCCATGCTTGATTATATTTTACAATATTGTCTTTGTGCTTTTCTTTTCCTGCTTCCTTCACAGGCTGTGATAAATGTTAGTCTTTAATATAAATAATTTACTAACTTTTTATTAAATGTTATGCTCTTCCCCTTCCTATTTTTTTTATTTCCCCATTTGTCTCTCCCTTTATACTCTTGTCTTTTCTTCTCTTTTTAAAAGTGGAAACATAATCTGGTCCGAGGTGTGTAAAAATTCTCAGAGAGACTTGTAAATGTCTTTTACTAGAGTTTTACAGCTCTTCAAACTAACTGCCAAACTGTCTGATTCTTGCTGTAGCCTGGAATTGTGGGTATTGTAGTGTTGTTCACAAGTATGACAGGTGAAGATGAGATTATACAAGGTGCTTGTAATATTGGAGATGATCCTTTCAATTTGATGTAAAAAGAAATAATGTTTTCTCAGTCAGTGTGTATTGGATGTTGGTTGAGAACCAACATGGAAACTGTAGCATAGCCAGCTGACCTCCTACAGCTAAACACACATACACACACACACACACACACACACACACACACACACACACACACACACACACACACACACACACACACACACAGCAGCATGCTAACACGCTCATGATGACATGCTGATGTTAAGCAATGCTTATTTGCTCATCTTAGCGTGTCAGCATGCTAACATTAGCTAATTAGCATTAAACACAAAGTACAGCTGAGGCTATTTGGTCACGTATTGTGCAAATTTAAATTTTCATCTGATGATGGCGCTTGATGGAGAGTTAAGGGATCACCTATTACAGTTCATCCTGAAGGGAACCTGAATGTGTGCACCAAATTTCCAATCATCCATCCAATAGTTGTTGTTGAGACACTTCACTCAAAACCACAAATGTAAACCTCATGGTGGCACTAGAGATAAAGTCATTGGATCACCAAAGTCTTCTTTTCTTCTGGAAACTAAGAATGCCAGTACCAATATTTGTGCCAATTCATCCATTAGTTGTTGAGATATTTTAGTATGGACTACAGAGATGGGAAGTAATCAAGTACAAATACTTCGTTACTGTACTCAAGTAGATTTTTCAGATATTTTGACTTTACTGTTTATTTTTATGCGAACTTTTTACTTTTACTCCTTACATTTTAACACGAATATCGGTACTTTCTACTCCTTACATTTTACAAAATTGGCTCGTTACTTTAGTTTCAAATAATGTCAGTGGAGTTACCGTTATCAATACCAAATTCAATCTAATTGGATGGGAATATACTTTGCACTTGACGCACCACTACGAGACGACTCGACAGATTTCAGCAGCATTCATTCGCGGCAAATCATTGCGGCTTGATGGCGGTAACATTAAGGGGAAGATTAAAAAAGAGAAACTGGATCTGTGAATTCTCACAGAACCACAATTGAATTCATATCTTGCTACTCAGTCAGAATCTTATTAACCTGGAGTCCCAGTCTCTGTCACAATAATTAATTGACTGAAATAATAATTAAATAAGTACATTTCCAAGCCTGTACTTTGTTACTTTTACTTGAGTAAAGAAGTTAAATCAGTACTTCTACTTTTACCAGAGTATTTTTTAACACAAGTATCTGTACTTCTACTTGAGTATGGGAAGTGAGTACTGTTGCCATCTTTGCTGGACTGACATTGTCATGCTGTGAGTGTAGATCTGAAAATTTTTCCAAGATTTCTTTGTTGGTGGTTTGAAAAAGGATATTACTGAATGCAAACTGAATTTGTGGAATAGACCTACTGTCATTATTGTTTTATGGTGTTACAAAACTTGAAAGCAAGTTTAAAAATAGTCCGATCTCATGACACTGAAAGCACAATTTAATGGTTTATGTAATCATGCGACTGTAATTGTAAACATATATTGTCTTTCTCCAGGAAATGTATCGCTATTCTCCATTTATCACATTTCTCCACACACATACACACATCACATAGACCGACACATACACACTCAGAGCAGGTCTCACAGACAGACAGATTAGTGTGCGTGAATGGGCTGAGTTTAGTGGTCAGAGGCTTGTGATAGCAGAGGAAAGAGGAGAGCTAATCCTTTAGTAGCCCTAGGACATTACCTGTCACATGGCATCACACACTCACACACACACACACTTTATACCAGACAAATCTGTCTCAGGGGAAGCGATAAAAGGTGGCGTGTATCTTAAAGGTTGACACTATCTCACTGATGCCAGAATCAAGCAAAGTTTAGAACCACATTGTTTTCAGTGAGACAGGACATCAAATAATAGTTTGTGGATTGTAATCATGAAAATGAAAAAAATATTATATTCACAGCCTGAATTATTGGAAAAATAATTTGACTTGGTACATTTCAGTACATTTCTTGAATGTTCTTCAGACTTGGAAATCATATCATATTAAATATTTGATTTAAATCATTTATTTTCATAGTCACACACATATGCAATTCCTTTCAAACGTTTTTCATTTTCATATCCTAACGGAATTTTGTACCTTCGATATTTGGCGAAGCCCACAATTCTCTCTGCTGCCAATAATGTCAAAGTTGGTATCTCACATTCCCTGTGGGGGCAGAGCCAAGCTGTCCTTGAGGCACCACCATGCTCATCACTTTATCTGTGTCCTTTTTACAGAGGTAATATGGTAATGCAGAGAAAGCTTATCAGGTCCTGAATATTTCAGAAGGTGCTTTAACATGACATACAAACCACAAATATAACCAATGTGAGCTGCAATAGGCTCCAGCCTCCTGTGGCCCTGCAAAGGATCAGCAGGTATGGATGGATGGATGGATGGATGGATGGATGGATGGAAATAGTGGGAAATTAGAGCCTAGACTTGACCAGTTGGGTTCTGGCTTAGAATCAAAGCTCTGAAGCTCATTGTGATGATGCATGTTGAATTGTCACAATGAGTGAATTTGCTGGCAGAGGCAAAGTAAATCTGTGTGAATTTGTTGTGCCAAGTTCAACGTTGGTGAACCAACAGAAAGCCATTTAAGCAGTGAGTATGAACTTCTCCACAAAAGAGACATGGTTTGCAGACTTTAATGAGAGTTGATAGTATAATTACGTCTTTTGAATAAACTGTAAAGTTATTGTCACGTCACAGATGGACAGTCAGCACATTCATTAGTTTGGAGAGCTTTGTTTCCCTTTTACTGTATATAATTATTTTGGATGAACTGAGCCAGAGCAAAATGCCAGAGGGAGTAAACAGCCTGTTGCAGAGAAAGTAGGGAGGAGATATTGTGACATAACATTGGCATATTCTAGGCTGGCTAGCATGTTAGCGCTTCGCTCGCCAGCTACTGTAGTACATCAGCTGCCAGCTAGCCCTGCAAGAGGTTACTATTTCACCAAGCTACTAGAACTATATTTTGCAAAACTCACTTTTTTATGGACTCTTTGGCAGGTCATATTACAAGAATAATGTTTGGACTAAAACTGTAACTGGTCACTTTATTCACAAGGCCCCTCTGTTTCTGGTAACTAGCACTTTTGTAACACTTTCAGAATACAAATATTGCTATATTTTCCACCTATTTAACCTCAACAATACTTGACGTGATAGTTTTTGCTCAGATTCTGTGAATGTTCGCAGTAGATTGATGTGTCAAATAGAAGAAAACATTTAGTTGATGTAAAGTATGTAGACGTGTTTTGTGTTTCCATCTTTGGCCCTGAGTTTCTGCACTTATGGGTAAAGAGAGTGCTAGAGGAAAGTGGAGAGATGGATGGAGGGCGGTGATAAAAAGAAGCGAGGGATACAGTCTAACAGAGTGGAGGTTGATGTATCTGTTCAGCCTCACTAAACCTCTCTTAATCCCACCAGGATTATGGATGTTTAGAGATGTTTCAGACATGAACAAGCAATGTCAGAGTTCGGCCGTGACCTTTGACCGATGTCATTCAGTTGTGTTTGGGCCTGCACTGAGAGCAGGCACTACTCTGATCCAGTAGTTTTACTGTGTATGAACAGCATGTGTGTGAGTCTGTTTGTATTTGTATCTCGCTGAATGTATTTTGAACTTGTTTTGTGTGTGTGTGTGTGTGTGTGTGTGTGTGTGTGTGTGTGTGTGTGTGTGTGTGTTTTGTGAACTAAATGGCAAGACGTCTATATGTAACCACCTGCTGAATATACATATAGCATACTGTAGAGAACCTGTCAGCATCTAAGAAATCACACAAGCTCATAAAGCAATATATATCCAGATACAGCACTCTGACTCACATATGCATTAATTAACATAATGTCAATTACCCATTGATTTAGTTGTGAAGTAAAAAAAAAAAAAAGTTTTCATTAGATGAACCTTCCATTAACAACAACCAGCTACCTCGAGGTTAAAGACATGAGCTTGGGAACTTCCAGCACACGTTAGAAACTTGATTCCAAAAACATGTCAATCCACATGTATAAGAGAGGCTGTTGTGAGTAACTCGATCAGATCCACTATGATTGTCAGATTCAGAGCTTGACTCTGACAGGACAGGCTATAAATACATCCAGGAGGGAAAATCCTCTGTAGGATGGAGAGCAGGAGCAGAAAGAAGGAGGGGAACAGGGAAGAGGGCAAGGGAGGAAATGGAAGAATGAACCTGAAAAACAACAGCAAATATTTTCTTCCTGAAAAATGATGTAGACCCACTGTGAGCCCATGTTGAAATATATCTTACCATCTTTCATCCAAATGTTATCAGTGGTGACTGATTTTGCATGCTTCATGTAGAGAAATGATAGAAACGTGACTGTATGTAAAAAAGAAAAAAAGTCAAAATATTTTTTGACAAATGTAGTTTTTACCTATTAATAATTGAATTGTGATGCCACTGAATGAACAAACAGGGTAACAATATGTTTACAGGCACACTTGCGGAGCTCTGTCATCCGGTGGCATTGGTTGTTGTTTGGGTTCCAGGGGAGTGGGCGGGTCAGGCGATCTGCATTTGTATTCAAAATGCGCTGCCAACTGCCAAGCTTCGCTCCAACAATCCCGTTGAAAACACATTTGGTTCGTATGAGGTTATGATGCTATGATCTGGGTTTAGTACAAAAAAAATGCCACGGTAAAGATTCTGAGCTTTGCTAAAACCATTCGGGGCTTAAGCCAGTTGGCTGCAGGAGGGAAGAGCTCTTTAATGAATTTCTCACTCAGTCTCTTTTGTTTCTCACACCAGTTGTTGCTCAGTACATAAAAACGGGCCTACTCAGATGGATGTTAAATATCCAGGGCTGAGATGTTTAATATGCGAGTGTGTGTGTGTGTGTGTGTGTGTGTGTGTGTGTGTGTGTGTGTGTGTGTGTGTGTGTGTGTGTGTGTGTGTGTGTGTGTGTGTGTGTGTGTGTGTGTGTGTGTGTGCATGTGTATCCTCTACATCTCAGTGTGTGTGTCTGTCTGTAAGAAAATGTATGTATTGTACTGTTTTTTGTCTGTGTGCATGTCAGAGATGGCGACTTGAGTCTGAGACTCGGACTCGAGTCGCACTTAAATCACACAAACAGCTGACCTCAGACTTGACTCGGACTTGACCCAAAAGACTTCAGACTTGACTCGGACTTGAGCTTCGAGACTCGTCAACAACCTGTTTTCATGCAATTATTGATTTTTAAATCTAAATTTATTCATGTATTTCTATTTTCTTTTATTGGCGCATATACGTTGTGGAAATGTATGACGAGCTGCATGTCCCATGTAATTACATGTGCTCGCACTCACATATAAAAAAATGCATTGACGATGGCGACACCAAGTCATCCCAGAGTTGTGCCTTTGTCATTAATTTTGCTTTCAATAACTTTGTAAACAGTGGCAGTAAGCGAACAGCTACATGCAAAGTGTGTGGCACCAAGATAAATGATGCTGGATCAACAACTTTGAACTTCATCAGGCATCTCAAATCGCACCCAGATAGGTCAGTCACTTGCTAATGTGTAAGAGATGTTACATTTAGCATATATCATCACAGGTAACAAGCTAACCATCGCAAAGTGTTGTGCTAATGCTGAGAACAGGCAAATTGTATCTTTATCGTTAGTAGTTGCTGAGGCTCAGACATTCATGGTGCACAGGTGGCGGGACGCACAGATCCATCTCCCCAGGAACAAACGCTGTGTTGGGTGGGCAAACTCATGTGATGCGTAATTGATCCCGTGGATGATTTGTATGCTATTAAGTGAACAAGGTGTACCCGGTCCACCAAACACTGGGCCGTCTTGACTTTAAGGGGATTTTTTCTTAATTCTGCACATATGTCTGTTACTGTAGTCCTATTTACTATTTCATTATTTCATCCATGCGTGGCGCATTTCACAAATATCACAAATTGATTTACTGAGGGATCATCTCTTAGGAGCACTAAGACTGCATTGAGACAAAGGTTCAAGGGTCAAAGACCACATGAGATTGTCCAGTCATTACTCATATGCAGACAGCAGTGTGTGTGTGTGTGTGTGTGTGTGGGGGCGTGCGCAATCTCACCTCAGTATGCCTTAAGCCTGCACATTCAAGGCCTCTGCCTGAATTTGTGTTTATATTATCTATCCTTGCATGTGCATTCTGACGCCTCAGAGCAGCTGTTGCCATGAATCCTTCACCATGAGTCAGACAGTAGTGAGTTGTTAGAAGACATATCTACCAGCTCACAGAGGGGAAATAATCTTTGCTCACGATCAGTGCTGGCAAGAATTATGTTATATTAGTTTGGGAGCAAGTTTATTAGCAATGCGATATGGTGTTTGTATATCTGTATTATCATATTCAAAATAGAAAAAGCTGCATTCATTGTAAGACCAGCTACATCTTTAACAATACAGTAGCTAAGGGGGAAATGATTATACTTTAGGGCTAAGGAAGCGCTGTAAGACTTGAAGTTGTGTGGGTTTTTTTTTTGGACTGGATTACACCACACAGAACAATTGTAACCGATGTGGTTAGGGTGTGAAGACAGACAACCTCAGCTGACGGTTTTCCCAAATTTTATTTTCTCTGCAGAAGACAATATTACATTAATTGGCTTCTGGTCTACTGTTTCCTCTGTATCTGCACCTCTGCTCCTCAGCAATACAAGACGGTATTGTCTGGGTGATCTCATTTTCTACCATACATACACAAAAATCCATCACAGTATAGCATCTCACTCAGCTCTTTGTATGCACATTGCTAGCCAACAGCAGTAATATAGTAAGAATATTCTGGGAAAACCTTACTTAAATTATAACAATAGTCTATGTGACAAACATGAGAACCAATGTTTTATATTTTTTTAACAGTTTCAGTGGGCAAAGTTAAACAGTACATTTGTTTGGGTGACTGCACAGATAACAAAAAGAGTATAACGTCTAACAAAGAAATACACATACCTGCAGAAGACAATATTACATTAATTGGCTTCCGGTCTACTGTTTCCTCTGTATCTGCACCTCCTAAACATTAAATAACAGAATTTACACACTCAAACTGGGCTGCAGAGCCTACGTTAGTCACACTGCACAGAAACAGTGCGGAAATGGGGCGAAAAGAAAAAGAGTCAAACACAGCATCATTAAAACTTATATTTAACCTTAAAAACGGCTCTAGTTAAACAGACTCTAGTTAATATCGTATTAGCTTTGAGGCACTACATAGTAAAGGGTCACAACACTATTTTCAAAGAAAACATAACATAAACATAAAATAGCGCAACAGCATTTTACACGCAGCTTACCTCAGCAATACAAGACTGTATTGTGAGGAGGAGACGGAAGCTACGGCAACTCAGGAGGTACAATAGAGGCACAGTGCGGCAACAACATCTCCGCCAGAAACAATAGCAATATGATAAATAAATTAAAATCAATAAGATAAAATACCCAACAAATCATTAAATAATGATTAAAATATGATTAAAATTAAATGAAACATAAATTGGAAATTAGAATTAATGAAGTGCATTTTTAACTCTGTTACACAATGTATTTTAATAGCTCTTTGGCCGCTCTGTTTTAAATACATTTACAATAAATAAGGTTGGACTGTGACACAAAACTGCTTCTTTGCCTTTCTTAAGTTAAGTATAAATAGTTTTGTGATATGACTCCTTTTGTGTAATGCAAAAGGCTTCAGGACAAATGGTTTGTGTATTTGTGTCTTTAACTTTACTTATTTGGTAAAGCAGCTCTCCGGACAGAATTCTATCTTCTATATCCGCTTTTGTTTCAGATATTTATGATTCAGATATGTTGTTAGTTTTCTTCAGGGTGGCCTTATAAGCCCTTCAGAGCAAACACGGTTTGCACTGCGTTTGGCACATCTACAGCGCGCTGTGCCCAAAGTTCGTGCGCTATTGAAAACAATGGGTTTCAGTGTGCAGTGGTGCTGTTGCCACCTATGGTCTGAAAGGCTCTTTTGACAGTCTACATATGATCGTCCGCAGAATCGCTCTGTGCTGCTAGAGCCGTTGTTTTCCTGTAGAGAGACAAAAATCTCGCTAAAGCCCTACTCTCAACATATTACACAACAAATATTTCACACAGCATCTCACATCTTTGGTTAAACAGTCTTAGTGTGAGTCCAATTAAATTAGAGGAACAAGAAGTAGCTTTTGGGTTAAATCCACTAGTGGTTGCAGCTCAGCGATTAGCATGTGTGAACATACAAGGGAACTGGTAGAACTGCAGTAGTAACATACAGTGAGAGAGAAAGTAAGCAGAAATCACTGTAATGTTTGAAAGCCTCTGTCCTCTCTGTGTATTAAGATCAGAAAGGACAGTTAACACCTGTATCATTACACACTTCCTGGGTTGCTAATTAGTCACTTCTCTTCTAAACAATATAAACTTCAACAACAAAGTGATTTACACGGTAGTTTGTCTTCCTTAATGCCACACTAAGGACAACACTGTGTAGCGTTTTTCTCTGTTGAGTAGCACGGCACCAGTCACACTCTACAGGCTCACTGATGACATACAATATGGTCCTCTCCTCTGAAAAGAAATGATTTATTTTTAAGCAACACCATGTACAAACGTACGTGCTAGTACTCCTCCATGACAAAACAGCACTTCGGATGAACACAAAACTGAAAAATATTTGACATTCTGCTCACTCCAGGGATTTCCTCACAGACATCGCTTTGATAAGCTGTGGCACTGCAGAGCAGAAGGAACAGAGACTTTTCATGTGTTGGAATACCAGCGGCAGCATCTGGCTCCCAGAAACACATGATATTTGCAGCCTCATAAAATGAGTCACACTTTTCATTTTGGTCCTCATGGTGACTCATATCGCTGGATTGACTTTTCAAAAAGTCGGAATCCAACTAGCCTCCCCGGCCATACTAATAAGTTATTACTGATATAACATCTCATCCCTATTATTCGAGGTAGTGTGAAGGGAATAACCTCGACTACTTCTTTGTCACAGCCAATGCATCTCACTGATTGAGTTTCTCGAATGCCACAGTAGCCATATAACACACTTAATATCCTATATAATACCAGTGGTCTGTCAACACAGCGTTCTGTTGCACATCATGTTTAAAAAAACATGTTGTACAGTTACAAATACATTGGATGCTATCCAACTCTCTTCAACCCACTTTTTAGCCACGCTAGCAGCTTAGCCTTATGGATGACAATGTCTGTCGGTCAGTCGGTCCAGTATTTTGATCCAGACTGAAATATTTCAACAACTATTAAAGGTATTGCCATAACATTTTGTTCAGACATTCATGGTCCCCAGAGGATGAAGTCTACTTTGGTGCTCTCCTGACCTATCATCTAGCACCACCAGCAGATCAAAGTTATCATTTATTAAGTGAAATATCTCAAAATCTACTACATGGATTGGCACAATTTTTTTTTGAGAGATTCATGGTTCCCAGACGATGTATTCTACTGAATTTGAAGACTTTTTCTCTGGTGCCACCATGTTTGTATTTGTGATTTTGAGTGAAATGTCTCAGTAACTATTGATTGAATTGTTGTGAAATTTGGTACAGACATTGATGTTCCTCTAAGGATGAATTGTAATAACTTTTGTGATTCCCTGACTTTTCATCTAGCGCCATCATCAGGTCAAAATTTTAATTTGTCCAATACTTTGGTTTATGATCAAATACCTGCAAACATTCACATCTGCTTCAGCTGGACTGTGTGCGTTATGCTAATTAGCAGAAGTTAACATGCTAACACCCTAAACCAAGATGGTTTGTATGGTGAACATTATACCTGCTAAATCACCATGTCACCATTGTCATTGTACGCATGTTAGCATGCTGATGCCAGCATTTGTGCCTAAGTAAAGCCTCACAGGGTCGGCTGCAGACTCCTGTTTCTTCATGTTGATGTTAAATCTAAACTTGATGTGGGTGCTAAAATGAAAGGTAGCCTAAACAATTAAATCTAAAACTGACTGGCCAAAGTTGCCAGTTTTTGATGACATTTTACGGATCATCATGCATTGTGCTACCAAATTGTCAAACAGATGCCAGCAGAATTTACAGGGTACGTGTTTATTTGTCATGTTCTGTAATTAAGTAATGAAAACAAAAAAACACTTCACCATGCTTTTTCTATAAACACACTGTAGTGTAAAAATGGCATATTGCATCACATTATATCCTCACTGGTTATTCCTCTTAGGTACAGAAAAACAAGTTTTGGGAGTTTTTAGTCCTTCTAAATCGATTTTTAAAAATTTTCTCTAACATACAGTACAAGACACAAAGGTCAGAACAGTGGGTAACAGAGTGTGAGGAAGGCACTTTTGTCAGTTCAGTTGCACGTAAATAATTGACTGCAGCACAGTTTGCAGACACCACCCAGCTTTCTCCCTCTGCCCTTCCCTGGCAGACTCCCTTGTTCCTCCCCACTGCTGGCGTTAAAGTTTAATGAGCCCAATCTGCAGAAACTGTCCAAACAAACAGCCTTGTTGACAAGACAAAGCTTTGCATTTAGCTCTCCACTTGCCAGAAGGGTTTTCTGGAGTTCAGTGGAGACCACGGCTAGAAATGAAGTCAGTGAAAGTCTGTAAATAGAACCAAGACAGACCTCAAACCTCAGCGCTGTGCTCTGGATACAGGTTGTTTAAACACAGATCCTCAGCAATTTGACTGCAGTAGAGTTACTTCAGAGTGGTTGAGTTGGCTGTGTTTTACAAAAACCCACAGTCACGCCCTGATAGCTCTGAGTGGCTTCTGTTTTCAGGTTTTTGAAACAAAGAAACAAACTGTATGTACGTTTATAGTTTTCAAATCGATGTTGATATAGTTTCCTGCAATTCACCATTTAACGTCTCAATCCATCCTCTCAATATCAAAAAAATGTTTTGAAGACCTTCAATTGGCATCGTTCAATATGTAATGTATTTACGGTCAGTTCTATAAAAGTGATTTCAATTTTGTCAGACATGGTCTTATTATACGCTCATTCACGCACACGCCATCAGGAGCAATTTGTTTTCCAGTGTCTTGCCCAAATGCACTTCAACATGTGGATCGAACCGCCAACCCTGTGATCAGTAGACCATCTACTGCACCTCCACAGCCATAGTTGTAATATAGAAAGCAGTAAAAGTATGATGGACAGTTGTAGTGACAGGAGATACAAAAGTATAGTAATACCACTAGATGTAAAATAGTAGTACTTTACTGATTCCACAGTGGAAAATTCCTATCTGATGAAAACTCCTACAAGAGGTAAAACACACACTGCAAAACTGATTCAGATAGTCACAACCAGACTGAACAGAAGAGATCAGCAACATGATGAAGAATACAGCAAGCAGCACTAAATGTAATTCTATGCAATATTAGGCAGAGCTGACGCTTGCTGTTTAACTAAACACATTGTTTTAGAGCCTGTGTCTACTCTCCAGCCTGTTCCAGTATGTCACGCTGCTCTTTTTAATTTTCCCATGGCAACTATTACCAAAGACTTATGATGTTTACACCAGATTACAATTGCTGTGTGCTAATACGTATTTTGACATGACAAACAAGCTCTGCATCTTTTCTGCAGGCATGTAGCTCTACTTTATATCCATTTACTTTAAGCTTTGATGCAGAGTGAGCCGCAAGACTGACGTCTCTGTTTATTTACTGCTTGGTGATATTATGGTATGTAATCCCAAACAAAACAATGGGAAAATAGATAGAATAAGAGGGGACACAGGCATTTATCGCCACCACTGACAAGTAGACCCATTTTGCCAAAGCTCTACTTTATATCAGATGCTAAACACCTGCATTGATAAAACAGGAATGCAGTGACTGGATTCTAACCTGGCAACCCCAAAGCTACTTCGTGTCATATTTTTCCCAAGTGTAATGCTCCCCCTTCACCCTTTGTAGCCATTAACGCTGGTAAATAGGGCCACGACCCCAGTTTGCGAGCCCGTTAATGGGTGCGTCTGTGGGGGCAAGGCTTGGCTTGCTGCTCCCTTGAGCGGGGCCTCTCTTCCAGACGCTCTTAAACACACACACACACACACACACACACACACACACACAGTGCGTTTCACTATCTTTGTGGGGACCTGTCATTGACATAATGAATTCCCTAGCCCCTTACCCTAACCTTAACCATCACAACTAAATGCCTAACCTTAACCCTTACCCTCACCCTAACCATAACCTAATTCTAACCCTAATCCTAAAACCAAGTCTTAACCCTCAAACAGCCCTTTAACCTTGTGGGGTCCATTATTTTGGCCCCACAAAGCTGTCCGGACCCCATAAGTATACTGGACTCCCGGTTTTTAGACCCCACGAATATAGTTAAACAAGAACACACATACACACACACACACACACACACACACACACACACACACACACACTGAAGTTTCTACCAGTGTGGGCCCCGGGGAAGAGGAGCAGTAAGACTGCATTGAGACAAAGGTTCAAGGGTCAAAGACCACATGAGATCGTCCGGTCATTACTCATATACAGACAGCATTTTGTGTGTGTGTGTGTGTGTGTGTGTGTGTGTGTGTGTGTGTGAGTGTGTGTGTGTGTGTGTGTGTGTGTGTGTGTGTGTGTGTGTGTGGGAGGGGACATAGGGAATGTAGGGCAGTTAAAAATGGAAGGTGTATCCTTTACACCGCCACACCACACATCTTACATATACTAAATGGAGAGAGTGATACTCTGCAGCCGCACCCATACTGTACCTCTAAAGCAGCTGTTGAGATGTGGATTTAGAGGCAAGTTAGCCTGGAGACGGTAATACAAGCAGGTGACTATGACATTTTCATAACAGGAAACTCACATAGGAGCACAAAAGCAGTACACAGCAGTGTTTTTAATATATTTTGATATTTATGATGAAAAGACCTTTATGTGATCTTCAAACCACATGAGTCTTTATCTCTCTTTCTATCTCTTACTCTCTGTTTCCTTTACACAAACATTTATAAAGACGTACAGTTATCACTGAGGAATTCACAGCTGACCCGGATTCCCACCACAACCACCAGACACTGTTTGTCACCTCACCAGTTATTCATACATGTGGCATTCAGCTGCTTTTTGTACCTCAACATGTTCAAAATTATGCTGGCACAAACAGTGGTAATGGCCACAGAAACATTTGCTGTATATAGCAACTGCAGATGCTGAAGTAAAGAAGTCTAAAGAGGTGAATTTAGGATGTTATTCACAAAAACGTAACCTGAGAGAACTAAAAACATGTATATCAATATGGTCTCCTACACACTGCAATGTGCTTCTAATATTTCTGATGAATTTTATTGGTTAGTAATTGATTGACCGGTTGCATAGTTTATCGGCGTTTTAAGCCCCCAATGGCAGCGCTGCCTGGAAGGCACTAGGATTAGGCAATGGTTATGGTTAAGGTTAGGTGCCTTGAAGTCAACGGTCACAGCGCTGCCTGGAAGGAGACGTTGAGGGCTTAAAACACCATCGAGCGGTTGCATTGACCTAAAGTTTCATTACGAAAAAATACGTGTGCCAAATCCAACCAAAGCACAATGTCTATATTTAAAAACGGTCCAAAAGACCCACATTTTGCCACATGATCTGGTCCTGTCGGGCTCAGTTCAAGTTGCAGATCTCCCCCCGTTACAATTACTTGAGCTCACATTTTGAAGGCCATAGTTTTCCTAAAATCTTCATGTGCATAGGTTCTAGCTGTGCACACATACACATGTGTTTGAGATCATGTGTGTGTGATCCTGGATCATGTTTTAAGGCAAGGTCAGAAAGCTAAATTTGACTTTTCTTTTTAATCAGCAGTGTGTGAGCCAAAGAGAGTGCAGCAGTACAGCTACCAGCTGTTACAGTACTGGCTTATAAATCATTTTCTCAGTGGTGGAAAGTAACTAAGTACATTTACTCAAGTACTGTACTTTAATACAATTTTGAGGTACTTCTATTTCATGCTATTTCTGAAACTTCTACTCCACTACATATATCTGACAGCTGTAGTTACTTTGCAGATGAATACATTTAATTTTATATAAGAGTTTATATAATACAACACATTGATAAAGATTAAGCCTAATTAAGTGTTTTTGGTGTGTAACCTTTTACAAAAACACAGTCTACCTGGTCATGTTTCAAATGTCTATAAGTTGTCAGCAGTTCCACCAAAGAGACATTTCCCATCTAAATGTCTCACATGGTTTAATTTCAATAACTGTTCAAATTAGCCAATATTTCACAAAGAAAGTAGAGAGAAAAACCTCCCCCAGAATCTGCCTTTCCAAAGATGCGTATTTGCTAATTTTGGCAATTGTAAAATTTGAATAAACATGTTTGAACATTGCTTAGCTGTACAGTTTGTAGCAATGCAGGAGGGTCTTGCATTGTTACATGGGCATAAATCTGATCTAACAGTAGGGGGGGACAATAAACATAACATTTCTGAAGAGCAATTTTTGAAGGGGACACAAATAATACAGCCACAATCATACTTGTAGAGGACATGTGTACACAGAGGAAAGCCTTAATACTAGCATTAGTGTAGCATGGAGACTGTACCATTATCCTTCTTTTCAGCGTTTCTCTTGATTCAATGAAAAAGCTGACTAAATTGACCAAAATATTCTTCTTTAAATCCATGTATTTATTTTTAAGTCTGTTGTAAAATAATTATAATTGTAAACAACAATCAAGCCACAAAAATACCTTAAAACATAATGACTTATTTTGAAAAAGTGTCCCCATATAAAATAAATACAATACTTTTGTAGACTTGTTAAATTAGCTGATCATAATGTAAATGAGTGAGCCACTAGTAAAGCTCATCTGCTCACCCTGACAGCCACACACCTCCCAAAATATGAACTAAGCTCAACACACTTACCTGAGACTCTACACCTGACTGGCCCTGGTATCCCTGTTCCTCAGTTCTTTCTGTCTCCTTTGCCAGTGACATAGTGACCTTATTATTTCCATAAGCACCCATTGTTTTAATCATATTTCTAGGGGGGGACAACCCTTAGAAGGGGGGGGGGGGGGGTCCTGACCCCTCCGACCCCCCTGGGATTTACGCCCTTGCATTGTTAAGATTTTAAACACTCTGATGTGTGATGGCAGCACACAGATACCTGCCATACAAACAACTATAACTTATTAATTAATATCAAACTCTGCAATCATTTAAAATATGTTAGTTTAACTTCAGTATGAATTGCAACGTTGTACTTTGCATCTCAGTGTTGTTGTTTATCGTTATTTCTGTTTATTGTTTTTCCATATCCAAATCCAGGGTTACAGTTTTTACAGACCATAAAGCCCTCTGAACCAAATTTTTGATTTGTGATTTTGGGCTTTATATGACTCTTTACATGCCACTGCAAGACTGTAAAATACACTTGTACCTTGTTACACGGCCACAGTCTCCACTTGGTATATGTGTGTTTTTGTGTGTCTTTGAAGACAAGTGTAAATTGTGTGTAACCCAGACACCACAGTGTTGACCACAGCCTGTGATGCTGTCCAGACCACAGGCAGCTCGCAGACACCACTACTGTGTGTGTGTGTGTGTGTGTGTGTGTGTGTGTGTGTGTGTGTGTGTGTGTGTGTGTGTGTGTGTGTGTGTGTGTGTGTGTGTGTGTGCATGTGTGTGTGTGTGTGTGTGTCTGTGTGTGTGTCTGTGTGTGCGTTTGTGTTCCAACAAGAGATGAAACACAGCTACAGTAGGAAGCCAGACACGAGACCCACTAATATTCCATTACGTAGAGCTCTTTTCCGCAACAAGGCTGCAGGCTACTCACAGTCACATCATACAGCCATGATTAAACATTTACTCTGTAGATTAGTCGCCTCCAGGGAGTTGGTGTTTGCATTTACTTTACATTTTAGGAATTTTGCTGACATTCTTTTCCAGAAAGACTTATAATGACTCTAACAACAAAAACGCTCAAATTTATACATTTACATTTGAGACATGGAGTTTAAGTACTGATCCAGAACTGAAGTTCACACAAAGCATAGTGGTTTATTCATACAGGGTAGTGTGTACTCATTTGAATTGTTTAGTTTGGAAAATCACAACAACATCTGAACTCAAGAGTCACTGTCACTCCCGATTTGAGTCGGGTGCAGACGTGAGTGAAAATAATAAACTTTTCTCATTACAAACAATAACAGAAGATGGAAATCATTTCAAAAACGTTTTAGCTATGATTGTTTGATTGCTAACGTTAGCTCAAAACGCCATTCAAGTGACAGCCTTTGTTGTGATTGATTGCTAACTTGTAGCCAGCAGTGAACGAACTTCGTTATGCAGGTCCATTTTTATTGTATTGACATTACAGAAGTCTCTTGTTAGCAGGTTCTTGTAGGCTACTTGTCGCAAAGTGACGCATGCGCAACTCACATCTGCACTCGACTCACATCGGGCAGTGACACTCACCAAATAACAACAGAAAAGCCTAAAAATAGAAATCTCCGTCCTTCTTCCTGAATCTTAAAATGCAAAGGCTTATGGATAATGGGAGACTAATAGTGACTTCCCGCAACATATTACATATTTTATGGTTTGCTGGTGGTTGTAATTGGTGTAAGGTAGACCTGTAGTTTGAGAAGTAAACCAACTCCAGAGAGTTAGTTTTTCTGATTAAACCAATTTATACATGGAGGTAGCGGTTGTAACACAGCAGGGCCAGCAATTAAATCATACTGCTGACTAAGAATAGGCCTATCTGTCTATAAAAAAGGGAATTAGCTTAACTTTTAGGATGCCCTTAAGCATGGCACTAGACATGTATTAATGCCTCATTAAGTGTAGTAGACCAAAATGAGACCACTGTTTTGTTGAACTCATCCCTTCTCGTCCACTGTTTTCTTTCTCTCTCTGTTGCTGTTTGTTCAACATGTGGGTTTCCTGCTGTGCAATGAGTAGGTGAATACCTTTTACTGCTTTTGTGTTCATAGTCATTTCACACATATGCATGCACACAAAAGACCCATCAAAATTGTGAAACTTGCAAAATATTATATAATTAGTGTATTCATCTAAGTTGAGTTATAAGTCGTTGGCTCTCAGAGTGACTTTCCTTACGCCTTTTCAAGAGTGTGTGTGTGTGTGTGTGTGTGTGTGTGTGTGTGTGTGTGTGTGTGTGTGTGTGTGTGTGTGTGTGTGTGTGCTTGTGTGCGTGTGCGTGTGTGCGTGCGTGTGTGTCTGGGAGTGCGGCCACCCTAATGGATGGAAAATCTCTACACACTTTAACACAAGATCAAACCATCCCTTACTTGCATTCGCATACACAAACACACACAAACAGTAAATCGGAACACATGCAAAAACGCACATCCCACATGATCACACACAATGTGCTGCACTTGCTCTTTTCTTCTTCAATTTCTTCTCTCTCTCTTCGCTGTGAATTTTAACTCGCTTTAACTGATTCTCTCCATCAGTTCAAAACACACACACACACGTACACACACACACACACGCACACGCACACATACACGCAATCTCTTTTCTTCTCTGTCTCTTGCTTCTTTTGGCAATCTCAAAAAACACTTGTCATGGTCCAAGTCCTGCTATTCATTTTGTTATTTAAGCCAAAAGTGCCTCATGTTTAAAATTCTCTGATGGTTTTGTTTTTTCTCTCAGTCAGAGACTCTGGCGTGGCGTGTATGGAGGGAATATTTATTCATAATTCAAATTGAAAGTCCAAAGAGAAAACGAAGCAAGATCAAATTAAAAATAGTATTATTTTACTACGCTACTAGGAAAAATTATTCCATAATTAAATGTGAACTGTAAAAGCTTAAATGGAAATACTTAAAGTAAAATTTCAAATAGAAAAAAAGAAATTATTTTATTTTAGCCTTTGCCTTTTATAATTTTCAATTTTCAATTTTACATTTTATCTTTTGAATTTTACGTTTTACAATTGACATTGACATTTTAAGATTCACCTTTTACATTTCGATTTAACATTAAGCTTTTCATTTAGAAGTGACAGGTGTCAATTTAAATGAGAAGGCGTGGCCCAACGGCTGGTGGGGGGGTCTGAAACCACTTCCAGCTGAGTCTCTGAGCATTAGCCTACTGGCTGACCACTAAGCAAGCGATCCCGGCCACCGCCAGCTGGCTGTCACCTAAGACTGGAGCTTCCAAGTCCGACAACGTATCAGAACAAATGTGCAATTGGCCATACATTTTTGTAAAACTGCCCATATTCAAACTGTACACAGTTAATTTCTCGCATAAAACAGTCTCAGAAATGAATATAGTGGTGAAATAGCAGACGAAAAAAACAATCAATTCTTGAATATCGCGGCTCAGCTGTAGCTCATGTAGAGATTCGGCGGCATCGCCGCTACAGCGCGTAGCGATGTGCCCCGGCCCCGGGCAAGGGAAGGGAGGAAGGGAGGGAGGAAGCCGGTTTAGCCTGCTGGAGAAGCCGTTACAGCGCCTGTCTCCTTACCTTGCCCGGGGCCGGGGCACATCGCTACGCGCTGTGTTTTTTTCGTCTGCTATATTTCACCACTAATTTCATTTGTTCGTTTTATGCGAGAAATTAACAAAATTACAAAAATGTATGGCCAATTGCACATTTGCTCCGATATGTTGTTGGGACTCGGAAGCTCCAGTCTTAGGTGACAGCCAGCTGGCGGTGGCCGGGATCGCTTGCTTACTAGTCGGCCAGTAGGCTAATGCTCAGAGACTCAGCTGGAAGTGGTTTCAGACCCCCCCACCAGCCGTTGGGCCACACCTTCTCATTTAAATTGACACCTGTCACTTCTAAATGAAAAGCTTAATGTTAAATCGAAATGCAAAAGGTGAATCTTAAAATGTCAATGTCAAATGTAAAACGTAAAATTCAAAAGATAAAATGTCAAATTGAAAATTGAATATTATAAAGGGGAAAGGCTAAAATAAAATTATTTATATTTTTCTTTTTGAGATTTTAATTTAAGTATTTCCATTTAAGCTTTTACATTTCACATTTAATTATGGCATGATTTTTCCTAGTAGCGTAGTAAAATAATACTATTTTTAATTAAAATAATACTATTTTTAATTTGATCTTGCTTCATTTTCTCTTTGGACTTTCAATTTGAATTATGAATAAATATTCCCTCCATAGGGTGTGAGTGTCATGGAGATCAAATTTTAAATGACTGAACAAAAAAAAATAAAATAATGCTTTTTTTTTTTTACTGAAATAGCTTTATGCAGAGTTAATCTTGGATCTTCTCAGTTCGGTCAGGTCCATTAAAGTCAAGAACAACACAGACAATAAAAGTGCTTTAGGAAATTTTATTGAATAAATTACGAATTAAATTTGGCGGTATGGCTCTGTTCAGAGGAGTCCCCTGACCTTTCATGAGCACCATGAAAAAGCAGAGAGTCAGGGGGCAGCAGCAGCATGCATTAGGGGACACTCACACAGTTTAAGACTGGGAGAGCTAAACTGTTCCCCCTATGAACAGAGCAACGATGACATAGAAGTAAATGCCACGTTATAGACGACAAGATGGAGCTGGGAGGAGGTGGGTAGCATAGATGCGAGCAGCAAGCAGTTAGGAGCAAACTAAAGCAGCTTAATAAGGGCGCCCTGTTTGAGTGTAGCCATTTAGCAGCGAGGGGAGTTGACCAGCTGATGCGTTGATGCAGATCAGCTGTTGCAGCTCAGCTGATGCAACCATGTTGTTGGCCAATAGCGGTTAGCAGCGTCTTCACTACCTGGCCTGCCAGAACTGACGCTGACGCTCAATTTATGTTCAAATTTCATCTTTTAGATCACTGATATTCTAGCTGATGTGTTTTTTGACAAAATGACATTGTTGTGTATTTATGGATGTGTGTTGATTTGATCTGTATTAATGTGTATTGATTTGTATATCCTTTATTCGCGCTGTCAAAGCACTTTGTAAAGCTATACAATAAAGTTATTATTATTATTAAAAATGATATGATATACAGTATATAAAAATAATACCTAATAAAATCTAAGCAAGGTTCCTGACTGAAGAGTAAACAGAACTGACACCTTGTGAAATCACCAAATCAAGAATCTGAATCCAGTATTCTGTAGTTCCTTTGACAGTCTCAACCTGAAATAGCAACTAGCATGTTTCGACTTTTTTGCACAAACTTAAATAACACTTTGGCTAAACCTTTACAGAGTGTGTCATATTGTATGCGAGTAGATTTGACTTCAATGGATGCCTTGAAGATGGAAAATCAATCGAAAATCTGTTAAGACTTCAGTATCACTCTACAAAGTTTTCATAACTCTGTTTTGAGTCATTAGATATCATAGATGATTAAATTGAATTTGTGCGGGGTTGCCCTCCATTATAGAGCCCACTGCAATACTCCATCACTTGTCAGATCACATCAATTAGATAATGAGAGAATGAAAGCAACAAATCATTGAATGTCTGCATACGTATGTCTGTATGTGCATGCAGTCATAGCAGACCAATGTAACTGTACCTCACACAAATGCACATGAGAGCAACACATGATCCTTTGCTATCACAACAGACAGCTCAGGAAATAGCTAGCAGTCCTGGACACACACACACACACACACACACACACACACACACACACACACACACACACACACACACACACTGCTGGCTGTAGTCTTGTGAATGTGCAACAGCTGGGCACAGCTTAAGTTATAGACGCAAGTGTAAAGGCATGCAGCCACAAAGCTCTTCAGTGCTCCTGTGCTTGAGTGTTTGTTTGTGCAGACCACCAGCAACAGTGTTTGGTGAGGTTATTGTATATTCAGTGTATGGTTTGTTTGTTTGTTTGTTTGTTTGTTTTTGTTTGTCTTTTAGCAAAACGTTTTATAAAAGATAAAGGTAGAAAGTAAGAAATGTCACTTCATAGTCTCAAATCTTTCATCAAAGCTTTGATTGATATTTAAAGACATTATTTCAGTCTAAATGACAAAGACTAAGACTACGCATTGTTTAAAAATAGTGTACTTATGATGCTGTAAGACACTTTGAGTAAAAAGAGATCATAAAACCTCACATGCTAAATCACATTAGCTGCAGGACTTTGGTCTGTCTGATAGTTACCTCTGCATGTGATTTGATTTATAGACAAACACATTCCCATTATCCAGTCTTAAATACTTGGATAGAGGACGGCACTTTCAGGGCAGCTCAACTGACTTAACTCATGGCCTTGATCATCAAACTATCAATGACCTTTCACTTTTGTCTTGTTTTGCACAGGTCTTGTAGTTTGTAATTGGTATTACTGTAAATTGTACAAGGAAATCATGCCAACATCTACGTGGCTCTGTCTGTCGGCCTTTTATGGACAAGGTTGTGTCTGTTTTCTTTAAAAATGTTGGTGGTTGTAATCCAAAAGGAAACTGTTGACATGAAAATCATTACAAAGACCAAAAAGAATTAAAAAACAAAGACAGGAATGAGGAAAAGAGGAATGACAGAAAACTGTAAGTTGCCTGGAGAGAAAACAATGCAAGATATAAGTTAAACGGTAGATTAATATAAACAGAGTAAAAATACAGACAAAAGAAAGCAGGAAGGAAAGGAATTGATGGAAAAAGACATACTGAAGACATTGCAGTGCGTGGTGGTTAGAAGCTGGAATAATGTTTGGGCTGTGTGTGTGTGTGTGTGTGTGTGTGTGTGTGTGTGTGTGTGTGTGTGTGTGTGTGTGTGTGTGTGTGTGTGTGTGTGTGTGTGTGTGTGTGTGTGTGTGTGTGTGTGTGTGTGTGTGTGTGTGTGTGTGTGTGTGTGTGTGTGTGTGTGTGTGTGTGTGTGTGTGTGTGTGTGTGTGGCCAGTGATTCGGGGCTAGACACGAGTCAAAGCAGCACACTCAGCAGCTTTCCAAACATGTTTTTTTCAAGGCCTTACTGCTTCTGTTATACTCTGTTCTCCTACATTTACAGTCACCATTCAAGTTTCAAACTGCTTTACATACACAGAAAAAAGTCACATAAGAAAGACAATGTCAAATGCTTCACATAAAATCAATTATTAGAGTGAATTTAAAAGACAATTAAAAATAAACTGTATCTATACATTCATTCAAATTAAGAGATAAAAATACATTAAATAAACAATAAGCCTGCCTAAAAAGGTGTCAGAGTTTAGGCACACCGGAGATCCTTTGGTAATACTCATCCTACGAGCTGTTTTGTGAAATAAATTATCGCGAGTATTATTTTTCTCTCCTTTAGTGCATGCGCTTGTCTCTTTCACTTCTAGTTAGTAAGTTCTTGTGAGAGCGAACTTGCTTTAGAGAGCAGTGAGAGTTCCCAGGAGAGAAAAAGAAAGAGTCAGGACCTTTTACTTAACAAACATACCAACATTGTGGCCGCATTGCGTTCTAGTCCACTTAGTTTCTCACACTCCTCCTGATATACGGTCAATCATAAAGAAATGACTGTCAAGCTGCAAGAGCTATTTCAGCTTCACAGTAATTTGTTTATGATTGGCCATATATCCGCAGGAGAATTACCAACCAAGTGATGTTGCAAAACTCAAACCAACCGATCATGATCAACAGCTTTATCATATTAATTTGGGGTATTAAATCAATACAAAAGAAGATGTAAAGTGTTCCTACACACAGATGGCCTTACCACACAGGGAGACGGGAACCAAACAGATGCCAGGTGTTATGCAGTGCTGGCACATGCGTTACACATATGCACACACAAAACACAGACACATTGATACACTCCTTCAATCATAAACAAATATCTTACACAAACAGACGCAGGCAGTAGATTGCCCACAATTTCCCCTCCAATCAGACATCAAACAGCAGTCTGAGGGCCAGAGCTTTTGATCTGGTTACATGGGTGTCATTTAAGCACACGTTTCTCCCATCTTCCTCCATTAGCAAAGAGCCATTTGTCCCTATCGCTGATTATTCGTCTTATCTGGAGGCCATCAGCTTGGCTGATTAGAACATTCCGAGAATTCCATCTTTCCCCTGCTGTTAGAATGTCGGCATTTCTACTGCTTGTTATAGTGTTGGCTCTAACTGCACACTTTTCCTTGTAATTATTTTGATTTCATGCCTTTTATAGGATTGTTCTTATTTTATTCCATCATATTTCAGTAATAATAATTACACCGGCCCTACGCAGTTTTACGTAGTGCTTCTACGATCAATAACATGGCAATTTATGTGTAAACATGTTATAAAGATTAAAAATATTTAGGATTTCGATATTTTTATTTGACATTGCCCACCTGATGCTTTAATCTGTGTGACCAGGAAATATTGTGTCTTTTCATGTGACTGTGTGTCTGCATCTGCACATTCTTTCTATAATGGCCTGCGTTGTTACAGTGAGTGTCCAGCTAAGTTTTGTATTTTACTTCTTAGTGCTAACAGCAGTGATCCCGTCTAGAGCAGAGCCATGCAGTCAGCACAGCCTGCCAGCCTGTATTTCACCAGCTAGCCATTAGCAACATAGATATACGGAGCACAAAGAGAGTCCAGAGTGCACACTCAGGAAACCGAGTGCTATAGTTTTCCTCCAATTACACATCATTCCTCTTTTGTCTGCCACTAATGGTCTTCAAAGCAATGTTTCCTACATGTCTATTCCTCATCAGTTCTTCCACTTCATTTCCTTAGTGTGGAATGGTTTCTGCCAGTCAGACACAGAACAGCTAGTAAACTTGAATCCAAAGAAATGTTCTCTTTTAATATTCGGAAAGGTTAGGCTTCCTCATTCTTCGATCCAGCCTGAGTGGCTCTGACCGTTTTTGCATCCGACATCCATCCTAGTTTACATACTGTATGAGACGGATTTTTTCCAGGAGTCCCGGAAGAAATGTTTTATCACATTATTCGTAACCTACTGCATACACACACTGAAATGTTGAATGCTACCCCTACAGCCTATACCCTACATCCAAAAGCGCAATGAAAAGGACCCGGATTTGCAAACAAAATGTAGTCTACTAATCTGTATTAATTAAACAATAATTTAGAAATTGGTCATAATGAAATGGAGTAGAAAAAAAAAATCATGTAATGTGTTTTTCTATTAGTCTTGGGTTATGCTTATATTTGTCTGTTTTCATCAAATTTTATATATATATATATATATATATATATATATATATATAAAATATATTTAAGCCTATAGCATTTTACCAGACTCTCGTACATTTCATTTGTACAGAGAGTCTGGCCACTCTCCATTGACAAGTGTTAACTTCCTTGAAGGCGGGTACTCCGTTGAAGTTTAAAACTATTGGATCTGCCCAGAGCCACTCTGGATCTGCCATAACCAATCGCTAACGTTTGGTTGTGACGTCGGCTAAGCATCGCTAGCTTTCGTCTTAGCCAACTCCTTCACCACTAACGGAGCGAGCTGGAAAATCAAACTTTTCCCGCACACTGTGGTGAGGAGGGCCACAACATCATGGCCACCAAAAAAGCTCAGCCAAGACTGTTCTTGCTCGGGTTTTAACTTCTGGATATTCTGCAGCATTGCCACAACAGACGGAATGGCTTCGCTCACATCTTTCTCCGCCACCATTACTACAGAACTCACCGAAGGTTACCGAACCTCAACGTCATCATTCTCAGCCTCTCCCCCCCAAGAGTATACCGCAAACCCAGACGTACTACTGAAGGAAAATGAAAATTGAGCGGAAGTACGTAGGAGGGCAGAGCCAGGCTAGTCTGCTGCTGCATTTTATCCAAAATGTTTCAGAAAACTGCTGTGTGTGAATCCATGACAGGAACAATGGAGGATGCAGGGCCTTCTCCACTGTAGGAGAGGAATGTGTTGATTTAATTTAGAATGTCTTGTGAAATGAAGGAGAAATGTGATATATAAAAGTTAAAATGTGTGTTATTTTGATACATAAAGATATTAAAAATCAATAGTTTAGACGCAGTCACGGATATCTGGGGCTATGACGTAAAACTGTGTGTTTGCTCTCCTCCCGAAGGTGCCACGATTAATTGTAAAGTGTATTGTTTCTGTGGCTCTCTCAAACACATACAGCTCTCTTGGTGTCTTTTGGTTCGTTCAGGGGAAAAAAGGAAAGAGAAGGGAAACAATAACAGGAGGTGTAGCTGATTTCTTTGTAGCCTGCAGGCTGTTTGCGTCCCATTTCCACCAGACTGGAAATGGGGAAAATCTCCTTCCTCTTTGTCTCTCTCTCTCTTTTTCTGTCTGACTTTCATTCCTTCTTACTATTGCTAGCTCTCTCTTCTTCCATTTTCACCCTTTGGCTCCTTATTAAGTCTCATCTTCTTTTTAGGGCATCATACCTTTTCCTCATCACTCACAGTCATCCTTAAAGGAACACGCCGACTTATTGGGAATTTAGCTTATTCACCGTAACCCCCAGAGTTAGACAAGTCGATACATACCCTTCTCGTCTCCGTGCGTGCTGTGAAGCTGTCTGACGGTTCCAGCGGCATCAGGCCAGCACAGAACATGCAGGTGAATGGTTCCAGTAATCCTACTGCTCCGAATAAGTGACAAAATAATGCCAACATGTTCCTATTTACATGTTGTGATTTGTAGAGTCACAGCGTGTACAAAAAACAACGTAACATGAGACACAGCCATCTTCTAACCGTAAACAAACCGGGAACTATATTCTCAGGCGGAAGAATATTGTACTTGGGCGGAATGATTTGCTTTGCAGCAAGCCTGTCTGAGAATATAGTTCCCGGTTTGTTTACGGTTAGAAGATGGCTACAAATCACAACATGTAAATAGGAACATGTAAATAGGAACATGTTGGCGTTATTTTGTCACTTTTGTCACAATTCGGAGCAGTAGGATTACTGGAACCATTCACCTGCATGTTCTGTGCTAGGCTAAGCTACCGGTGGAGACGTCAGACAGCGATACAGCACGCACGGAGACGAGAAGGGTATGTATGGACTTATCTAACTCTGGGGGTTACGGTGAATAAGCTAAATTCCCAATAAGTCGGCGTGTTCCTTTAATATATGCACATTTTGTGACGATCACTCTCCATTTGCATGAAAAATTGGAATCGATAGTTTATCTTCACTTTTATCATTTGTGCTTGATTTGATTGTTGCTAAAACTTTATGAAATGAAGAGAGAGAGGTTAAGATTTTATTTTTTTTTTAAATGTTGGCATTAGGAATTGTTGAATTGTGCTCCTCATAGTTTCAAACCAAATGAAATTTAAAAAAAAACATTGATTCAGCTTCCCCTCTGGAGCACATGGTGTGTTTTGTACTGCCAGCAGCAGCGGCAACAGCAGATAATTGAAATGAATCATTCCCAAACTTAATTAGCAAAGAATGTGAGCCAAAATACATCACTGTACCAGTTACACTGATTAACTAAGACGTTAAATGTAGTGCAAAAACAGTAGAGTACAGTAACATTTAAAAGCCAGATGAAGAATATCCATGTAGTTTTCTTCTTGATTTGAAGAAAACTGATTTGATACTATAAATAAAATTGAATTGAATTGAAATTCTTATAGATAAAGCTTCTAAGAGGCTTTTCATTTGTCAGTCAGACTTTTTCACTCTTCCCATAACCTGGACCCAGAGGAAAAGAAAAAGATTCAAAATCAAGGAAGCACATAACATTTTTTAACCCTTAAAAATTAAACCATTTTCTGTATCATGTTCAAAACTTGTAAACTAAATAGTCAGAGGGCAGGAGGCAAGAGGCAGCAGAACAGATGGGGCCATGTGGGACGATACATGCATTGACGCACTTGATACTGTAGCTGCTTGGACTGAGTGTTCAATGACAGCAAATATGCATATCCATGCACACACTCAACACGCTATAAGCAGCACATATATATATATATATATATATATATATATATATATATATATATATATATATATATATATAATATAGTAGAGACTCACACACTTACACTGCCGTAAGCCGCGCTGAGTCAGCCTCTCTCCAGTTAGGTTGCCCTATCACTATGCCAAGGGAACCAGTCAGCCATCTGTTAGCCTAATGAGCTGACTCTCCTCCACCAAATCAATTCAACACCAAAGCTTCCCCTCTAATTCCATCATCCACAGTTCCCCAGTATGTGTGAGCCTCTCATCTTCACACAGTTCTTGACATTTTTTTAATTTTATTTACTTGTTTGTTCTGTTTTCTCTTAATGATAGGAAAGTTGGTCATTTCAAACTGTCCAATTACCCAGTCGTCTCTACTACACACATCTCATAATCAGTTAGCTTCATACAACCTACCAGCTCCTCACTGTCCACTGAATAAAATGTCCTTTTTATTATTATAGAAGGGGTACAATGTTTTAAAATGTATTGTAATATTCTGTGCATTAAAAAGTAAGTTTAGTAAATGTGTGGGCCAATGGGAGTCCATGGGATGCCTTGGTGACCAAGAGGTTTAACATGAACTGCAACATCCCCGGTTTGAATGGCTAGTGGCCCCATCTCACTCCCCTCATGTTCTTTTTGAGACATCCAAAGCACCCAAACATACCCTGACGAAATGTACATATGGCCATACAGACATACATACAGACATACATACAGACATATGGCCGTCTCATGGCTTGGCCGTTTAACCACAACGAAAGTGCTTCTCTACTTTAAATGCATTTGTTTAAAAGAGTGGTACGCCAATTAATGCAACCGAACCAGAGATATTGTCGTTTTTATTCCACACATTCTTCTTCTTTGTCAGAATCTGGTACCTACATTACTCACAATGCAACTCAAACGCTGACAGTTCATCAGAGATCCGGGTGTGTTATGCTAGTAGCAGCTATTGTAGCTTAAAGCTGCTAGCTTCAAGCAGAGATAAGGAGTGGCCCGCAGAGGTCTGGTACCCTCCCTTCTTTCTAACTTAACACCCCTGGATTTCTTTTTTCATTTTCAAATTTGTAGTCTTCAGACCCAACTGACACGGTCACAAGCCTTTATACAGCTTATTTTACATGTGCAGTAGAACTCCCCAAGACCTGTAAACAGACTTTGATGTCTAAAATCGATGGAGATCCTCTTTAATTACAAAATTATCTGGACTTTTTCACAAAGAACAGGCAATTGCAAGAGCAATATATTGCACAAGAATGATGCAACAGTCTGCAATAGTACCAACATTTTGAGTCAAATCATTGAAGCCACAAGAGGATCCTAGAAATAGCCTAAGTGTAACTTATCAAATCCATTGAATCACCATGAGCAATAGACACATGCTGGATAGATTTCAAAAAGATTTGCAAAAGTAAAAGTAAAAGTGACTCATCTTAAAAATGTAAAATCTTCAGGATCTAAAAAAAAAAGCCCCCTTTTGTCTATCCAATATCATACCTAACAAATATAGTACATGTTTCACCACTAAAATTGGAATTCTGTAATAGAGGGCTGCATTGGGATTGGGTCCCGCCGGGTCCCGCGGGACCCAACGCAAATCTCGCGGGAGCGGGCGGTTTTAACTTTGCTGCGGGCGGGAGCGGGCGGCTAAAAAAAACACTGAAGGATCGGGATGTAGCCTGGAATCCCCCCACACCAGCAGAAACCATAGATATACATATATACTGACTGCGTATATACTGTATAGCCCATCTATGAGCAGACATCAGCGTGTCTGAACCTCCCAGGACGGGGGAGCTCCGAGCCAAGGCTCCGTCCACCGTCCGCCCACTCCCTCATCCTCGGCTCCTTCCTCCCCCTCTCTCCCTCTCCTCTCTCCCTCATCCTCGGCTCCTTCCTCCCCCTCTCTTCCTCTCCTCTCTCCCTCATCCTCTGCTCCTTCCTCCCCCTCTCTCCTTCTCCTCTCTCCCTCTCCCTCTGCTCCTTCCTCCCCGTCTAACAGCAGCAAGCACCTGCCTTCTTTGCCTGCATCTTCTCACTATTAACCTATAAAATGACATGTTTTCTCATGCGGGAGAAGACACAACATCAATGCATCTCTATTATTGTGCGGGCATAAATTCTCAGAGTTTTGCGGGTGTGGGCGGGAGTGGACATACACATTGCGGGAGCGGGCGGGAGTGTAACACACACGTTGCGGGTGCGGGCGGTAATGGTCAGAAATTCGCCGGGAGCAGGTGGGAGCGGGATGAAGAAAACAGTCCCGCGCAGGGCTCTATTCTGTAATGAGTTCTACTAAATATAGGCCTACTTCATAAGGCAAGATTATGCTTTCAAATTATCAATGGCAAAAAACACATAGGCTACTTTATTAAACTAAACAGACCTTTTATTTGCTTCCGATCTATGGACACTACACACAAAAGAAACTACACCAAGTGCACCCAAGTTCAAATATTCCATTTATTTTATTTCCAGGTCTCCTTTCTTTTAAAAAGAAAGCCAGTAAGCATGCTTTCCAAATTAGCTTAAAAAAATGTCTGGCTTGCCAAAATACAGACACAAAGCAAGAAAAGATTTCTGACAAACCATATTTTTGTCTTGGCTTAACTGAGCTCAATTAAGCTGCACAGACATTGAACTCGCTCAATCATAGCTTGCTTTGGATTGTACTAGCGAGGTCTGAGTAATGAGCCTTCATGCACATGCTGCTAGCTCACAGTTAAGTGGCATTAATCAAGGCTGCCCACTAAGCCCAGTGGATTTCCTTAGACACAAAAGGTGTAATGCCCTCTGTCATTATACACTTGATATTGCTGGCTAAGCTAAGTGGAAAATGGCACTGTTTAGACCACTGCAAGAAGAAAGAGGCAAGTGTAGCCTATCTGTTTGATTTACACAGCCAGCACAGTTTATTGTAAAATAGATAACTTCAGGTCTTTAACTGTGCAGCAGCAACTGCAAAGTTGTGCTTGTTATTCCCTTGGCTCAGAGGTTGGATTTGGATGAGACTGTGGTTTTATGTAGGCCTACTCTGATTTCTCAGAAATGAAATGATAAAAAGTGTTTGAATGAAGTTAAGGAAAAAGAGACACAGAAGCTAAAACCCCCTCCCCTCCCCGCTCTGTCACTCCAGTTTACTCACTGTCATCTTTCGATTTTGATGCCTGAAGTTTTGTTTTTGGCTTGGTTTGTTCATGATTCATATAGAATAACAAAAACATACATTATTAATTTAAAATACAGTTTTGTTATCTCTCTCTAGCTGTCTATCTTTGACTCTTGCTCTATCATACCCATTCCCCATCTTTCTTTCTGACATCTGCTGAGCAGCACACTGAACAGGAGTCTTGGAGTGTATTAGTGCTAAGATGGGTGCTGATAGGAATCTATGTATCTTGTGTGTGTGTATATGTGTGTGTGTGTGTGTGCATGCGTACGCCTGTAAGGCCATGCTTTTTATGAACCCTGGTAGCTGTTGGCTTTCTTCAACAGTATGTCGGCCTGCGTCTAGTTAGTGAGAACACACACACACACACACACACACACACTAAAAGCTTTCCGACTTGTCTCGTACCCATCACCCATCCTCAGTGCATCCCCATCATGGAAAATTGGCTCCTGTCCAGCTCTTTTTCTTTGTACTCCTTTCCTAAACATCTCTCTCTCTCTCTCTCTCTCTCTCTCTCTCTCTCTCTCTCTCTCTCTCTCTCTCTCTCTCTCTCTCTCCATCGCATCACGGCTGCTTCTTGAGCTGCTTCTTAAGCTGGCATACGACATGTCATCAGGGTTTGGGTCCCTCTCTGCTACTCTGTGTAGGTGTATTTTTTTTTTTAGATTCAAACATAGTTATTGAAATGGGTTTACAAGTTTGTTGTGCCACAGAAAAAAATCAAATAAAAACTCATACATCAACCAAAGTACAAATTCCATACAGAAAGCAAAAAATGAGAGTATCTACATTGCACCCCTTTCTCCCATAACCCTCCCTCCCTCCATTCATTCTTTCCATAAACCATAAAATTCCTTAACCCTGTAAGGATTTTATAGTGATAATAGCTTATTTCCAGTATGCAGTATTTGATGAGTAGCATGATCTCTGCCCAGTGTTCTGTGTATTAAATATTCAACTTTTTAATTTTAAATAAAAAAAATAATGAAATTTGAAATACAATATATTGCCAGCCCATTATTGCCTAAAGGGTAATACACAAAACCCCTATTGTTCTCTATGTAAACTTTTCTTTTATGGTCTATGTAATCAGGATACCCACCGCCCTAAATGTTGATAAATACCGATGCTCCAGAGAAGCAATGATTTTTCTCGTTGTCTGGACAAGCTACTTCTTCTTTCTGTATGGCTCATCCACTGTACAGGTGTATGTTACTTTGTACAAACATCTAATGATGCATCAAAGATGCGGTTTGTGTGCGTGTATTGTCCTTAAGTTGCCATGATGATTGAGTTGGTCTCCAAAGACGTTTGTTGTTGGGTTTTTTTGGAGTCCAGAGTAAGTTAAAAAAAAGAAAAAAATGCATTGGTCAAAATGATATGTAGGAAATGTACTCTTACTCCACTGTTGGTGTTGTCATTTCTTCTATCTGTAGAGTTACAATTGTATGTGTGAGCCTGAAATTGACTAACTCAGAAAGAAGAACTCAAACAATACACTTGCTTTGAGGTAAAAAGTTATATACTGTGTTTTTTAAGCACGGAGCCAGAACTCTTTAGCCCTGGTTTAAGCCCTGCATTAGTACAGATGCGCCTCTATGAAGATTCCTTAATCGAGACATTGAATTTCTTCCAACTTGGCTGCACCAGCTCCTTGAACTATTATATATGACTATTATTATAACAACTGCTTTTGATGGAGAAAAGCATTTCAAAAGTGTGCAGAGAAAACTGGCCTGTGCAGAGCAACGTCCTTGGCCCCAGCTCTGTTTGGTCAAGTAGTTGCTTAGAAATAAAACCCTATGTTTTATCGCTGCCATCATCAGGTAAGATACTGCACTCGACTGGATAAACACAAGGATTAACTAATAGACTGTTGGCAGAGAGTCAGCCTGGCTCCATCCCTCTTTCTCACCCCCCCCCCCCCCCCCCCTTTATCTCATCTTGCCTTTTTTCCTCTCTCCTTGTCTTCTCTCTATCCACCAGTGTGTGCTTTTATTCACCACTCCCTCTTGCATCATATAAGTTTGAAAATCAAAATGTGACAGAATGAGTGGCACACACAAACATGTACTGTAAGAATACTGTAGGTATTGTTTAGAATAAAAACAGGCTAAATACAATGACATAGTAAGATCCAAAGAGAGACTGAAAGGAAAGTAAAGACTGACTGTGCTCAGTCTTTTCTCTCAGCTTGTCATCTCTTTTTTTAATCTCTCTCTTCTTTCTCTCACTTTTTATTTCTGATGTATCGATCTACCTGGCCTTTCCTTGAAGGAGAAATGTTATTTTTAGTTAAGCTCAATCTTTATCTTCCCATTGCAGCCCTGCTGCTTTCATCCAGGAGAACGTCTTCTCTCTCCTATAGCATTCAGTCATTTTGATTTACAGGATTCAGCATTTTTTTTAATTGCCACTGTGGACGTCTCTGCTGCTCTTCTCTTTACATGACCCTTGTATCTCCCTCCTTTTGTACCTTTCATTGTTTCTTTTGTCCTGTTATCTTGACACCTTATGATGCATTTACTCATGCTCTTATCCAAAGTGACTGGCCTCGCTGACTCTCTCAGTTTCTCTTTTTCTCTTTCAATCTTTCGCTCTCTGTTTCCGTTCCCTCCCTTCGTCTTGATTGAAAGGGTATGCATGGTTGGCACAGAAAGAAAGAAGGAAATAGTTAATGATACCAGACCGTATTGTGTGGAAAACCCTGACCTCGCACATACCCAATCCGTCACACACACACACACACACACACACATGCACGACACACTTTCTCTCGTTCCCATTCTCGGATGCTTATTTCATATAAACACATAGATGAAAACATGTGCACCCTTTTAGTGTTCTTCCTTTTTTATCATAAACATACTTGGTCATATTTACATGTTCATGATACCTTGCAATATGTAGATTTACAGTCACATATTCTGCTGAAAGTGTGTTTGATTTCAAATCTTCCACTTAGATGTGTCTTCTGAGAGGCAATTTATTATCCACATTAAAAAGTAAAGTCAAATATTCCTCTTTCTGAAGTTGTGTGGATGGTGTGTACTGGACTGCATGTGTATACGTATATTTATTTACTTATTTCTTGTACATTTAACTTGTAACTAACAAGCTTACGTATTTGAACACAATAATTAGTGAACTTTAGAGTAGTGCTGGTGCTGATATGCTGATCCCCACCACCCCCCATTTCTTTCATGTCTTTATGCTAAGCAAAGCTAACCGGCTGCTTGTCATAGCTTCATTTTTACTTGACAAATATGAGAGTGGTATCAACCTTCCCATCTAACCCTCAGCAAGAAAGTAATAAGTGTAAGTGTATTTTTGAACTATTCCTTTAAAATCATCCATGCCTATTGTCCACCCTAATCGCAAACTAGCAACCCAAACTCACATTCAGACAACATTTGTGGACACAATCCATCGTAGAATCATGCACCGTCAAAATGAAAGGATAATGTGAGGAGGACACATTTTCACATATTTGTTGAATAAAACAAATGAAATAGGTAGATTAGTTTGGTTAAGTGCAAGATTAACATTTGGCAAAAGTACAATAAGGAACATCATTTAAAATTCTGTGAATTAGAAACGCACATTTTTCCAAGGACCTGATTACACACACACACACACACACACACACACACCTCTCCTCAGGCGTCTTTGTCAGCTTGTAGAGAAGCAGCCCAGGTTTTTGGCTGTATATGGTTTTGTCTGTGGGTCCTCAGGTCATTCATCAGCATAAAGTCAAAGAGAGTTTGTCTCTGCCATATACACCAAAGCTGGCACTCTCACACCTGCAAATTGTCTGGAGTCCACTGTCAAGCACCAACTTTACCAGATGTTGGTTTGACATCTTGACGACAGAGCGGGGCAGCACTCAGCTGAGATATTTAATAAAAGGAATTAACTGTCTGCTAAGCATCAATACCAACGTACACCCTTCCCCTGGGTAACTTTATGCACTTAAGAAGTCCATTTTATATATTACACCGCAAAAATCACTTTGTAAAATTCACTTGCATAGACTAGAAATGCTTGAGATAGGTGATCCATCACAAGCATTTCATTTAAAACTATAGTTAGAGTTAATGGAATAGTTAGATATTTTTGTAAAATAGGCTTATTAGCCTTCTTGTCTAGAGTTAGCAAAGACAAACAATACCTCCCTCATGTCTTTGCAATGGAAATACAGTCAGGAGGTGAATAACTTAGTTTAAACTGGAAGCAGATGAGTCTCTGCAAACTTCCATCACACCTACCAGCACCTCTAAATCTTAGACGTAGATGCAGCGTATCGGCTGGTTGCCTACCACACGTTGACAACAACACTGTGGCAAGTCACTGCACCCCACTGTTGTTTTCCAAGAAATAGTTACAGCACATAGCCTAAATCATTGCGAAAATGACAAATTGCATCCTATGGACCTTTTCCCAACAGTCCAAAGGAGATCTGTTACATACATGTGTCCCCAAACACTAATCTTCTCAAACATGTCATGACATCAGAATCAACAGTTTGTTCTGTGAGTGACTACCAAGTAACTAATTCACCTCAGGACTGATCAATGTAACAGGGTTATTGATTGCATGTGTCATCGTGCTCCCATCGTTCAATAGCAGCTTCTCATTCGTCTGTGTGCACCCACTAAATAATTTCATCATCAATTGATATGCAGAGGTGACACTCAGATAGAAAACACACAGGGTGTCTGAGTGCATATAGTGATGTTGATAATATGCTGAATGCAGAATGATTTAATATTTAATAGTATGCCAATCTTATTAACTTAAACAAAAAAGTGGGCCAGAGTGTACATGTTTATGTATTTCTCGTTGCCACACTTTCCCACCAACATGTTTAAATTTAACATAATAGTTGTTAATAGTCTCCTTTGGCATATGATCATTGTATCTGGCCTCCTCAAAAGGGAAAATGCTGCTGTGGTAGATGCAATTTTGAATGTGACAAAGGACTAACTGCAGAATTTTTGATAATACCATCAAAGAAAAATAATGTGAGTTTTTGAAGTTATACATGTAGCTTCTGAATGGTTAATTGTAGAAGCTATTCAATTTCATATAATGGGCCCATTTTGCCTGAGGCTGTAAGCAAGGTCTCAGAACACAGAAATAATGCTGTATTTGTTTCATTCACTGTATTCACACACGTTATTCAGTTTGGTTTGTATTATTTCACTCTCATGTTTGTACACTCAAGACTTCAAAGTTCTGCAATGTGAATAGAGAGAACAGAAACGAGATTTTTTTTTCAGACCTTGAGCACCAACCCTTTGGCAGATGTGATTTTTTTGAATTGTACATAAACTCACATAGCCTTAATGATTTCATTTGTACGCTGACATTCAACTGAGCTTTTTATTTTACTATATTAAAGTCTGTTGTAGGGTGGAAATACAAGTCAGGAACATTCACTTTGCTGTTCACTACAGCTTTTGAACTTGTACTATATGATACCTTACGATACAATAGGCTACATGTTATTGTCCCCGTAGGGAAATTTGTCTTGGACTCAAATGTTGCAATCATAAAGCTGCCCCCATAGTAGAAATACTGTATATAAAAAAAGAAAAAACATATAAACAAAACAGCACATACTGTAGAAAAATTACAACTACAAATTACACATATTTCACATGACATATATCGCACAACCTGTAATAAGAATACCATGAAGCTACTGCTCAACCCCTGCAGCCTAAAGCAACATTACTTACAATTGTTTTAACTGAGGTAGGCACAAATTAGTTTTTTTAACGGCTGAGTTTATATTTGGGTACTCTATATATTCTGCCAGAGGGTAAGAGCGCAAACTCGGTGTGGAGAATATGACATGGGTCAGACAATGTTCTCTGTGTTTGACTGAGAACAGACTGCTCATATGTTGACTGGAGGGACTGGTGTTCATTCCTCCCCATCATACACTCGCATAAATTGTCATTAACCCTAAAATATCATGTTCTGCTTTCAGAAATAGGGAATCAGATTTAGTTTTTTTGTCCCATTTCTACAAATGTTACAAAGTAGAATTTTCAATGCCAACTTTTTTATTTATTTTTTATTTTTTTTATACTTGGCCTAAAACCAGTACATTATTTAGGGCATTAACATGTAGTTGATTCATTCACTCAGTGTAACAATTTGTCTGCACACCGATGCAGGACGAGGCCTGACCCTGCACACAAACACATACTGACTTGAAGCATCTTTTCCCTGAACACATCTGTAAATCTGAAAGGTTTCTGATTCGCTGAAAGGTCAGGCTTATCAGCTGACACATGAGCGCCTCACTGCACAGCTTAGCCAACTTGATAACACCTGTTGATATGCTCAGCACTCATGAACTCTGCTTTGTTCATGAGGAGTCATAGTCTTTATTTCCATTGCACAAAGTAGCTCATACTTTTACTGTCTACATCTGTGTTTCTTTACCTGTACCTGCTTTTGTAATGCAACTGACACCTGCAAACCCATGAGCATAGCCATTGAAGAGGACCATGCTGCTTTTACAAATGTGTTTTTTTTTTTATTATTTGCATCAAGAAAAACTGCACAAACTAATCAAAGTTGAGCTTGACAGTTCATTTTTGAGCCGTAAACTGCATTGGATAAACAATCTAAACTTACAGTCCACTTACTGTAGGTGTTTGTTCTGGAGATTTTTGGACTGTGAGTATACATTAAAAAATGATCTAAATGTAAAATGTCTGCATTCAAAATCTTAGTCAAGTAAAAATATTAGCATCAACATATACTTGAAGTACCAAAGTTATTCAATATACAGAATGGCCCATTTCAGAATAATTTATATTATATTACTGGATTATAATTATGAATGCATGAATGTGTACATTAATTTAATGTTGCAGCTGGTAGAGGTGGAGCTAATGTTAATTACTTCATATACTGCTGGGTAGCTCAACCATAATTTATTATTTGATTTTAGATTTTGTATTAATAATTTAAATCTGCAAAGCAACTAGCAACATAAGCCAATAAATAAATGTAGTGGAGTAAAATGTAAAACGTGCCTACAAAATTTAGTGGAGTAGAAGTATCAAAATATGGAAAAACAGTACTAAAGTACAGTACTTGAGTACTTGAGTAAATGTAGTTACATTCCACCACTGCCAACAGAGACACAGACTTCACTACCACAACTGGATGCTGTTTGTAAATCTACTCTCCATGCTGTGTGTCTGTCTGTATGACAGTAAAGAGCTATTTAAGAGGGAGCCACTATCAGATGCAGATGTGGGCTGGATGTTAGGAACCATCAGTCCTCCTCTGCTGTAACTCGCACTATTCATACACACATGCACATACGCCTCCCTTTTTATATTCCTTGTGGATCTCATGGAAAATAAATTGTGGCATTAATCATACAGGAGTGCCAGGAGAGAGAAAGACAAAGTGATGTTAAGGGAATCCAGAGAGAGAGAGAGAAAGACGAACTGACGCAGAGATAGAGAAGGGAGGCGAGGAGGAAGGTAGAGGGAGAGACAAAGAGCATAAAAGATTAAAGAAAAAATAAGACAGAGAGGGGTCTTGAAAGGAGAGGAGAACAAGGCTGGAACACATTCTGTACACAGAAAACAAACACTAAAAGATCTACAGAGATGAGAAGACAGTAAACCTCAGAAAGACAGATGGCATCTTTAAAAATGGCCTCTTTCCCTGCGTTGAGGGAGAACAGCAGGCTGGGGCTGCTGGCAAGTGCATATGTTGCCTGGAAGCTGCCTTATGAATTTGAATTTGTATTTGCTCATTAACCAAGTTACCATATGACGTTACAAAGGACTGAGTGGTTTCCTTGCGGGCAGCAGAAGAGGGGTATTTTGGGTCAGTCAGGCAGTAAGGAGGGCTCTGATTGGACTTAAAGACTGATGCAATTTGTGTTTACGTTTTAATTAGAAACATTGTTTTATGGATCTTTCTGCTCTGAGTGTATTAGTGTTATCACAGCTCCAAATTTCCACTTTGATCCTGATAGTAGCTTTACTATTACTGGCAACTTTAGAGGCACCACACCACACAAATGCAATGTTCTTTCATTGATACATTTGGCAGAATGGGGATTCAGCCTGTATTATATATTTTCTCCATTATTACCTCCATTGGTGTCTATGATAGTTTTGGTTTGAGGTTCCCAGGTTTTTGAGATATCAGCTCTGACACTTCCTCACCCTGATACAGTGGTAGATGGGATTTTGTTTTGTGGGCTCATAGCAATGAAAATAACATTCATAAAGACATGCAAAGACATGCAAAATAGAACCAAAACTACATGCTTAGATATTACTAGAGGTAAATGTGAAAGCAGCCACTGATGAAGTTGAGCCAACAATAATGCTAAAATAACTTGTAGGTTCTTATTTTAAAGGAATTATTCTTCCCTCTTCAGTTTTTTAAGTGATAACTTGACTACAAATCAAACGTAGTCAATCACACACACACACACACACACACACACGCAGAATTACTGAAAGTGAACCGGCAAGCTATAAAGTGACGTGATTATTTCTCCCTGCAGGGCTACATTAAGCAGGATATAAACCGTACCAAATATTATTAGGACCAGGCTAAGCATTGTTTAAAGCTCCATCAAGCTTTATTATATTGCTGTTACTGTGGCGATTCAGCTGATTCATGAACTGTATGAATGGATGGAAGGCTAACAAATTCTTCTGACAATAACACTGGCTGAACAAGCAGTTGATACAGTGCTGCAGGCTATGATATTGGATTGTGTGTACTTGTTTAACTACAGTCGTGGGGTCCAAAAACTGGGAATACAGTATACTTGTGGGGTCCGACCAGCTTTGTGGGGCCAAAATGCTGGACCCCACAAGGTTAAAGGGCTGTTTGTGGGTTAAGACTTGGTTTTAGGATTAGGGTTAGAATTAGGTTATGGTTAGGGTGAGGGGCTAGGGAATGCATTATGTCAATGACGGGTCCCCACAAAGATAGTGAGACGCACTTGTGTGTGTGTGTGTGTGTGTGTGTGTGTGTGTGTGTGTGTTGTATGTGTTGTGTGTTTCACTGCTGATGTGTGCATAACCTGAGCTAATGAGCTCTTAGTGATTAGATGATTTTTGTGTGTGTGTGCATGTGTGCATTTTGTCTCCACAGGTTCATCCTGGTGTTTGGATGTCTGGTTCTCTCTGTGTTTTCCACCATCCCTGCTCACCAGGAATTCTCCACACACTGCCTGCTCATCCTGGTAGGACACACACACACACACACACACACACACACACACACACACACACACACACACACAATCAAGACGTCTCTTAGACGGAGCTTAGTGAGTTCATGTTATTCAACACTGATGAATTTTTAAACTGTCATGAAATTAATAGTATTGAACATATATGTGTGTGTGTGTGGGAGGGGGGGGGGGGGGGTTTGGTTGGGTGGCTGAGTGATAATTTTTGCAAAAGGCTGATTGTGCATTCTCAGAACTGTCATGATTGGTCCCTCAAGATCAAAATGACGCTGTTACAATTTAATTGAAGTTAACAGTCTGTGCCTCAAATGTGATTAAGCAGAAAATCATCAGTCAGAGCAGGGAGAGAACGAAAACAACGTAGCACAAATAAACTGGAAGCAGGGGTGGAACAAGCATGTGTATGTACAGAGAAGAGCAGATACATCATAGGGCCAGTTACATAAAACTTCCTCACCTCTAGTTTTAATTTGTCCAGGTTATGAGATATCTGTCTCTGAATTACTGCTTACACCCTAATAAAAAAGGAGGAAAATGATTTTGTTTATAGTGCTCAAAGCAATGAAAAATCTCATTAAAAAAATTCAACAGCAACGTGTCTTTTCAGTTATTGTGGATAATCCACAGAATTCACAGGGACTATTTCTTTCTTGGCCAAGCACAATGACTTTCCATCTTGTTGTCACAGTGTGGTTGTCAGGATTTTACAAGTATTAAACAAACTAGATTTAACGTGTTCATTTGTGAGCTATAGAGGTGCTGGTAGGTAGGTTGGATTTATTCTACCTTTGGACAGAGCCAGGCTAGCTGTTTCCTCCTGCTTTCCGTCCAAGCTAACCTAATCATAAGCTTCATAATCAACAGACAAACATGAGAGTCTTATCAACCTTCTTGTGCAATTCTCAACAAGAAAGTGATTAAGTATATTTCCCAAAATGTCAAACTATTCCTTTAAAGGACATTATTTTGCCACTTATTGCGATTAATATAACTCTTTAGCATAGGTTAGCCTTTCTCACGGCACACATCTTTAACTGTCATAGCAGGAAAAGCACAGGTGTAACTAATAACAGTAACGATGGCTCTGTTCCACTTAAGTGTTGCAGTAAGTCAAACTAGCGAGCCAGCATGCATAATGAGAGGGCCCTGGAACTGGCACACCTCAGTGGAATACAGCCATTATTAATGTTATTAATTACATCTGTGCTTTTTTTGCCAGGACAGTCAACATGTTTACCATAAAAAAAATTCACTCATATTTTCATAGTACAAGTAATCTTTTTCACATTTACCTTTTGAAATAGTTAAGAAGAAAAGATACTTTTATTAATCCCCAAGGGGAAATTACATTTTACACTCTGTTGTTACATATTACACACAGGTCTGAAATACACAAACACACACAGGACCTTATACATGCCCTAATTGGAGAGAGTGACTGGGAGTTGAACCAGCGGCCCTCAAGCCAAGTCCCTACGGACTGAGCTACTGCCACCCCGAAGTATTATCGTTGATGAATGTTGCCAATTGGTCAGAGAGTACGTGTGTTTTCTGTATTGCAGTAGTTTCAGTGGTTAGAGCACAGTTAGAACAAGCTCAGCAACAAAGTATAACTTCCTTGACCATTTGCTAGGCCTGTCGTTATTGCTTGGGCTTCTTCATTTGTAGCATTTAAAGGTTTAAATGTGTGGGTTTTGTGTGTGTGTGTGTGTGTGTGTGTGTGTGTGTGTGTGTGTGTGTGTGTGTGTGTGTGTGTGTGTGTGTGTGTGTGTGTGTCCTGCAGGAGTTTGTGATGATTGTAGTGTTTGGTCTGGAGTACATCATCAGGATATGGAGTGCTGGCTGCTGCTGCCGCTACCGAGGCTGGCAAGGACGCCTCCGATTCGCCAGGAAGCCATTTTGTGTTATAGGTAAGTCTGTGTGTGTGTGTGTGTGTGTGTGTGTGTGTGTGTGTGTGTGTGTGTGTGTGTGTGTGTGTGTGTGTGTGTGATTGTCTTACATTGTCAGACAAAACTTGTGAAGCTTGGTATCTTCAAACAATCTTTTAAGGTATATATTGTAATACAAAGGTCTCTCTCGATGGCTATCTGGACATGGGAATGTCAAAATGAAAGTCATGGTGTTGTTTCAACACATACATTGTATTTGTTCATTCTTATCTTAAGCTTAATTATTCCCTGGTGATATCATGTCACTCTTTACGCAAAAACACTTCAACTTTAGATCGACAATTAAGAAAACTATACAAAGAAGCATGTATTTCTTTTTTGATATTCACAATATTGTTTAGTACAATGAAACCAGCTCAACGTTTGTACTACAGTCATTTTTAGATCATCCTCAGGTAATGATGATATTTGCCAATATGGATAAGTGCTGTTTTCCCAATGTCCTCCTCAGTGTGCAGTCGAAAATAGCATGAAAAAACATCCATTTAGAGGACAGAGGTTCTTGATCCTTTCTAGGTTGCTCCAGCATTGAGGAAGACAGTCTGCTGGGAAATACAAGAGAAGAAAAAGTGGGAAATTTTAGGGTTGTGGACAGAATGACAGAAGAAGACTAATAGAGACAGAAAAGGGAACAAACAGCATGTAGTGAATCAATAGTTGTTTTAAAGGTGATGAATGGATCGGTGAATGGATCTAAAAAGTAGGTGAGTCAACCACAGTTCCTGTTACTAATATTGTGGAACCCATGACCTTTCGTTCTCTCTTTTACTCCCCAGACATCATTGTACTCATCGCCTCTGTTGCCGTGGTTTCAGCCGGCAGCCAGGGTAACATTTTTGCCACCTCTGCGCTGCGTAGCCTTCGTTTCCTGCAGATCCTGCGCATGGTGCGCATGGATCGCAGAGGAGGGACCTGGAAGCTGCTGGGATCTGTAGTTTATGCACATAGTAAGGTAGGACAATTTGAACTGTTTCTTCTCTTCTGAACTATGATTTATATGGTTCAGATATTTACCTAATCTGCCATCACCTGTCAATCAAGCAGTGTGTATTGTTTATTACTTTTTCCTTTGATTTGCTTTGGTTCGTCTGGATTACCTTGGTAGCGTTTTTTTTTCATGGTGGCTATTACTTCTCATGCTGACTACCCAGTTCTTCTGATGTGTATTCCAGACTACTATTGCACACAGAAATGTATTACTAATAATATCATTGAACTTTATTTAGGTACTGTAGCACTTTTCAAAAAACAGTGACAAATTACAGACAAACGTAGACTCTGTGTTTAAGACACCAAATTTAATGAATTTGGAGTATGTTTAGTCACTAAAAGGTACAGTAACTGAAAGGATAAGGTACAGCAACATCAGCTGGACTGTAAAAAATGAGTCGTTGCAGCACCAAACAGGAGAAGAATAGAGCAAAGAAAAAGAGAATTAGAAAGTAAGAATGGAGCAATGCTGTTGTTCATGCATATACAATAAACAGACATCAACAGTGTAAACACTTGAGCCTGTTTCAAATAAATGTTTATGATAAATATAATAATTACGTTTTAATATATATGACAACACAATGCAAAATATCAGTAATAGTAGCAGGAAAATATAAAGATGAAGAAATAATATGGTGAACAAGTTTGAATATTTTTAATTAACTAAAAATATGTGCAGTATTGAATGACAGTATATTCACTTGAAGGTAAAACATTGGTTTATTATTCAATAATACTCTCAATTAGCAATGCTATATTTTAACATAAGTATCATTTAACAATACCACGATTCACGTCTGTCAATTGGCATGTTTATTTTAAGTCTCCATTGCTACAAGTACATCATATGCTCTTTTGTTTGTTCTGTATATTCAGGCATTATTTGCTCTACGCATGTGCCTGTTGCACGTGCTACTAGTATATTATATCATGGTCATTTGTGTGGTTTCATGATTTTGTACTGCATACTTTATCCTAAACAGAATTTTAGGATCAACCAAATGAGGAACAGCAGACTATTTTTCACATGTACATCACAGCAAATAATTAAGGTGTTTATCTTCCTTACTGTCAATACAGTTAGTAAGTAAAACATTAGTATATATTATATGACAACTGAGAGAAAAAATCTGTGTTTTTCAATGACTATGCTGCATGGTGAAAAAACAAATTCATCAGATAAAAATAAGACTTTTCCCTCTAAGGGGTCAATTATTTTCAGGGTCAATGTATCCAATACATTAGATTTACTTTCAAACTTTGTGAAGTGCCTAGTAAAGCTTTATATTTAGTAAATATAATGATTTTTTTGTGTGTTTTGTAGGAGTTGGTGACTGCCTGGTACATTGGGTTTCTGGTGCTAATCTTCTCCTCCTTCTTGGTGTATCTGGTGGAGAAAGAACTCAACCAGGAGTTCGCCACCTACGCCGACGCTCTGTGGTGGGGCACGGTGAGCAAATACATATTGCACACAGATACACTTGAGTATACTAAACACCTTTAGGCCTACACACACATACACACTAAATACACACATATGTTTAGGCCTTTTAAACGCCCTTTGAATAAAATCATACTGTGCTGGTGGTAACTGCTCTGAAGGTGTTTTCAAAATCAAACTTTGTAACTAAGGTGTATTCATTTATGTGATTTAAAGTCAACAACAATTGTATGCAGTATAGTTGTAAACATTATTTTCAACTTCGATCAACTTTTTGGGTGTTATTTGGTGAAAGATGTATCATTGTTCATGCTCATTTCGTAGCATTATGTGTGTTGTAATGTATCACACAAGGTCTGGGATTTTATAGGGCTTACACAACTATAAGTCGTTAAATTGACTGTCACATAGTGTTGAAATCATCAAATATGTTTTGAATACGTTTTCCCTTCCAACACAGTACAATCACTCCCTTTAATCCCAAGCAAAATCAAAGGATGCAACACAATTGGAGGTATTTCTATCTGACAACTGTGATATATTACCATTAACAGTTTCTGTTTGACCTTAATGACACCTGCAATACAAGGCCTCTAGAGTCACACTTGGCTGGCTGTACTGCACTGTTTCCTCCTACATCTGAAACCCATTATGCCTTGAAAAAACACACACAAAAAATGGCCCAATCAATAAATTCAATTTTCTTCTGCTGCCAGGTGAGACTGACTCGTTAGGCTTGTGGGACTGACACTCAGACACACTGTGTTCCCACGTTCTCTGCTCCAGGGGTATCTTTCTTTCTGGTAGATCCTAAAAGCTGTTATATCATTATGGTGAAAAGGTGAAGTTTAGCCACATAAACTTTTAATATGTATGAGTCAACACAAGAGAAAACTAAGAGCCATCACCACTGGGCATCATCCATTAAAATATGCTAATCAACCATTTCTAATCAAGACCTCTCACCCTTCAGATCACCCTTACAACCATTGGCTACGGTGACAAGACCCCGCAGACGTGGACCGGACGGTTATTATCAGCTGGTTTTGCTCTGCTGGGGATCTCCTTCTTCGCTCTTCCAGCTGTGAGTCAATCACATTACAACACAGAATAACAAATGAATGAATGAATACATGTATTCCGTCACAGCTCCAGAAAGTTAATGCTAACAGGAGTAGGGACCTTGATTTATCTTTGGGGATGTTTATGCAAGTTTAGAACTCTGTGTGTTTCTGCGCGTAGGGCATCCTCGGGTCAGGTTTTGCCCTGAAAGTGCAGGAGCAGCATCGACAGAAGCACTTTGAAAAGAGGAGGAACCCAGCTGCCAGCCTCATTCAGGTAGACACACACGCATGCAGACAACAAACACTTCACCTCTACTGAACTTTGTTGCAGCAGCTGAGGACCAGTGTGAATACAATGCAAATGTTCACACTCTGTGTGCGTCTGTTTTGACCAGCTCTTAGCCTTTCACTGTGTGTCTCTGTGTCAGAATAACAGCGCGCGTGTGTGTGTGTGTGTGTGTGTGTGTGTGTGTGTGTGTGTGTGTGTGTGTGTGTGTGTGTGTGTGTGTGTGTGTGTGTGTGTGTGTGCGTGTGCGTGATGCGTGTGTCCGTGAGTGCGTACTTGCATCCACTCGTTGCAGTTTGATGATGAGTGTGTTGAAGTCCTCCTATTAGAGTGAGGTTGTTTTATTAAGAGTGTACTTAATAAGTGTGTGTGTGTGTGTCTGTGTGTGTGTGTGTGTGTGTGTGTGTGTGTGTGTGTGTGTGTGTGTGTGTGTGTGTGTGTGTGTTCGTTGCCCATCTCTGGGCTGTCAGGGTGTGAGGCTGATTATGACTGAATATTGTGCAAGGAACGATGTCGTCTTTCAGGTCCAACAGCAACACACACTGCTGGGATTTATGAGCCGTTTCTATGGCAATCAGTCTCTGGGCAGACGCTCGTCCAAGTCATTACTCATTGTAATAGACAAGACCAGCTGTATTAATTTTTAATGAACAATAAATACCTGATGTGGCGTGTGTGTGTGTGTGTGTGTGTGTGTGTGTGTGTGTGTGTGTGTCTTACTGTATGAACTACCTTGACCTACTTTTTAAATTGAACTTTTCATCTAGTAAAGTGCCTGCTATGGTATTATGTTTTGTCCAAACCAAATGACCCTAATGGCCTTTGGGGATGATGCACTCTGCTGACAACATGCATGTTTTGTGATAGACTGAGTGAACATTGATGTAGAGGGGTTGACCTTGATTGCTGAATGGCTGCAACTGTTGATGTGCTCACACCTGGTGCTTTCAATTGTTCCACCTACTGTGCCTGTAACTTCCTGAAGAAGGCTGGATGCCGAAACACGTTGAAGTTGTTTTTATCTTATTCTATTTAGAATGCCAGCTGCATTAAAGGCATTTTATATATTTTTTTTTAAAAGACGAGTGCCTTGGCTTCTTCCTTGATGTCTACCAAAACTTCATATTTGGAGGTAGAAATAACCCTAAAACTCTAAATATCCCTTTTTCACAGAAGACATTTTGACTTGTCACAGTAGGAAAAGCGTCTTGGTATTGGTACTGCCAATCTCACTGGAACACTTGAATAGAACGGAGTGATTGTTCATGTTATTAGTAACACCTGTTCCTTTCCTACTATGACAAGTCAAAATGTCTGCTGCTAAAAAGGTCTATTGTTACCCAAACTGTTTTATGTAAAAGATTACATCCGTGTCCTAATGCAGGGGTTTCTGGACTGAACATGTCACAGCAGGCTGACAAGGCAACACCTACAAATGCTACATTTTTCTTTCATCGATATCCCATAATTCATTCTGTCAATTATTTAATGGCGCAATCAGGCAATCAACAAGTACATTAAAGCATAGAACTATCATATGATCATGTAAATATATCACTTGAACTGCACCAATGAAAATGCCACTATAGGGTGTAAATAATGGAAACCATAAACTTCACTGATTGTATATTGTTAATCACGGGATATTACAGTGAATGGAAATTTCATGGGTATGTACCATCATTTGAAAGTTGTACATCGTCTGTTTAAGAGAAGCATCACAAAGTATATTCATCATTAAACCTCATTAAGCCACAATTTCTCAGACGTACAATACTTACCTTAGTGATGGACACATGGATGCACTATAACACAGCTTTTTATTAATGAGGACGGTATGGGTGCATTCACTTTTGTTTCACTTCCAAATAAGTGTTTTAGATGATATAGAGATTTGTTCAAACCTATCTGCTGCCTCATTCCCAGATCTCAGTATGAAATCGGTGAGACGTTTTTAGAAATATGTATCAGTTGCTATGCTTGACAAAGACCAGTTGGAGCCCAATTGATCCTGAATAACCAACTAAGGGAGCAATTAATCCTGCGTGTGTTGATCTTGTGTCTGTCTTTTTGGCTTTGTATCAAGCACCTGGGTGCTGTCTATTGTCCCGCCAAACTCATAACATTTTCCTCAACAGGTCAAAGGAAACTTGGAAGCAGCTTTGATGTGTTAAATATGTGGATGACATTCTGTCCGTCACTTCACTCCCCCATCTCCCACAGCTCTCCCTGCTTTAAACCACTGTGTGTTGTGCGTTTGTCTCTGTCTGTATGCGGTGCAGGATATTAGCACTGTCTTCAAGCCTCAGCAGCTGGTCGTTTCAAAATTTCACCTGCTGCAACAATATTTTGCTACTCTATTTTTAGAACAACATTGAATCTCCAAATTACTTTAAAGCAGTCTCTAGACTAGCATAACAGCCAAAATGTACCAGCATTTGGCAAGTGACTGGTGTTAATGTCCCACCCTGTCTGTGTAAAACGTTTATATAAAGGCTTTCCAGTCATATCACAAATCTTGTAACGGCACCTGGCGCCATCGATGAGGTTCAGTTGGCTGCAAGTTAATAATGATTTAAAATAAAAAGGAAACAATCTGCAGAAATGAATGTGGTGGATATAGGCCATTGCTGCTGAATCAGGTACATTTATTTCCCAATAAAAGTTGCTATTGAGCCCAAGTTTTATGTTCTGCATGTGAGGGTCCATGTATGAATGAAAATGTATGACCACATGGACTGTACATGTGGATTGTACCGATAAACAATTCCATATATGCAAACAACCAATACACAGAACTGTATTTGTCCATTTTTTTACAAAATCCAGCCATTTGTTAGCTAAAACCAAGACCTCAAAACACAAGAGCATCTTGACCTCACTTAAACATTCTGTTTAACCTATCCATCACAGCCATTATTTAACTTGCCAATAGTCATTCATTTATAGTTTATTATCCCACAAGGGAAATTACAATGTTTTCACACATTAACACAGGCCTGAATTACACACACGCTCACTACCTATACATGCACTAGGATGTTGAAAAGGATAATGAAGTTGCAAATTCATTATTATTATTATTATTAATGGAGAGATGTCAGAGTTACAGGGATGTAGTTGTCGACGGACAGGCGCCCCAAGCAGTTGTGGGTACTTTGCTTTGTATGGGGACTTGAACCAGTAACCCTCTGGTTCCCAACCCAACTCCCTATAGACTGAGCTACTGGTACCTCAGGTGACAGGTTTTGGCTGGCTTTTAAAATGTTGCCTAAGATGGATGTACATTTTAATGTAGTCCAAATAGCAAGACAACCTTTTAAGTCGTTTTCATACTTCATGGCAATACTGAGGACCTCCAATATGGCTGCCAGCTGGTTACATCCGCTAAAACGCCCTGTGAATGTTACATGTTGTTTACATATTTCTCAGTCTCTTTTTCCTCACTATGTTTGTGCTGTTGCCCTTCTGTGTCATGTTTGTGTGTCTCTGTCGGTGTGTACATCTGAATGTGTGTGTGTGTGTTCTGTCCATCTCTGCTCCCTTCCCCCCGACCCAGGCGGCTTGGCGTCTGTACTCCACTGACGGTGCTCGTCCCTACCTCAGAGCCACCTGGCACCTCTACCAAAGCGCCCTCCCCCCCCTCAGGCATGTATCCCCACCTCCCCCCCCAACTCCCTCCGACAACCCCCAGCCCCAATGCATCAACACTACCCAAAAACTAATCAGCTTTTTTTCTTTTTCTTCCCTCCTCACCTTCCTTTTCTCACTTCCTACCCAACTTATACATTCCCTCCCCCGCCCCCTTTTTCCTCCCAACACTTAATTGTTTCATTTATCATTATTTTATTTATCCTGTCGACTCTGCACGTAGTGTGTCTGGCGTAGTTATGCTGCTGATGAGAACTCGGTTTCCATTGCTACCTGGAAGCCTCATTTGAAGGCGTTGCATACCTGCAGCCCCGCCAAGTAGGTAACAACTTACAGACTTACAAACATGGCTGCTGCTGCTGCTCAGCCATTCTCCTCATCTCTTATCTATCATCTCCATCTGCTCCTTGCCATCAGTGTCGTTAATACTCTTTTTCCACCATATGATTCACTGTTATGCAGCATTGCAATCATTCTTTCATAAACATACCTATATTAACCTTTTTTTTTTCCAAACATGAATGGTTTGACTAGGGTGCATGATCTTTAACACCCTTTTCACATTCAGGCAGCTGAATTCATTAACATCTGAATGGCTCATTGGAAGTCACTGAGGTATTATGTTAATAATAGTGCAAAATCCTAATTCATTTGGAGATTGAAGTTATATAAATGTTTATTGTTGAAAACGCTAACATACCAGGTTCTTACAACCAGACATGTGCAGGAAAATTAAACATTAACAAAAGAAAGTGGACAACTTCCATTATTTTGTCAATATACCACTGGCATAAAGTGATTCAGCTTTGGTCGAGTTAAAAAAATGTAAGACACAATTTTTGGAGGTTCCTAACAAAACTCAGTTTAGGCATTTATGAGTTCAGTTGCTTACTAACATTTGTGTTGTCCTACAGTTTTGGTGTGTAACTGAAGCAGATTGCCATTCCTGCCTTCACAAGCACACATACATACACACCAGACATAGATTCTTACCTTTTCGATTTCCTTGTCTGTCTTTCAGCTAACGCATAGCCTTACTGTGCATGGCCATAGCTTGCACGTGATTGTAAATAATTAACCCCATTAAATCCAAGTATCTTTGTTTCTCTTTCCTTTTGGCTTCATGCGTCATATAGCCATTAGTGAAAACATCTGTGTAATGCTGTTTTTTAATCTGCTGGAATACTAATGTCTCTCCCTTTGTCTCCTCCTTTTTATCCCACTAACCCTTGAAGGAAAGAGCAAGGAGAGACTACTTACAGGTTTGTATGACTCTCAGTTTATTCCTCCAAAAACATAAACACATGCCCTCAACATATGATGCAATTATAATTAAATGATATGCCTAATGTTTTGTAATTACACCTTTGAAACTGTGCTTTCTGCTCCTATCTGGTTTGCGGACTTGTTTGGTCTATTTTTTAGTTCATTAATTGTTGAAAGATTGGGTCTTTCATAGGTCTCATCATCAATAAATTATGAATTTATTTATTTGTTTATTGACATTCACCAGATCATAGTGAATGGTTAGTGAATCAAATGAGGACATCAAAGGGTTGTGACATATGTATTTGTCAGTCGCTTGGTTTATCGTTTGATTGATTGATTTAGTGAATGACTGAACCCTTATTTTTTAATTATTTTCACTTATTAGTTGTGGCATTGTTTTGACTTATATTGATGTTAAACTTTTTTTTTTAACCAGTATGACCAAGCAAAGTGAAGATGATGTCCACAATAGGAGGAGGAAAGAAAAAGTTGGACACATTTAAAGTGAGAGAAGGTACACTGCAGTGCTATGAAATACAACATAAAAGGGATAATTAGAATGTGCAGAGGAGAGTTACACAATAACAAGGTTGATGTGTTCTGATAAATGTAAACCAGAGGTATCAGATCAACATTTATTTACCATTTGAGTAACACATTCTCTACATGATCTCATGTGCTCTGCTGAAGTAGTTATTGGTTTGTGTTGATTTGAGAAAGAGAGGCAGGAAGAGATGCAGTGATAGAGACAGATGTGTTTTTACATCATACACAGGTAGACGGAAGCTATACAGCAATTAAAGTACTACAAGAGCTACTTATAAATTACCTTTTTGGAAGGTACAGTGTGCTGCCTTTTCCAGCTTTCTTCTCCTTTATTTCTTTTATAGTTTTACCTCACTTTTCCAACTTTTTCTTTACGTCTCCATCTCTGTTTTTGTCTCTCCTCCTCCTTCTCTGCACTTGACTCTCAGGGAATGGTGATGGACTTCTTTGGCTTTGTTGAGAGAGAGAGAGAGAGAGAGAGAGAGAGAGAGAGAGAGAGAGAGAGAGAGAGAGTGTGTGTGTGTGTGTGTGTGTGTATGCATGCACACACGCCTTTAAAGACAGGAGTCTGTACCATGTCTGTACCATGACACACTTTTTCCATTGGGATGGTATTTATATAATCATCAAACACAAGTCTAGGAAAGACAGAGCAAAGTTAAAAAAGGGAGAGGGGTGGGGGAGATAGGGTATTTCAGAGAGGGGAAGAAGACAGAGAGAGATTTGTGAGTTTAATTATGCTAGTATAGTTTTTACAGTGCAGCGCTACTTTGGCAACATTTGGGAGTCTTAAATTGAGCCAGCAGCTTTTTAGGCATTTAAACTTAAGACAGCCACACACACACACAAACACACACACACACACACACACACACACACACACACACACACACACACACAAATGTGCATCCTTAAACACAACTACTTTTAATTAGACTTTGTTGCATCCACAGCAGCATTCATCCCTCAGAAATGCTTCTGTTTAGGACTGTTTAATTACACTTTTTGTTTGTTGCAATCCAATTTACACTTGTGAAATCGTAATTATGTGCACTTTGATGTTCCCCTCCACCGAGAGAACACACAATACTGTGTTATTAGTGGTTTTACAGACTTTCGGCGGCGGTAGGTGCCGTGGTAAACAGCTAGTGATTTTTGTTTAAGCAGACTTGTAAACACCAGCAGTAGTAAACATAAGGTGCACCACAAAGTGCTAGCGCGGACATCATGCTGAGTGTATGGATATTGGCAATGAGAGGCAACATGAAATAAAGTATAATGAGGTTTAATCTGGAGTTTATGTGTGTAGGCAGGTGTGCCTTTCAGGGTGTGTGTGTTTGTGCCTCCTGGTACAGTTCATTCAAATGATTCAAACTTTTTTTTTAAAGTGTAACTCTGATTACCTTCAACCTGGACACAATTTCTTGTCATTTAAGGGTGTGTTCAAACCTGTAGCTGACTTCTTCTGCTGTGTTTGTAGTTGTAAGAGTGCTGTTTAGTTCACAGCACGGCTCAAATAACAGCATTCACACCAAAGAATGCAGTAATTCATGAGAACGATTCGCAAAATGGCACACAGAAAGAGAGAAAGCTGCGTGCTTTAAAAGGCAACCCCTGAATACTTTCAGAAAGTTAACAATGGCAGCGCTGAAGCCGACTCATTAATACCCAAGAAAGAAGAAGACGAGTACAAAGGGGTCACTGCATGAAGGTCGTCCACTCGGATCACTATCGGATCAGATGATATGGGATGTTTTACATTCCTGCCTCACGCCGCCAAGAGATCTAGAAATGACTTGCAACTCTCTGGTCCAGAATGTGACCTTTGACATTTCTTACATGTTTTGTCTCAGCTCTGGAGCCTCCCGCGGCCCAATGAAAAGTAGACTAAACTGGCAAACAGGGCCAATTTAATTTAAAACAACACCTAAATTGAATGTGATACACTTTTGTTGAGCACTACATTACGCAGCACTGCAGGCACACAGGCAGGCATAGTCAGTTAGACCACATGTCACAGAACAATAGTTGTGTTGCAAGGACGTTATTTTGGAGTTGATTTGGAGCTTTCGTATATGATTGAAGAGCCAAACCCAGGCAACCAAATGTGAATAGTTTCTCACTGAAGCATGTAGTGAAATTTTGGTCTAATTTGTTGGGAAAAATAATCCAGGTTTTACATGTACAGAGTAATACTTTGAAACTATACTATAGCTTTAGTTTGATGACACTGTGCGTCCATAAATATATTTGTCATCCCAAAATGAGAGAGTTAAGATGGGTTTACCTTCTATTACATCCCTGTTTACCCACTCCCATCCTTCTCTGGAATATGTCCCCTGCCCATTCTCTTTGTATTTACTCTGCATCAGTATTGACAGGAGAGAATTTCTCTCCTCCTTCCTCTGCTGAACTCTTGAATCTTCTTCCTCCTTTATCTTTCCATTCCCTCCTCCATCCGTCTTATGCTACTTCTTTCTAGTAAGGGTCTCAGTAATGGGAGGCTCTTCAGAAGGTACACTCGGAAATATAGGAGGTACCTACGGTACTACCCAGCATCCTCTCTGCCCTGCCCTTAGCCCCCAATAACCTGTGGGAATGACTGACTAATAGCATGAAGAAAAAAAAAGAAAACAAACTTAACTTCCTTCTTACCTGAGTCCCTTTTTTAGGACTCTGTCTGGAACGACTACTGCTGCCTGCTGCCTGTCGAATGCAAACAAGTACTGTATACAAATTAAAGGGGAATTCCACCAAAACTAATCTTTACATTGTAAATGTAGACATGTTTTTAACAGATAACAATAAAAAAGTATTTTTTTTAGATAAATGAAAAAATGAATCTGAATTCACTGTAGACAAACAAATTGCATGTTGAGCCCCTTTTATTCTAAACATCACTTAAAAGATAGACATCATGGGGTGTAGCTTGCATGATACTTTCATATTTTAGAATTAAAAGTCCATAAAAAGAAAATGTGATTTCAGTTGGACCTTCAATTATCCCCCAACAACATACAGTAGTTATACACTTTTCAGTATATTATGGATGTGGGTATTGTAGCTTTTCCTCATTTTACTGCATGCTCCCTGCATTACTTCTGCACTTCTCTTTTCAGTCATTTTTAGCTTAAGCGATGGAAAGAATTGTAATAAATAAATGTATTACTAGAAGATCTATTCTGCTCTATCCACTGTATCTAACAAAAGAATGTATGGTTGTTTCAATATGAGTGTACAGAATATAGCAGATTCAGAACAGGAAACTACCATTACTACTGTGTTGCTTACAAATAATATATATATCATTTTGCCTTGAACATGGTGAGAATGCATTGTCATGTGATGTGAAGTCTGGGAAAGTAAGGAAAATGTAGCACAGGTCTAGGTTTAGGAAATTTAGTCTTGCATAACCTGACCTATCTCCACATTTTGTTTTAGGGCTGTAGAGAAATTATGGCAAATTAATTAAAAAAAACTTCCCAAAGTCTTTAAAAGTTTTGGAATATGCAAGTAAACGCAACTTCTGTTAAAGTGATTCAAACTGATAAAAAACTGAATTTCAGGTGATACTCTGAGATATGGAAAAATGTAAAATTGTGGCATTGAAAATGTGTTGGAACCCTGCACCTCTCTCTCATTGGTCTGCTGCATTGCATGCTGGTCTATTCGCCTTAGCAACATTATAGTTTACTGCCTTCCCACCAACCCCTGTAAGGTTACCAAAGATCTAAACATGATGTGGTTAAACGCATTTTCCTTTCCAGTGGCTGATGTTATGTTTTTTTTTTTTCAACTGACAAATAAGGTGATAGAGGAAGATAATACGATGCATAGTATGGTTTTAATGGTAATATAATAGAATGTATAATGTATTTTAAAGTTACTATACATTGATTAAAATGCTGAAAGGGATTTGCCTTCATAATCTCTAAAATATTTAGCTGTTTTTGCTCATGAAGAACAGTGTAAAGCACTCCAACATTTCCCAAAAATATCTAAAGATGGAAAATCATGTTGAGGCTGTTTGAGGCTTCTCTCAATAATCGTCTCATTTTTTTAAGATAGTCTCAAAATGAATGTGGTGATGATGTATTAGTGTTCCCATGCTTCACATATCACCTTAAAAATCTTACTAGCTCTGTTTTTAAAAGTGAATACATGAATAGATTATCAGCCGATCAGGTGAGGATTGCAGCACTTCAGTATCCAACTGAGGGTTTGTTTTGGTGGCTTGGTGGGCAGCCTGGCTGTGTTCTGGTGTTTTGGGCATGTTAGTTGGATCGATGATGTTTGGTCTGAAGGGAAAGAAAGAATGTTGCCTTGTCTTTGCACTCTGAACTCTTCTTATTCTCTAAGGGGAAATAGGTGTTGACAGCATCCCTTTTTTCTTCCTCTCTCTTTGTGTCTCTCTATCAACCTCTGACCTCTGTCACACACTCTCTTTCTCTATCAACTCCATCCTAAACTCCCTTTCCCTAATTTCCCTTACCTTTTCCCCTTTGTCTTCCCATCATCTATCACTTGATCAACTCTTCTATCCCTCTTGCTCCCTCTGTCTACCCCATCCCAAATATATATTTGTCTTTGCGTCTTTGAATGTTTTTCTCCCCTCTCTTTCTCTTTCCACATCCTTGTTTCCCTCTCTTTTCTTTCCTCCCTCCCTGCAGTCAGAAGTTGAGTTTTAAGGAGCGGGTCCGGATGGCGAGTCCCCGTGGTCAAAGTATGAAGAGCAGGCAGACGTCCATCAACGACCGCCAACGCTCTTCCCCTGGCAACGAGGTGGTGGGCGGCGCAGATCTGATGGGTGGGAGCCCTGCCAAAGTGCAGAAGAGCTGGAGCTTCAATGATCGGACCCGGTTTAGGCCGTCACTGAGGCTGAAGAGCCAGACTCGCACTGCTGTCCCAGATGGTGAGTGGGACTATGTGTGTTTGTCCATCTTACTATTAATGGGAACTAACCAACCAACACAACATCTGACAAATTACCCTTTTTAGCACAGTATGCCATTACAAACACATGCTGTTTCCTAAGATACCATATGTCCCTATGTCTGGCTGAATTTGGGGCAAATTTTAATGAGATGATGCACATGGCAATGATGTAATGATGCATCAAATGAAAAAAAGACTATACATACACATACAAATAAAAGATACATTCAATGAAGAGCTGAAACAAGCTGAATCTACATGTGATACTGTCAGACAGTGGGGAATAAGAGAATGACAACATTAAAGCTCCTCAGGGCGAGAAAAAAAAAACATTAGATCAATATGTGTTTACACTCAGAGCTTACATACAACCACAGAAAATAGGTAGATTCTCAGTCAACCCCTGAACAAGAAAAATACCAAATAGCCTAAAGTCAGACAACAATCATATCATGTTTCTTTTTAATATGAGATAACACATGTACCAGTATGGTTCTTTTAAAATGATATTATTTTCTGTCTATAGTGTATATTCTCTCTTTATCCTAGATATATAGGATTATAGACATTATGCATTTCTGTTTTTATCCAGGTAGATATATTGCATTTTAGAGAAAATCTTAACAGACTTGAATTAAACACTTGCATGTACTTCCTGACATCTCAATTCATTTGTGTGCGCTTTGAAGGGAGCATGGATGTATTGTTGTGACCTAAATTAGTATCTGTGTCTACAGTATGTTGTGCACTAGTGTTTTTCCTCACATTTCCCAGAAACTACCCTACAGTAAAAGATGAAATTGCTGACTGTTTTGATAGCACCTCTGTGTCTCCTCTTATTCCCATGTATCTTTTATTTGAACTGATTTTATAACCTGTGCACTTACACAATATCATTATTCACTCTCTTTCCATTTCTTCCCCCCTTTACTTTTCTTTTACCATTTTTTCTGTGTCTGTCTCTCTGTCCGTGTCTCCTACTCTCCTGATTATTGGCAATATTAAGGATATATATATATAGCTGAGCTGGCAAAACCCTGCCCATTCCTAAAGATCCCAACCAAGCAGGGCATACATTCTCACCCCCTAAAAGCCAAAATAGTATCAGTTTGAAACATACTTGGAGACTCCTGTCCAGACACACTATGCAGAAAGCGTTTTATGAATTTAAAGACTGGAAACGATTTTGCACTAGGCTACATTTATTGATGAAATGACGGTCCGTCTCTCTCAGTGGATACAGGCATGACCACAGAGGATTCCTTTGATGAGAGAGGCTGCCATTGCGACGTTACAGTGGAGGATCTATCGGCTCCCCTCAAGGCTGTCATCAGAGCTGTCAGGTGAGGTCCTGCTATACTTTACATTTCAGGCATTCTAGCTGATGCTCTTATCATTAGCATCTTTAAATCACCAAAATCTTACAAATGTTTGAGGACTTGTGTTTCATTCTGTAAAGTAGATGTGAAGAGACTGTGAAAAAGACATCAACAACCACATTTTCAAACACGCATCCAAATACTAGTATCAAGTGAGAAACTGAAATAACTTTGATTCCCTAAAGGTGATGAAAAATCATCCCTGACAGGCAACTTAGACATGCCTGAGTTTTCCACAGCTATTGCTTTAATTTGTTGCCTTCTTAAAAAATTTTTTTTTAAAAGTAACATTTTGGAAAAATATATTATTTCTTTAGAGTCACATGATAAGATTGATACCACTTTCCTGTTTATGTGGGAAATATGAAGCTGCAGAATCTTGATCTTGATTTTTTCATGATTTAAGTCATTTCCCTTCTCCTGTTTGGTTGTTTTTTTGGCTGTTAATCAACTATAGCTATATGTTGATGATCTGTTGATGATCTGTTGATTCTGAAACCATGCTGGAATGTGTGATGGTTTGTTGGAATCAACAGTGTTTCCTGTTGGCCAGTAGTGCCATTGAAGCCCTCCTGCTCTCCCGATTGACTGTGGTATCTATTTGTATGTATTTTGTGGCTTCTTGACAAAGGGCATCTAATTGATTAGTCACATAATTCCTCAACTCCTCCCATAGGGCTTTTTAAACATAATGCCTCCACGCCAGCGACAGCCGGAGGCATTATGTTTTCGGTTTGTCCGTACAACCATCTGTCCCATTCTCGTGAACGCGGTATCTCAGTTTGCCTTGAGGGATTTTCTTCAAATTTGGCACATCCACTTAGACTGGGTAAACCCAGCCCGATCTGCCGGCGATTTGATTTTGCCCTGCAGCTCAGGCTGGAAACCTGTACGTTTATTTATCCTGCTTCCGTTACAAATTTGTGGGAACCAATCACAAACTGGCTTATCCACCGGGCGCGCTATTGGCGGGTTTAACACGATGACAATAGAGAAGCGACCAAGCAGCTTCTTGTTTACATTCAACAAGCCGGCCACCGAAGGGCAGCAACCCGTTGATGCCGCTGTCGCTGCTACGTCACCCGGATCGTTGGTCTGATTGGTTGAAGGACTATCCAATTGCGTACAGTCATTTGAACTATGCCCGTTGATCACGCCTCTTGTGCATTAGAAAATACAGAGCAGACTCCCCAGGCTAATGTTCAATCTTAAAAGATTGAGCTTGGTCTGGTGATAGCCAGACTAACATCCACTTGGACGCAGTGATGAACTGATTAGAATTTGGTAGTCAAAGGTCATCTTCACTGCAACATCATAATGTTCTGCAAAAACACTTTTCTTTCTGGCCATTATTCAAAGCCATAACTCACAAAAAACACGGATACTGAATTGGTCACACTAATCTTTAGTGATTATGATGATAAAGTCTTCACTAGATATATTAAATGAGTCTGGGCAGACATGCAAGTTTACTGCAACTTGACTGGTTGGAGGAGGCATACAATCACGAGGTGGTAGTTTCTCACCTGTGTCTATTGATTCTGAAACCACAGCCCCCAGAACGGAACAGTTACCGGTTAAGTGGTGATTGGCTAGTTGTTGACCGTTTTGTTATTACAATCTTTTCTGTAGTTGAGCTCTTGTTCAAGTCCGATCACGTTTCCTTTTGATTTATTGGCCTAAGTATTTTTTATAGGTTGTTTATGATCTGTAACTATTGATGGAAATGTTCATGAATCTCTCAGTGTGCAGGACTTGAATGGCTACATGAATCCATCCAGGTTAAAAAAAATAATAATACCACCAGCTAACAGAAGGATGCATTTATATAATATATAAAGAGTCAATTAGTTACTGTATACATGTTTTGCAGCTTGGTTTGATACACCCAAACAAGTTAGTTTATCAAAAATTATGACTGTTGAAGAAGATTCTAAACATGTTTGTATTTTCATCAGTGTTTAGGTGAAACCCTCTCTCCTTGTGTATCCCCTCACAGTGCTACAATAACAGATAATATCACACAACAACACAGAACCGTCTTTCTTGCCTCCACTCTACATGTAGGATGGGAAAAAACATACATTCAGCCATGAGTGCAGGGGTTCACACAATATTTGGTTCCCTCAAGCAAAGCTTTTTTTAAACTGATTTCTCTATTTGTTCTCCATATTTTCCTCTTTATCTGTTAGACCTACTGCTGGGTTTGAGAGTTTGCCTGAGGGGGGTTCAAGCTGTTGTGTGTGTGTGTGTGTGTGTGTGTGTGTGTGTGTGTGTGTGTGTGTGTGTGTGTGTGTGTGTGTGTGTGTGTGTGTGTGTGTGTGTGTGCATTTCAGCAGACCCTGATCTCTTACACTGGCACCGGCACCCTGTGAGCAAATGTTTATACAACTGGCGCCAACTGATTCTCTCACTCCACTGCTGCTTCTCACCCTCTTCACATTTTTTTTTATTGTAAACATGTCCATTTTCACCATCAATAAAGCAGTATTTCGATTAAAAAAAAATTTAGGTTGGGGAGAAAAAGCACGTCTGGTTCAAATATGATGTAGTTGCGATCATTTTCTGTATGTTATTAAGAATTAAGAATCATTTTAAGGTAAAAAAAAGCCATTAAAATGACATTATTTAACCAATAAAGCTGTTTATGGTTATTACCTGGTGACAGGAGAGTACTGTATCACAAATAAAAGGTCTGAAATTCTAATGCAAGATAAAAGACCAAGCCAAAGTCATTATGATTTGCAGTGTTGCTCCTACTGATCCTCCTCCATTAATGTAATTAGCTTCTGAGTCTGTCTGTATACAAATGTAATATTTTGTATCTTACCAGAAATGTTTCCCCCTGTATTACTCACTCCAATCACATTTTCTTAACTTTTCTAAGCTAGCTATAGCTCTACCAGCTACACCTGACCCTTGCCTTTGTTGTATACAGTGCCAGGTGGGTAAAACATAGTGTGTCACATCCAACTGTATCCATATTGGAATTTGTAGTTTTTATCTATCTAATTTTTTAAGATCATTTTTTGGCATTTTAGGACAGTTTGGGCATGGAAGGGGGAATGACATGGACTGAGCCTCTATACATGAGGTGCATGCTCTACCACAGGGATCTTCAACAAGGGGTCCGGCACCCCTAGGGGGTCCTCAGAGTCACTGCAGGAGGTCCTCCAAATTATTGTAAAGTTGTTTTTTTTAAATTAAAAAGTGAATCCAACATATTATTAGCAAATATAAATCCCCACTGATGATAGGCTTACTGGACTATAGGTAAGGTAGTCACTAAGATAGCCATCCACAGATAGTTACTTTTTTAAAAGCTTAGTATTCTATGCAAAAAAAATTATGTATAAAGGCTTGAGGCCGCCCTACACGTTACTGTAGGCCCAGTTTAATATGCAACTTAATTTTATAAAATATGTAGTAGGGGGGTCCCTGCTCCGTCTCTCTTTCAGTTAAGGGGTCCTTGGTTTAAAAAACCTCGAAGACCCATGCTCTACCAGGTGAGCTAACCAGGCACCCAGTTTTTATCATTGTAACAGATCCACATTTGACACAAATCACATTTGTTGCAATTTTCCATCTTAAAATGATAGTTTGGTGATAATATCCAATCAGTCATTACTTCACTTGTTCTGAAATTCCGTTATATTTGCAGGATTAGAAAGATATTTCATGCCAAGACATACTCTTGCTGTAGGGGGGCTTTTCTGATACAGAGCGTGAATTAATAAATTATCTGGAAACTGAGTTTGTGCAATAATAAGATCTTTATTTTATAAATAAAGATCTAAGTTCAAGTCTGAAGACATACAACTGAAATTAATAAGCAATTACTAAGTAGTTTGTTTTCTAGTGAATCGAAGACCATCAAACCCCCTCTATTACCAGCACTTCTGTTTCTCTATACTCAGACACACACACACACACACACACACACACACACACACACACACACACACACACACACACACACACACACACACACACAGATCACCACAGATCACCCGTACCACCCAACCCCGGCCTCCTCCACGGGCAGCCAGAGCCCAGGGCTTTCCCAGGGTGTCAGGTTGATTGTTGGACACCCCCTCCCCTGTGAGGACTGTTATTAGAGAGGGTCATCTGTCACCGTTTGTTCCATTTGTGAGAAAAACAGGCAACTGGAGAAAAGCAGAAGCCACCGGGGAATCCAAATGCACCAAGTATATGGATCCCCTTACCTGTATCAATATTATCCGCTCAGCAGTGGCTCTGTTCACCAAATAAAGGAGATAGAAGATCACGCTCAAGTTTCAAAGTCATTAATTTTGATTGTTATGGATTTGACAAGACAACCATGTTTTCATTATAACACTCCAAAGAAAGATCAACAAGTGAAATGTAACAAGGATTGTCCCAATAATGCTGCTACCATCTAGTGATTCCTTGTAGTAATTACATCATTATTTTTCAAGCCCCTTTTGACTTTGTTACTAACTTCAGCATCCCCTGTGTGTGTGTGTGTGTGTGTGTGTGTGTGTGTGTGTGTGTGTGTGTGTGTGTGTGTGTGTGTGTGTGTGTGTGTGTGTGTGTGTGTGTGTCTGTGTGTGTCTGTGTGTGTCTGTGTCTGTGTCTGTGTCTGTGTGTGTCTGTGTCTGTCTGTGTCTGTGTGTCTGTATGTGTCTGTATGTGTCTGTGTCTGTGTGTCTGTAGGATCATGAAGTTCCACGTGGCAAAAAAGAAGTTTAAGGAGACGTTGCGTCCGTACGATGTGAAGGATGTCATAGAGCAGTACTCTGCAGGACACCTGGACATGCTCTGTCGCATCAAGAGCCTTCAGACTAGGTCAGGACTCACACATACACACAGACACACACACACACACACACACACACACACACCCCAACATACAATACATTCACATCACAAAATCCCACAAAACTGGTCTGTCTAAAACTCATCCTCTAAACATTTAGGCAATGTTTTTACCCCTCTTTTAACATGAACTTGCTGTCTACTATTTTTTATTGTTATCTGTTAATTGTTCTTTATAAAAGTTTTTATTCCAGGACTTGGATGTTGCCGCCAATGTTGCTATGTTATATATATATATATATATATATATATATATATATATATATATATATATATATATATATATATATATATATATATATATAAGAGGTTATCACTCTACAGATCATTCTTTTAAATACAATTAACCAACTTTAACCTCGATCTAACTTCCAACTATGTCTTTTCTACCCAATGTGTGTTTGTGTGTACGTACCGTATATGTACACTTGTGTCCCCTTTCTCTCCCAGACTAGACACTGTAGTGGGTCCCCCTCCAAGGCCTTTCAGCAGCCGCGTCAAGACCTTATCCTCTCCCTCCCTGCATTTATATTACAGCCAGGCCCGGAGGAAACAGTCTGCACCGGGGTTAGACCTACCCTGTCCTTATCTGTTCGCCAACTGCTTCCCCGCTAACATAACAAAAACTTTGAGGATGTTGCACCTGGGTCAAGCAGCATGCATTCATGCATGTGAAAATGCAGTGCGTCCTTGCACTTAAATAGCCCATAAAGGCTGGAAATAGCCACGGAAGCTTTGGTTTATTTCTGTTAATTGTGTTAAGATGCAGTCCTGTTTAAATAATATTCACAGTTTGTTTTTAGTTTACTCTGAGTCAAAGTTAGGTGAGGTTTATTGAATCTGAGATAGTATCCTTTATACGTTGTACATGCACAAAACAATTTACCAAATTGGCTGCTTGACCCACGTCTGGCTTTAGAGGTCATTAAGGAGCTCAAGGAATAGATAATGGACAAAGTTTTACAAAGAAAAAAAACGTTTTGATGGAGATGTTACATTGTGGACATAAAATAGCTGTGGTGATCTGGGCCTCAATGATATGCATTAAGAAACAAGCATTGGAAACATTGTTCAACTAAGGAAGTGATGCTTTATCACACCATTTGTATTTGATTAGTAGTAAGTAACATGATATTTTAAGTACTAACATAACTTATTTCTGTCTCAATGGAAACTGATGATCCTGATTTGGGCTCCTTGAGGACCTCATCCAACTAGAACATTTTGCCAGCTAACAAACATAAGAAAAGATACTCAGTGCTACCTAGAGAAGCAATGCATCTATTCTGTCCTCATGTAAAAGCTCCAATCCAGAATTTATTTGAAGTCATACAACTTAATTTATCATATTAGATACATGAAGAAACTGATTAATCATAATTCCTTCAAAATCCAGCTGTTTTAGTTCAGTTCCTATTTCCTTTTGCAGCTTCAATATAAACACGTTCAGTTCTTGTATAATAAGTCACTATAAGTCTATAATCACTTCATTTATTTAAAGCTAAACTGGAAATATTGTTTCAGCAGGGGGTGCTATGATGCAGTTATGGATTGGGACTTTTACATTTACAAACCATGTTTTTTAAAAGGAAGTTTGTTTTAAGCTTTTGGTCATCTTGTGTTTTGTTGTGCTGAGTGATGCTAGACGATGCCAGTGTTGTCAGCAAGACTAGAAGTGTGTCTATTGGCTGTAGGTACACACAGACCACCTGAGTGCTGCAATCTACATTTACTGTATTCATTAGCATTGCTACTAGACCGTCATTATGTCGATCTTCTTATTAATATTATATTTTCACAGGTTTACTCTCTGAGGATGATAGAAATAACGTAATAATAATAATGTAAACCTTAATGTGGCCAACATCATGACAAGCAAACAGAAGTGCAAAACTGATTCTTTGAATTTTTATAATTTCATTAAATGATTTGCATTGTTAAACATGGCTTGGTGGGGAATCTTTGACCTGTGGTTAAACTATGTGCATGCTATGGCATGTTTGCCACTGCTGTATGTTCCTCCCTCATCAAAAGAGTCTTGTTAATCCAGACATAATGACATGAAAAACATACTTATTTCAGTTATCTTTTTTATTAGTGAAGTGTGGGTTATTTTTGACACATCACAGTCTAAATGCTGTTTTATAAACCTATCTGCATTGACATGAATACAAATGTGGGACTAAGACTGCAAATATGTCCAAACTGAAAATAATTCAATTTCAAAATATTAAAAAATCTGAGCATGACCATCTAGAAAATGTCAGTACCAATACTGGCCTTTGATAACTACATGTTTAGCCTACATTTCCCTCTCATCTTCTGTGTTTATCTACATGCCAATGTCAGCTGGTATAGGACTGGATTTGTTCATTTGTCCACCTGTGCTTTGTGCTGTAGTGTGTGTGGTTTGAGAGACAGACGGACGGACAGACAGACAGACAGACAGACAGACAGAGAGAGAGAGAGAGAGAGAGAGATATGTATCTGACCCAGTATTTCTCCTGTCTCCAGACTGGCCAGTGCAGCGGGCTCTGGTCCCAGCCTGAGTAGCCGACCAAGGAACATGTCTTCTCCTGCCCTGCACTATTATTACAGCAACCACAGGAAGAAGCTCCCTGGCTCAGGGTTACTTTTATTTAAATTAATTTAAGTTGTACCTACACTAGAATCCCATTAGTTCCCTCTATGGTGACCATTAGTTCCCTTTCTGTCCTGAAAAGTGTCTGACTGACTGTGAAATGTCACACGCAAACAGACTTTCTTACTACACCAGATGGTTGGAGTTTGCATTAGACAATTCTGACACACAAAAAGGGTTGTTAAAAGTAAAAAGCATATTCAAATGTTGACCTAAAACATGATTATTCTAATGCATTTAACTCCGGCCATTTGGTGAGGTTTTAATCAAAAATGTTTGCAAATGTGTACTAACGGTGTACTAACGTTCATACACAAACCAGCGCAAACACATCATCCCCGTTGTAACATTAGATCCCATCCATAGGGAAACATTTGTGCTGTGACTGTTGCTAACTTGTGTGCAGGTGTACGTGTTTGAAAGTGTTTTCCAATCAATTCATGTGTTTTAGTTTTAGATAAAACAAAATCATGTGTGGCATTTTCTGGGTGCTGACCTTTACTAGATCAATGCATGTTAGAGATGTACGGACTTTATTAACTCCACTAATACAACAGTATTACAGTGTCAAAGAACTTGTGTAATTTGATCAATGCTGACATTCAGAAGCTGGCTACAGATTCACTGGTAATTTGAATGCAGCATTTAGCATCTAGCTTGGATTTCAAATGTCTTAAAGTAAAACATAATGAAATATATACGTCTTCCTTATTTTTTTTGGAATTGAAATTGAAATAAATAGCTGGTTATGGACTTACACCCACAAAATTGTTCTGCAAAAACCTTGTAACTTCAGTATTGGTATTTTTCAAGCGGAAGGGTAATCCTGTAAGCTGAGAACATTTTCTGAACACTTGGTCTGATGAATTCATTTAACTCAAAACTGTATTGTCATCTTGTGATATCAGGTTTTCACCCAACATCAACAATATGATCTTTGTTTTGAACATACTGTATTTGTTAACCTAATTTTGAGATATAGTTCTCATAAATGACATGTGCTTTTATTCCCTTTTCCTATGACTTGTGAAAATGTGATTATTATTATTATTTTTTGGGTTTTCATTTGTTAAAAAGAGCCCATGAAACCCATGCAGGCTGCATACTGCATGGGCATTTAGTCCAATCTGAAAATGCTGTTTATCTTTATTCCAGAAAAACTGACAATTTTGGAGATACAGGGTTTTCATATAAGGGCACTGATACAGCCAAGCCATGTGTGATGTGTGTTCTACTAACTCTAATCTTAACATCCTACTGCTGCTTTAGGTTTGTTGCCTGACTTGGGATAACCTGAAATGAAGCTTGGGCGTCTACTTATAATACAACATCAATATTTTTTCAAGTATATTAACACCAGTTTGTGTGTGGATCAGGGTGGATCAGATTCTGGGAAAAGGCCAGATTCCTGTGGATAAGAAGATGAGGGACAAACTGCACCCAGATGGAGACTCTCTAGAGAGCATGAGCATGCTGGGACGTGTGTGTAAGGTGGAGAGACAGGTGAGTTGAGAAAAAAATCTAAATGGGAAAAACTACATCAGCACTATCCTTTACTAATGCATTTGCAAGATTGTATTCCCCTTTAGTGTTGATCATCTGCAAGGAGCTGATTTGGGCTTTCGATCAATACCAGTGAATTATTTTGCCAGGAGATTTCTGGCTTTCAAAACTCACTTTGTGGTCTTAAATCTGTTTTGAAAACACCAGAGATCTGTCAATGTTACGGGAAAATTGTTGGTTGAAAATTGAGATCAATAACTCATAAATTGCTTAACAGCTCTTCAAGCTTCTCTCTCTCTCTCTTTCTCTCTCTCTCTCTCTTTTTGTCTCTGTCCATGTTCTCACTCTCTTACGCTTTTCTGTGCCCAGGTAACTTCCATTGAATCAAAATTGGACTCTTTGCTGGACGTTTACCGTCAAGTCCTACACAAAGGCCCCACAGCACTCACCCTCTCCTCCCTCCCCCTGTTCGAGCTGGACAACCACCAGCATCGCAACTCTGACTACCAGACCTCCATCGTTGGCAGGGATCTACCCTCCCCCCAGAGAGGTGATCCGGCTGGCGGCGGAAGAAATAACAATGGGGGCATACGTCGTTCTCTTAGCGCCAACCCTAGAGGCCTGCGGCTCATCCTGGCACCCGCTGATGATGACGGCCCCCCAGACTCAGCACCTCCATCCTATCCCCCGTCAACAGCCTCGCTCTCCCCATCACCTCTGCTGCCTCCCGATAGCCCCTACCCAACCTTGCTCACCCCCAATGGCAACTCCAAAAGAGCACACTTCCCTGACCTCCCACCACCACCTCCCTCAACAGGGGGTTTTACCCTCCGGCTGCCCCCCATGTTGCATCCCTCCCACCTCCGATACTCCGCTGACCCCGTCCTAGATGAAATGACAGATGGAGTGCCGGTGGATGAGGGGAGTCCGGGCCCCTCTTTTGTTGTTGGATCCAGTGTCGATGCTGATGAGGAAGGGGAGAGTGAGGCAGGCCCTACCCAGGGAAGGGTACAGCTGCGGGAGAAGACTGGCTTGAAATCTGAGGGGGTTTGGAGGAGGCACATGAGCCTGGAGCTTGATCCCCTGCTGCTGCTCTCGTCTAGCCCAGAAGAGAAGCCTTCAGACTGGGAAGGCCGTCTTGGAAAATCCCTCTCTGTGAACAATCTCAACCAGCCTTCGACCAACCATGACCCTGGTCTCGCCTCCGTGCTCAACAACAGCAGCAGCAGCAATGGTAGCAAACGTGGCAATGCCTACGGTGACCTTAGAAACTGGGATGGAACAGAACTCTTCATTAGGGAGTGCAAGCTAGAGCCAACAGAAGAACATTTCAACTTACTGTCCCAGGGACCTGACAGTAGCCCCTCAGACCTTTTACAGACTGTGGAGGAGGCTGTACCTCACCCCGAGTTTCTCAGTCAGTCCCCACACGTACAGCTCGCATAACTACACACACACACACACACACATACACACACACACACACACACACACATACACACACACACACACACACACACACACACACACACACACACACACACACACACACACACACACACTTGCATACTGTATGTACAAACCGTTGTTGGGGAAGCCACTTTTAAAGTATTTTTACACTCTACATATATTGTGTTGGAAATGTCCAATCAATGTTTTCTATATGGACATACAAGGTTTCACATTTTGTCTAACATGATTATATCCACTCATTCATTATGTTACATACTTTTTATAGGGTACTAAAATTACTTTTATTAAGAATAAAAGTATAAAATATGTATGAAAGTGGGCATATTTAAATTAGACAAAATACACAAACAATACACAAATACAAGATACCTTAATTTAAGAGAATATGCTTTGGTCTTTATCTAAAGATATTTAGATATTTAGAGATTAATTTTATTAACTTTTTACAAGATCATATATTAATAAAAAAGGTTGATAAAATAAAATTTTGTTTAAAATAAAGAGCAAGAAAGGGATGTTACCTGTGATTTCTGAGCCTAGACTAGACATCGAAGTGTAGAAGCACATAAAATAATTTGGTTCACCACAAAAATATAATCTGAGTAATGTTAACTTTCTTTTCAATGTCATTTCCAGCAGTCTTACATTTCAACTTCTGTCTGATCCTAAACACAAACCAAAGTAGTTTGGGCACATCACTGAAACAAGCAGGAGTGTTTGTTGTAGAAATTAAAGGACATCTGCCTTGTGGCAACCTTGATAATTGAATGAGTGAATCAAATCAGAAGGGAATAGTGTATGATTGTCTCACAGACAAAAATAGATGCAAGTTACAAAAGCCAAGAGTGTAGTTAAACCTCAAACAAGCCACTGGAAGCTATAGGTTAACCACTCTTTCATACGCGCACACACACACACACACACACACACACACACACACACACACACACACACACACATATATTTGTTTCACTATCTTTGTGGGGACCCATCATTGACATAATGCATTCCCTAGCCCCTTACCCTAACCTTAACCATCACAACTAAATGCCTAACCTTAACCCTTACCCTCACCCTAACCATAACCTAATTCTAACCCTAACCCTAAAACCAAGTCTTAACCCTCAAACAGCCCTTAGGCCTTGTGGGGTCCAGCATTTTGGGCCCCACAGGGCTGTCCGGACCCCACAAGTATACTGTATTCCCCGGTTTTTGGACCCCACGAATATAGTAAAACAAGCACACACACACACACACACACACACACACACACACACACACACACTAACAGACAGACAGACAGACAGACAGACAGACAGACAGGCAGACAGATACATCCAAGTGAGCTGTAACTGACAAATTACTGTCTAATGCTTTAGTTTTTCATACAATACTTTTCATTCAAAGACTTTCTTGGAAGATAAGGCGATTCAATCACTCTCCTTATTCACTGTCTGTCTTTGGCAATGTAAAATGTCATCATTTTACGAATGCTTTCATACATATCACTGCATGAACTGTTTCCAAAAACTAATTAATGAAAGGAGAATTACAGTCTGTGTGAAGCCTAGTGTGATTGGAATAGCGCAGATATAAAAAATAAAAAAAGAAAGAGTTAAGGGTCATAGCCATTGTCCCAATTCTGTTCATTTTCTACAACCACAGAAATGTAGTTAATGTTTTTATGGTTGCTTACAGTTTTTGCCGATTGCTTACACACATGGAATTTGGCTCACTGTGTCAAAACTCTTCACCACAGCCAAATAAACAACACTAAATAAATATATCAGTTCTATGTCAAGATGAAACTGCAATCAAAATGTAACGGTCCTTTTTGAAAATTGCATTTTTGCAACAAAGTGATACACACATGCACCACTTGAATTACTCTTTCAAAGCAGATACAACACACTGATGTACTTCATACAAAACACTGCTCTCTTTGGTCATTTACTTTGTATACCTATTTTTCTGATACAGGCTCCTGGGAAAGTTCCAGTACAGAACATTTACTTACATTTCAATGAATGTAAAAAAAGAAAGGCATCAGAAAATATATATATATATATATATACAGTTTATTCTTTTTTACAACAAAAAAACACAAAGAAAAGTAGAATTACAGTACAATATGTTACTGTTAACTATAAATAATTGCAGTAAAATTACAGTGCAATGGTAAACATTTTTTTTTTGTAAAGGATGGGGTGGATGGTTAATGGATCCTGCCTTCCTATGCATGCCTCTTCCATTGCTTGCAGAAGAGGCATGTTGGCATATGGTTAGCGTTCATACACTTTCCAACGCCAAGCTAAAAATAATTCCTCTTTCGGATTGAGAAATGGGGAGTAAGGGGCCAAGTATACAATTCTTAAGTTTCAACATTGTGGTTGGTGAACCAGTCCCAGACCAGAGCAGCCCAGTGGAAACTAACAATATTCCATATGACAACTAACCCTCAGCTGCTGTGGTCCATCCTATAGTGCATCCAGAAATATGATTATGTGTGCAGTATTGTAGGGACCTAAAATGGCATGATGAGGGAATAACTCCTTGCAGACTAATGGCGGCACACAAGATGATCATGTGTGTGGGTGTGTTGCTAATTTCAGATAGTGTTTTGCATTTCCCAATGATTGCAAGAGTTTTCATTCTTGAACAAAGTGTCTAATGCAAGAAACAAGTGTGTAGTGTTTTGCAAGAAGTGTGTTGCAGAATTGCAAACAAAGTGCAAAGCAGAAAATGTGATTGTACTTTTGGTGCCTTTGTTTAATGCATATTTAAAAAAGTTAGGGGTTTTGATGCTTTTGTCTAAGCATTCACTTTTAGTGTGTAAGCAATCGGAAAAAACTGTAATTTCATTTGTCAGCAAATTGTCAGAAAATTTGGATGAGCCATTCCTATTGGGGGGAAATTGGCCTATCAGCAATCACTCAAGACGAGGTGCTGGACCATGTCCCACTTACTTTGGACAGTAGCCTTGCGAGTTAGTTGCTAATGGTCTGAATGCTGAATTGCTGTAGGCTTATCAAATGGGCTTTCTTAGCCAAGCATGAGATGCTGCATGTCTAAGCTGTTGCAAGAGCAGTCACACACTCGCTAGTGGCCTGGCTATCCTTTAAAGTAATGTTTCCTCCAAATCTTTAACAAAAAGTATCCACATATATGAATATTATATTCTAATTTGAAAGTAGTTGTATAAATAACCCAATTACTACATCAGGATACATTTTTAGAACAAACATTTAGAGGTCTTTTCAAGATTTTTTGGACAAACCCTATTTTTTTTACTGGGTGCTGGTTGTATCGTGGGCATCAATGAGGATTAAAGGCTGCTGGACTAAACATATTCCCTCCTACCAGCCCAGACCAACACTAGGTGTAGTGTGGTGATACAGGGAGAAATGTGCAATGCACATACTCCCTTTATAACATAGAAGGTTATCTGGATTCAGATGAGAACTCATGATAACAATATACTGTACATGCACTGTTGTTGATCCAGTATGCATGTTGTTACTTGATCCATGTCTCCATTCTGCTGCTTACAGTGTCAACATATTTGATATATTTACATGCTAGAATAGGAGCGGGAGGGAGTGAGATTATAAAAATGTCCCCCTGTAATCTCAATACAAAATCCTAATTGATACCGTGACTTTGGTACTTCAGCACTCATCCGGTGCTCTTATCCAGAGGAATTTCCTCAAGGAACCTTGAGACTCACAGGCAGTAGACTAACTAGACAAGTCAGCATCTCATCTGAGATTGAAATTAAAATGTGAGTTATGTGTGGCCTCTTTACAAAGAAAAGTATAATTTACCAGGATTTTGAATGTGCATGCACTCCCTCCTCTACACATTAATCATAATTACAACATTTTACCATTTAGGATTATCATAAAGCTTAAAATTACTCAAGTGTACACATTCATATTTTGGGACATTTAGTACATATTCAGATTGAGAAGCTTTCACTGACAGGTCTATGGAAACTGGTGTTTTGCAAGTTTCTCTTAAATGACACTGTCCTAAAACTACACTTGATAGCACAAAACTATGTCAACCATCTTAATTTTTGTTAGCCATTTTGATTTGTTTTTGCATGTTCACAGCATTCTTAAAAATGTATTTAATGTGTTAATCACAACCTTTATTCGTCATTGTTTTTCAGTTATATTCCCTTTGTTTTGAATGGTAAGTGCATTGCTTAGCAAATTAACATTTTGTAGTAAAATATAACAAGTATTATCTCCTAACAAATGTCAATTGTAAACACTTGTAGATTGATTTTGAAATATTCTACAGCTCATTCAGAAGTTGTTTTGGGATGATGATATATATATATATATATATATATATATATATATATATATATATATATATATATATATATATATATATATATATATTATCAACTTGAAAGCAGTTGTTTTGGGTGAGTTTGGGAAGCCTGAAAATGTGACATAGTAGTTTAATCCCTAATATTGGAATAGATTTTTTTGGTAGATATTGATTAAGGTCTGCTACATATGAAAAGAGGCCAACCAAAACTGTCAGTTACTTTGGAGCAATACATCGAACACAAGGAAAGCCCATGGATTATTCCCCTCATAAAACATGCTAATTTTTGCAATCTGGAAGATGCTTAAGGGTGCCTTTCTTGTATATGAAAAGTCTTCATTTTTTCTTTACATGGCTATAAGGTCCTGTTTGCCTATAGCCCATAGCATACTGTATAGTTGAAGTCAAACTGCTTATTTTGGGTTGGGAATCCAGTTCACATCATGTCGCTTAAGCCACAGACTTTATATGGCTCTGAATGCTAAAAATACCATTTCTCTACTGCTTGAACAGTAATTTATTTCACAACTGGGCCTTAACGCTTGATGTTAACATTATTATTTCTTTGAAATTAATTTATTAAAGTGCACATTATTTTTTCTGGATGAGAAATGCTAAATAATTTTATTATTCATTAATAAAGTACAAATTAACTAAACTGCTCTGTTTTTGTGTGACTTTTTTAGCAATAAAGATTTATAAAATCGCAGAGTAAAAGACACATGTCATGTTGCCTTTTGCGGAATGAGGATTTAACAAGTTCGAGGTTGTGGATAATTGATATAAAGGGTAGGTTATGCTATTTAAAAAAATATTTATTTGGCAAATTTCTTCACCTTTTAATGCTATACTTACAATATGTTTTGATTAGGCTACATTCCATATTAATTAATACAATATTCATCAAAAATCTCGCCAACATCCCAAAGTACCAAACTCACAGAGTAAACTTGAAGGCGGCATAGTTTTGATTGACAGCTTGACAGTTCGCTAACTGCGGTTAGTGAACTAGCTAGCTAGCTAGCTGGTCGTAGCTGGCAGGCGTGTGGAGCCAAATTTACAATGTCTGACTGGGAAGATGAGTACAGCGAGGGCGGTGTTGCTATCCAGAAGCCTGCTACAAAATCAACTCCCAATGAATGGAATTTGTCACGGTATGACAGTCAAAGCCAAAATGTAAATTTCGGTGTAAGAAATGGAACCAGGTCTGCAGCCTCAAGAGAGTGGAGAGCCGATCATAGCGAGGGATTCGAAAGTCGGAGAGGTAGAGGCGAAGTCGGTCCGTTTCCCCGGAGCACGGATCGCCCTGGACGACGAACTTTTGACGGTGAAAAGTCGGACTCTTCCCAGCCTGTAACTTTCACCGTGGAAAATGCTTTAGTTGGGAGGGTAATAGGTAAGTTTCTAAACCATAAGTTTCAGTTTTAAAGGATGCTATAAGTAACACGTTTTAGCAAAATACCGGTTGACTTAGCTGTCAGCTAAGTTAACGTTAGCTAACAAATGAGGTCGACATGATAGTGTAGCTAATGTTAAGAGCTAATATGTTCCATTGCTGTAACGTTAACTAGCGATGTAATGTTAGCTAGAGATTTTGCCCAGACTCTAGCTAAATACATTTTAATTCTGTTAAAGGTCGCGGAGGAGCCAAAATTCGTGAACTTGAGGAGAGCACCGGTGCAAGGATCAAGGCAAGTTGACTGTTAGTTTCAACCTTGAAGACTTTATAGCGCATCCACCAATAAGTTACTGGTGTGGCCAACATTAGTGTACACTTGAAGGGCAGCGTGGACATGACTGACGATGCTTTGACGACATATGTTCTTCCTTGGGTCTGAGAAAGGAACAATAAATGAGATTGGGCATTTCTGTTCGTCTAAGTTAACCAACAGTTTGCTACGACGCTGAAGTTGGCATCCGATTCGCAGCTTCCGATTCGGCAGTTAAGGGGAAATTTAAGGGGAACTTAAAACTGTCCGATTCAGCAGGGAAACAGGTTTTTTGAACCTCTTACTGTATTGAATGAGTGTTAGTCATTAAGGTAAATTATTAATTATGTCTAAAACACACTTTTAGATTTGTGAAAGCTTTATTGTCTTTATGAGAAAACAATAAAGGGGGATTTCACCGTTTTTTTCACATGTAGACCACATTAGACCAGGTCCAGATCTAAAACCACAATAGCTAGGCTTGTCAAATCTGGACTACATTATCCCAGAGAGTCTAAGAAGTCTTAAAAACACAGTTTGAGATTTGTGAAAGCTTTATTCTATTTGTGAAAATGCAATAGAGGGAGATTTTACTGCTTTTTTCACATGTAGACCACATTGGACCAGGTCCAGATCCAAAACCACAATACTTAGACCTGTCAAATCTGGACTACATTATCCCAGAGAGTCTAAGGAGTCTTAAAAACACAGTTTGAGATTTGTGAAAGCTTTATTCTATTTGTGAAAATGCAATAGAGGGAGATTTTACTGTTTTTTTCACACGTAGACCACATTGGACCAGGTCCAGATCTAAAACCACAATAGCTGGGCTTGTCAAATCTGGACTACATTATCTCAGAGAGTCTAAGGAGTCTTAAGAACACAGTTTGAGATTTGTGAAAGCTTTATTCTATTTGTGAAAATGCAATAAAGGGAGATTTTACTGCTTTTTTCACACATAGACCACATTGGACCAGGTCCAGATCTAAAACCACAATACTTAGACCTGTCAAATCTGGACTACATTATCCCAGAGAGTCTAAGGAGTCTTAAAAACACAGTTTGAGATTTGTGAAAGCTTTATTCTATTTTTGAAAATGCAATAGAGGGAGATTTTACTGTTTTTTTAACACGTAGACCACATTGGACCAGGTCCAGATCTAAAACCACAATACTTAGACCTGTCAAATCTGGACTGCATTATCCCAGAGAGTCTAAGGAGTCTTAAAAACACAGTTTGAGATTTGTGAAAGTTTTATTCTATTTGTGAAAATGCAATAAAGGGAGATTTTACTGTTTTTTTCACACATAGACCACATTGGACCAGGTCCAGATCTAAAACCACAATAGCTGGGCTTGTCAAATCTGGACTACATTATCCCAGAGAGTCTAAGGAGTCTTAAAAACATAGTTTGAGATTTGTGAAAGCTTTATACTATTTGTGAAAATGCAATAAAGTAGGGCTGACACGATTCCTCGAATAATTCGATTACAAAAAATCCTCGATGCAAAATGACTTGCCTGGAAGCTCGGTTAAATCAGTGTTACTAACGTTGTATTGCTGACGGACGGTGTTTCCGCTACTGTCGCACACAGACGGCTCAGTCTGCTGCTGGCGACACATGACAGAGCGTAAATAGTGAGGGGCTAAGAGAAGAGACAGGCTGGAGGAAACCACAGGAAGGGTCCAAAGTTTGGAATCAGTTCAAACGTAATTAAAACTAAAACTCTGTACAGTGTGCCTACTGCAAAATCAAACTAGCTTAGCACAATAATAGCACGATGTCAGTGCTTTAGCATCTCAACAGATAACATGGAGTCTAACTAATCATCCATTCCACGAAGAGGACCGACAAAAGTCAATCACTGAGTCGTATGGACAATGAAACTACATCAAACACAACAACTACCAAAATCAAAGACAAGAAAATACGTAGTGGTGACCACGATCTGAGCTGACGCGCTGACTATTCCTTCAGAAAAACAGCTGATTGTTGCGTCTCTCTCTCTCTCCACAGAGAAACAGCTGATCAACGATCTAATAGCATAAGTGTAACAGAGCTGTGTGACATTATAATCAAATATATTAATGAAAATAGGTTAAGTATAACTAATATTTACATATAGGTCTAGTTTTGGTTGTTTAAAAACGTAAAAAAAAAAAAAATTTAAAAATTAAAATTAAAAAAAATATCCGATTGATTGATCGATTAAGTGCTAGATCAATCGATTACAAAAAGAATCGATAGCTGTAGCCCTACAATAAAGGGATATTTTACTGTTTTTTTCACACGTAGACCACATTGGACCAGGTCCAGATCCAAAACCACTACACCTAAACTTGTCAAAACTGGACAAGAATTAACCCAGAGAGGCTAAAGAGTCTTAAAAACAGATTTCAGATTAGTAATGCTTTTATTTTATTGCCACAGCATGGCCTTTGCTAATTGACATTTAACGTAGAAGTCCTTGTCTCTCTATGCCATTTCTTATACCCATGAGCAGGTCTTCCTTCTCACTTCAAAAGAAAAGTAGAAAAAGTTATTTTTACCCTTTGGAAATCAATCAAAATATCTTCATAGATTTGCCAATGGTTCAATTTACTCTTCAAATCCTTCTCCTTCAACGTAAGTGTTGTTCTCTCACCTTTCCTCCATCTGGCCCTGTTCAACCTCTCTTACTGCTTCTGCCATGTCCTCCTCCTCACCTTAGCCAAAGCTTGCACTGTGGCCTGTGTTAGAGGCAACATCATTAGACATTAGTGTGCTTGGTTTTCATTTTATCTATAAATGAAGACATTTTTATGAAAAGCTTTTTTTTAGTTCTTATTCACAGTTATGAAATCTACAGAGATATTTTGATTGATTTCCAAAGGGTAAAAATAACTTTTTCTACTTATCTTTTGAAGTGAGAAGGAAGACCTGCTCATGGGTATAAGAAATGACATGGAGAGACGAGGACTTCTACGTTGAATGTCAATTAGCAAAGGCCATGCTGTGGCAATAAAATAAAAGCATTACTAATCTGAAATCTGTTTTTTAAGACTCTTTAGCCTCTCTGGGTTAATTCTTGTCCAGTTTTGACAAGTTTAGGTGTAGTAGTTTTGGATCTGGACCTGGTCTAATGTGGTCTACGTGTGAAAAAAAACAGTAAAATCTCCCTTTATTGCATTTTCACAAATAGAATAAAGCTTTCACAAATCTCAAACTGTGTTTTTAAGACTTCTTAGACTCTCTGGGATAATGTAGTCCAGATTTGACAGGTCTAAGTATTGTGGTTTTGGATCTGGACCTGGTCCAATGTGGTCTACGTGTGAAAAAAACAGTAAAATCTCCCTTTATTACATTTTCACAAATAGTATAAAGCTTTCACAAATCTCAAACTATGTTTTTAAGACTCCTTAGACTCTCTGGGATAAGGTAGTCCAGATTTGACAGGTCTACGTATTGTGGTTTTGGATCTGGACCTGGTCTAATGTGGTCTACATGTGAAAAAAGCAGTAAAATCTCCATCTATTGCATTTTCACAAATAGAATAAAGCTTTCACAAATCTCAAACTGTGTTTTTAAGACTTCTTAGACTCTCTGGGATAATGCAGTCCAGATTTGACAAGCCTAGCTATTGTGGTTTTGGATCTGGACCTGGTCCAATGTGGTCTATATGTGAAAAAAGCAGTAAAATCTCCCTCTATTGCATTTTCACAAATAGAATAAAGGTTTCACAAATCTCAAACTGTGTTTTTAAGACTCCTTAGACTCTCTGGGATAATGTAGTCCAGATTTGACAGGTCTAAGTATTGTGGTTTTGGATCTGGACCTGGTCCAATGTGGTCTACATGTGAAAAAAGCAGTAAAATCTCCCTCTATTGCATTTTCACAAATAGAATAAAGCTTTCACAAATCTCAAACTGTGTTTTTAAGACTTCTTAGACTCTCTGGGATAATGTAGTCCAGATTTGACAAGCCTAGCTATTGTGGTTTTAGATCTGGACCTGGTCTAATGTGGTCTACATGTGAAAAAAAACGGTGAAATCCCCCTTTATTGTTTTCTCATAAAGACAATAAAGCTTTCACAAATCTAAAAGTGTGTTTTAGACATAATTAATAATTTACCTTAATGACTAACACTCATTAAATACAGTAAGAGGTTCAAAAAAACCTGTTTCCCTGCTGAATCGGACAGTTTTAAGTTCCCCTTAAATTTCCCCTTAACTGCCGAATCGGAAGCTGCGAATCGGATGCCAACTTCAGCGTCGTCAGTTTGCTGTGATTGTAAATGACAGAAGTCAGATTACCAGATATAATTGTAAAATCAACAATCGCATGTCTTTTTATTCATCAGGACTGTTGTAAAATCCTCTTAAGTTAGGTACAGTCAAATCCAAGACAAGAACCAAGTCAGCTTAATTTCAAACCATAGGGGATCAGGACCAATTCCAGACAATGTAAACTGGAAATGGACTGTAGATTTAGTAGATTACCTGAAATGCAGATCAAGTTGTAAATCATCTTCAGAATTTGGCAAGATTGTTGTGCTATTGCCCTGTATCCTTTGCTAAACATTGTGAATGTTGCTCTTTGCATGAACAGGCACTGTGGTCAGACCATGGCTGGATCTCAGTTCTCTTATTTGATAGCTCCTCACTTGAACCGGAAGTTGTTCTGGGTCTCCTTCGCTCTTATTTCTGCCCGAGGAGGGATCTCTGAGGAGGTATGACTATGAGTAAGGATACACAACAGCAGCCTTCCCGAAAGCCGTTGTTAACTCCGCCCATACAGCTGATTAATTTACAGGATGCTTTAGAGGAAAGGACCTCTCATCCCTCAAAAAACATTTCCTTGTTTCCTCTCTCCTCGCATGATTTAGTCGCATCTCTCCTATTCTTCCTCGGTGGGACGGACTAAGACGAAAGGAAGTGAAGCAAGTGAAGGAACCGGGGATGTAATTTAAGAAACCTGTGACGCAGACCATGTAAAGGATATTTGTTTTCTTCCCTGTTTGTAACTCTGCTGTTTGTTGTTGTTGTTGTTTTGTTTTTTTTTAGATAAACAATGGGGGCCATGAAGCTGAGGTGGTCCTCTTTGGGTCCTCTGCTGCCCAGCAGAAGGCCAAGGAGATGATTGAAGAACTGGTAGCCGATGGCAACTCTCGATTTCGCAATGGTACAAAGTCATTTTTCTAGAAAATGTTGGTCTTGATCTTAAAGGATTCCTGGCAGTTGTGTGTTAAAGCTTAACTCTCACCAAAATGCAACCTAGGGTCTTTTTGTGAATGTACCCGAGTCAAACTTTAGTTTAAAAGCATATTTAGGACAGAAACACCACTTTTAAGATTTACCGTATTCTCGTTTTCGGTCAAATGGCCTTTTGAATGGGAGTGCTAGGGGCACTACAATGATAGCATCAAAATAGCTATTTTTAAAAAACTAAGAAGGCTCGACACAACATGAAACTTTGCTTGAAGTATCACCAGGGTCTCTACACATGAACTCAAGCATTGAGAACATTGTTTGTGTACCCAGAGTTTACTAAAAAGAAAGGTTTTGAGCAACTCACGTTAGCAGTTGTTGTTTACGCTATCCGCCATTTTTCTAGTCCGAAATAGGCGATCTCTGATTGCAAATGAACGGACTCCATAGGAGGAAATGTCATTCTTATATGAGGCTCCTTTTTCAACTACAAGGTCAATATTATGTTTCACTAATGACAAAACAACGAATTATCCGTCCACTTACATGGAACTAAGCTTTAGGAGCGTTCCATCTTTACTCTCCTCCCTCGACTATTTTTGACTGGCTCGATAGACGGCGACCGGAAGAACAACAGCTACAGTGACTTGCTCAAAACCTTTCTTTTTAGTAAACTCTGGGTACACAAACGATGTTCTCAATGCTTGAGTTCATGTGTAGAGCCCCTGGTGATACTTCAAGCAAAGTTTCATGTTGTGTCGAGCCTTCTTAGTGTTTTAAAAATAGCTAATTTGAGGCTATCATTGTAGTGCCCCTAGCACTCCCATTCAAAAGGCAATTTGACCGAAAAACAAAAATACGGTAAATCTTAAAAGTGGCGATTTCGTCCTAAATATGCTTTTAAACGAAAGTTTGACTTGGATACATTCACAAAAAGACCCTAGGTTGCATTTTGGTGAGAGTTAAGCTTTAAGGCAAATGTCATTTTCTGTGATTTGATGTGTCCAGATTCTAACACAAGTAGGGCTGCAGTCAACTCAAGAGTCTTGGTCTACTGAAACTCTACCTACTCTCCGACCAATCGATTAGTTAATTGAGGGAAAAAAAAGATCTGCATAGTATCTCTAGATTAACTAAATCGGCCACAATGCACTGATGCACAATGCTACCTGGTAGTGTGGTGTCCACCACAGCATTAGGTCTAAGGGCAGCCTATTTTCTTTAATGCTTTGCACTGGAAGCTGTACATATTTCCACTATGCTCCAAACGCCAGCATCATGACAAGGCGCTGGGTGCCTATTCTGCAATGAGTGATGCATGTTTGGAGTTTTTTCTGGTCCCCGGGAGTTTCACCTAACCGTTCAATCACAGTTGAGGAAGGGTGGGGAAAAAACCCACAACTGTCAAGACTAAAAAGTTTCAACTTTAGTGAAAAATGTGTGCTTATCCCGGAGCCTAATGAATGTACGTCATGAATGCACAGAGGAGGAGAACAACTACAAACGCTGGGCGAAAACAATGGAGGGAACCTGAGTTCCTGACTGATACTTACTGATCTGTTTCCAAGGTCCTGGTAGAGGGGGAGGCTATGGTGGAGCAGATGATGGAGGAGGCTACAGAGGGAGAGGTTGTGGAGGAGACCACAGAGGGAGAGGTGGTGTAGGAGGAAGGGATAGCTCTGTCTGGTCAGCTGCAGAACTAGACGCTGCAGATGCTGCCCCGCCCCCTGTAGCCATAGACTGGAACACCATCCGGGAGAACAAGGACAAGTATGCAGAGCTCAAGTGGAAAGGTGAGGGCTCATAGTCGCTACTCTACATACACTGCAGTCCACAAGTATTTGTAAAGTGATGTTTTTTTCATAGATTTGGCACAAAGTCCAAACAAAAATGTCTTATGTATATATTTTCCTTTTGCCCTGTTGTCTTTACTAGCGTATGATGATTAGTTTATCCTTGTGATATAACACCAGAATTTCATTTGCAAAAATAAGTGGGCCTCATTCCTGACTTAAAACTTTTTGTAATATTTCCATCTTTCTTCAGACCTCCCACCCTTAAAGAAGAAGTTTTACACTGAGGCAGAGAGTGTATCCATGCTCACAGCAGAGGAAGTCAATGAATGGAGGTAATTCTGCCTGTGTTACCTTTTTATCACATTATCTCCCCTGTGGGTGTAAAAAGAGGTGTCCACAATGTTATACAATGCAGCAATATTTAAAAAAAATATATAAAGACATTTTATGAGTAGAGGCAAGGTGTTTTTTTTTTTTTTTTTTTTGTTGTTTTTTTTGCTGGATTTCTTCAACTAACACGTAAGTTTGTGTTATCTGCATTGTTTTCCATTACAGTCTCAGGCAAATGGGGGGCGCCATTTGTCCACCTTTTCGTGTGTTATCTGAGCAGGTCCAGCTGTAATACTTTAATACTTAGAGTGAACTGTATGCACATGTGTGATGTAGACACTTGCAAGCCTGTTGACTTGAAATTAGTCAGAAGTTCTCAATCTTTAGGGCCTCGTGTTAAGGGTGAGAGAGAGCGCATTGCTGGGCAGTACATGAGAAGTAGTTGACAACAAAAAATTGACAGTTGTCTGGTTGTGCAGGACCAAAAGGCCACAGTTGCATCAAGCCCTGATCTGATCGTTCTCAGGACACAAGTTATTAAACTCTGTTAGCTGTGTGTCTCTGTTTGTTTATTTAATTTATTTAGTGTTTCTTAAGGGCTTTGGTTTTGAAATTGGAAGAATATTCCATGTCCAACTTGTAAACAAAGTACAAAAAAGCAACACAATATACAGTTGATGTTCATGTGGTGTTTGCAATCGGATGCTTTGGTACAAACGCCGTTTTTTTAAACATAAACTTCAGCAAAACACATTGCATATTGGTCTAGGATGGTAGTGCAGTTTGGTATCAACCACTCTTATTCTTGTTTGTGTTACATCTTTTCCACAGGAAGGAGAATAACGATATCTTTGTGGACGACCTGAAGGAGGAGGGGGAGAAGCGTCTTATTCCCAATCCTTGTCGCACCTTTCTGGAGGCCTTCGAACTATATCCAGAGATCATGGAAAATATTGAACAAGTTGGCTTTCTCAATCCAACCCCCATACAGGTATGAGCCTGGCACCTGGGAAAATGTATTTTGTAATGTATTACTAATTATACTTTCAAATCCAACAATTATATGAGTCAATTATTGCATAAAAGTAAGTATACAACCAGATAAAAATTGACCTCTGCCCTGTAAAATGCACAGATAGTTTTAATTACTAAATGGGCACCTTACTTTGGAATTTTCTTTTTCCGTGTGGTATACTAATGTAATGTGGTTAGAAATTGCACAAATGCAGCTGTAGTGACGTATCTTGTTCATTGTCTGTTTCCATGGGTAATCCCCGTGATTTACCAAGATCCATATTTGGAAATACCAATAAATGGCTGCTTGACAGGAAATATTGAGCCTTTTGTTAAAATAATCTATGGTTGTAGTCTCCCCAAAAAGCAGAAATGAAAGCTTAGATAACATGTTGATAACTGAGGAAAAAAAAATGTAATTCATACTTTTTGTAGATGAATTACCTCTTCTGTTCATATTCTCTTGAACCGAATCTTTGCTTAGAATAATTCAATGTTTCCACTGTATTCACAGTGAGGGGAAGCCACCATAGAAGGTATATTATCCCTATTGCCCAAGGGAATAATATAACGTTGAATAATTTTTGTTTTGTAGCGTTGCACAATAAAAATTGTTTCCAACTTGCGGAAATTGCTACTTTAGCACGCAGAGGTATGATTTTTTTTTTTTTATTTATTTTTTATATGTTATTTATATATAAATCTGAGAAAAAAAACTTTTTCATTTATCTACTTTAATCATTAAATTGTGGCTACAACAGAGATGGAAAAATGGGTGCTACATTAAGACAGAGGGCTTTTGTCTGAAGTAGTAGTTAGTGTGCATTTTAACTACAGATTGTTTTTTTTGTTTTTTTTTTATATATATATATATATATATAAACAGTAAGTTTTTCACAACTCTCTCCTCACTTTGGTAAAAAAAAAATAATTATGAAACATAAAATCTTGGGTGTGCTGCAAGGGGAAATGAAACGTCATCATCGTCCTCTCAGATTCCACTTTCATTTCACAGTAAGAGGCTTGGTCTGATAGAATGTACTGTCGTCACTGGCCTGTGCATTCAAGTAGTTCCACCGTCAGTTCTGTGTAATGCAATGAGAGTATATTAAACATGCTGAATCCTGTGGTTGGTGTGAAGCAGGTGTACTGCCGCACCCTCTACTTTGATCCACCCTGCATGTCTACTCACACATCCTGTTTTTCCACCGGATTTTGTGAGACTATGTTTATGTGGGCCTCAGGTCCTCCAGTGGGGTCTGGAGGCGTTTAATGCTATCTGTAGATTGCTTTTGATAATTTGTGAATTTTTTTACACGTCTTAAATTTTATTATTAACTTTAATGCAGTATATTTGTAGAGTAGTTAATTGATTAGTGTCTTTTACACCAGTGTGTGTGTGTGTGTGTGTGTGTGTGTGTGTGTGTGTGTGTGTGTGTGTGTGTGTGTGTGTGTGTGTGTGTGTGTGTGTGTGTGTGTGTGTGTGTGTGTGTGTGTGTGTGTGTGTGTGTGTGTGTGTGTGTGTGTGTGTGTGTGTGTATGTAGTTTCAATCGTTTTGTATAAATGTACAATATTTTCGGTTGTTTCTTCACCAGTCTCAGGCGTGGCCAGTGTCACTGAGCGGAGAGGACCTGATAGCCATTGCTCAGACAGGAACAGGCAAAACCTTGGCCTACCTGCTGCCAGGGTTCATTCACATGGATGGACAGCCTTTGTGAGTTCATGACCTTTTTTGTTTACTTTTTAGCAATTTTAGTTTTTTCATTTTTCAAAAACGGTAAAAGTACTGTTTATTTTCATTTGTTTGGGATGGTTGCAGCTTTGATAATTATGTGAAACTCGTTCTGTGTTTTTGTCCTTCCTTTCTTGATAGGCCTAGAGCTGAGCGGGGTGGTCCAGGCATGTTGGTGCTGACTCCCACCAGAGAGCTGGCCCTGCAGATTGAAACGGAGTGCAAAAAGTACAGCTACAAGGGCTACAAAAGGTCCAGCAGTCTTACATCATCATTCGTCATTCAGGATGAGCTTAGAATCAATAGTTTTTTGCGGCGTAGAGGTGACCTGACCATCACTGTTCCTTCTGTACCTTCTCTCAGTGTCTGTATATATGGCGGAGGGGATAGGAGAGCCCAGATCAACCTGGTGAGGGGGGGCGTGGACATAGTGATCGCTACACCAGGCAGACTAAATGATCTACAGATGAATGAGCTCATTAATCTTCGCTCCATCACCTACTTGGTCAGTTATTTGTGTCTGTGCATCTCAGTGCCTCAAGTCTGTTTTGTGTATTATGTCTTAGGTGTTAGCTCAAACCAATGTAGAAAGTGTGTCTGTATGTGTATTTTTTATTTTTTTATCTTTTAAAGTTGTGTGTGAGAATACAGATGGGTTGCTCTTAATAACTGCTCTGATCATTGGGCAAAGGTGCTGGACGAGGCTGACCGTATGCTAGATATGGGCTTTGAACCCCAGATTATGAAGATTCTCCTGGACATTCGCCCAGACCGACAGACTGTCATGACCAGGTACAATACAAGTCAAAGTTACATGAAGCACTTTAAACAGTAATGGACAGGACATTAGGGCACAAGTACGGATGCAGCCCCCCTCTTGGAAGCATTTACATTGCTCACCTTGAGCATTAAAACCATCCAGTGTTGGTCATGTTTCTTCCACAGTTTGGAGAGAGTGTTACAATGCGTGTATTAATGAACTCTGGTTTGTTTCATCATGTTGAAAAAAATGACTGTCTTAAGAGAAAATGTATATATTCTGTATCACAACGTCAACTATGTATAATTGAGCTCCATTTTCACAAAAGAAAAGTAAGATCATACCATAAAAATTTAACTTTTTAAAAGCTAATTTAACCCCTGCATTTGTTTACTTAGTTGTTACACTGTTCCTTACAGAAGTGCTTTGGAGATTTACTTTGAAATGTTGTAGGATGTGCAGTATAGAATTGCAAATGAATTTACTTTATCCATCTTTTTAACTCCCATGTTTCAGTGCCACCTGGCCTACCGGCGTGAGACGATTGGCCAAATCTTACCTAAAGAATCCCATGATGGTTTACGTGGGCACCCTAGACTTGGCGGTACGTGGAAGTGAATACAGTCAATCATTTATTCGGTGTGTTGACTAGGTACTTGATGTCTGTGTGTTCTAATCTCCTACTTTGTCCCACCTGATTACTTACTTAAGTTGAATGGCTTTTAGACAGTGAATTTCAGATGCTGTCTGTGTGGAATCCATGGTTTCATGCTTCCTGTGCTTCTCTGGGTTTTAGGCTGTTAACACAGTGCAGCAAACCGTGCTGATCGTCCACGAAGACGAGAAAAAGTCCTACGTGTTTGACTTCCTCAGAAACATGCTGCCCACTGATAAAGTCCTCATCTTTGTTGGCAAGAAGCTTGTGTGAGTGGGGAATCGGTCACAAACCAAGGGGAAATTTAAAGGGAGTAAATTGTGTTTTCAGCTGCCACCCACAGTTGCTGGTAAATACCAGAGTTAACCATACATTGACGTTGGCAGCGCTTACCACCTTTTACTAACAATTCCACGTGTGTCTGTTTTTGTCTTTAATTTGCATGCAATCTCAGGTGTGATGACCTGTCCAGTGACATGTGTCTGCAGGGCCTGGCTGTGCAAAGTCTCCATGGTGACCGTGAACAGTATGACCGTGAAGAGGCCCTCAAAGACTTTAAAGATAGTACGTAACCACATGGAAAGTGTGGTTTTAAAAATAGGCTTTCCCTACCTGAGGAAGGCAGAAGAGACTGAAACTTCTTATCTTGAAGCCAATGAGCTGTCATAAGTAAAGGCTCAAATAATTAAAGGATTAAATTGGTTAGAGAATAACTGTTTATTATTTTTCCAGGCCGAGTTCGTATCCTGGTTGCTACAGATTTAGCATCTCGAGGGTTGGATGTCATTGACATAACGCATGTCTTTAACTATGACTTCCCACGTAACATAGAGGAGTATGTCCATCGCGTGGGCCGAACTGGCCGAGCAGGGTAAGGCTGTGTGCGCGTGTGTCTGTTTACAGATCACTTTACTCTATCTGGCTGTTCTTGGGTTAGGTTGTGACGTTGATGCATTTGTGTGCCAGACGCTTAGGTGCTGCTGTTACCCTGGTAACGAGACAAGACTGGAGGATGGCCGCTGAGCTGATTCCCATTCTGGAGCGAGCGGGACAGGTTAGGGCACACCCATTTCATTTGGACAACACATTTTATGTTTACCTTCTACTGGTATTCCACTGCAGATTGCTGATTTAGTATTAACAAATAAGCCATAGAAGGCTATAGTGGGGTTCACTCCACTGGCAGCAGTATTACAGACTTGGGCTTGTTTGATGAAAATCTTTTGATTTAGTTTTTTTATTAAAAAGAAAATATTGTTCCCTACTTTTTATAGCACTAAGTCACTAAATCAGAGAAGAATGCTTTGTTCCCAAGTTGTATTTGCAACCTCAAAGCTGAGCTGAAAAGTGTTATCAAGTAGGAAGCATGGAGAGCTGTAACGAATACCCTTTTTTTTTTTTTTTTTTTTTTTTTTAAGTTTAAGTGCTTTCCAATAGCGAATATTCAAAGCTGTGGTGGCGGCAGCAGCGGTAGGGGAAACCGTTTTCGATCACACTTGAAGGCAGCTTCATTTCACGGAAAAAGAGAGACTGCTTTGTTGTTGCAGGACACAGTCACCTGTTGTAACAAAAACTCCTGGGCAGTTCAGTTTTTTACCTTTTTATAGTGTTTAAAAAGATTGAAAATGGAATACCTACCCATTGAACGGATATTTAGATCCATCCCTAGAAGCATATTTTCTTATTTAAATGTATTAATTAATTATTTTTAATAGATTTAATAAAATCACTAGCAAACCCTAGTAAAATGCATGTAATCTTTGTGAATCCTGTTGCAGGAGGTCCCTGAGGAGCTGGTGCTTATGGCAGAGAGATACGAGAAGCACAAGAGGGAAAAGGAGCTGTACAATCCAAGAGGAGGGGGAGGTGGAAGAGGAGGAGGAGGAGGTGGAGGAGGATGGGGAAGGAGAGATGGTGGAGGGAGAGGAGGCAGGGATCGAAGCCAAAACTGGGGATTCTAAATGCTTGATTGTCCAAGTAAGTCCACACATACCACAAGGTTTTCTACACAGGTCTACAAAAGGACTCATTGATCGAAGTATTAATGGACCAAAAAGTAGGTATTCTGATTAAATAATAATTTAGGACTAAGTTAGATTTTCCTCTCAGCAAGGTGAAACGAGATCTGAATCTGCATGTTGTAATTTCTTTTGAATGTGTATTTGATTTTGTTTTCTTTGATTTATTTATTTGTTTGTTTTGCTGGATTATCATCCATTATCAGTGAGGCAGTTACACCTCATTATGTTGTGCTCCTGTTTTTTAAAAATGTTTAAAATGCACAATTTAGTTTGTTTGTTACAATGTTGTTTTCTGCTGTCTGTAACTCACCAACCATAGCAGTGTTGAGTATCACAATGAATATTTTGTTTATGTAATTTGTGGATTTGGCAGAAATAAATCCATATAATAAATTCTCCATTTGAAGAGATGTGACACCCAGTGTATTTTATTGGCTTGGTAACTTTAGTTGGTACATTTTCACCATATGATACAGTAATCTGCTTTGCACCATTTATATACCTCCACAATTATGGTAACAGTTTACCTGGAATGGGTGCCCGGATAGCTTAGTTGGTAGAACGGGCGCCCATATAGAGATGGATGGATAGATAGATAGATAGATAGATAGATAGATAGATGGCTGGATAGATGGATGCAGCGGGGCCCGGGTTCGACTCCGACCTGCATGTCATTTCCCTCCCCTTTCATGTATTTTTTTTTTTTGGTATTTTTCATGTTTTTCTTGACTACTAAAGGATGCCATGCCAGCTTTTGTATGTGTGGCTTTGACAACTGAATGCAGAAGTGTAAAACATTTGGTTACACTTTACTTGAAGGTATCTACATAAGAGTGACATGACACTGTCATGAACGTGTCATAAACATTATAAACAAGTTGTAAACGTTTGACACGCTTCTTTTAGTAAGTGTCATTCTGTTTTTGTCATGACAAGTTATGGTTAGGGTTCATGTGTCATGACCATGTCATGTCACTCTTATGTAGATACCTTCAAGTAAAATGTTACCAAACATTCTTTCTAAACGGTGTTGACTTAGTCTTTCTAAATGGGGTTTAAACGATCCGTCAGCACTTTTGTCAAGGAAGCTGGGTAAACCGGTGGGTAAGTTTAAAACAGTTATGATTAAAAAAACATTTACAGTAGAAGTAATGCATACATGTACTCGGAGCATAGACATGGACAGCAATTAAAAGCAGAGTAAAAACAATTACAGAACAGTTTAAATTACAGAAGTTTCTTAAAAACTGACCTAAATGTGAGCAACAGGACAGCAGTAGCACTAAGGTCAGTCAAGCAGCAGGACAGTTTAGAGCCTACAAGGTGTGTAATGACAGACATTTGCCAAATGATGGAGGCATCCAAACTAGTGTTGATAGATTAGATGGCTTGTAAGCAATGTTTTAGCTGTCTAGACCTGTAAGGGGTTCATTATGTAGGCTGATACAACATTCCACTCATGAGCTGCTTTAATTGAAAAGGCAGATTGAATGAAAGCAGATTTTCATAGTGGGAAATGCAGTTTCCTCCTGTGACTCCTTGTAATTGGATTTGTATTTCTTGTTGCCTAACAAAGCAATTGAGTTGTGGAAGAGCCATGCTGTAAATTCTTTTCTAGAGTCATAACATATATCTGCATGTTTGATCACATTATCCCAGCTCAGGTGGTTATATTTTTCTAGTATGTTACAGTGGTGAAAATGTTTAGGTTTCTTATCTAGGTTATTATGAATTGTTTATGCAATAATTCAGAGGCCTCAGATTAAAATACTTGCCTGTGACCAGCTTGTTAAACAGAAGGTTAGGTGCGCTGTGATAGAATTAATTTACATTCTAGCAGTCTTTAAAAGTTGTTTTTCATTCTCATATTATACCTTTTTTTATTTTATTTTTTATACTATACTATGACTTTTTCTAAGAAACTGTACTATGACTTGTATGGCTTCTTTTTTTTATGGTATACTATAATATCACTTTTATAACAAACTATATTATGACATTTTATAACAAACTTAGTCTTGCATTTTGAGACCTATCTCCATAGCACTGTGGAGTAAGGTCTGGCTACACCACAGATATATTATGGGAATTTCTTTAAACCAATCACAATCGTCTTGGGCGACGATAAGCTCCAGACTCAGTGACAGTGACTCTCCAAAATAGTCTCAGGAAGGAACTAATTTTGGTACATTTGCACCCCTCAAAACGCCACACAAAATATTAAATGAACTTAACTGTTCACACAATACAGTAACTTGAGCTATTTAAATTAGCTCGATACATGGTTACAGGTAATTTGTTCTTACCATTGTATCGCCATGTTAAGATAGTAAATGCCATTAACATATTCTTTGTAAATCTTTACATTCACCGAAAGAACCAAGTAGGCCTGCCTTGTTGCACAATCCAATTTTGTTTTTACTATATTGTAACTTTTTTGACGAAATGTTTGACATACTATAACTTTTTTTACATTTTTGACATACTATATGACTTATGACTTTTTGACGAGATTTTTATGACAAACTATACTATGACTTTCATTGACATACTATACTATGACTTTTTTATGACATACTATGACTTTTTAGACTTTTTATGACATACTATAAGTTTTTTCGACAATTTTTACTATCACTTTTAAATTTTGGACATACTGTACTATGACTTTTTTGACAGTATTTTTATGTCTTACTTTACTATGACTTTTTTTATTGACATACTATACTCAGCAAAAAAAGAAACGTCCTGTTAGTAAACTGCTTTCATATTTTAAGCAAACTTAACATGCAAATATTTGTACGACCATTAAAAGATTTAACAACTAAGACATAAACTGAAAAATGTTCACAGACGTGACCAAGAGAAATGGACTAATGTGTCCCTGAACAAAGGGTGGGGTCAAAAAATCTAAAGTAGCCTGCAGTGCATCTCCTCCTCGTGTACTGAACCAGACTGGCCAGTTCCTATGCAGGCGTTGTTACACGTGGTCTGCCACTGCGAGGACGATCAGCTGTGCTTCCTGTCTCCCTGTAGCGCTGTCTTAGGCGTCTCACAGTAGGGACATTGCAATGTATGTGCCACATCTGCTGTCCTCAGGCCTCCTTGCATCATGCCTAAGGCACGTTCATGCAGATTAGCAGTGACCCTGGGCATCTTTCTTTTGGTGTTTTTCAGAGTCAGTAGAAAGTCTCTTTACTTTCCTAATTTTCTTTTAACTGTGACCTTAATTGCCTACAGCCTGCAAGCTGTTATTGTCTTTTCGACCGATCAACAGGTGCATGTTCATTAATTGTTTATAGTTCATTGAACAAGCATGGAAAACATTGTTTAAACCCTTTACAATGAAGATCTCTAAAGTTATTTAGATTTTTACAAAAGTATCTTTAAAATAGTGTCCTGAAAAAGGGACATTATATATTATATACTATGAGTTTTTGACAATATTTTATGATATACTATGACTTTTTTGAAAACATTTATTTGACGAGTTTTTTATGACATACTGCACTGTGACTTTTTTATGAGATTTTTATGACATACTATGAATTTACTGTGACCTTTTTAATGAAAATTAAATTGCATACTATTTTTTATTTTTCATACTATGACTTTTGACCAGACAAAATGCCATGCAGCGTCAAGCACAATTCATTTGGATACAAGCGTTACATTTTGGAAGATAGTGGGGGTTTTGAACAGCGATGCCCGTGACACACACACACACACACACACACACACACACACACACACACACACACACACACACACACACACACACACACACACACACACACACACACACACAGCAGAGCCGAGAGGTGTGTGTGTTACAGCACATGTACCTGTACTATGACTTTTTTGATGATATTTTAATGACACTATACTATGACTTTTTTGGAAATTTTTCTGAATTTGATTTTTATGACCTACTATGACTTTGACGCGTTTTTTGACACTTGACAAGACTGACTTTTTTTGATGAGATTTTTATGACCTACTATACTGTGACCTTTTTGACGACATTTTTATGACCTACTATACTACACTATGACTTTTCTGATTACATTTTAATGACATACTATACTACGACGTACTATACGATAACTTTTTTGACATTGTAATGACATACTATACTATGACTTTTTCATGAATTACTATATTATGACATTTTTGACATTTTATGAAAGTTGAACTTTTTTGACATTTTTATGACATACTATGACCTTTTTTTTTTTTTTTTACATTTTTGTGACATACTAGACTTTTTTGACTTTTTTATGACATACTATGATTTGTTTTGACATTTTTATAACATACTATATTATGTCTTACTTTTTCAATGACATACTATACTATGACTTGACGAGATTTTTATGACATACTATGAATTTTTTGACTTTATGACACTTAACTATGACTTTTTAATGAAATTTTAATGACATACTATGCCTTTTTTGACATTTTTGTGACGTACTATATTATAACTTTTCTTGACCACATTTTTATGACATACTATACGACTTAACTTTTGTAATGACATACCAAACTATGACTTTTTGATGAGATTTTTATGACATAGGTTATGTCTTTAATGAGTTTTTAATGACATACTATGACTTTTTGACATTTTTCTGGACACTATATTAATTAGATTTTTATGACATACTATGACTTTGACGCATTTTTTATGACACACAATACTATGACTTTTTTGACAAGACTGACTTTTATGAGATTTTTATGACATACTATACTGTGACTTTGACGACATTTTTATGACTTACTATACTACAACATACTATACTATGACTTTTCTGATTACATTTTAATGACACTATACTATGACTTTTTTGACTTTTTCATGAATTACTATATTACAACGTTTTTAAAATATATTGGGGTTTTTTTTGTGGGATTTTTATGACACACTATTGTTACAAACAGGCTCAGGGAATGCGACAAGGACGGACTCCATGCAAGATATTACTTAAAACCAACAATTTATTGAATTACAGTTAACACAAATCCAACAATGGAGTGTGTAGATTAACAAAGTCGGTAATGCAAGCCATGCGTGGTTGTGTCAAGTGTGCTGTGAAGGTGTTAAAGGTGCAAAACCAAAACGCAACGATTTAGGGTGGATGTCTGCTGGAGCAAGCAGAGATACAGAATAAACTCATTGTTCCATTTTTATATCTGCAACACAAAACATACCTTTACAATACAAAAAGGACAATACAATATTAAATGTAGAGAAAGAATTAACATGTCCCCACTTTTTTTTAAAGATTATATTTTTTGGAATATTATGGCCTTTATTTTGACAGGACAGTTTAGACTTGATCCAATCTTGCTCCCAGCATCCTTGGATTCAGAGGAGAAATGTAATGATTTGAAACTACTACATGCCAGAGCTAAAGTATATAGTTACATGACATTTAATGAAAAACAATAGGACACAATATATAAAACAGTACCCTCCTCAAAATGATTGCGGAGACCAGGAAAGCATGTAACCGACCAGTGAGGAGTATGGTCAGCAGAATATTAGAATTTAACCTTTGACCCAAAGTACACATCAAAATGTTCTGCTGCTGATGCTGGTCTGCATCTAGACAAAACATAGTTGAAGATGTTCTGCCTTTACAAAATTCCATCTACCAAAACACACACAACTGGATTTAACACATAGCGCTAAACCAAAGTAGTGTACCCAAAGGTTCTTGTAAACCAAGGCTTACTAGCCCACCAAGTCGTCCGTAGACTCACAACACAAAGGGTGTGAAGCTGTCACTTAAAAATAGGAAATCCATTTTCACATTCCTCCCTGATACGACGAGCCAAACTTTTGCACTTCAGCTTGTTGAGAGCGGAGAACAGGTTCTGAGTTGGGATAAAGAAGTTGTTGAGTACACCAGCTTCAAGATGGGCTATAAAGTCATTCAGAAGCAGCTGAAAACAGCGGCTCAGGTTTGAGCCTCTCCATTCACTGTCTTTAGTTCTAGAGCAGCAAGCATGTAAGAGTGTGGTCTTGGCGTGGTAGGAGCAGAACTTGTCAAATGAGGAGTCATTTTCCTTCAGCAGATTGAGAAGGTGCTTTAGGAGCTTCAAACACTCCCTCCTGTATGTAAAGAGAAAGGAATATACTTGTTATGGATTATTAGCAGAGGACAATAATTATATGATGGTAATTATTTCCAAACGTACATAGAGACATTTTTTTTATTTTAACTTTATCTATTTTCTATGTGACAGACATAAGTTGACTTGGATACAAGAAAATCTATACAGTGTTATACTTTAACATAAGTTAATTAAAATCTAACCTGCAGCATCGTGCTCCGGCTTTCTCACAGCATGTCTTCTCTGAGCCGTGATTCTTTAGTATGGCCTTCTCAACATGAGAGAATGAAACACGCCAAGTATCTGCATGTCATAGAAGGCAAAATGGGGTTACACTTTACTTGAAGGTATCTACATAAGAGTGACATGAAACTGTCATTGGTTAGGGTTAGAGTTAGGGTTCATGTGTCATGACAGTGTCATGTCACTCTTATGTCGATACCTTCAAGTAAAGTGTTACCCAAAATGGGCAAGGGAACTTTGATGCTTCCCTTTTTTCTAGTCTTAATCCATGAAATGGTTCACATGAAAGCCCCAGAATGGCGTGCACATTGAGATTTAGGCTAAATTAAGAGTTGGACTTACCCTTGGCAAGGACCCCGTTGTGTTCCACATTACCCCTGCCCTCGTATTTTGGTACTAGATAATATGGCTTTCGCTTGTAGTCCTGCTTTACTTTAGCTCCCAGCCAGCCATCTATTTTAATGCCTTCATTGGTGAAAGGTGGCCAGCTTGATTTAACCATGATACTGAGAACAACATCCAGTGAAATGGTGATTGATTGTACTGTTGTGATTAGGGTCACTGCAGGGCAGCCTTTTTCCTTTTTTGTCACCTTCCATTCTGAAAGGAAAAAATAGGAAATATCAATGTATTTATTATAAACTGTATACAATCGGTTACACTTTACTTAAAAGGTATCTACATAAGATTGACATGACACTGTCATAAACATAAACAGGGCCCGAAGTTAACTTTTTTTGACCACCAGCCACTGTGGCTGTGTCTCTATGATCCTATCCTGTCCTGTTGATGGTAGCCTACTCGTGGACATTGCGCCGTCATCACATGCTGCAGGGGTGCCAGCCTTGATAATCCTGCATAGGGGTTCACATAGACAGTGAAAGTTGCAAAAAAAGTTTACATTTTTTTTGTATAGTTCTTTAAAAATAAAAAAGGAAACTTGTTTTGGGGAGAATAATAATTATTACTATTAATTCATTACTCTGGGCTGAGATTTCCTAGGAACCTTACCAAAAAGGCTCAGGATGCTGCAAATGTTGGTATAATATGAAACTGGCTGGTGGATTTAAGACAAAAAATAATAATTTATTGAATGAATCAAATATGAATCTGTCAGTGGCTTGTTGGATCTTTACATTGTTAATGTATACAAGTTAATTTCCTAACCTGGCCTGGGACACACATTCAAACGGTTTAATAAAGTACTTATTGGACTTTAACTTATCATTGCACTTACAATAACGAGCGTAGCTGTCCTCAATTTAGGTTATGTCGTCTCATCTCGGTTTTTCCTGCATCCAGCGTGTGTGTGTGTGTGTGTGTGTGTGTGTGTGTGTGTGTGTGTGTGTGTGTGTGTGTGTGTGTGTGTGTGTGTGTGAGAAACAGCAGCTGCTGACTTTAGAGTGAATAAACGTTACAGCGTACATTGATGTTAAAATGTCTACATGTTGGCAGGACGGTCTGAAAGGTTTTGCGCGGTCTTTCGCTGTACGTTCTGTTGGTAAATGTGAGATGTTCGAGTCACACACACGTCTCGTCTTCCTATCAGAAACTAGGAAATGATCAACCCGTCCTCACTCCCGCTCGGTCAGTGGCTGCACGGGGACTGCTGGGATTGTCGAGAGTGATGAAAATGCGATAGGGGGACCCGGCTGTCAATCAATGTCTTCCAGTGATGCGGGCCCCTGATTGGACCAGGCCCGTAAGCAACCGCGTACCCTGCTTACCGATAGTTATGCGTCTGAATCACTCAATTCTCATTGGCTACCTGCCAATGTGGGTAGATTGACAGTGTTACCCGCCAATTACAAAATTCACCCGCATTTGGCGGGTGGTCGGGTGTTAATTTCATGCCCTGAACATAAACAAGTCATAAACATTTATGACAACGCTTCTTTTAGTGTCATTCAGTTTTTGTCATGACAAGTTACGGTTAGGGTTTATGTGTCATGACACTATCATGTGTTCATGACAGAGTCATGTCACTCTAATGTAGATGCCTTCAAATAAAGTGTTGCCATACAATCTTACCAAATCAGACGATTTCTTTCTCTGGATCTTTTTTATTAAACATTGACATATATTCCCATCTAAGACGAAATTGCACGTTGTGTATAGTGCGGAATGTAGTCTGAACATAGGGAGGGCATTTTGTTTCTACCTGCCACAGTGACTGATTCCCATACTGCATTTGACCAACCCAACAATTAAAAAGTGCTAATTTTGGTACTCACCTGGGAATTGCTCGACACATTTCTTCACTTCGTTCCTGAAATCCTCAAGCATTTTACTGGCGGATAAAGTGCTGGTCTTTTGAAATTTCTCCAAAGGGCTCTTGCCACGTTTTAATTCCACACTGTAATAGGCTCCATCATCTCCGAATGGATTAACTTTCACTCTGTCAACAGGAATGGCCAGCATGATGTCGAATTCATCAGGATTAGAAATCTGTGTAGATAAAAACATCACTGTTTAATGCACCACGAAATATACAATGATATAATTGTACCGTTTCAAATGTGAGTACATTTATTTTAATAAAAGTGCTATGCACACATACTGACCACTAACCCCTCTCCTCAAAAAATATGGAACTCAGACTTTACTTACCTTTAGATTTTCATAGTAACTTCCAGTGCGTAGTTCTTCTACTTCTTTAAAGCATTGGGTGTTCTGTTTCAAATGCATACTTATAGTTTTTACTATTGTATTGATGACTTCTGCTGCATCTGATCTTTCATCCCTTTTAATCTTCAGATTTTCCAGAGTTTTGTTGAGGATAGAGTTTACTTCGTCTTCACACCTTTCTTGTGGTACACACACCTTTGTGGTGTCCTTTGGTGTCTCTGGCAGCATTTCCGTGGTTGTCTCTGTGATTTTTCCTGGTGATTTGGCTTTGCCAGCGCATGTTTTTGCTTTGGTTGTCTTGATAGCAGCCGTCGTGGTGTCCTTTGGTGCCTCTGGCTGCACCTTCGTCACCTCTGAATTGTCTTCTGCCGATTTGGCCTTCCCACCACATTTTTTTGCTTTTGCGGGCTTCAGAGAGTCCTTTGCAGTGTCCTTTGGCGTCTTAGTTATCTTTTCTGCAGATTGTTCTGTTGTTTCAGCCCTGTTAGCACAGGCTTTTGTGCCTTGTGCAGGAGCCTTTGTAATTTCTGTAGGTGTACTTTGCTGCTTGTTGGTCTTCTCTGTGAATGGTTTTGTGGTCTTGTCTTTACAAGTGCTCTGTACACGTGGCTTCTCCTCAAAGTGGACTGCCTTTTTCTGCGCCTTTGGTTTCTGTTCCTTTGTGGTGCGTTTCTGCTTCTCTTCTGCAAAGCCTTTCCCTGGACTTTTGGGCAGAGATACTGGTTTCAATTCCTCAGGTCTAGTTTTACTCGTGGCACACTTTGTGTCTGGACTCTTTGCCTTGCGCGGTCTCCCTCTACCAGTCATGGTGATGGAATGAGAGGAATGCCACTGCTCTGGCAGTTACACTCAGAAGATAATCCGGCCAGTGTAGGAGAACACACCTCTTAGCACGCCCCTGTAGTCTTTCTGGTAAACGTGACTGTATAATAGTCTTACAATTCATTTGAAAATTAAATTCCTTTTTTATTCCTATACCAATACCTCCATCTTGTGGACACAAGTGTGTATCGTAAGAATGCTCTGATTTCTGTCAGACCAGTTTTATTTAAGATTACAGTATATCAAGATGGGAAAGTTAAAGTTTTCTGTTGCCCTGTCACTTCTCTGCAGCACACCCAGAAAAAATGACTAATGACCACAGCTCAACATTTTGGTTGAAACATGTTTAATGTAACGAAGAGGCCCATGCCATCTTACAGTAAGTTAAAGTAGCTTATGCCAATTTAAGCTTTTCCAGTGGAAGTGCAAAGTTGGCAAAACGCCAATCAAAGTGCTTTAAGAATCAACAGGTGGTCTACTCAGAGTCCTTCGGGAAGGACAAATTTGGACCATTTGTTTTTAAGTGCTTTTTATAGCTTAAACACAACAAATCACTAACTACTAATCTACTACTCGGAAGAACGTAGTTTTATCATCGTGTATAGGCTCCTACAGAGCACCATGTAGTTGCAAACAAACACTAAAAGCAAGACATAAGCACAACATATACCATGTAAAGAGACCAGTGCCTGCACTCCAGAGAGCTAGAGCGGTGATACATTTCAATACCTCTAATTGTTCAATGTCTCAATTTCACAGAAAAATATTGCCTTGAACCAAATCAACAGTGCACATTTAAAACTATCTGTTTGATATGACATAGTACGTAATGGTAATCTAACCACTTAAAATGAAGTCAGGAGTGCTGCCTCAAGGACTAAAGATCTAAATGTTGTTCTTTCCTTCGAATGCTTTTGCGATGCATTGTGATGATTAACCAGTCTTTGATTATTAGGTTGAAGCAGCCAATTGTCGGATTGAGTTGGATGACCGATGTCCTGCCCTGGGAGACCTTGGGGTCGGCAGAGTAGCACAACATTCATTTGTTCTTCTGGGCCTTCTGGGCGGACTTAGTAACTTTACCAGTGGTGGAGACCTTCTTTTCCACGGCCTTAATCACGCCGACGGCCACAGTCTGGCGCATGTCACGCACAGCAAAACGACCTGCAAGGTAAAGAGGAGTAGAGCTAGATATTTTAGGTCATGGTTTCATCTTGTATGACTTAACAGTGGAGTCACAAAGCCTTCGATGGGTGAAAGAAATTGTGTTGGGAAGCTGGTGAAATTCAACAAATCCTCTACACTTGAACTTACCAAGTGGAGGGTACTCAGAGAAGCTCTCAACACACATTGGCTTTCCAGGAACCATATCCACAATGGCAGCATCTCCAGATTTGAGGGTTTTAGGGTTGTCCTCCAGCTTCTTCCCAGAGCGGCGATCAATCTTCTCCTTAAGCTCTGCAAACTTGCAGGCAATGTGAGCAGTGTGACAGTCCAGGACAGGAGCATAACCAGCACTGATCTGGCCTGGGTGATTAAGGATGATCACCTACGAACCAAAGAGATAACATGAATGCCCTATTAACAAAAGATTATTTTCTTCCTGTCAAAGAAGTTCACTGCAAAGACTCGACTGTTGGCTTGTTCGCTGATTGTTGCTGTGATTCTTATTTTGACACCTTCCCTCAAGGTCAGTCTAAGTGGGTTTTGTGGTAGAAGTTTAGACAAACTTGCAGCTTGACTTTCCAACCGTTGTTGTGGCTAAAGTGGGATTTCGAAGATAACTCAAAATAGATTTTATATCAAATATTCCTATACTATAAATACTTCGGGCTAAAGAAAGAGCTGATTTGAATCATGTTTCATTTCTAGAAATGGATCCTATTGTAATGTCTACCTGAGCAGTGAAGTTGGCAGCTTCCTGCGGTGGGTCGTTCTTGCTATCACCAGCCACATTGCCGCGGCGAATGTCCTTGACCGACACATTCTTGACGTTAAAGCCCACGTTGTCGCCAGGTAGGGCCTCAGTCAGCGCCTCGTGGTGCATCTCCACAGACTTCACCTCGGTAGTCACATTGACGGGGGCAAAGGTCACCACCATGCCAGACTTCAGTACGCCTGTTTCCACGCGGCCTACAGGCACTGTTCCAATACCTGAGATGAAGTTCAGCACAGAGAACACTCAATAAAGGACATTTAAAGGGAACATTAATGTAGTTTAGACCTACACTGTTTTGATTAATAAAACTGACCAAGAGCCATGTTTTGAGTGTCTATTTCACAATATCACTATCCCCTGTTGTAGTTCAGATTTTATCCATTTCTTAATCAGTGCGCTACGTGCCTCCTATCTTGTAGACATCCTGCAGGGGCAGACGTAGAGGTTTGTCTGTAGGACGGGTGGGGGACTGGATGGCATCCAGAGCCTCCAGTAGTGTGGTCCCTGATGCATTGCCTTCTTTCCTATTGATCTTCCACCCCTTAAACCATGTCATCTAGAGACAAGAAGATAATGTACTATATTATACATTTCATACAATTACTGTCAGTTAAGAGGTTTTAGGCTTATGGTCATAGTAGAAGAGAGCCACTGATTAGATTGCCATTTTTTTAGTTGGAGTATATTGTTTTTAGGTAATTAATGTTGACCAAAAAGCACCAATGGCTCAATTTTTGTAAATAAAGTTAGACTACATAACTTTTTAAATAAAACACAATCTTTGTTTTTTGAGTGAGGCGTGGAATTCAAAAGCAATAAAAAGCACTTTCCAAATTAAATACACTCAGGGGTTTTGCTGCTACAGCCATAATTGGTCTGCTATGACCAGTAGCATATGGTGGCTAATGTTAGCAAACCTAAGCTAAATATTGCTGTGTAAGTGACATACTGAATCAGTTTTCTGATATTATGGCTCTTCTATACTTGTGCTACTGCCACAGTGGTCACTGTTGAGCAATAGTTACATAGAGCTGCTTTAAATACCTAACACAAGGGCCACTTATATGTCTACTTTAAAAGGGAAAAGGGTTACTCAGACTCTTTTAGCTGCTCTGATTGAACTGGTTAGCCTTTGAGCTACAGCTTCCCATCCCTGGCACCAGCCGTGCAAATTAGCAATCAAATTCAAGGCTGCGTGTGTCTTAAGGAATTGTTATAGCATTTGCATTCCTATCATTTGTGTTCTACTTACATTGGGGCTTGGCTCAAGCATGTTGTCTCCATTCCAGCCTGAAATGGGTACAAATGCAACGGTGTCCGGATTGTAGCCAATCTTCTTAATGTAGGTGCTCACTTCCTTCACAATTTCCTCATAACGCTTCTGGCTGTAGTTTGGCTCGGTGGAGTCCATCTTGTTGATGCCCACAATGAGCTGCTTTACTCCCAGAGTGTAGGCCAGGAGGGCATGCTCACGGGTCTGTCCATTCTTGGAAATACCAGCTTCGAACTCTCCTACGCCAGCTGCCACAATCAGCACAGCACAATCTGCCTGAAGATGCAGAAGATTAAACATTAGGACTGTTAGTACTACAGTGGCTTTGGCCGTTGCACTAATTAATTTAGGATTTGAAGTTGACAACAATATGAAGAACTTGTACTGTTCAACAGGAACCTAGTAAATGAACTTGCTGCTGCATATTGGATGCTGTTTATTATGACACGTGGCTGTTTGTAATGCTATTTACTCAGGGACAAGTCACTATAGATGAGAGTCACTGTTTATTCTTTCTCAAAGGCACAGAGGCTGACAAACAACACCACAACTGTGACATACAGGGCTGAGTGAGCATCCTCATGTTACAGACCTGGGAGGTCCCAGTGATCATGTTCTTGATGAAGTCCCTATGACCCGGGGCATCGATGATGGTCACATAGTACTTGCTGGTTTCAAACTTCCACAGCGAGATGTCGATGGTAATGCCACGCTCCCTTTCTGCCTTCAGCTTGTCCAGCACCCAGGCGTACTTGAACGACCCCTTCCCCATCTGGGGGAAGAAAAAAAAATAGTGATATGTTCATAGTCGGTATGGCTTTTATCTCATGGTCAGAGGGGTTGGGGTCCTGATCTTGGGAAAAGATGTTAGTTGATTCAAGGAGGCCTGTATCTCCTCACCTCGGCAGCTTCTTTTTCAAACTTCTCAATGGTTCTCTTGTCGATGCCCCCGCACTTGTAGATGAGGTGGCCTGTGGTGGTGGACTTGCCAGAATCCACGTGGCCGATCACAACAATGTTGATGTGGAGTTTCTCCTTTCCCATGGTAACTGGAGCTGGTTGAAGTCACGAGGCTGAGTCTGTCAGCTAAAACCAGTGTTAAATAAATTACAGTTAGTACGGTATGCAGGTGGTTCACAGGGCAGGAAATGGAAACCTTTCATGTGCAAGTTATTGTGATTGACAGATATTTTAAGGTTTTGTGTGAGCAAAAAAAACAACAAATAATGATTGTTTGTGTACTGTTAGAGGCTGTAGGGTCTATTAATTTAACACCGTCAGATTGAATGGGCTTTCCAAGCTCACACAGCAGGAGATTGAGCAAATGCATTGCAGGACGAGGGATAAAAACACTGTTAGTGATAATGCCTGTGGTGACTGGCGCAGGAAGAATTTGAAATGCTGCACAAGTTAGGAGTCTATTTTCTTTAGTTCGTCAGCCCTTAGATGACTGTACTGTCTGTTCGATCGATCCTGGATATGTTTAACTCAGGTTACTGACAATGACGGCACTTGACTGGCAATAGATGTCTTCTTAAACAGTGTGTCTCACAAGATTAGGGATGGTATCAATGGCCACTGAACTGCGCCAAGTCACAAAACCCTGTGCCCCTCCTACTCTCTATTCATCCATCCATCCAAGTGCCTGCTCTCCTCTTTCACATCCAGCCTGCTCTCCTGTCCTAGCTACCCTGCTCTGCTGCGCACAGACACATCAAAAACAAGGCTCTGATGTTTCACAGTACTGACCTCTTTTCACAGACTTACTACAGCCTCATTCCAAGCCTGAATCCACCATTTTGTCATGTCCTAAATCCACTGATAGTGTAGCAGCCATTTCTTTCAGACACTGCAGTGCACTGCACACAGGTTAATGCAGAGGAGAGTAAACACTGTTGTTAACTCTGTATAAGTGTCATGGTGATAACCTTGACTACAAGAATTGACACACGCACTACAAAGTCGTCTTCTAAATAAGCCCTGTGAGGATTTCTTTGATCTGAATCTAGTTTGCAGCAGCTATACAGGCCAGAGGCTTTAATCCAATTGTAACATGATCTCTTGGCCAGACAAACTCAGTGCCAGGACAGATATTTACATGTGCGTATTTAACTCTTCTCTCATGTACTGTATAACGTCACGACAGCTGCCGCAGTGCGCTTTAATTTCTTAAAATATATATAAAACAGCGGACAATACGTAAAAATTAGCACAGATACTGCGATTAATTTTGTCAGGAATATTTAACGGAAATGTCAACCTCACGCCATGTTCTATCATTTGCCCGCTCAATGACGCTGGATGCGTACTAAGTACCAGGCGCCTGCCCTCTTTCCGGCATCATAATAACAACAACACCACTATTCCACAAACACTGCCTGGAGTCTCAGCCGCTACAGAAAACGCTCATTTATTTTCCAGATAATATCACAACAATATCACATAACAAAATCCCTCTCAATGCATAATGTCATCTAGGCTACTGTGTCGTACCTGAGAGCTGGCCGGTGTTAGTTTGGGTGCAGGACCAGAGAAGCTGAGGAGAGACGCTGATCCGGTTATAGCGCACAGGGCAGGCGGGGTGTTGCGTAATTGCGCGCACCCGCTGTTGTACATCATCACAACGAGGGACCAGGAGAAGTTACCGCAAACGAGTTTATCATAGGACACGGCTACCGCCGAAGCATCCATTTGTCGGACACGACCCGTCTGAATATATGCTCTATTCCGTGAGCGTGTCCAGAAAACATTTACCGACGCATCATATAGCCCAAGAACTGTGACACATTTTGGCAACCGACGTGAATTCTCTATCTTAGTTTGTAATTTAATGAGTTGTGAGCTTAAAGCGAAGCACTATTTTTGACTAGGTAAGGCTGTGTGGGAATTAATATAGACGTTGCATACATTACTTTACGTACATAAACAAAAAGTAGATAGGCCTACATGTAATTAACCGACTCGTGTTCTTTGTTGTCAGCTGCTGCTGTATCTGTAGTTAGCGTTGTGGAAAAAGTATCCGAGAGGAATAAAATCGCACTACAAGCTGCAGAATTATACCCAGTGGAAGTGGGTCACTAGAGAGCTACTGTAGTGTAGGTGGTGAACAAATGAAGCGAGCAGCGTCTGTCACGCACAGCAGGTGCAGCTCTCACCTTTCCAGACGCTCCTGAGTTGGATTAAAATGAACCCCCATTCTCTTAACTTCTTTCCAGTGCGAGGGTCTGCTAATGATCACGAGATGCAGGGAGAGCAATCTCTAGGTAAACATAGTGTAGTTATGAAATTTCTAATCACGATACACTTTTTAGGGATACAGTAGTGCTCATAGGTTTATGAACCCATGCTAAAGTTGACTAAAAAGAGGAATACAAAAAATAATCTTTTGTAAATTGATTGCCTTAATTAAAAAAAATAGGAAAAATCCAGCCTTTAAGGACACCAATTTTCTTTGTGAATGAATAATGTATCGCAAATAAATGCATGTTCTACCTTTGGAATTAAAATAGCCCCACATCATCACATACCCTTCACCATACCTAGAGATTGGCATGGTTTTATTTCAGTTAGCCTAATAGCTGGTTTGATTTGCATTGAGAGATGATTTTATGGAAAGTAGCCCATGCCAATCTCTAGGTATGGTGAAGGGTATGTGATGATGTGGGGCTATTTTAATTCCAAAGGCCAAGGGAACTTTATAAGGATGCATAGTATCCTGGATCCATGAAATAACTGGCCTTTAAAAATAAACATCTGCCTGCCTCTATGGGAATTTAACATAGGGGTGTACTGACTTATGCCCCCTGTATTTTAAGGAAGAACATTTATTTATTTGCAATACATTATTCATTCACAAAGAAAATGTATGTCCTTAAAGGTTGGATTTTTCCTATTTTTTTAATTAAGGCATTAAGATCAATTTCCAAAAGATTATTTTTGTATTCCTCTTTTTAGTCAACTTTAGCATGGGTTCATAAACTTATGAGCACCACTGTATAGAAGGAAGTCAGAAACTTCCATATCAAAAATTTCTAAAATATACCTGCAGTCAGTCAGATTTTTTTCCCAGTATTAGCCCATGTGGGAATATTTTTGTTTGTGGATGTGACTTGTTACAGAGATGGGTTACTGTGTGTGATGTAGATTAGTTCATTACCAAAAGGGTGAAGAGTGAAACCTGCCTAAAATTGTCATCTTCTTATTGCGTCTCCAGTGAGTGAGTTATCTTTTCTTTTTTTTTTAATCCTTTCTGCTCTTGTTGGCTGTTTTTGTAGCTTGTGTCACTGGCCTTATCTAGCCCTGAACTCTTACAAGCAGTATTTGTTAGCATGAAGCACTTTGGGTTACTTTTATTTTTTTTTAAACATCCCAGGAAGTAGGGTTAGGTCACTGCTAACTAACAACTGGCACAGAACGGCTTATTTATTCTTTTCATTAGGGGATGCTACTTCAGTAGTAAATGTTCGTGACATTTATTCCACTAATAAGGAGTTGCAAAAAAGATTAGTGTGAGTAGTTTTTAGATTGCATATTTAAGGTAATTGGAATCCAGATGAATTTAAGAAGTTATCAACATGTTGGTTAATTTGATCTTCTCTTGCACCTTTTCATCAGAGATTTAAATAATTAGAACAGCAATAATGTTAATAGTAACAGTGGTTAGATAATGAAATAATAACCCAACACAATATCAGATTAGAGCATATCTGTATATGATGAAGTATTTACAATACATGACTGTGATTTATGATACATTTCTGGAATGTTTCCAGGTTGAAAGTTTACAATGACTACTCAGTACAGTGTGTATACATTTACACACATACAAAGGTCCCTTTATACGTTGTATATAGACACTGTTAAAATTAAATAAAGAGCAGCAACAAAATGATTCCTTTATGAGAACAATGAGTCTACAGTCCTGAATTGTCTGACCCTGTTTAAGCTAATGTAATAAGGCATTGCATCTTAAATTGGGATGCTGATGCTACTTGTTGACATAAATTAAAACCATGTTTTATTTGTGGCTTGATTCTGATTTGCCCCTCTATGTAAAGGGGCAAGGTGCATACCATACCCAGTATTACAGGTGACCTGATACAGTGCAAACATTATGGGAACAATTATATTTAATCAGCTGGTCATAATGATGAAAAGTTGATAAGACAATTATGACCAGCCATATTTTTAGTTGTAAACTGTGCTATTGGAAATAATTTTAAAATGGGATCTAATTCAGTTGACGGTTGTGGTAGATCAATCAATCTGTAAAAAGTAAACAAATATCCTTTTCGATCCTTGTAAGACATAAGATACCTGAGAATTGACACAAAGTGCAAATCCTGTGAGTAAAATAAGGTCCACCAGAAACCTCTTTAAAGCATTTTTGCTTACCCTTCATCAGAAAGGTGCCAAGAGCACCAACAGCTTAACATCTTCTTAGTGTTACAGATTTAAAGATATAACGACCCGTGCTTTCCATACGCTACATAAACAAAACAAAAAAAGAGGTGCCTGGTGGACATACTGTATCCTTAAAAAAAGACAACACATATTGTGCACATAAAATCCCTTAACGGCACCATATGACAAGTAAATACAAAAAAATGGTCCATTTGCAAAGACAAAGACATAGAATTTTAAGGAGGCTTCACTATAAGGCAAACAAGTTTTTGTGCGTGCTGTGCAGTCACTCTCAAGAAAGACGTTATCGAATGTGTGCGTCTAGTTCGGGACGACATGTCCCTTGTTACATGCTATTTTTTGGGCAAACCATTTCAACACCTAAAAACAACAAATATTGGCACTTAGTTATGGGTCGCAAAGAAGCATATTTTGTGTTATCCCAAACTTTCCATACACAAGCAAAAGAAAACACCCTTCTTAAGAGCGTAGATGATTACTATGGCAATAATTCTCTGAAGGGTTTACTGTGGCGTTCTTGGGTAAAAAACATATTTTAAAGCAAAGTGCTCTGGATGCAGATGTAACAATTGAGCCTAGCAAGTTGGCTAACTGGCAAACCAGAACACCAAAAAGGAACGACATTGGTAAAATTTGTCTTTCATAGCTTATTTACCACGGTGTTCATGATGTTTGACAATCATCAAGGTCTAGATAACCTTTAGCTATCTAATTAACTTGCTACATTACCTTTTAAATTAGTGACAAGGGTGCTTTTCTTCAATATAACAGCCTCCTCTGTCACTTCTTGGAGATGCATAATGTGATTGTTTGCTCTGCTAAATAATAATTGCCTCCAAAAAATATTCACTTTACTTAAATTGAAAACTTCTTTGTTCACTGTTGTGACTATCTGTAAACACCCACATTCATAGTAAAGAACATCCTTGAGGCTATTACTGTATGGCTGTTACTCACTGTTAGTTAGCTGTGCTTCAAGAATTATTAGCACAGCTGGAACACATCTCTCGCTGATTACCGTTGAATAAGCCCGTGATTATGACCCGTCTATCTGACAAATCAGAATCATCAAATTGACGAGTCCGACACTCGTCTTCTGCCTTAGTCTCCATGAGAGAAGGATGTGTGGACGGCCCAGGGCTGCACCGTTCCTCGACCAAACAGAGTGTAGAACGCAGCTCCAAACAGGTTGATGGCAGCAGCGATGTAGAAAACAGTCTGCCATTCTTCTATGGTGTTCTAAAGGACAATCAGCACAGTCGATAATGAGTATCAAAATAAAAATAAGGCTTTGGCCCTCAATGGACTAGTGTGTCACTAGTGATTTAACTCAATCACTGGTGAATCCTGTGAAACATTTACACATGCTAATGCTATTTACTAAAATGACTGTTGCCCTCATAGTCATACAACAGCACAGGGTCAACATTTTACAATTAGTTTGTTACGACCTGGTTTAGCAAAAGAAAACCTGAAAGTTTGGTTTGAACATATATTCAAAACATTCCTTTAAATGTCTTTTCCAACAGTGTCAACATTCTTTTATGACAAAATGGTAATAATTCATCTTAAAAGAGGAAAACCTGTTTAACTGCCGAAAACAAATTACAATCAGACGATTATCACAAAAATTTGACTATAATGGTGTTCAAATTAAGTCATATTTGGAATGTCCAAAAAGCAAAATGCTAATTTGCTAAATCAAGTTTGTTCAATATTTTGTTGAGTTTAGGTTAACAGTTTTAATAATTTAAAAGATGATGTGATTGGGATATAGACTTATTGTCCCCTAGTTGCCATTGTTGAGGATCTGGATGACAAGACTATTGTTTGATTATTTGACTAATAAACTGTTTGTTCTCAACTGTGTGGCTTTGGCCTGAGATCAAAATCTATAATCTGCTCTTGCAGAGAGCAGCGTAGTACTACAGCAGTGACTGCATGGAGTCATGTCTTCCCATTTTACGCTATAGCGTCCTTATCCTCTTTACAGAGAAATGTATAATAAAACAAGTAACAAAGTTAATATATTGGCTATCATCAAGCTAGGGCTGCACGATATGAGGAAAATATTGTGTTGAATATCGTGATATTACTTAAGGTAAATAAACAGTGTGCTCAGTTCTGCTGCTTTCAGTATACTGAAAGCAGCAGAACTGAGCACACTGTTTAACACATTTCTTGTTGAATTTAAACCAGATGAAAGGAAATCATTTCCAAAATTCTTTTATTGAACAAATTGAACATTGAATTGAATATAAAAGGCACCACTAAAAAAGAATTGACAGTTACATTTTAAAGTGCCGTTTTCTACTGATATTTCCTTTCAACTAACAAAAGAAATAATCTCAGTGTCTTTTGCGATATGTCACAGCCTTTTGCGATGTATATATTGCTCCAGCTGATATTGTGATGACGATAAAAAAATTTTTTTTTTAAAAAAGATATATTGTGCAGGCCTACATCAGGCCAGACAAAAACACTCTGGGTATGACTGTGCTGCTTTTCATAAAGGACTGTCGATTCCCCCTGGTGGCCAAATGTTAACATGCTAATCTTGGACTGACTAAACCAATTAGATAGGAAATGAAGCATCAAGTAAAAATACCATCTGTTTAGTCCAGACACTGAAGGTCAGGACACAGGGAGTGACCTTAGTATGCACGCAGCAGCATACTAAATACTAAAAAATCATGACATGACACTGGGCAGCTGTTTAAGGTTGTCGTAATTGTTTATATGAAATCTAGACTCAAGTCTCGACCTTTTGAAACACAAAACAGTTACTGCTCTGTTAAATTTTAGGACTCAAACCCACCTAATAAAGTGTGATTGTACATGAGTTTCTTACTTGTTTGGTGAGTTCTCTTGCTATGACTGGTCCCACCATGCCAGGAATGGTGGCAAAGGTGTTGGTGATTCCCAGAAGAATACCAGCATACCTACAAACATAAGTACATTAATGGTTGAAAGTCCTGAGTAGTTATTAACCCGCTAAACCCTTAAACACTTATGGCAAAAAAATTACACATTGCATTACTGCAAAATTCTGATTTTGAAAACTAAATGTGGACGCTAAAATTGTGATATAGGATTAAAAAATTACGATTGACTGTGGAATTTCAGGGAGCAATAATTCTTTCTTGCATCATGAGCAGAAATTCACTATTATGTTTACAGTAAGAGGTTATTTTGATAAGAGAACTAGGTAATTCTTACGAAGGAGCAATGTCAAGGTGGTTGATGTTAAAGCCAGAGGCCGACACTCCGCCCAGAGCCGAGGAGATGGTGAGGAAGGTCACAGCCAAGGTGTAGTTACAGCCTGTAAATCCTGCTGCCAGCAGGAACACCGCCGGCCCGATCATACCTGCAGAAACAACGCAATAACCGTCATCAGGAGTAGTAGACACGGTGTATTCAGAAGTCAAGAGCCTGTATAATTATGACTCCGTGATTCAGCAGTGATATTGTCATTTCTTACCAACAATGGAGAAGGACTTCCTGACAACGACGGTGGGGTAGAGGCAGGTTTCCCGCAGGTAATCGGCAAGCTGACCACTCAGCACAGCCAAAACAGCGCAGCCAATGTAAGGAAGAGCTGACAGCATACCATTCTGTTGTGGACAAGAGGAGACAATAGCACATAAATATGTTTTATGGTTACATAGTCTGTGGTGTTCAGTGCATTCCAAAGAGTCATTTTGTGATGAGTGTTGTAAAATTCCCATTTGGGTTTACCCATATATCTCCCTTGTTTATTTGGTTACATACATTATTGTTACTAATGTACAGGAGAAATGTTTTCCCAATACCTGAACTTAAAGGTGCTCTGGATTTGCTATGATACTAACCTTAAGTGAAGTTTTTGAATTTAATATATTGAATGGATACGAAGAGGATTCGAGGCGATTGTATTGTGTACTGACTGTATTGTTCTTGGTTCTTATGTACAGTATTATGTCGAGTTTGGATGGGTTATTGTTCGGTTTGATTTAACAGACATGAAACATGGTGATGGTATGGGATAGCTGGGAGAAACAATGTGAATACTTATGTATGTTTGTATGTATGCATGTGTGTATATATACAGTATGTATGTGCGTGTGTATCTACATATAAATAGGTAAAGAATGAATCGTTTTATTATTTTACTAAAGTAGAAATAATAAGACAAGGGGGAAGAACCAGACTAACTTGTTACATGAACCTGTTAAATAAAATCAGTTAGTGTAATTTTGAAAGATATGTTTACTGATGATTTTGTTTGTGGTTTTCTTGCCTGTACTGAAATGTACGTGTTATATTTATCTTATATTTTTTATAGAACTGCAATAAAAAACAAAAGATGCATGGCTATGAACACTGTCTTTTGATTTGATCACCTTTTGACTCAAATCTAACTCTTCCTGTTGGTGTTTGCCAGCATCTCGGAGCATGAATGAATGAATGGCTGTATGTGATGTTGACCTTACCTGCTGTATGCTAAATCCCAGTACGTCATTCATGTAGGTCGGCAGCAGGGTGAGGAGGGTGTAGAAGGTCCAGTTGTAGGAGAAGTGAGCCACGACGATGGCCCACAGCGGCATGGACGTCAGTATGGCTCGCCAGGGGATGTAGCCTGCTGAGGTGGACAGCTGGGACACAGGAAGTAGCAAACAGATTGATTAGGACATTTTTAATGAATACATCCACCCTTAAAAACGGATATATCATACAGGCTACATCTCCAATTATCTTTTGACCATATGTTGTTAAGTCATTTTATTTCTTGTGTTATTTGCTCCCCCTTATGGCCACAAAAACAAGCCAATATGTTTTCCTACTTAATGTTGTGTTCTTGGTTATTTTCTGTTTCTAAACACTGCAAATAACCAAAACAAGCTGGTAAGAATCCAACAGTTATACTTCAGTGACATAAAGGTGTCCAGAGTCACGAGGCAGCATCTGAATGTCATTAAAAACTGCAGTCATGGTGAGTGGTGTGACCTTACAGCTGAGGAAGACAGATAAGAGAATAAAATGCTGCAATACACTAAGATTAAGTAACATTAGTATCTGATTACTGTACTGGACAAGAAATGACTGCAAGCACTCTGCTGCTACTGTTAACAGTAACAGAGTGAGTACATCATATGTCAAAATGGCAATTGGAGATATAATCTGCCATTACATAGCTATAACAGCTACATCTTCTAAAAAGTAAAGGAATCACAGCCCTGTGTTTTATTTTGCCTTTTAGTCTATGTTAAACATTCTACATTGTCTCTTTCATGGAGTGTATATTATTTGTTACACACTAAATGTGGGACCTAACAAGCACCAAAGGAAAATAGTTTTTTTTAAATCAAATCTATTTTAGCAATGCAAGTCACAATATGTCCGTCCAATAAACTAACATTTCCATTACATATCATACAATAACCTGTCTGTATATTCGCCAGTGTTTTTTTTTTGTTGTTTTCTTTGAGAAATTGCATTAAACCATCTTTTTGGAATTTCTGATAATGACTTCCTCTATGGGAAAAATGTCCAAGACAGTAGACCAGTGATATAAGGTGGAAAAAAAAAAGCCTTTCCCTGAGCCTATGAAACCTAGTTTTCTTTTTAAAGCATATAGTATAGTCAGTTTCTGGGGTTACCTCATTCTTGAGTGAGGTGGTGATGTAGAGTCTCTCCCGCTCGGATATCCGTGGGTGGGTGTTCGGACTGTCAAAGACGAGAAAGGACCACAAGAAAAACCACACCAGGCCAACAGCACCTGGACACACAAACAAGCAAGCCAGCACTCATTTTACCACGGGTCAACATTTATCCAGCATAAATCCTGATTTTACGTATTCAGCATTTGCATGGATTATGATGATGTTATCAGAAGATAGTGTGTTTTGGTGGTTCCTGAAACTGAACTGAGGTCTGAGCAACTCATTACCTCTACTTTACCTGTATCCACTGAGAATAATTGGTGTGGTTTTGACCAGAAGCGTTTCTAGGACTTGAGGAGGTTCGGGGCTTAGCCCAGACCCATTTTAACCCTTGTGTTGACTTCGGGTCACATTGGCCCGTTTTTAATTTTTGTTTTATATCAGAAAATATTAGACGTAGAAATAAGCGCTGAAAATGTGTAGAAGAGAAATTAAAAAATGTAAAACGTTGGAAAAAGCAAAAACAAAAATTGTGAAAAAAGGCGTCACAAATGTCAGGAAAAAAAGTGTGTTTTTTTCAAGGTTGAAACAAAGACAACACAAGGGTTAAATAAACTGAAGGCAGTGCAAAACAGCATTTGGCTTGCCCAGCTTGTTAATATCCAGTGTATGTTCACTTTAGCTGACCAGTTTGTAGATGTAATTTAGATAGTGCCAACATTTGGCCTAATCATAACAGGCCTGCCAACCCAAAGGCCAAGGTTTTTTTTCCAGATTTGTGTGGTGACATATGAATGGGGGTGGGGAGGGGGGGTGGGGTCTGTGGGTCCTCCCCCAGAAATTTTTGAGCATTAAACACTTCATTTCCTGCATTCTGGTGAATTTTTATGCACCCATTTCTACCTTTTTCTGAATCAATATGCTGGAAATATCTTTATGTAAAAGGGAAACATAGATTACAATCCAAATATAAAAACATAATGGAATATATTGCAGTAAGGCTCTCAGGCATTCTGTATTGCTTTCAACTATTTATTCTCCTGTAGATCGACACTGAGTCAGCACACATGTAGCTTAGGCATCATTTACTCTTCCCTCCTCTTTTGCGTCTTTTGTTGGGGAAGTAACCTCCTTAAATGTGCACATGACAATTATTCACCTCAATGATACATTATTCATTTTAATTTATTAATAAACCCCTGGAATGTAATATTTCAGATGTTTGAGCAAGATTACTGCTCATGTTCAAAACTTTGTGCACATTCAAAATATAACTCATCCCATCTGTGTTCACTGGGATTTGGAGGAGTCGTGATATTTTGAGAAAAATAAAGTTATAATAGGCTAATACAAGAATAAAGTCACAATATTTCAGAAAATAATCTACCTGCACCATAGTCTGCTGTGCATTACGTGATTGCTCTGCTGATAAGGTAGATCTGAGACTTTCTGACAGACACGCAGCACCATTTGGGTCTCTGAATGAGACAAAGTTTAGGAAAGTGGCTGTACGCTGCTCTACGTCGGAGGTGGAAAACCAAAACTACTGCAGAAATACACGGAGAACAAATGCGTCACATCTGACGCAGCATGTCGACAGCAGAGCGCGTCCATTATAAACCTGAAGCTGCGCAGCTTTTTACAGCGAGAGTGGACACACGGGTCTGCTTCAGAGCTCCGTGTGTTTGAGTCTGAACCGTAGGCTGGAAACGTCACGTCACAGGAACCTCATTAGTATTGCGCTCCTAAACTTTGTGTTAATGGCATCAATGTATTAGACTGATTTGGCTAGGATTCCTCCGAAAATGTAACCTTTCACAGAGCTTTCCTCACGTAGACACGGTTGATAGGTGATAGCAACAAATACAGCATGGTCGGACCCCGCGCATAGCCGGCCGTTCTATTCGCCTCGGAAAAATAAACCGGACAAAGTTACAGTTCTACCATGAGTTCTACAAAAAACAAAAATAATTAAGAACTGCGAGTGCGTTGGAAAATTATTTTCTTCTTAATTTGCATGCGCCATTCTGGGGCTTTTTTATTCTATTCTATTTATTTTTGTAAAAAAAGAAAAAAAAAGAAAAAGAGAGAGAGAGAGAGAGAGAGAGAGAGAGAGAGAGAGAGAGAGAGAGAGAGAGAGAGAGAGATCTGGGGCTATTCATAAAACATTCGGGGCTGTAGCCCCAGCAAAATCAGCTGACGCCGCCTCTGTTTTTGACACTAACATCAGTCCAGGGGTTTAGAGATAGTGTTACTATTAGAACTAGTCTATATCGACGACGTTCCACTTCCGGGATTGTTTTCAGGTGCCGCCGGAAATTCTGCCGGATGTCCCTCTTTTTAGGCCGGATGTCCTAAACCTTCCGCTGCCTTTGTGTAGGCATTCTAAACTCCGGTGGATCTATGAGGACTATGGTTAACTGCTCCTCAGATCTCTGCAGGGTAAATCCAGACAGCTAGCTAGACTATCTGTCCAATCTGAGTTTTCTGTTGCACGACTAAAACAACTTTTGAACGTACACAAGTTCCTTCCTGAGTCTATTTTGCAGAGGCAGCATCATTGTGTCCGGCGCTAGACAATTGTGATTGGTTTAGAGAAATGCCAATAGACCAGCTAACGTTTTTCTCCCATCCGGGAATGCTGTGTGGACTAGTCAGACCCTCCTCCGCAGCGCTGTGGAGGAAAGTCTGGCAATGCGAGACTACACTAGTAGATCCCCAGGAAAGCAAGTAGTAAATTAAGTGAGACGTCTGCAGTGGTTCCATTGTGAGCACAATTTCTTCTTTAACTTGCCAAATCATCATTTCCACAGACCAGAGAGGAACAAAGGAACATACACTGGAAACAGCTTGTCTAAGGCTTAAAAAGCACTGTGGTGAATAAGTGTAAGGAGGAAATGTATTACCAAATACATAGAAGACATAGGTCCAATCCAGGTAGAAGCAAATTTCACCAGACAGAGGAAGAGATATTACCGTCCCCAGCTGGGCTCCTGGGGTGGAAGAGAAAAGACAAACATATGTATCCCACAGCTGCCTGAATGCATATAGTGTAACTACTGAATGATGAGGGCATGATTATGTGACAGATGATGCCAACCTCTTAAGTACACATGGTTAGGTTGAGATTGATATATCAGAGAAAGTTTCACACAGTGCCTACATTTAGGGATGCAATTAGCAATTATTTTTCACTGTTGGCCAGTGTTGGGGAAGTTACTTTTAAAAAGTAGTGTTTGCTCGTTACTTCTTAAAAAAAAAAAGTAATCGGTTACTTTACTTCGTTACCCCCTATGGAAAGTAACTTTTTACTTTACTCATTACTTTGACGTTACTTTTAAAAGCAGGCGTCTCTGGCAGAGACTGAAGTTAATTATACAAAAACTATCTTTGACCATAAAGCCAATCTCTGGTTTTTCAGTGAAGTGTCTGAACTCCACTGCAGACTGGATTCTCTACTCACAGAGTGACGGCCGATTCATTATGAACGAGTCCAGCGCGGGTTGAATGCATATCAGCAGGTCATCGGCGTTACACGGTGTTAATGTATACTATGTAATGTCTGTATCGACTTGTACCGGTCGCGTAGCCACGATGGTCCGTGAATTGTCGTAGACGCATGCAGCCTCTTTTTCTGGAAATCCTTGTGTTGTCCGTGCAACCGACACCAGTCCACAGCGGTCCGCTGCGTGTATGAATGAGGCCATCTCCACCACGTCCACCTGTGAGGTTGTCAGCTTTGTGTCTGCCTGGCTCAGGAGCGCCGTTAGGCAAAAAGCCACAAAGCTTAAACGCTCTCAAAAAGTTAACGTTGGCTGCTTCTCGCTTGCCATGATTACTCTGCTACCAGCCTCTGTCACGTCCTGTGTGGAGCTTGTGAGCGTGCAGCTGAGAAGGCAGCGTCGCTGTCAAATCTATCCCTGGGAAAAGTAACGTTGCGTCAAATTGAAAAAGGAACTATGTTTCGTTACCAAATTTTAAGTAGTAGCGAGTTACACTACTTTTTACCCAAAAAAGTAGTTATTGGGTGTAATGCATTACACCCAACACTGCTGTTGGCTAATCTGTTTGTCAAACATTTTTCTTTGTGTTGACATTGTACTCATTGTGTCCAAGTGTCTTACCAATGTAGGAAATTGTGAGCAGTCGGCTCCTCTCCAGGGGTGGGGCCCACGCTGCCCACATGGTGTACATTGCAGGGAATGTTACTCCCTGAAGACAAACATAACAACAACATCAACAGGAGTGCGCTAAATCCCTCAAGAACAATCAATTATCCACTATCTATCCATGCAAACCATCTCTGTGTTAGTTTGTTGGGCTGTCTGTGTCTATAACTCTATTAAGATTTTGTTTATTAACACTGTAGAACACATTGATTATGGGTGCTCAGAGATACAATTTAATAGGCACATAAGGCGCATTTTATATTTGAATGCAGTGCAGCTGATGCTTATGGTACAAACAACCGGCTTCAACAGATCCTTTCAACTCTACTTTCGGTTTCCCCCTGTCTTCATGTCAGAATTAAACAACCTACCTCTCCTATCCCTTCCAGCACCCTGACAGCAATGAGGTAGCTTGCACCCAGGTCAGCAGCTACAGGGGTGACCAGCGTAAAAACTACAGTTCCCAGGATTCCAAAGCCCATCAGCCACTTGGGTCCAAAGCGGCCAGACAAGTAGCCCCCAGGTATCTGTGTCAGGATGTAGCCGTAGAAGAAGGAGCCCAGGATCCAGCCCTGTGTCTTAGAGTCCCAGTCGTATACACTGGCCTGTCAGCGGAAGAGTTAAGAATTATATTAGGAAATAAGCTAGGTCAAATAGTATGAAGCCTTACTGAAGAACAGAAAATACAGTGTTCCTGGTTGTTTGGATACACCAATGCTTGTGTGTACATGTGTATGTGCTTTAATTAGTCAATCTGTGTATTTGTTGAATCTCTTTGATGATGATGGGTTTTTAATGGACAGCAGAAAAAATATGGCTTAATACATGGCTTTCTTTACTAACTATTGTTTTCCAAGGGGGCATTTTGAAGCCCGCCAACAAGAGTTTGCCATCTGGAGTGAGTACTGGTGTGATAGCTTGGGCTCTTTCAGCCTTTAAATCGTTTTAATACAACAATACGTTTCTAAATCTCCACCTTGGAACACACAAGGAGGAGTGAAATGACACACTGAAAGCCCAAATATCTGTGAAATGAATAACTGAATGACTGATTTTTCATCTGTGGTAGTTGGCACTTACTTTCTGTTTGTAGTTGGAGTGAATTTAATTATTTCTAAGTCTTTTCAGGCAGCAAATGCAGTTATACAGTGCCACAAAAATTAAACTGGCATTGTTGATACTTGGTAAAAATGTACTTAATTTATCAAGAAAAAGGCTATGATGTGGGATTACACCGTACCATGGTACAGTTCAACCAGTTTTCATCATTAGTCTTAGTAAGTTGCAGTCACGTTCTGGCTCTCACCGTGTGGTTGTGGTTGGGCCGTGCAGGGCTGGCATGAGCAGGACACACTGAGCTGCTGTGGTTGGTGCTGGATTGGTGGGTGTTGTTAAGCATATCCACCATGGCCACACTGAGGTTCACCCGCAAGGAGTAGACCACAAAGAAGCCAAAAGAGGAGAGCAGTGCCAGGCCATAGCGCGATGAACAACATGCTGGGGCTACAGGGTAAGCAAGAGACAGAAACAACAATAATGAGACCTGTTTAGCAGGTGATACTTAATGTGTGCTGTAGTTACCAGATCCATTAAACAATATGGAAAATGTATTAGGTAATATTCTTAGAGGTGAGTGTCCTTGCAATGCAAGGCAAGCATGAGTATAGTTATTCAGTCACTATACAGACAAGATATACAGAAAAAAAACATGGAAACTTTTATCTTTAAACTCAAAATGGATCTGTAGCGTTTTAGAAACGTTATTCACTGAATATAACCCATCAAGGCTAATTTATATTGGGCTGAAACTATGACTCCATTACTCTACAATTTTCTCGATTGAATTAATCATTTAGAAAATGCCAAAGTAAAGGACCATCACATGTTCCTAGAGCCAAAAGTTTTATCTTCAGATTGCTTACTCATTCTAATCTGCAGCCAATAAAGGACATAGTAAGTTGTTTTTCCATTATAAACTTTGCTGTACAATTAATCTCTGGATTGTGCATAAGCTGCAACAATTTGTATATGTCATTATGTTGACCACTGCTACTATATTGCTCATGTAAAAACTGGAAAGCACCTTCTCTCTCAGTCTTTATATAGCAGACAATGGCACTTTAGCACATTCAACTTTAGTGTCCTTTTCTGGCAGGTCCATGCCTACACAGAAAACATTTGAAAGTAATTTGTTTTAACAAGGCAAACATTACACTCTTATACAATGATATGCTGTTTCTCAGCGCTAATAGAGCTATCATGTCCAGACTTTGCATGACTTTTACACTGGTATTTTCATTGAACTCTCTAGGTCTGAACACATGACATAGTTAATATGTAACCTTAAACAGTAGCTTTGTCTTAAGACGTGAGCTCGGGGCAGATGTCCCTAAACTCGTGACTCGTAGTTAATTAAAATATCAGCATGTGTACAAAGGCACAGGATCGGTGTAGAGAATGCATTAAAAGCCTTTTATGTTCAGATGTACCTTGGGTGACAGAATCATGCACTCTGCAACACAAGTTTTCTGTAAATTAATTAACGTTAGCTGATAGTTGTGGTAAATATAAACAGTTGGACACAATAACACATGTACACCACTGTAATACAATACAACGCCCCTGAAATAATAACAATGTTAGTGACGCTACTACCGTAATGCTGGATTTTATGTTACACTATAGTCAGATCAATCTCGACTTCTTAGGTATTTTTAGGCGTTTTAGAATATTAGATTACATAGGTGCATAGGCAGGTGTTAATGTTATCATTAATATCTACTCGCTAAGTAAAGATACCAAAAGGCTAACTAAATTATAGAAGCATAGCTAGCTAAGTTAAAGGGACGTTGCTTTTCCTGTCCTTTTGCCGATAAAACTGCGAAAAACAGCGCGGCTTTAAGACATATGTTACCCGAAATTAACCTCGCCTACGGGCAACCGTATTGTTAGCTAGCTAATGTTAGCTGGTGATATTTTTGTTTAACCTCTCTGGACTTTGTCTTCGTTTCCTCGGTGAAGCAGCGGTGTATCGTCTCCCTCAGTGTCCGACTCGCCCCGCTCCATTTTCCAGTCAAAGCTAAACTAGGTCTACTGCATCACAGACTATCCTAACAGCAACAACATCAAAAGCAGAACGAAGCTGAGCTAACTTCACTGGAGTCTTCAGTCAGCTGAGCTCGAGCTCAACTACTGTTACGTGAGTCACCGGACCGGAAGATACTAGATCGGATCCGCTAATGACATATTGGATCCAGTGTCGACGTCAAAGGACGTGCCTCGTGGCCCGCCTTATTCTGCCTCTGATTGGCTTACCCTGGTATTCTTACCCTAACCCTAACCAATCTCCACTCCTCATGTCTAAACCTAACTACGTCGATCATTCTAGCAGATCTAATTTAGGATTTACAGTGGAAATGTAGCAAAAACACGATGAAAACCAAAATTGCACATTATAGTGCTATGAAATTTTTTTTTTGCAAAACTAAATAGTTTTGTATTTTTGTTGACACTGTGTCAGAAAGTTGTCGATAGTATGATGTCATACAATAATATGATGTGTAGGCCTACCTATATTTGTATTTTAATTACATTTTAATTATAATTATTATTGTTATCATTATAAATATTATTATTATCGTCATAACTGAGCCAAAGGGTTTGATGAGCTGAGCGGATATATAGGCTAGTTTGTCCTATTTACTGGCAGGATCGGGAGAATGTCAAAAATAATATGTTATAGTAGGCTATAGTATTTTACCCAATCGTATGGCCTTTACAAAACCGATGGCACGGATTGTGAATCTGTGGGCACAGTTTACAAAACTGAGGGCACGGATTCAATTTTTTTTTTCAGTTGATAACAAGGGGCTCCTACTTGTCTTATAGAAAACTCTATGTGGTCTAGTTATAGTAAATTGCATTATATAAAAGGTCGTGATGATATTCATTGTTACTGGTTTCTATTTAATTATATTGGACTCAGACCAAGAACCAAGGACACAACCGCGTTCTTATTATGACTGTCTGACAGAGGTTTTCCTATTTTTGTGCTGTAACCCTTGTGTTAGAAAAACAAATATGATACGTATGGTCTTCATAAGAAAAGGCCAAAGAAATTGTTTCCTTGCATAACAGACTGGAGTATTGTTTCTTCAGGCTGAGACCTGCATAGCAAAAAGGAGGAGCAGGCTTAAGTTTTTACAACCCCTTTCTCCTTTATCTAAAATACAGAGGCAGCATACTCTGCTGAGCCACGGATTCCTTATACTTACTGGTCCTGTACTACAGGAGGGTTCCTGTGTAGAAAAGGGGCGTGGAGTAACAATTCTTTACAGGATGATCATGTTATTTAAACATGTGTAAGTTAAGTTATGAATCAAGGCATATTTCACAGGTAAAGGCAACTTTTGACCCTCTGTAAAATGATGACACAATATACACACTTACAACATTAGGCTGTAATACATGTTAAAACAGAAGATAAAAAGCATTAACTTTGGTTAGAATAACATAAACAGTACATTCTCCTTGCTCATACTACATGTAACCAGAGAATCAGATGATGGTAATGATGTAACCTTCAAACACAGGTTTGTTGTTGAAATGAAGAGCAGCTCAGCTGTTTGTCTCCAGGGTTTAATTTCTCCAATGCAGAAAGACAGAGGAAACAAAGAGACATGCTCTAGATATGAAGCGAGAGAGACCCATCCCATAGACAGAGTTCAATGGTTGCTGGTCTATTGCTGACCCTGACCTCTAACCATACTTTTTATGAGAAAAAAAATGAAAATAAAATAAATAAAATATTCTAGGGTATTATTCCCTTGGAGATGTCTACCCACTTTAAATAATGACATATTGGAAATTACAGTGTGCAATCAAATCTACAGATCATAAAATGAAGAAGACTATTACTGACAATGGGTTTTTGGTGGCGTAGCCTCTCACTTTAAAGCTGCTCTGATTAATATTTTCATATAAACAGAGGGTAGCTAGCGTCTCCCTTAGAGATAGGGTAAGAAGCTCAGTCATCCGTGAGGAGCTCGGAGAGCTGCTGCTCCTTCGCGTCGAAAGGAGCCAATTGAGGTGTTTGGGGCATCTGGTAAGGATGCCCCCTGGGCGCCTCCTTAGGGAGGTGTTCCAGGAACGTCCAGCTGGGAGGAGGCCTCGGGGAAGACCCAGGACTAGGTGGAGGGATTATATCTCCAACCTGGCCTGGGAATGCCTCGGGATCCCCTACGCCTCAGTTAATGTAGCTCGGGAAAGGGAAGTTTGGGGTCCCCTGCTGGAGCTGCTGCCCCCGCGACCCAACCCCGGATAAGTGGACGAAGATGGATGGATGGATATAAACAGTGGGCCAGATGTCTACTGTATGTGTAATGTGAAATGTGTTGCTTGTAGTGATGAATCCACAGGGAATAATCACTCTGAAGTTCCTTTCAGCTCTACGGAGCTCAACACCATCTTTCAGTTCATTTTAATTTTACAGCCCGCACATGTTACTGTTTTGGCTCACTCTTACTACTCTCATCTACGTTGTTTCCAGCAGCAGCTGTTTTGATAAACTCACTTCATGTTGCCTGCTCAGCACCGAACCGCAGACAAACACGGTAAGCAACTAGCTAGTGAACGTAGCAGAGCATTTAGCTGCTAAAGAGCCAGATATGTTTCTCAGGAATTGGTGGAGAGCAAAGAGATCTAAAAGAGAGTGAGTATTGGACCTACATTAATCAAGTCGCTGTAAACACAACACCAAATGGTGATGTTGCTCTGTGTGTGCTAGATGTGGAAATAGGCAACTGCTGCTAATATGTTCGCCACACTAACATTATAAGGTGATGAGTGTTGAGATTACAGCTTGTTGCACTGAGCCCACATGGCCAAGAAACACTCACTGTGTATGTTTGGTCATGGTGGCTCTGCCTGCCTGTGATCTCACATAGCCTAGGTATACAAATATGTTACAGCTTGAGCAAGTCAAATAAATGAATCTGGTAAAGTAAGAGAAAAAAAGAAACATGTTTTAAAACACATGAAGTTCACTTGTCCTAGTGATACATCTACCAACACATGCTCCCAAATCCATCTACATAAACTACACTGCAGCTACAAACTGGACTCCTGTGAAATCCTCCACTTCCACAGCAGGGGAGTGCAATCAAGCTAGTTTCACTTTTACCCATTGCAATAACTGTATTTTCTGTATTCATTCTGATTAGTGCTGCTGTTTAAACCATACATACAACCAGTCATGCCTCCTTAAATCTAATGAGTTAGCGACAGTGTGTGGCTGTCAGATGAACAATTTCTCTCTCTCTCTCTCTCTCTCTCTCTCTCTCTCTCTCTCTCTCTCTCTCTCTCCTCCTGATCTTTCCCTTCTATCGCTCTATACTCTCTAAAGACAATGACCTTTTTGTGTGAAAGGGAAATCATAGGACTCACATGCTTTGGAAGAGAGAAAGTGAGTGATCACAGCAAAGGATAGGATTGTTCAGAAGAGAAGAACAATTTAGAGGAACGGACTGAAGTCATCTTGAGCTGGATAAAGTCTTCAGAACCGGACAGCTGTGAGCTAGACTGGACCACACCGGACAGGATACATCAACATGGAGAATGGCAAAACAGAAACAGAAGACCAGACGGAAGGTGTGTCAGAAGGTAAAACAGGTGTCAAAATACTTGAGCTGTTACTTGAAAAAATTGGACGAAAAATTCTGTATTTTACTGCCACTGTGTTAAATCTATCTTTCAGTAATCAATTCATTGTTTAGTTTATAAAATGTCAACATCAGAACTTCTCAGATACCAAGGTGACGTCTTCAAATTGTTTGTTTTGTCCGAAAAACAGCCCAAAGAAAGAAAGAAAGTTTTTCTTTTCTTCAATGGCTATGGATTATTTGAAATGCAACAGGTTTGGGCCGAGAAAGCTTCATTGGTTGAATGATGCCACAACCCGACAGAATTCATCTGATCGCAGATGTTTTGACACAAAAAACAATTGTCCCTCATCCAACAAGCTACCAGGCTATTTATCATAACATCTGCATCTGCAAAGAGCATAAAACACATCTTTTCACTTTAAGAGATGGAGCAGAAGAGCAGCAGCAATCTGGCAAAACAAGCAGTAAAAAATAGAGCCCGTCCAACACTGAATTTTGGGGGCCAATAACAATATTAATATTTCACAGTTACAAAAACTCCACTGATAATACATTAGGAATAAGCTAATATTGACCAATAATATTGGCCTGGCTGATTTAGCTTTAGTAGGAAATAATTCAACATTGTAATAAACTTTTAACGTCATCATTCCGGGAGAAAAGCCAAAAAAAGGGTGTTTGAAAAGACTAAAGAGTGCCCGAACCCATCACACAATAGCGTTTACTGGATTCCATGTACAATGTGCCATAGCATAATGGCATAATGTTATACTATTAGTTTTAATGTTGTTAGTACATTCATTTAAATAAACTTAACATCATGTGTTTTCCTCTCAGTGCTCCAATCACAGAAGCACGTCCTCTTGGTTTGCCAATGGTTACCACTTTTGTCTTCATGCCTGTCACTCTGGGACAGTATAGCTTAATGTTGACATCTTGACGCCAACTTTTTCTGGCCTGCAGCAACTAAGCCAAGTTTTCAGAGGAAATTTGTCATACCCTATGACAGAAAGACTACAATGTTGGACCCTGTATATTCTTTTTTGTTGTTGCTCTGTCACAGTTAAGAAATGTTACTCAATACAGATATGGTACATTGTGCCTGCGGGCCTCGTTAATTATGCATGATAATATATGTTAGTACGTATTTCATACCCTCTGCAATGTTGACATCAGCTTCGATCTGTGACATTTCCACAACAAACGCAAGCTTTGTGCTTTTATACAACCAGTTAACTGTCCCAAACTGTACTGCATTTAAAAGAAAAATCCATCATTAAAAGGAATTTCCTTGTGCAGCACTTTCTTTCAGCACTCCAATTAATTTGTTAACATGAACAACAGTCCCTCAAAGTTCTGCTGCAACAACTAATCAGTGATTTCATCAGAAGACACTTCCTGGAGCTGTTCCATTTACAAGGAAAATAGGAAAGACTGACAGTTACCACGAGGCACAGGAAGATCAACTTAAAGGAGTGAAAGACATAAATGATGCTTGTTCTTGCGTGTAGTTTGATGAATCTCTTTTCTGAGAAGGAACGGCATGTGTAGCCGTTTCAGATCTTAAACCTTACTGACTTCTGTGACATCCGTTTTTTGTCATGAAACCTGGCGCAAATTGTTTTACCTCAAACACATCACATGCAGACACACACCCTTCACCACAGAGGCTTTTTAGTACAGATATGAACACGGTTCTCTTATAGTCACTCTGTTTAATTTTGTGTCTAATGATTAATATGGTTCACAGTGTTTTTGGTTGTTGTTTGAAAGTAGGCCTATATGTTACAATTGAGAAGGCTCATGGACCAAGAGTTTGTAAAAGGTATTCCTGGGAGTTAAAAAGCATATGTCCTTGTAATTGTAAGTTTTTAAATAAATGCATTTACTGCAAAGAAAAGAGTCCATTGCATCAACAGTGTTTTGCAGCCTTTACACAGCATTTTATAATATATATAGTAAGAGTCAACAGGTTGGATTTAATGGAAAATCAAATGTTAAAGTAAATTAAAGGTTTTTACTCAAGCAGAAAACTAGAGGAGGGCAGCTTCTGGAAAATCATCAGTGTCATTTTAATTTTGGGAAGCATTGATAATGGTACTGGGGTGAGATAGAAATGCTGCAAACATCCCTACTGTGTTCTCTGTTCTGAGTATATCATTCTTTAATTCTGATGAATGTGTTGATAAATAAATACAAAACTAAATGAATAAGGTTTTCCTGTGACAGCAGTAAGGTGTATTGTTCACAGTGGAAGTTTACATCTCTGATGACATTCAAGCCAGCGTAATGTGAACTTACATTTTCTCCACATTCTTATCTAAGGTATGGCTGTGTCATCCATTCGTGCCTTTTCAGTGCGCCTACTTGTGAATATGAAGTCATCATATGATGGAATCAATCAACACTTTCACAAAGTGAACTGTTGCCTCTGCCGGTGCCTAACTGGGTTTTCTTTTCTTTCTTTTAGTTAAAGAAGAAAATGTGGAGGAAGCTAACATAGAAATTGCTCAGGTAATCAATACCTCTTCTTTTCTACACAACTTTAGAAATCTTTTCATGGCCAATGACTGTCATTATTTCATCGACCAATCAGCAGAGTTGACAAAGCTACCACTCACTTTGACTGAAGGCTGGTAATACTTTGCCATGCCTCTCTTGTGATTCAAGCCTTCCCTCCATCTGTCAGGAGCACAGGACTAAACCTTTATGCATTTGAACCTTTTCTACATTAATCATAACTCACAAAAGCTGCAAAACATGAAATATTATTGTTTTCAAATGAAGTTCTGAATGAGTCTCACTGAGGCCACTAAAGTCAACTTCTAAACATTGTAGCGTTTACATTTGTGCACACTCTTACTCACTTCTTCAAAGGAACCAACCATGTTAGCTAAACTTGCAATTGATATAATCAAGATTTATGAGAAATCCATACTGCAATGGCTCTTTAGATCTGCAACCCAAAGTATAAAGACGTAGCATGTTGACTACTGATAGCATCAGAAAGGAAGGAGAGCAGAAGGCAAACAGACAGATGCTCTATTCATTGTGCTGCCTGATGCCTTTCACATGACCAAGAGAGAGCGAGCAAGAGAGAGGTGGCAAGACTGGACGAGAGAGAGAGAGAGCTGCTTCAACCCATGTTATGTTCCCATGAGCTGATTCAGTTATGCCGGCTGAATGAATTCAATCAGCTATGAATGAAAAACTGCAGAGAAAAGGGGAAGCTGATAAAGAATCCACTACTTAAATAATATAATTAAGAAAGGATGTAAACATTTGTTTAAAAAAAGCAGGAATAAGTATGTAAGACATAATGATGATGAAGCGATGAATGTAGGCTGCTGAAAGAAAATGTTCTCTACTATAAAAGAAGTCTGAAAAGAGCCAAAGGAAGATGCACCAAAACCAAAATAAGATAGAAACTGATGGAAAAACAAGACTCGTACACCTACAAGACAGTAAAGAAAAGTGGATGTTAAGAGAACAAAATGCATTCAAACACTGAAAACAACTTCCCGCAGAATACTAAAATCGAAATAGCTGATGAAATATAAACAGCACAAAGATATTGGAATAAATGTAGAGAAACAGAAACATTGCTAAAAGAGTGAGTAAACATCCCATAGTGGAGTCCTGATAGTGCACTTATTATTTGTTGCTCTAGCTGTCTGTATGGTGTCTTGTTGACTTCTGTCTGTATAGTTTAACCTGTACTAATGTCTTGCTGTTTCCTGTTGCTCTGATCTAAAATCATCTGGCCAAAGGACTACAGTCGAAAATTAGCCGGCTGGCTAACACTGGCACATTTACAGAAATGTTAATGTGTAGTCCTTTATAAAATAAAGAATACGAATAGAGGAATAGAGGAATGTAAGACGTGTGGCCTTAAAATAACTAAATAAATGAAGAAAATGAGGGAATTAAAAATAACTCTAGTAAATACTTCGACAACATAAAACACACCACTAAAAACATGACGTATTCCTTTGCTTCTTGTGGTGCAGCTGCAGGGCCTGGTGGCTGAACTGCGCGTGGGGCTCCATGCTGCTTTGACGGAGCTGTACGAGCTGCGTCAGAGGGACCACGGCCTGGAGGAGAAGCTCCAGGCCTATCAGACTGATGTGGATGATAAGATCATGGGCCTCAAGAACTTGCTCAACACTTTCAAGGTGCTGGCGATACCACTACACAGTGAAAACACATGCACACACGCAAAGTCTATTCTTGGTGAGATGGAGAGGCCACTGTAACATAATTCAGAACATCTGACTGGAACTGTAAACTAATTTCATTTATTAGATAGGAAGGCAACTCTTTCAGACTACTTACTTCAGAAATACTGACAGGCATGCACATCTTCTATGTTGTAGGATTTATGGAATTTACCATTTCCTGTTCATTACATTTATCTGCACAGACACAAACTCACCAACTTCATAAACCCACAAAAGGGTGATTCATTCATAACATCATGAGTTTTTTACTTTCACATGATACATCACGGTGTATTCTTTTTGATGGCTATTTGGAATATAGTGAAAGATTGTTAAAGTTGAACATACACACACATGCCAGTATAATAAATGTGTATATGTGTACGTTGTTTCATATTTACTATGATTACCACACCTCAGATGGTGCACATAACTATTTTCTTTAGTTTTAGTGACATTTAGAATACATTTCCCATAAATCCTCACATTTTTTAATGATTTTTTTGTGTCTGTGGCTTAACTTAAGAAGTTCTCTGTGTTGAAAGAGATTTTTCCAGCTGCTTTAGTAATAGTGCTTTAACTCTAGTTGGTCTGTAAGAAAAATGCTATATTCTTTATTCGTGCACTCAGCTCCCAGCAGATTTCCCTCCAAATCCTACCTGGCAGCACACAGTGTAAAATATAGCACTAGCACTTTCAGTCTTGACACTAATGCAGTTCCTTTGTATAATCTGCTTGCAGGATGAGCTCAATGTGGCATTGCTCCACATAAAGGATGTGTCGAGCAGACAGAGGGAGGTGCAGAAGAGGATAGAACCGTATCAGTCAGAAAACGATATCATCTCTGTTCCACAAAGGTAGGGCAACATAGGAACATACGTAAAAGGGATGTACTGTAGATATTCACAAATTTGTTTCATCCACAAAAATACATTAGAATCCCTTTTAATGTCACACTATTGCACTCTTCTTACTTATCTGCTGTTTTGATGTATATAAACTTGGCACAAAAAGTAAGGAAATTTGTTTTTGGTAGATTATTTCTCTGTGGTAACAATGCTTTTGGCAATACATCTTATACCGTTAGAAAGCCTGTTTAGTTCCCTTTCAAATGGTGCCCCATTTGTAAGGAACATGCATTTGTGGGATGAGCAGCAGAGCTGAGTATGCTTGTTGCGCCCATGAAAAATTTGCCAAATCTTCTCTGCCAATGCCAATCAGCTTATTCTGCCATTGACTCGTTCAGTGTTTGGTGGATTGGATGATTGACGTTTGAAGAAACAAGACATATGATTTGTCGCAAGTCAGCCAACGTGGTTGTGTTGCCCAAGCTGATCCCACAAGTGTTCAATGAGGTTGAGGTCAGGACTGCTGGTTGAGGAATGGGATGCCATCCCACAGCAGTGTGTGACCAGGCTGGTGACCAGCATGAGGAGGAGGTGCCAGGCTGTTGTGGCTGTGTATGGTTCTTCAACACGCTACTGAGGCTCCTGTTTGTGAAATGAATAAATTGTTCAATTGCAAATATGTCTTGTTTCTTCAAACTTCAATCATCCAATCCGCCAATCACCGAATGAGTCAATGGCAGAATAAGCTGTTTGGCATTGGCCGAGAAGATTTGGCAAATTTTTCATGGGCGCAACCCACATAGTCAGCGCTGCTGCTCATCCCACAAATGCACGTTCCTTACAAATGAGGCACCATTTCAAAGGGAACTAAACAGGCTTTCCAACGGCATAAGATGTATTGGCAGAGAAATAATCTACCGAACACAAATTTCCTTACTTTTTGTGCTAAGTTTATGATGTATATACAGTATGTGTATGTGTAGAATGCCTACTAATGACATCACATTGCAGTTGAGCTGAACTATGTTGTGTAACGTGTTAAATAAGTTGTTTTTATCTTCTTTTACTTGGCTCCCAGCCAGCCAGACCTCAGTGTTATTCAACACTTCTTTTCCAGTCTGCCAAATAGTAGCTCACCACAGAGGAGCACCACTTCCACACAAAGTGAGTCTATGTGTGAATGTCATTCACGTCTATCCACTAAACTAGAAGGGAGGAAGCATAAGTGAAGAAAATTAAACAACAGATTTATAAAAGCCATTCACTCACATGTATGCATATGTGTGTGTGTGTGTGTGTGTGTGTGTGTGTGTGTGTGTGTGTGTGTGTGTGTGTGTGTTGCAGCCTCTACCTCTGAACAGGAGGCTCAGCAGCAGCAGAGAGGTTGTCCATCCCGATCTCCAGCGTGGGGAGAGAGGAAGAACAGCAGAGACGACACAGAGACCGCCAACAGTCAAACTGAAAACAGTAAGAAATGATAATAGTACCACTGCACTTCCATTACCACTTACCACCACGAGTCACTACTACTACTCACAGTTTGCTCAGTAATGCCACTACACACACAATACATGTCCATTCATTAAATAAATAGTTTTGGGAAATATACTTTCTCGCTGTCTCGCCCAGCGACCAGACGAGAAGATTAATATCACTTTCATGTGTGTCCATTAAACGTAAGGCTACAGCCAGCAGCAGTTAGCTTAGCTTAGCATACATACTAGAAACAAGGGAAAATCTAAAGCGCACTAAAATTCTTATACTTAACATAATATCTTGTTTTTGAAGTTTCCTTGTCACCTTAAGTTTGCCAGGCAACTAGAGTAGTGTTGAAGATAAAAAAGTTAAAACCATGCTTAATGTTGTGGAGGCGATGTACTTGTGGTTTTATGTAGTCTGCAGCTAGATCTAATCAAATAACTACACTAATCAGCATTCGATTGGCTCACACCTTCTCAAGCTTCTAAAAGAATCATCAGGTCTTGTCTGACATTTAGCATACTGGAGAAAGACTCCTTGTCCCCACAGGAAAGGTAACTGTTGCTTCTGCCTTTTGGGGAGCCACTCCCTGCTGGGCCAGACTGATTAGAACAAAGGAAATGCATATCTCTGTAAACTTGAATACAATTGGCACTACCATGATAAATGACCTTTGTCTTGACTTGGAGAAACCTGACAATTCAGAGGTAGGACCCTATCTTGAGAAAACATCTGGCCAATAGGGAGAGATGTCATTTGAGGAACCACCCTCAAACTCTTTAGGATAAATTTGGGCTACTGGGAAGGAATCAGGACTGTTTGAATGTGTCTCCCGAAGGGGAGGCATGTTTTTGCAGTCCACTGCTGGCAGTGATTTATTGATGTATTGTTTTGTCATGTCACAAGACTGTTTTTATGTGACTCCATCAGGGAGGAATGTAAATCAGTTCACTGTCAGCTGCAGTGTAACATTTGCTTTCTGTCTTGTCATTTTCATCATGTTGTTCATTAAACGTTTTGCTTAACTTTCAATTGGAACCCAAGTCTCTCCTTCGTCCTCAGGAATCAAACGAACACGTCTATTTTAGATTTTCTTAACAGTAGGCTCCAGGAAGTCACTACGCCCACTGTTTTTGTACGGATTAAACACACAAGCTATGTGTTATTTAATTAACTTTAGAGCCACTGGTAGGTGAATTTTTATATCTTTGGACAGAGCCAGGCTAGCTGTTTTCCTTTGTTTCCAGTCTTTATGCTATGCTAAGCTAAGCTAACTGTCTCCTGGCTCCAGCCTCAAATTAAACGGACAGATATAAGTCAGATGAAGTGTACTGGAAGTGTATTTTCCAAAATGTCAAACTTTTCGCTTGACTTGAACATATGTTTAAGTACATATGGCAAAACATATAGTTTTAGTTCACAACAGCATAGTTGTAGTCTTATATTATGTCTCTGTGTGTGTGCAGATAAGAGACAGAGAGTCGCTCTCGAGTTGCTGGAGTCAGAGAGAATTTATGTGTCCCACCTGTCTCTGTTACTGAAGGCCAACATCTCCTTTAATGGATCAGAAGCTCTCACCTCCAAAGACAAACGGTAAGCCTGTAGTACGGACACACAAAGACAACCAAATTCAGTTTGACAAAAAGGGTCAATTTCTCAAAATCTTAATTCAAATGAACCAATAATAAAAATGGAGGTAATTTAATACTTTTTCCTCTGTAGACAGGTCTCACTTAAACAATAAGTAGGCCCTACATGTAAGAAGGTGCACACACAACCTTTGGAAACGCAGAATGACCCAGACATCGCCAACCTTATCTGATGTCAAAAAGATCTCTCTATATTGTGAGCCATATACTTAATAAATATCACAGATTACAGTGATTTCTATATTTGTCTATCACTAACTAACTAATCCACATAAACACACACAGATCAACACTCACACATTTATTCCAGGAGTGGCTTCCGATCTAATTTCAGAGTTTACAGTGAGGGGATAACAGGAAATAAACTAATTAAATAAAATCAGGTTATAAACACCAGTGAGACAGAGAGGATACTCTTTTAGAAAAGACTCTACACAGCTTGCTAATGTAATCACTGCTTCAGCTTCAGCACACGTGTTCCCAATGACCGAAAGCGCCAATGAAAAGGTGCAAATGCTGAACTGGGTCCTAAGGATTGCATTTGTTATAATCTGATTTACCTGCTGCCAGATGTCTGTCACATACGATGGCACAATAATTGTCACAAAGTTCAGTATATTACATAAAAGGTCAAACATGAAGGATGTTTGCAATTACTTCCGTAATGGGCCGGTTCTGGGAGCTGAAACAATATTCACATTTCGAAGAAATAAATGAAATTTTACAAAAACGTGCATTAAAACCATTTTCACATGTTGGCTTCACATGTCATTTTTCTGTAAGACAAAAACATGAGTCATTCTTATTTTATCAGTTTGTGCCTTCTCTTGATCTTTGTTGTTGCCACAAAGAAAGTTTTCTCTGTGTACCCTCTTCTCTCTTTCTCGCTGTCTTTAGTCCGTTTCCCAGCACTCTGAGGTTTCTGATCCAGCAGCACCTTGAGCTCCTCCATACTCTCCAGGACCGTGTGCTCAAGAGCCAGTGGCAAGGCATCATGGGAGATGTGTTCATGAGGCTTACCAGCAAAGAGGTAAACCACAAATGCAAATTTTGAATATAGAGAGTAATTTTTATGTGTATTTTACCAACTTTCACCATTTGTTTGAACAATTTGTAAGGTCAAAATGAAGTTGCTTTACAAGACAGTAGCCCATAAAGATGCTTGTGCTAGCTCGGGTTGCTGCTCCAATGTCTGTATGCAGTCCAGGCTGAGTAGCTTGTGCAACAGATTGCTTCACTTCTTTGCACTTTTTCACTTCTTTTTGTAATAACTGAATCACTGTTGATAAAGTATGTTAAGGAATCATTTGGTATAATGCAATTCGATACAACACAACTACCCAAAACCACAGCCTCCAAAATGACCACAACGTTTAACCAGCAACAATAACCAAACATGAAAATCTCTAGAAATGTAGGATATATCTACAAAATATGTGGACCTCCAGATTATTTGCTTGTAAATCAAAGACTTCCTACTCACAATGCACAGTGCTTTTCCAGGCTATTTAATGCGGAGGGGTCTTGATCTTGTGACTGTCTGTTTATAATGAATCTGAATCACTTTGGCAGCCATGACGGACATTAAAAGAAATGTCAAATTCCAGCAGAGCTATGTTGAAAGTTGGAGAACAGATGTAGTACAGAAACAACAGTGATTCTTGTTACCACTGTACACAATTACTGATACTTATCCTTAGCTGACAAAAAAAATTATTTGAAAGACTTGACCCCCCCCACACACACACACTGGTATTCTATCGACACTGAATGGTGATGGTAATGTTCCGATTTTTATATATAGAAGGTTATTTCTATTAAAAAAACAAAAAAACATTTGAGCGCACTTCAGGATTTCCATTTTCATTTGAGGGAACTTCCTCTCAGACAAAATTGGGAATTCAATTTGCCGCAAAGTTTAAAAATGTAAATGTTCCAGGGATGTGTGGATTTTAAGAATCAAAAATCCTTTACTGAAAGTTAAAAGAAAAACTGTTTTATAATATTAGGAGGGTGCTAGTGGCAGCCAAACCCCTGCTGAAAGCCAAAAGCAGACACAATACACTGAAGCTGATGAGTCTAATCTATTAAAGCCAATGTGTGGCTAATTGGCTCTGAGTGAATGGGAGGAAATGAAGTAATTGGTAGGAACACCTACCTATTTAGAAAAAAATAAAGTTATGTTTACAATGCATTATGGGTCCTCGCTCACTGATAGCCGGAGAGCTTAAGGAAGAAAAACAGCAGGAAAAAAATAAAATGAATAAAAGAAAAGGAATCCTAATTACAAACTTATCAAAATATTATTACATGAAAGAAATGTCTTTATACAGTTATTGGACTTTTGTAATAGTTTTCATTTTTAAATAGTTTTTTACTTAAAATTCCCTTCATTTAGTTTGTTATATGTGCTTATATTTCACGTGGATTAGAGGAAGGCCTGAAAATGATAGATTGCGCTGGTATGGTTTCTTGGCATGGAAAATGGAAGGTGGCCAGTGGAAGTGCAGCACAGACCAAGTGGAGTGGTGCCCACCCCCCCTCTCTCCTAACTACTCGGGGGGGGGTGTCTGACATGGCCTAACATCTCTCTCTACTTCTTCTTCTTTCTGTCCTCCTACAGAGTGACTTCTTGGACTTTTATGTGTCCTACCTGAAGGAGCTTCCAGAATGTCTGTCAGTCGTCACCATGCTTGCCTCCACCTCAGTGAAATCTTCTGCCTTCCTGGAGGTAACACAAAAGGAGACATGATGAGATCAGGACAGGAAGTGATGTGCTAGGCCATGATATGACATGAAAAGCATTACATGACAGTATGGTAATTCAGAATATGTTGAAACTTAAAATACCAACACCAGCATCCCTGTTATTCCAAAACCACTCAGAAATGCTTCGGTGGCTCTAACTTAAATATGTAGAAGCCACTTTGGCTGGTAACCCAAAAAGTTAATATCAAGCTCTGTTTGTGTACCACAGCTACAGATACAGCTGAATAAAGACACATTGCTTATACCTGCTGTACTAACTGGTTTTGTTCTTCCATCCTGATTGGTTGCACGGTGCTTCTATCAGAGTGAAATAACGGGTGAGGAATCCAAACCCTCCCTCCACACTCTGCTCCTTCAGCCGGTTCAGAGGATCCCTGAGTACCTGCTCCTGCTACAGGTTGGGTTAAGGCGCACTTTAAAATGCCATACACGTCACAAATGGCAATTTAAACTCAAACATTATAAAGCACATGTCATATGTGTAACGAAAATGCCATGCACTTTATATTGGAAAATATAATTGAACAACAAATATTGATGCATTAAGAAAGAAACATGATCATGGAGTGGAAACAGAAAACTATGACTAATATCTCATTGATGCTGATGAATCTGAAGACAACTTCTGCTCAAAGATGTGTGAACATAAATAAGTAAGATGTATATCTGTGTTTGTGCAGAGGCTGCTAAGGCAGACACACGCAGAGCACCCAGACTACTACCTGCTGCTGGTGTGCATCCAGCAGTTCAGGTCCTTCACGGCTCAGTACCACCACCTCCTTCAGCACAACCAGGAGCTTCTGCTGCACAACCGCAAAGAGGTGAAGAGGTCAGTATTACCACTCTACAAAAAAATAGCATAACATGCTTAAAGGTAAGAGGTTAAACAAGACATATTCCCACTGTTTAAACCTAAAAAAAAAAGGGATTTGCGCTGCAGGTCTACCATGAAACAGCTGTTAAAGACAGTAGAAAGTGGGATTCCAGCTAACAACATTGGCTCACCATACCCTTGCAACAGTGCCACATTGTGAGTATTTTTACATTCTTAACTACCTTCCTATTTGTTGCTAGGCAGGTAACATACAGTGGGTTTATCAGTGTTTTGCCAATAAAAAGGTTGATGCATCCTCTTATGTGACTCATCTATCCCTCAAAGAGAACATGTCAACCAGGTGAAGCGGAGCAAGCAGCGTCTCCTGGAGCAGATCCAGTCTCAGCATTTCCAGGATTGGGATCGCGACCAGGAACCCGAAAGTCATTGTTACGACACAGAGTGGCCCTCCCAGCTCCACTTCTTCAGCCCCGAGCTGGACTCACGGAGCCACAAACCAACAGGTCTGTAGTCACAGAAACTTCTAATTATAATCTTTCCAGGCATGCTGGGTGTTTTATTTGGTAGGCTTGTGATTCAAATTAAGTGCTTGTCAGATTGTCAAACAGCTTCTGACACACATCTTTTTTATCATTGTGAAACTCACAATCGAACACACATGCCCACTTCACGCAGCTGATTTATTGTGTCTCTCTATGACTACAGGTTTTTCGTCTATCAACCAAATATGGCCATTTGGGACAGGCATTAACACATATCTTTAGACGTGTTCAGACAACACTTTTACTCAAGCATACTGAACATTTTAAGGAGCATACCTGGAGTTGGTATAAATTATGTGTCTTGCTTAAGAACACAACAGGGTGACTGCTTGCCAACACAGGGGTTTAACCCTGGTCTACCCTGGTAATGAAAGACCTGCCAAGGCATTACATTGTGTTGCCCAGTGACAAGAAATAGGAGAAGAGTAGACTTTTAAAAAGTCTTATGCCAAAGTCTAACCCCCAGTGAAATCGAACATTTTCTGGCAAATGCTGACTAAAATCGTCAATCCCTTAAGTCCAAGACACAGGCCTCAATGTCTTGGGTCAACAAGACAGGGTACACTCAGCATCATGGCACCCTGGGCTTTGTAGACCTGTTTGTAATTATTTTGTTTAGGTTTTTCATGTCGCTTTATGTATCCCAATATACAGATTTGGCAGAAACCGACATGCAACTCTTAACCCTAACCCATGTTTTGGGGCAATTGCTCCATCGGTCAACCAGTGAACCAACCTTTGGCTTTCAGGTCTTGGCAGTATCCCAAAGAGTGAAGCATCTGAGAGGTCCATGTCATGCCAGCATCATCTGCCCTCCAGACCTGCAGACGTCCGTCAGGTTCAACCGGGCTCCGCTTTGGCCGATGCCCTCGGAGAGTTCCTTCTCCCTCCAGACCCTCCAGGGATGGAGAGCCTCTATGAAGAGGACAGAAGTTCCTTTCATGATGTCTCCATGTTCGACCGCTGCTCCTCTGCCTCTTCAGATTCCTCTATTGACATTGCTTTTGTGAGGTGCCCCAAAGCCCCTTCAGCATCACATCACGCAATGGCAGCCAATGTGTCAACAACCCGAGATGTCTTTGGCAATGGTGGAAGCCATGGAAATGGTTACAAACTGCCCAAGCGAGGATGCGTATCTCCGGATGAAGCTGTAATGATGCGCCACAATCAGCATCGTCCTCTTCAGGCCAGCCAGCGTAAAAGCAAGGTGAGCATGTACGTAGAGAGAAAGATTCTACAGTAAAATGATTCTTAAATGTGTAAAAATCAAGTATCTTTTCTCTGCTGTCTAGTCACTGAACGGTCTGCAGATGGACAACACAGTGAGTGGTCTGGATGGTGGTCCTCTATCAGACCACCCCAAAAGGTTGGGACTGGGCAGCCATGCCAAGCTGGAGCGCCAGGGCAGTAAGGGCAGCAAAGGGTGTCCCACCCCATCCCGTAAGGTCCACAGCCCCTTGGGGAACAGAGTGGATATCGACAAGCACAGTGATGATCTTCATGGGCTGCTCAGCATTGTGGGTTTCAGCAAATATGGCAAAAAAATCAATATGTCTTTACCTGTAAGCCGTCTGTCCCAATTAACATATGGTGTCAGTTGAACATTGAGCACAGAATGAATGGTACCAAATGTAATCAAACCATAATTGAAATAAATCTATTGTTGCGTTTAACCCCACCAGGATTCCGGGTTCCAATCATGGGTGGACGAGTCAAAATGGAGAGGCGGGACAGAGGAGAATAACCACACCCCATTCAGCGAGAGGAGTCGGAAGCAGGACAAAGGAGGCTTCAGGAGCTCGTTCAAGAAACTCTTCAAGAAGAAGTAAGAATGGAAATGAGCACAGGAATGGCTTGATACTGTAGCTGTTTTGACTGATTGTGAAAAGAGGGAAGTACATGGACACTCTGACGTGGAAGAATCAAACTGACCTCCGTGCTTTCTTTCCAACAGGAGCAGCGATGAGAAGAAAGAGAAGGGAGGCGAGAAAACACCAGAAAACCAAAACAACGGTGAACACGAGACATCGGGGAAAAATCCCAAACTGGTACAGCTGGAGATAAACCGTGGCACAGCTGTATGAACACCACTCTATCACACACAGACTGATCAATTAGAAAGTGTAATACATACAAGTTTAAGATACAAACTGAGGTTGTTTTACATTTACAACTGCTATATAAATGCTGAACATGTGTAAGCCATTTAGCTAAGCAACTTTTCCTCTCATCATTTCCAAATATAAATATAAATTTTATTTGAAAGACAAACTCCTGCCCCTGGCCTTTATACTGAGGGAAAGCATTTGACATTGCTGTGGACGCCATTTATCAACAAAACAGTACTGAAGGCTTTAGTCTTTGTAATAGTACGAGTACAGTAACGCTTGCCCACACCAAGATGACACAGGAGGATAAGGTCCTTAGATTACGTGTTTTGAGTCAGTTTAGATTAAATGTGACTATGCACACCAAATTAGACTTTTTGTTAATGATGTGGTCACAAATTAGTCCACTAGAGGGCATAGTTTGACACAATCCATCCCCACACTGTAAATAGCTCTGCTCTACCTTCAGTTTTGCAATTTTTTTCAGAGAACAAACTCCTTTTTTTCCCCCCTTTGTATCATTTGTACCCCAACTTTCAAATCTGTGCAAACCTAATATAGAGCCTCTTTTGAAGTGTTTAAAGTTTGATTTAACAGATGGTTCCTCATTTATCTTTCATTGTGGGAGAATAGCACTCTAAACATGAGTGCTATTCTGACTATTTCACCCCTTAACCGGCCTTGACACCTATTTCTTCAGTACAAATGTCTACCAGTCGGCTTAAAGTCTTAAGCCATAAACAGAAATTATTATATTGTGAGTATACTCAGGAGAAAAAACCTTACGCTGTTACTTGTTATTTTGTGCATTTTGTTTCAAAACTAAAATTCAATGTTTTTCTTTATGACAATTTTTTCTATGCATTGAACAGAACTGTTTTGTTAAGAGATGAATGTGACAATCAAGAGACATTGAAATTGTTCAATAAAAAGTCCACATTGAAAATGCATTATGTTGCTCAGCTGGTTCTTTTTCTTTTTAAAATGGACTTGACTTGGACATGTATGTTGTTATAAATAGGCTATTATCATTCTAGGTATCAGCAGATGAATTGATTAAAAGTTCCAGTCTTTCACCGTTAACACTTAATTTGATTCTGCAGGGTTTTTTTAACCCCCACTTACAAAACATTTAAATCATTTTAAACACTCACTCACTCACATTCAGCAGGCTGTAGATTCTTCACAAGGACCAGCTGTTTGGTCCTTGTTAAAAATGCCAACTTATGCCACTTGCAAGCAAGAATCTGTTAGCGCAAATAAAAGAAAGAGGGAACATTATCATGTCACACTATCACTTAGTGGATATTAAATATTCAACAGTAAAACAAAATCAGCTTGTGGTTATAAAGCACCAAAAATCTGCTTTTGAATTATTCTTTTTTTATTATTATACTTTCTTAAGATATGAACTTGTGCACATTAGGCTCTTTCCTTGACCATTAGAGAAGGGAGCTTACAGTAAGTATCACTGTTTGAAGAAATAATCATCATGCATGCTTAAAATATAACTTATGAAGCCTCAACTACAAAAAAAATTGCCATGAATTAGTTTTCTTGCCTATAGATGGTGCAGGTTGACCTGGGAATGCAGCTTTGCAACTGATATAAACTGGACCTGGAATCAGGTTCACATCAATGCAATTGTGTACGTTAATTTTGGAATTGTCCCTTTTTAGCTCTAAAATGAAGATCAGTAATTAAACAGCTCTAAATAAAAGCATCACTTTTTTTACCTGGTGGACCAGTGCTCTTAGAGGAAAAACACCCTTTTTAGTAGACAAAAGCAAACGTGTTACTAATAATATGTATGCAATATCTGTTCAGTTCGAGTGTCCCAGTTAGCCATGACAGAGAGTGTGACAATGAGCCAGAATGTACAACAGCAGGACCCTGAAAGCAAAGCAGCTAACCATGATTCAGCCATCATGAACTTCTAAATTTGTGCTTTTCCCACTGTGACGTGTCGACGTGTCTTTAACTCTTCTGTCCGTCAAAAATAAACACCTCAAGACCCCAAATGTTTTGAGTTCCTTCTTTTTAATGTGTTAACCTGTCATCTCATAAATCTGTTACACTTCTGAAACAAAATATAGGCAATTATACAGTATGTAAAACAAACCCATTTTTATTTTACACTATATACATTTTATAACGTGTGCATTGCATTATGAAAACAAAAGACAAAGGTGATGTAAAAGCGACAGAACAGAGGAGGCTTACTGTGTTTTGTTTTATATTGGGAGGATCAAACAGCTTTTGCAAATAACTCATCTGTGTTTACTTTAATCTGCTCGGAGCACCAGATAGATGGGGTTTACCACACGGACACTATGAGGGCCTTAAAGATGCCAATTTACTTCTTCTTTTCATTAACATTCAAGACATGAACATATCACGTGTCTACATCATCTTTAAACAATCCCTTTAAATTACTTTCACACATCATTTGACCCAGGAGTAGTTGAGCTCATAAAACAAAACTGACTTTTTAACAGTTCAGCACAATGGAAGGCCATGTTGGCATCTGCTTCAGGGGAATATACCTAGATTAAGCTTATGTCTATGACAGCAAAAGTAGAAGCCACGGCAGCATCATTCAATCCCACAGCTACTGTATGATACAGGATGAGTTTTAACTTAGGCTTGAGATATTATAATTAAAAAGGAATTGGATATTTCAGGAAAGAGAGAAAACCTTAAAAAAGAAGCTGGAAGTCGTTTTCAGTGGAATCTCTCATTCATTTTGTCTTCATGTGTTTTAGTAAATTGTATTCATTTCTCATCTTCTGATCATTTACATACGTCAACTGAGAGGACAAAGATATAGAGTTTTAGAGAAGACGTTTTGTTTACCATTAACTTTATACTCTGGGGATGGCTGTCTTTTTGAATCAGACATTATATATATATATATATATATATATATATATATATATATATATATATATATATATATATATATATATATATATATATATATATATATATATATATATATTCCATCTAGGACATATGTATCTTATCTTATATCTAAACTTGGCCATAACAATGTTCATTTCAACATATTTTGGCATTACATTTAAAAATGTAAAATATATGTTTGACATCAACCAATCCCTAACATAAATGAATGTGTGATACATTTTTTCTTAAAAACTATGATGAACCGGTAAGGAAGAAAGGCATCAATCAAATCAACTGAATTGAGCATAAATATGAAAACTGATTAATTAATGATTGGCAATGTCAATGCGAGCCTATTGAGTATGCTGGGTAGTACTCCCATGTTTTTGACACTGAATGAACACATTGATAAGAAAATAGTTTTGTTAAATAATCTGACTGTGAATAAAAGTTGGTTGCAGCACTCAATCTATGACACGCTTCTATTAATGGGCGTTGGCTAGAAGCACATATTTTAGCACGATCGTGGCTAAGTCGCTCATCTGGGGTAGTGAGTTCTATGAAGGGCACAACATCAGGGAATACATTTTCCACTCCAAACTCAATACATGGCAATTAAGTGTGCTATCTTCAAGTCTTATATGATTCATATTTCTGACATTTGTTTTCCAGGTGCAAAGCAACACTCTGTGGGCATTTTATACAAGAAAAATGTGCACAGGCGATACAAAAAAAAGAAAGTACACAAATAATTGATATCCTCACAGTGGATTCAAGCTCTCTACACTTCACTAGACTATCCTTGTTTTAGCTACTTCGCCACAACAGTGAAATAAAGCAGCAGGAGCTGGAATCCAGTGAGAGGATCTGTTTAAACCAATGAAAGCATAGTGAAATAGTGTGTAGGGTGTGATTCTTGTCACTTAACGATTGGAGGAGGGACATGCTGCCATGTTGGTAAAGTGACAACAAAAAAAAAGGTTGAGATTATGACTTTCTGAGCAGTGGAAGGAAAGCTTTTACAAAAAGATTTTACATTCTTTTCTTAAATTGTCCCCAAACATGGCGACGTGTCTCTTTTAAAACCACCTTAGTAACGTTCAGTGACACATCTAAAAAGAGCTGAAATGTTGTCCTCCATTAATAAATCTTCCATTTACTGCGTAGGTAGAACATTTTAAAACTGTGTAATTGTTGTCTTTGCCATTGTGTCAATTGGATTTCAGCTTTGATGTTAGCAGTTAGTAACTTTTAATTTTATTTTACACGTTTTTGTTTGGATAGATACTGTATATTTGGTAGCTGGTTGGTTTACTTATAAGCTTATACCTGTGTTTCTATGGAGAAAATGAAGAAATTAATGAGAAACTGACTGCTAGAAAGTGGCACACTTGAAAGATGAACCCAAACGTTTCAGCTCTTTAAGATCTCAGGTTTAGCGATGTCTCAGTTAGTGAGTTCCTCTGAAGCAACCTGTGTCACAGCTTGTAAAGACTGGTAGTGTACAGCCACATGTAGACTCTCCTACACACCACAGAGTGCACATCTACATGCATGTAGTGATCTCTTATACAGATGCCGGCCTTTAAAAAAGTCACAGCAATGAAGGCCAGAGTTAAAAACATCTCCAAATATGACTAAAAGGACTACAACATTTGGACTTACACAGAAGTTCAATTTCCTGCCTAGTAGAGGCTAGTGCTAGGCTTGGGCCTTTAGCTCTTTATTTTACTCTGTACAGTTAATGTGTCCATGCTTGATCTGTTTCTGTTCTGATCTGAATAGAGCAGAATTTGTAGCGTTTGTCTTATCCTCTTTGGAGTACCATATGGGAAGGGTTTTCTGCCACTCGTTATTCAAACTGTTCCAGATTATTCATAGTGAAATATATTAAACCATTGTATGTAATTGTTTTTAACAGAACAGCTCCTTGCACTTGTATATGGGGAAAACTCTACCCCTGTGGAATTCCACAGTTCAATTTAATGCTAGAAATGATGGCTTACGGTGAATATATATCCCAGATCTACTCAATAAATATAAATGATGTGTCCTTCTGTGTAAATTCAGCTTTTTTTTTTGATTGGTTTTTAATATCTGTTGGTGCTCTTTTCAAGTGGCCTCGGGCGGAAACACAACTGTCACATGTTCAAGACCAGATCTGTACATGACGCACTTGTATGTGCATATTCTACGTCTACGCACACACACATACACACACACACACACACATACTGTGCATACACACACGGTCATATATTATAATGACATCACATTTGTTTATCAAATACCTTTTTCTCTGTGCAAATTTGTAACACCAGTGGTTCGATAAAAAATAAAAAAAATAGCAAAATAACAAAAAGCTTTTTGATTAAAACAGCGCTAAAAAAAACAAAAACAAAGGGAGGATGTCAAAACAAAAGAAACTTAAATGAGCAGTATTTGTAACGGCCGTTGCCCCGACGACTGACGCTATGGTGCAAACGAGCAGGAAGTGTCGCAGGTGACAGATGCAACATGAAAATGACCGATCAGCGCTGCTTCCTGTGTTTGCTCAGTTCAATCCTGAGCTCCAGATTATTAGAGTAATATCAGATCGCTAAAGCTGTCCACCTGAGGAGACTGCGGGGGTCTTTGCTTCCGGACCCTCGTCACAGGATCGGGGAACTAGGAAGTGAATTTACTGCCCCGTCACTCCTCCTCCACGCCTGTCTGTCTCTCCGTTTGTCTCCACGGTTGTACAGAGCAACTATACACACGCCTATCTACATGACCAGTCTTTTTAGTGTTCGTCTCTGTCAAAAAAATACTACATTTATATTTACAACAATTAAATAGAGGTCAATTAAGCACTTGTGTGGTGTTGTGACGGGATATTGGAATTCGATGCTAGCAGAGGTGGCAAAGCTTTTTAGTCTGTTTTCTTTCTCTTTTTTTTTTTTTTTTTTTTTTTTTTAATCCTTTTTAAAAAAAACAAAAAAACAAATAAAACAGGAAAGCCATCCTGGTTGTTAAAGTTACATCATGCCACAATAAATAAAAGTGTAGTAAAAAGAGGGAGGAAAGGAAAGAGGGAGAAAGGACGATGAAGGAGAGAAAGGTTTTCTGTGCAAGATGGCTCTTCTGTGAAGCTTTAGCGCAAGTAGCAGTAGTAGTAATAGTATGTGTAGAACTAGTAGTAGAAGTAGTGTTGATGTCAGACTTCTGTGTTGGATGAGGTTTCCCCAGTGTGCAGTATGAAGGGAAAAGGTGGGATGGTATCAGGAAGGATTCTTGGTTGAAGTCACTCGACTGAGGTGCAGATTCCCTCGGCTATCTCAACCTAAACTGGCCTCAGACCAGCAGTTTTAACCCTCGCCCTGTCAGAAACAGCTCCACTACCCGCTGCCCTACTACAACACGCTTAACTAATACACATGTAACTGTAACTGCGGTGCATTTTTGAACGTCTGCAACTGGGGATCGACATCTGCACCCATGAACAGCTCATCTCCTAGTTACACAGGAGGTTGGGTGGGTTTGCGGTTAGGTTGGGCTGAGTGTGTCTCCTGTAGGCTGTTTAGAGAGTGTGTTTATGTGTGTGTGTGTGTGTGTGTGTGTGTGTGTCTGTGTGTGTGTGTCTCTCAGTAGCTGTTTTCATGGCCTGCCAGGATGTAGAGGTTGCTGTGGGCTGTAGGGTTGTCTGTAGGCCTGCTCTCCAGCACCACCACCCTGCAAGACAAACACACACACACACACACACACAAACGACATCCAGTTTAGTTTCTAAACATGAATCTTGAGTCTTTATTTCACCTTCAAATCCCAAACAAAAGAACAGCCCAGTCTGCTTTTGGTAAAAATAAATACAACACTGAGTAAAATAAGAAGACATTGTAAAGACCCAGGATGTATTGTAGCAATATGTAGAGACAGCCAGAAACCCACACAGGATATGGTCCAAGCCTGTAAAATCCCTGTTATTTGGAAAAAGGCAGCAGAGGGAGATGACTTGCTCGGACACTAAACCCTTCACAAAGTACACTTTTCACTGAGGAAAACGGTGAGAAAGCCAGTAATACTGTTTTAAGAGGGACCCAAATGCTTACACACTCACACATCGGAACTCAAAGGGACTCAGCTGCTCAGTAATGAGACAATAAACACCAAAATGATCCATTCCCTATAACGGTAGTTCTTGGTATTATTTTGTGCAGGTTTTACCAATCCCTGACACAAAACCAGATGCACAGCCTTTGATTAAAGAGCTACTACAGCATCTCATTGTCCAATTTTGAGATATTGCTACTGTCTTACTACCGTCAGGCCAGACAAATGATTTTGGTGTCTATGCTGTCATGACTGAACAGGTAAAATCCCCCAAAACCTTGCTGAATTTCCTCAGACACACTCTCTCTTCCTCTCACACAGCCTTAAAGCTCCTGATCAATGACATCCGGCGTCAAGCAGATCTCAGACAAAAGAGGCAGCATTTTGAGCTGGCAGTGGCCAGCGAGTAGTGAGTGTACCTGGGCAGAGTGAGGCCTCTATCCTCAGCATTTGGACCTCTACAGTCGAAACGTCTTCAGTGATAAGACATCAGAGAGGATGTTAACAGAGACCTGTCTGTGTGTAATATATATTTGAAGTGAGGAGATGTGTGCTGGTGTGTGTTCTCACCTGTCTGATCCCAGTAGTCTGAAGATGCGTGTGCTGTCAGAGATCTCCTGGGTGATCTGATGAATATATGAGGAAGAGAGAAAATAAGACAAAGAGACACGTCAAAATCAGAGCTCACCAGGAGAATCCCGTCCAAATGTAGAATGCTGACTAAATTTCAAGTATTGTGGCCAAGAAGTAAAATAGGGATATTATATGTATCCTGATAAAAAATTGCTAATTTAGGCTTCATTTCATGTTTTTTTGCAGGTCAGAAAAGTCTACCTATACTATTAACCTAATACCTGCTCCATTAATCCTCACATCCTTACATTTGAGGAAATCAGAAGCTAAAACAATGGTAATAGTCTGAAATCAAATAACATCCTGTCGCGACGCCTGAAAGTGAACCGCGTTAGGCGGTCGAAAGATCTCCTCTACTGTGCATTTCATTCCTAAACGGGCACACACATACAGAAACACTCATTATCAATCTCACCTCATTGGTCTTGAAACTGCGTCCCTGCATGCCATGCCTCCAGAAGGCCAGTACACTGTCTTGGAGACAAACTACAAAGAAACGGAAACATTATCAAGGACTGTGAAGTACAAATAAACTTGTATAGTGTAAATCCACTAGTAGATCAGCATGTCAATTTAAGTTCCTTTAATAGTAAGAAACATTATTCATTCTTTCAGTTCATGAAAGACATTTTGGTGTCTATATTTATGTCATGAGTTATAGTTTGGTGGTTTAAAATATACAAGTGCAAGCTCTTTTTTTTTTTCTTTTACCTGTGGCTTCAATCTGGAAGTTGAAGGTGAGCTCGGCTGACAACTTCCTGCTGGATTTCAACCTGCCCTGGAGGTTCACTATCTTTATACACCCTGTAGCAAGAGACGGAGAGAAATAGGGAAGAGAGTGGAAGCAGCAGAGTGAAATTCTGGTAAATCTGTTGCGAAAACTTGTTGAAGCAGCACAGTGCAAATGCACAGACGTGAAAAAATGTGTTTGTGTTACTCACTGTCGAGGCAGACTAGGATAGTGTCTCTCTCTAGCTGAGTGACATGGATCACGCACGTCTGGGGTGTGTCTGCAGAGAGAAAGCATTATTTTGGCCTCCATGCTGTACACAACAACATCTGCAACATCTCAGAGAAAAAAAAAATCAAGTGCTGTTGGTGCAACATAACAAGAACTGGTCGCACTGTTCTCACCTGCTTCTGTGAACCAGGAGGAGGTAGAGTTGGGGTTGACGGTGCCGAACCGAACCACCTGGTTGAGTTCGGTGCCTTTACTGACCGCCACACAGATCAGAGGGTAAGTCTGCTCCGGGACCACCAACATCTCAAAGACCTCCAACGGACACGGCAACGGGAAGTCGATGTTCTGTCGAGTAGATGAAAAGACAGTAGGTAAGAATGGGAAGTTGCCTTACTAGTGTCTGTAATCTCAGAGGATACGGGACTACTGACATCTCCCAAGGAGGTCAGCAGAACGTTCTGCTAGAGAAATAGACAACTGTAGTGCTTTACACAAAAATCTCACAATAGCGCAATATATAAAAAGATCCAGGTTTATTTGACTCTAGCAGGCAGTATTGCTAACACATAGCTGAGTAAGACTTTTCGGTAACACTTTACTTGAAGGTATCTACACAAGAGTGACATGACACTGTCATGACACATGGACCCTAACTTTACTTAACCGAATGACACTTAATGACAGAAGCATTATGTCATAAACATTTATGACTTGTTTATAATGTTTATGACATGTTCATGACAGTGTCATGTCACTCTTATGTAGATACCTTCAAGTAAAGTGTAACCGACTTTTCTAAGGATTTAGCTTCAATTTCAACATTAGCAAACATTGGAAACATGTTTAATTGGGTACTGTTCACATTTTTACCGGTACCTTTTGGGGTGCTTTCCCTCTGTAATAACAACACATTTATTTCAGTTGTAAAAATAATTCCAAACCTATTTAATCTATTAAAACATTTTGTTATTTATTTAGAACTCCACACTAAATAAAACCCCTTCCTCTTCCCTCCTAAACCCAGTCCCTACAACCTATTCAATCAAATAATTATTCATTTCTTACACTGGACATTCTTACTCTTATTCTATTTTAGCTCTTTTTAACTGCTCTTTAATGTTTAATGTAACCTACTTCGAACTGCATGTTTCTGAAATGTGCGCCGCGGTCGCTTTCGCATCATCATTATATTATATTGCAGCGAGCGTTGTCCGCGTGTCGAGCAAGGGCTTTACAGGCATTGCCGTGACTTAACAAACTGCAGAGTCAACGTAGTTTCACTCCGTCCACACCACAGCTCTGCGTGTGTGTGTGTGTGTGTGTGTGTGTGTGTGTGTGTGTGTGTGTGTGTGTGTGTGTGTGTGTGTGTGTGTGTGTGTGTGTGTGTGTGTGTGTCGGAGCTCCGCACTCTGTCAAGCTCGATGGTGTTTTAAGCCCCCAAGGTCTCCTTTCAGGCCTGGAAGGAGACCTTGGGGGCTGAAAAAACACTGATAAACCTCTGTCAACATGCAGAGAGGACAGACTAGCTTGCCCTTACGCGCTCTCAGGTTCCGAAATTTGGCACATTTTGATTTAACGTGAATCGGTCCTCGGTAGTACCGACGTTATTCGGTCGGTACCCAAAAAAGTACAGAGTACGGTACCCAACCCTAATCAAACATTTTAACCTTTAAAGACATTAGACCAACCTTTGAAATTGTGTTACAAGTTTATACTCTTCATACTCTATGGGTTTTGTAGTAAAATTAGCTAAAACAGGAGATCTGGGAACACATGAGAGGTTTCGAATCGCAAAAACTGACCTTGATGAGCATGAACCTCTGCATGGGCTCCACCCACTCCAACAGCATGACACTAGACTGAAAGGCTCCACACAGGTATTTATGGCCTGTGTACGGGTTACGAACTGCATGGAAACAACACCAGTTATCAGTAATTTGAGATTTTCTTTATTGGTAGCCTTTGTATCTCACAATTACCTGTAAAATGTTTTGGTAACACTTTACTTGAAGGTATCGACATAATCGTGACATGACACTGTCATAACTATGACAGGACACTGTCATGAACGTGTCATAAACGTTATAAACAAGTCATACACGTTTATGACTTCTGTCATTACGTGTCATTCGGTTTTTGTCATGACAAGTTGACATTGTTTGGGTTGTCTTGATTATGACAACTTGACATTAATCAAAGTGATATTACCAGAAGTTGTCTTGGTCATGACAAGTTGACATTAAAATTGTTTGGGATGTCTTTGTAATGACAACTTGACATTAACCAGGATGACATTACCAGAAGATGTATTTGCCATGACAACTTGACATTACATTTCTTTGGAGTGTCCTTATTAAGACAACTTGATATTAAACAGGATGACATTATGTCGAGCTGTCATGACAAATACATCTTCTGGTAATGTCATCCTGGTTAATGTCAAGTTGTCATTACAAAGACATCCCAAACTAATTTAATGTCAACTTGTCATGACCAAGACAACTTCTGGTAACGTCACTTTGATTAATGTCAACTTTTCATAATCGAGACAACCCAAACAATATCAACTTGTCATGACAAAAACCGAATGACACTTAATGACAGAAGTCATAAACGTGTATGACTTGTTTATAACGTTTATGACACGTTCATGACAGTGTCATGTCATAGTTATGACAATGTCATGTCACGATTATGTCGATACCTTCAAGTAAAGTGTTACCAATGTTTTCATCTTGTATAAAGTACATTTTGTGAGTTTACAGTGTTGCACTTTTAAGTGTAATTCTTTACTGATGAGACCTACAATAAGTACCAACAGTAATATCATACACATTTTTTTTTTTTATTAAAAATGTATAATATACAGGTTAACACCAGAATAACATCAAGTCACTTCTTCTATGGTTTTTATGTGTGGTTAAGTAATTATTGTAACAGGCCAGATTTCAACAAATTTAGTCTCGAACTTGCTGCCGAGCCATGAAACAAGCAGTATTTCTAGTCACAAAAAAATAACTCCTTCACTAAAACTCACCTACGCAGCACTTTTGGCACCCTTTAGTGTCTGGAACTTTATTGGACACTGCAAACTTCCTATAAACAGACAAAGAAAGAAATCAGAGTCACTCAAAAAAGGTGTTTATTTTGTGTTGAGCTGATTCAAAGTGACATGAATGTTCTGTTTTCTTTGGAAGGTATTTAACTTTTCTATGACAAAGACAGATATGTAAAGAGGAGTAGAGGATTACAATTCAGTTGATGAAAAAAGTAAAATACACTTTTAGTGTTTACATTACCTGGGAATCATCTTATCAGGCAGCTTGTGTGTAGGAATGGCTACTGGTAACTTCTGTAACTGTCTGGCCTGTTCAAACATACCGCTCAGACTATGGGAGTACAGCTGTGAGGCTTTTCCTGGGATGGAATAAAACAGAAGAGAACAGAATAAGAAAGGGGAGAACAGAAAAGAAGAAACCAAAAGTAAAGAATGAATGACGTTGACTTTAGATACAGGATTTATAAAGGGTGTTATGCAAATAATACTATTCATATAGTCAACTTCCATCACACAGAGGTGTTGTAGCTCACCAGATATGGAAAGAAGACAATTGTTCATGACATATAGCCAGGTGCACCGCCGAGGAAAGAGCTGCAGACAGAAACAAGGTAGAGTGAGAATTAAGATGAACAAAGACAGTTTCAAAGATCAAAGAATTTTTAATAATTGCGGTCCCCCCCCCACCCCACCAAAAAAAAAAAAAAAAACATCATACCAGATATGACTACCACTGGAAAGCATTATTATTTAGGAATTTCTTGCATATAACAATTTTAAACGTTTAAACCAAAATGTAAAGAAGGTGAAAACCATATTTTTCCTGAAGTATTTTCCTTTCATCATAAAATGCATGATCCCTGGTCTCACCTGTTCCATGGAGGTCTCATGTAGCTCATTAAGGTTTAATGTGTAGATCCCCTCTTCAGCTCCGAATATCAAATACTGGTCTGAAACACACACACAAAAACAAACATTTTAGCTCACATTAGACAACACTGAGAAGTTCCGTCAATAGTCAGATTGGTTTGATTCAGGACGCATTCATCGCCCTGTAGTTGATGTACTGTAACACTGTTTCAGGTTTCCTCTTGGTTACCTCTGGTGTCGGGATTGATCCAGGAGGTGGCACAGTGGATCTTCAAAGGACAGCCGTTGAACACCTTGGAGAAACACGCACCCATCTGCGAATGGAAGGAGATGAACGATAAAACTCTACTACAGATTATGATGCTTGAATGTGTTGCGTTCTTTTCTTCCTCTGAGTGTTTTTTTGCTCAGAGAAAAGAAAACCTCATCGAGGTAGATACTGACTTTTCTTCCAGGTGGGGCTGGGCAATATGTCGATATTATATTGAAACTGTGATATGAGACTAGATATCGTCTTAGATTTTGGTGTTGTCTTTTCCTGGTTTTAAAGGCTGCATTACAGTAAAGTGATGCCATTTTCTGTGTTACCAGACTGTTCTAGCGCTTCTATTATTTTTACCTTTACCCACTTAGTCATTATATCTACATTAGTGAAGATTATTTATCTAAAATCTCATTGCGAAGATATTTTGTTAAAGCGCCAAATGTCAAACCTATATCGCCACAATATCGACATCGAGATATAAGGACAAGAATATCGCAATATCTGATTTTCTCCATATCGCCCTGCCCTACTTCCAGGGTTGTTAGAGTTTTCAGAAAGCGCAAAGAGTTTGGTTCAAAGAACTGATCAGTTGCTATAGAGAAAACCAACTGAAAATACAATGTAATGCAAAAAAAGATGTGAAGCATGTGATTAAATAGTTTATATTCTTGAAATGTTGGCTTTGTCATTTCAAAGGTTCTTTTTTACTGGACAATAGCACGCACAATAACTGTTTTCTAAAAAAGACTGTTACTTACATGGACTTTGGGTGTAGGGGGGAGGCCATTACTGATTGGCTTCTAGGGCAGACAGATAAACACACACACATACACACACATAAAGTCAGTCAGGATAATAAAATAACTTGGTAACATGTTGTAAGTGACTCTTACATAGGGGGAATAATGAAGCTGAAGGTACACAGAAAGATACAGTCCCATAGTTCCTCATACAGCACCAACAATTCCTACAAATGCTCAGATGTCAGTTCCATTTTTTAACTCAGTGGTTTAAACATCCCTGTGCATTGGGGACTTTGTTGTTGTCCTTTGCGCAGGCACCCTGACCGACCACTAAGAGTCGCTAGTGCAAATAAAAGGAAGTGATTGGCTTCCCACCAGCAAAACACAGCCAACTGCATTCAACAAAGTCCTTGACTTCTTTTTTTTTTGTTTCTGCGTCACAGCATTAGGTCAATAATTAACAATTTTATGAAGGAGTACTTTAAGCTAATTCAGTTAAAACATCCAGTTTAGAATTTGACACACAGGAACTTCCTCAGAGATCTCTGGAGGTCTCCAAGCCACTGCACTACAAGTCTGCTTACCGGAACGTCCTTCTTGTCTTTCCGTATGGGGACACTAGGGGGCATGGTGGACTGTCTGTCTGCTGGACTGTCCCTCTCTCCACCATGTGGATGTGGAGCTGTGTTTAGCCCGTTACCTGCAACAACACAAACACAACTCAATGTGTGAAAGACAAACTCAGAGAAAGTGAATGTGTGTGAGGGACAGAGATGGGGGGGGAAGAGAGAGAGAGAGAGAGAGAGAGAGAGAGAGAGAGAGAGAGAGAGAGAGAGAAAGAAAGAAAGAAAGAAAGAGTGAATATGCAGCTGTGTTTGAGAAAAAAATGAATGAAACAGATTCAGCTGCAGAACACACTGCAATAACAATCCACTCACACATTTTCTCATACATATCATTTGTTTTAATTAGTACAACCTAATCTTCAGGGCTGAAGACAAAGATGAGTTAAACTAAAACAGTAACAGACACACTACTGGGAGCAGAGAGGGAGGGAGGGAGGGAGCAGGCTAGCAGGAAGAATACAGAGGATCAAATATAGTCATGAGCGAAGCAAGGTGTTAATGCACCACATACAACCTGCTAGAAAGTGGTCAATATTGGTCAATTCTGACTGGTAAGTTTGTCTACTCTAGCACTCTGGCAAGTAAACAACACATCTGCATGCCCTACTCTGTTAAAACTCTGATAAAAAAGTAAAATGATGAGATTTTTTTTGCAGTAGCAATGGACAAAAGCATGATGAATGGGAGAACAGTCACACACAGACGCACAGTGCAACTCCACCAATGCGTGCCTGCTGAAGACTTATAGGGCCATTCTAGCATAACTGTAGATTTCTAAACTTTGATTTCTATCTATTTAATGTTTATACTGATTTGTTTTGTAACAACAATAAACCATATTCTTTCCAATCGGTTTTTAATCTCTGCGATTCAACTCCAAACACGACAGTGAACATCTCCAGAGAGAAAGTTGGTTCCAAAATAATTGGTAACACTTCTAGAGCACAACCAAATTATTAGTTTTTACAAATAGAGATCAGTCAACCAATAACCAACTTGTTATAATAGGACGCGACACCTTGTCTCATTCAATCTTGTGAGCAAACAGGTGAACCACACTTCTGCTAATTTTCTAGTCCAGAGATTATCATGGAAATTAAAAGTTAGATTTTACAGAACTGTGGCTTTTATAAAATGCCCCTTTTCTCAAAGTAATCAAAATATAAACTACAATATATTTTAGCTATGATTAAATGCACTAGAAATGATTTTATGTAAACGGTATTGATAAATGTATTCCTTCAGAAGTACCTTATCAAGTTCAAAATAAAATGAAATAATAAAAGTTTGTTTCTGCTTCCATCTCTCATGTATTAATCAGGAGAGAGAAAAGTTTGCCTCAAAAGTAAATTACATTGTTTGAACTCAGAGAACTTTGTGCCTTGATGTCAGGTTTGATGTTTGATTACTGTTCAATGAAACTGTTTATTTCCATTCATAAAAGCTGCTAACAGGAACAGAAAAAAAACACATTTAGTCAAAGTGAATCAAATAAGAATCAAAAACAAAGAAACTAAACCAAACAGAACAAAATTCCTGAGGTATCCGCTCTATTATATCGTGTCATGTGTCATATCACTATCATGTGTTGTTGCCTGAGTTCTGATCAGCCAGGACAATGCTTTCTCCTCTTCCTTCTTCCTTCTAAGAAGGGAGAGGGGACCTGTAGCAGGCTGCTAGCTATTGATTGATTGGGTTAAACAACCACAAAAAATTACACTTATATTGAGCAGGAGCGGCTGGGACGGAAGAAACTACAAACAAAAGATTTAAAGCACTGATATTAATGGACTCATGGAACAAAGAAATCAGACTACGAAGACTTGACTAATGGGAGACCACACAACCAATCGAAGGGGACGACAGGGTCTGCGGACACTACCAATCTATCAAGGGGCTGCTCTTACGCTCTTCCTTTTCCTCCTCTTTTTCCTGCTCCTCTTTCACCTCCTTCAGCACCTCCCATGCCTCCTCCAGCTCCTCCTCTGTGTGAGGCGTGTGGAGCCACTCCCAGAAATGCCTAAAGCTCCCATCATCCTCTGGAGCGGAGTTTTCGACGTCCGCGCACGTCGGGCTCTCGTTACCTAGGCTACTGCGGCGGTGGGGCGGCAGCTTCGGGGGCGGGGGCCGCGGAGGGACGTTGGAGGCGGCCTTGGCGGGGCTCGGCGTCTCTGGGACTGGACAGCGTTTGATGGTCCCTCCTCCTCCGCCGTCGTCCTCGCTGTGTGATTGGCTGTCGTCATGTTTTAGTTGTTGCTGCTGCTGGGGTTGAGACGAGCAGATTGACTTGGGCTGAGGGGAAATACAGAAAAGGACAAGGATCCAGCTCATTTCCCAAAACCACCACATCACATTTTCAATGCAGTAAGCAGAATTCAAGACAACCACGTTACAAAATTAGACTTAAACTGATCTTTAAAATGAAACCTCAAATGACAAATTCATTGACTGTGGCTGGTGGATGCATTCAGTTGTTAATACCTTGGGAGGAAGGGGAGGTGGGACCTTTGGCCTCATGATAGTGCTCGATTTACTGAAGAATGAGAAGAGAAAATTGGAGATTCTGCTTGACAAAACACATAACATTGACTACTTCACATTGTTTATTACAAACAACAGTTGAACTAAAAACAACATACAGGCATAGGCTATGGTTTAACTTGCCATTTCAAAGCAATTTTCCCTTTGACCATACAGGACAGATATAATAAGATCACATATTTACATATCTAAGAATTTTTCTTAGGTACAAGTAGTTTTTTCCTACGGTCAGTTGCTTTAAACTGTTCTTTGGTGAATAGGTTGGATCACATACATACAAAAGAAGAACAATCACACTGTTTAAATCTACTGTAGGTTAATAAAGACATTGAAACATTTCCTGTGCATCCAGACTAAACGTAGTATTTTATAGGGTGATCAGATGTTAAAAGAAACCCTGAAATGACAAGTACAACCATAGCCCGACACCATTCACCACGGAGACAGACACAAGAGAACAGCTTGACTGGGACACACGAGATCATTAAGAACAACTACAGATGGAGCATGTGTATAATCTCTGAGAACAGCAGTGCTGATACTGAAAAAAACTGATGGCAATTACAGCCAGTGTTGCTTAAGGATATACATAACTTTCCAATAGACCTTTTCAGTGGAATTCCATTGCTAGGCAACAGCATGACCTCTGGTTAACGTCATTCCAATACACTACAATAGGAAACCAACTTGGGGCCATTTACTCATTTATTCATGTTTACAACTGTGAAAAGGTCTATACTTCAAATTTCTATAAAGTATGCTTATTTGTAGTCATCTTTGTTAACAGAATAATAATTTTGACTGCAGACCAGCATTGCTTTCGCAGAGACTTTATCCATTTTGCCTTATAGACTGCAGATTTATTGAGCAACTTGTTAATGACTGACAGACAAAGAACCAATCAGAGCACCCAAATCAAAACAGACCAAGGCTGGGGGCCAATCACAGTGAGCACAAATACAGAAACACTAATACAAATGAGACAGTAATTCAGTTAAATGGTAGTCAACAGATATACGGCTTAACCCCTTAATGTAAACTTTATCAGTAGAAACTCATCTGTAACTGACACGGTTTAACATTCAAGGCTGGGACAGCTTCAAAGTTAGTCTGTGATTGAACTCGTTTGAAGCTATAGTGCGTAGTTTCCCCCCCCCCCCCCCCATAAGGAATCTAAGTAATGACAACAAAACTGTCGGCACATCCACATGATTCAAGCCTTCAGTGATCGCGCACCACCCCCACCCCTCCTCCACGTAGACACTAACACGGAGGATTCAAAAAACATGATGAACTCTTCAGAAGAGGTAATTATCTTGTTATTGTTATGTCCTCTTCGTCTCCAAAGCTGAACTCTGTTTTTACAGTGTGTTCAGGGGACAGACATGGCTTAATCTAAAATAGTCGTGCACTATAGCTTTAAAGGGAGAATGAAAACTATGCATTTGGAAATTTGGCATTGTGTTTGGCAAATAGCAAATAACCTCCTTCAGGAGAGCATATAAGGGTGCTTAAGAAAAACACTGTTGCAGAAATTGGGGAATCTGGCATAAAAGCAAAAGAAAGCAGGTTCATTTGTAACACAATATACTACACTGCAACAAATAAATGGAGAAATGTTTTTTGTGACAATGAGCTACAGAATTAGCAAATTCATGTAGCAAGCCAGCATGGTTAGCTTTTGCTAAAAGCTAAATGTTTAGGCCTATATTTGGAGTTAATGTTTTGTTATTCCCTTTTGACAACTTGGGACGGACGCACTTGGCACAGATTTTGAAGTGCGAAGTGTACACCTGAAATGGTTTATTTTCTGAAAGTGATTTTGGCCATACAACATTAGCTTATTCAACATGTTTATTGCCAGAAATGATTGCTCTGATTGCACTTCACACTGCTATTGATTGCAGTCCATTTAGGAATCCAGGTTGTTTCTATTCTTGCAGTCGTACTGGGGCCTTTCTGACTGCGGTGGAAAATATATGACTAGAAAGAAAGCTCTGGCCTACTGAAAACATTTGGCTTTTACACAATGAGCGATGAGGCTAGACGCCAAATGCACAGACAGGAGAGGATAGTGTGAATGCACACACACACACACACACACACACACACACACACACACACACACACACACACACACACACACACACACACACACACACACACACACACACACACACACACACACACACACACACACACACACACACACACACACACAGCAAGGAGGCGCACAGATGGCGATGCAAGTGGAGAACAAAACAAGACAACAGCAAATAAGATGTCTGTCAAGGTTATAAGGATCACTTATCTAAGCACCGAAACTACACCCAGACCTCCTATTTCATGGATCAAAAAACAACTAAGAACCCAGTGAAAATGAATTGATACGACGTGCCAGAATTTTGCATGTAGCTGGGTTAACATGTAGCTACCGTGTACTCTTTGATGCTGTGGTGTTTATCCCTACCCATGTCTAAAGTTATTCACTGTCCCTGTGTATCTATGGAAGTCAAATGTAGAAATAACTGAAAAAGAATGAAAAAACATTCTATATTATCAGACTGCAGGTGAGTTGTTAGGGTTAGGGTTACAGTTAGTAGCTATTAAACTTCACAAAAGACAGTAGTAATGGCATAGACAACACACACACTGTAAACACACAAACACAGGTGGAATATGTGGCGTGATGGTGGGGTGTGCTGCATAGAAATGCGTTGATGAAACTGTGGCAAAGACGGGGAGCCCTCCGCCTCGTCTTACTCCTCTTCCTCATCCTTGCCCCTTTGAAAAGACGGAGGAACGGATGGGGAAAGAAAGAGAGATGGGGAGACACGGCGGGAGAGGCTACCAGACTTCCAAGACTGGGAGAAAACTTACTGAGTGTGAGTTTCATCATCATCTGCACCATCATCATCCTCATCATCATCATCCCCTAAGTGTGCCACATGGCCCCTGGGAGAGGAGGTGAAGATAGGAGGAGGGTGGGTAAGAAAGGAGATGGGAGGGGTGGGAGAAGGGGGGAAGAGAACAGAAATAAAGGGTTGAGGCAGAGAGGTCATAGAAGGGAGAGATTAAGGGAGCAAGCAAAGGAGGTAGGATGACAACATGAGGAGGAGGAGGAGGAGGAGGAAGAGGATAGAGGAAGAAGGGACAGGGGAGGGAGATCTGAGTGAAGCTTCATCCACAAACTACTTCTATCCCTTGAACCCTGAGCAGATCTGAAAGGACTGAATAGATCCAAACTAAAAATATATTATTAAAAGATTCTTCCCATTCCAACAACAAAGTCAATAAATTCTGATCTCCGGTCATTCCTCTAGACCCGGACAACCAGGCAAGACTCAACTCAACTTACTGTTTGAACCTGTACAGTCCTTACAGATCTACACACCCCTCTACACAGCAGACCTAACCTCTAATCAGTCAATTCATAGCAACTTGACCTCAATTTTTATCCCGTAAATTCTCAAATATTATTTGAAACAACAATTGGACAACAACGATACATTAGACAGCAGCTTTTCCGTTTTATGAGTATATTTAATCATGTTTTAGAAAGACTTCGCTCTGTTTTTTTTAGCCTGCTACTGTTTTTGATTTGATGTTGGAAGTTGAATTGAACAGAAATACTGATCTCCCTCACAAGATAACTGCAGTTGCTTCTTCTTTGTCATTCTTGTGATCAGTGTTAAGTGCAGTGGCGGAAGATGTATTCATGCTACACATGTAAAAGTCCTGCATTGAAAATGCTACTTTAAAGTTACTGTAGGTAGGATTGCGAAGATCCAGGACTTAACCAAAAAAATGTTAACATCGACAACTTCTCAGTCCCTCCCCCCTTTCCACTAAAGCCCAAAATGGTCTCCTAAGCCCCTCCCCCCACAAAAGAGAATGACTGTGTGTGTATGAGCAGTGATTGACACGCAGTTAGACACCCCCCCGGCCCTGATTGGTGCATCTGAACAGGGAGCTGTGGATTTTTGCAAATTGCACTACAGGCTGTAGGTGGTGCCAGAGGAGCCGGATTTTTTTTTTTTTAATTACCTGCTTCATGTAGTTCTACTCGAACATAGGGTCAGTTTCAGCAAATATGACAGAAAGTTAGTTTTATAAGTCATACCTACTGCACCTAGTAAAAGTATGTAAGTATCACCAGGAAAATGATCAATGCAGAAAAATCCTCACATTTTATAAAGTGGAAACAATCAAAACAGTTCTATTTTTAATCGGCTAATCATTTCAGCTGCACTTGTAGGCCGTTATATGGTTGGTTAGTTTAATTTATAATAACACATCGTATTTTATAAACCACATATGTTTTGTGTGCAAACATCTTCATTTGTAATGTAACTAAAGCCGTCAGATGACTGTAGGGGAGTAAAAAGTACAATATTTATCTCTAAACTGTATTTGAGTAGAAGTAGAAAGTGGCATGAAAAGAAAAGACTCAAGTAAAGTACAAGTACCTCAAATTTGTACTTAAGTACAGTACGTGAGTAAAGGTACTTCGTTACCTTCTACCACTGGTTAAGTGCCTGCCAACTAAACTCAACACTTCCTGTAGATGTTTCAAAGTAAAAGTCTATCAGGAAAGGGCCTTTTGAGCCACTGGAAGGTTTTTAATGTGAAACATCTGTCCAGAAAGTGTTACGTTGCACTGACAAAAGCTTTACACGGATCAAAAGAATGGCATAGTAGAAGTGATTTAAATCAATTAATGAATAAAAACAGCATTACTGATCAACTTGACAATGACAGCTATTACATAACTTTGCTTATGCTCTGCTCCTTTAACATTTTTACCTGGGCCTTTATTTTTTTTTGCCCAGTCTTTTATCTGGTCAATCATTTTTTCATTATTCAAACATTTGAGAATTTACAGCAATAACAAAGCCTGTCTATGTTGGAATACTGCATCTGTTCCAAATAGACAACTTTCCAAGATTATTACATTTCTGAAACCTCAATGCAAAGTGAATATACTGTACCCATTCCATCCAGCTAGAATTTCGAATTCCATGCCACATACAGTATACTGATATTTGTTTCTTGTATTTAGATACAGTAAGATGTTTTAAAATCTGCTGTTTCAAAACAAGAAACTAGAAAAACCAGTCAGACACTTAACTACCAAACCTGGCACCTCTGTACACTAAAAGAAAGTTTGAACTGCATTTTACCCAGGTCTGTAAACTACTGACTGTTATCTGAAACAAGAGATGTAATGTAATACAACCACAAAGACTGAAACAAGTAAAGACTGTTATGTACTCTACTACTCTCTCTCTGTCAACCAACAGAAACAAAAACGGAACCTAAAGAAACTATATTTTAAAGCCCTGACACACCAACCAGACGGACGGACCGTCGGCAGAAAAGGCAGTTGGACTGATCAGTCTGGTCCCCGAGGTCCAAAAAGTGCCTCAGAACACACCGAAGAGACGCCGACTTGAGTGTACGCGCTGCGCGTGCGCGAAACTAAATACGTCTCCATAGCAGCAGGTGGCGCTGCTCTGTATTGTTTCCATTAACAAAACTGGCAGTTGATTGGACGAACGCGTCACATGGTTCTTTTTTCTCCGGAAATTCACAGCCAGTCTGTCATGGCGGCTTGTTCAGAATACGATCTCATATTGTACTAAAATAGTTCACCGAAACATGTTTCTGACCACATTTTAAGCGAGAAATAGGCCGTGCAGTTTCTGAATCTGTCTTCATTTCAGATCAACAAAGGTCAGTTTAAAAGATTTTCATCAGATTTTGAGAGGCTCATCCACTCCCCATTTCCGGGCGAGTCCCGACTGCCTTGTCTCCGACTAAACATGTCGGGTCGGCCCAAATGAAGGCCGACAGCTGCTCGGACGGACGAAGGCACGGGACACACTGAACAGACTCGAGTCACCGACCTCGCCAGACGGTCCGACGGCCGATTGTCGGGCTGGTGTGTCTCTTCTATTAAGTGTGTAGCCAAACAGCCTTATACAATATGACATCTAGATCATATATGTCAAATATTGATTCAGCAAACCTGGCTTTAACACAATATAGATTTGCAGCACATATGTCGTATCAGATCGTCTTATAAAAAATAGCAAAGCACGATGATCATCATTATCTTTGGGGCAATAAAAAAAGTCTTCACAGACTTGCCAGAAAAATTGCTAAAGACACCCACTGCAGCTTTGGCTGGAAAACTGTATACGCGAGCGTGTGTGGGTGTGGGTGTGTGTGTGTGTGTGTGTGTGTGTGAGAACACACATATGAGAGTGTGAGAGCGTGTGTGTACGCCATGCTCTGCATGAAGCTCCTATGAAGCACAGCCTTCTCCTGTTGACATCAAAGCGCGAAGCAAGCTGCAGAGGGAAAATAAAACCCAGAAGAAGCCAAAATGCTGAGAGCAGTGACAGACTGAAGTCATTACAACAGCGTTAGTTGCGTGTGATTGGCCCGATTAGTCCTGCCATTAAAAATGATTGGCTGATGGGTGGGTGTGGTTAGAACACCAGCAAATCAAGAGGCCCTGAGTGAATCAGGATATGAGAGGGGTCTGACTTACCTCTGCTGTAGCTCCTCCTCCACAGATTTGAGAAGACTCCTGTTTTGTCGGACAAATTAAGAGAAAAGTACAAATGAGAGAAAGAAAGTAATAATTTACAGAGACAATCTACATGCTTGAGGAAATAATTTGCCCTGATCTGAACCCGAGTTTCGGCTTACTGCACAAAGCACACTGGAAAGCAGAAAGCTCACACAAACACACAGCTTAGAGTACACCCTCTAGCTGCAAATTATGAATAAATCATCAAGCATACTGTACAGCTTATAAAAAAAAACTCGCCCTATCTCACATTCTGGCTCTCCCTGTTAGTCCACAACCTCCCTCAAGGTTGTGGACTAACAGCAACTGAAGATGAAAGAAGGGGAGAATCTTGAGGCATCAGAGAGATAAAGAGATGAAGGTGTAAGAAGAGAAAGAAAGACATCAGGACAAAAAAGACAGCAAGAGAGAGACAAAAGGGCAGTAAGTGACTTACTTGTTTCCTCCCAGAAGACTTGGTGAATCGTGCCCGTACTCCAACTGCAAGTCCTACAAGACAAACAAATGACATTACTACTGTGACATAATACTTCATAACTAGCTCATTGAAGTAGGTGCTACTGTACTCGATTTCTCAAGGGACATAAACAGGGCTGAAGATCCTGACCACATTGAAATAGTGACTACAACTGAAACCTTGTTCAATAGTCAAATTACTGCAGGGGCTGCTACTACACTGTAGCGGCTGTGGTGACTGCTAGATATAATAATATCCCCAGTAAAACAGCAATTTAACTCAAAGTTCATTTCAGAACCACAGACAAACACAGATGTACACAGTGAGCCTATGGTGAACTCTACGTGTATAGATTTGACTCTTGCTGAGTTCACATTGTGGCCTACAAATATATATATATACCTAATAAGATGTTAGCCTCAACAGCAAATCCCTCTTGTCTTCATAGATTTGATAAAGACAATGCTCGACAATAACAGGGTTGCTGATACAATAGAAACTGTACCTATTGAATTCAATTTAAGGTGCAAGGTAACATCACAACCTTTCATCAAAAGTTATGAGCGTTATTAAGCCCCCACAGAGGTGAACGTATCCAGTATTTCACAAAAAGCAGAACATTTTCAACCAGCAGATTTGATCAGCTGTAGCTAGATGGCTATTTAAGCAACCCTACAATCTGATGTGGAAATACTATACGGTGCATGTGCTAGTTGTGAACAGGGCTTTTTTTTTTTTTTTTTTTACGTAACCTGTAACTCCACAAACTAATGTTACCTAGTTAGTCAATGTGCTCCCTATGCCTTGGAGATAACACTCTGTTAACCCTTGTGTTGTTTTCGTTTCAACCTTGAAAAAAACACTTTTTTTTTGTGACATTTGTGACGCTTTTTTTCACAATTTGTTTTTGCTTTTTCCGTTTTAAATTTTTAAAATTTTCTTCTACACATATTAAGCGCTTATTTCTACGTCCAATATTTTCTGATATAAAAAAAATGTTTAAACGGGCCAAGGTGACCCGAAGTCAACACAAGGGTTAAATAGTTTGTTAGACATGCTAAGGCATCTTAAAGCAGATAAACTCTTGTGTTTTTGGAAAGGCGATAAAATAAGACACCATCCATCAAACTCTTTAAATACAGAGTATCTCTCTCTGCTCCGGTAGAGAAATCCAGAGTTTGACAAGCGTGCTGTGCCTAGTTACAGTTTCTAAACTTTGATTGGACAATAGTTGTTTGGTAGACCCTCATATACATTTTGGGACCCTGAGGGGGATGGCGGCCCTCAGATTGGAAGCCATCGTTTTATGAAATTTAAGCAATGAATCATCAATATGAAATCAGGTATGTTAGAAAAAGTGTTCTTTCTAAACCTGAATGAAAGACAACTTAGCAGAGCTTTTTGAATGTGTGCTAGATAATTAGGATTCATATAGTTTTATAGTTTATGTTCCTGTAGCACCTTTCAAACCAAGTACAAGTTGATTAAGGTTGACAATAAGAAGCCCTGGCTGAGTTTAGCGCCATTCTCTGACTGAAATACATGAATACTGGGTTTCACATCTATAACATGAAGCCACAATGTGAATGCAGCATCGTGTCACAAACACACTTTTAAAGATAATGACATAACCTAACAAGCGTGCAAAGGGAAACGCACACATGCTGCCAACGGACAAACACAAATACACACAAATACACACACACACACACACACACACACACACACACACACACACACACACACACACACACACACACACACACACACACACACACACACACACACACACACACACACACACACACACACACGGCACCGTTGCTCTGGTCAACTACAGGACGTTAAGAAGTTAGAAAACATATAAGCAATAGTGTATGGAAGAGAGACAAACATTCTGTAGAGAGAAATATATAAAAAATAAATATATAACAGGCAGGTATTATACAGCAAACGTTAAACGGTTGAGTGTGAATGTTTATAAATTTGGATATAAAATTTGTGAGTAGGAATGCCTGTGTTCAAACCTACAGTATGTGTCCTCACTAAGTGTACATAAGCAAAGCACTGCATCGCTACCAACCTTCTGATGTGCAGCTCTACAACTGAATGTGACCTCCGAACTTTGTCTGTGTGTGTGTGTGTGTGTGTGTGTGTGTGTGTGTGTGTTTTAGTCTGTCTCACACAAACTTCATATCTATCACACAAAAAGCAAGATTTACAATCTGATTTGATCGACTGTATTGTTTGTGTGAATGTGTGTATTGTACATATATGTGAAAACAACAAGAAAGAACAACAACATCACTGAAGACTCTTGTCACCATGACAACTGCACCAGTTAGTGAGACAACAGCCAAGGCTGGAAGAAGAAGAACAACAAAAATGAACAGTAACAGACGGACGGACCAGAATAGATGGAACAAAACTGTGAAAATGAACAAAAATACATGGAGCAGCCAAAACAATCAGCACTCTGGGAAATAAAAATAAAAATGAAAGAGACAGCAAGGGCTCAGAAAGCAAGAGAGCCAAAGGGAAGGACAGGGACTTGTCCTTCAGAGAAAGACGGAGGTATAAAAAAGAAGACATAAGGTTAAAGAAATGGAGACAGATTGAGGAGAAAAAGGCCAATGTAGGTGGACAGGGAGAGGCTGAAAGAGAGTGAGACGGATAGATAGAGTACTACCAGATTAGATCTCGCGGTATAGTAGAGCTCCTCAACACAGTCCAGATAGGGCTCAGATTCACACTGGTCAGCAAGACAGAGCGAGAGAGACCTCAGTTAATACATTAACCTGGACTGATGGAGGGAATGGGGGAGGGGGGGTACACTGACACTGATGCAAGAGAGGATGATGGATGAAAAATGGATAAGGCCAAAATGGACTCTGAAGTCCATGGATCAGCAAGACAGATAAAAAGGGAGATACTGGAATCTTAATCTGAAGAGAAGAGGGGATGAATCGGGGTGTAGGATGAGAGAGGAAAGGATGGAATAAAGTGGTGTAGACGGGGGTTGAAAATCAGCAAAACTGAGGAGAGACATTAATAAATTACATGTATGTACCATTGGTGCTACGTGAAGCTTAAGAAATATAAAATGAATATAGATAGCTTTGTATATAGCCTCATTCAGTGAACCCATGAGACAATTAGTAGCCTCTGTTTTATTCCAGTGATATTATAAGTAGCATTTCTTTGAACTGAGACCACATGTTTCCTTAAGCCAGGTTCTTGAGTGTTGCTATGGGTGTGTTTGGTTTTTGTTTAGGATTACAAAAGAGGTTAAACATGACGAAAGTTACTCCAGCCGTTGTCTCTTTGCACTGTTTGCCAGAGTCTCTTTTGAGCAAAGATGCTACAGAAGGCTGCTGCTCATCGGTAATGATGTTATTAATAATATATAACAATATTAATGTGGTAATGACTTATTGATTTTAAAATGCTACATATAGCACCATAATCCTGAATGGACAGATCTTGGAAGGCTGTAAACCACACTGGTCAACAGGACAGAGAGAGACCCTGTGTTATTATATTACTTTCAAGGAGAGGGTAGAAACGGAAGGACAAACGATGAATGTAGACCTGCGCTGGTGACTATGTTTCGTAACATGAATCCAAATTGCTTGATAAATAGATGGAGGGAAAGAGAAAGGACGAAGGCCTTTTAGGATCGATGTCCTCAGCCGACTTGAAGGGAATATTTGGGGAGTTTGTGGAAAAAGTGCAAGTGCAAAGGAAGGACAGAAAAAGTGGGAGGGAGTGAGTGGAGGACTTTAACAAGACGCTGTGATTGTGAATGAACCCTGCACCATCCCATTTGTCCACAAGCGAACACTCCTTTCAGCAGTTCTAAAAGTGATAGGTAATAGCATAACCAGCTTTAGTTTCTAGAAAATCAACTTAACAAGCAACCACGGCTCAAAACAATGCATATGTTTTTTTTAAGTATTTTCACTCAAACATAAAGCAAAGATACCATATCTACCCTTACATTTCTATCCAAGCTGGTAGATATGTGTCCCATCCATCAATGTAAATAACAGTGTTTCACGGTTCACAGTTGTTTTTGTGTCCGTGTCAAAGGCTGCTGGCTGGCTGGCTGTCAGTCAGTGTCGGCACCATGCCGAAGACAGAAGGGAGACAGCTAATGCTTTATGCAACTTTATGCTTTCTTTCTGCAACTTTCAACTTTCTGCTGCTTATCTAGGTCAGAGGCTGTTGTTCTCCCAAGCAGGGTCGTCCAGCATTTACAGGGGGAGCCTGAGGCTTTCCAGGCCAGGTCGGACATGATTATCCCACAAGCATGTTCTGGTTCTAACCGAGATTTGGACATGGCCTCCACAGGAGGAATCCTGATCAGATGCCTTTACGACCTCAACTGGAGCCCTGAACCTAAAGGAGAGCCCTGCCACTCTGATCTCAATTCATCGGATTTCGCTCCTGCCTGCTTAAAGATTTTTGAACCTCGGCTGGCATAGATCGGGACATCATTACTTAAAATGCCTCAATTTTGAAACTGCCAGAGTAAATTATGTGGATGGGCTTCATGTTTGGTTCAACACAGATTGACAACAACATGGATTGTTTTGGGGTGCTTCCTGTGAGTAGGTGAGAATCAGCCATGCTGGTACCAGTGAAGTGACGACCACACAGACATACAGTACACTCACTCTCTCTCACACACACACACACAAAAGCAACAGCTAATAACTCACCGGTTCATGATGAGGTTCAGTCTCCTTTCTTAAGGGAGGATCAAACTTCACTTGACCAACTGAGAAAGATCAAGTAAGATACAGAGAAAGGGGTAAAAAACAACAACAGTAAAACACAGAGGGGAACAGCACGGGAAAGGGGAATACAGTAAACACAGAGAGTTAGAATGTTCTGGTCACTTCTGTTTTCTGTCTGAAAACATTTGTTAACGTTGACCTTGTGTATGAACTCACAGTTAATCTCTGACAGCGTCTTTCCCTCTCTGGCACTCCTGCTGGTGGAACGAATACGATGAGGAACAGACACCGGAGACTATCGGGAAAGGGAAACACACACACACACACACACACACACACACAGACACACACACACACACACAGACACACACACACACACACACACACACACACACACACACACACACACACACACACACACACACACACACACACACACACACACACACACACACACACACACACACACACAGAGTCAAAGAGCTGTTTAAAGAATATGCACAGTTTAGTAGTTAACATGCCACTTGGTATGATTACAATAGGCTTAAAAAACACAAAAAAACATAATCCCTCTGCTATTTCCTGTGGGTGGGATTTGATGACACAGCAAAACAGCCAGTCACACTCTGCAACCACACAAACAAAACATAGCAACGCAGCCGACAGAAAACACAAACCTTCCCTGGCAACAACATCAACGTTTCCCCTGAGTGTTGAAACTGTCCTCATGAGTCCCTGTAAGGTAACATTCCCTCTATACATATGCTAGAGGATATTCTTCGTCTCAGACTGCCACTCAGTACCTTGAACACATATGGTTTAGGTGACTTATGTGGCAAACAGCTGATCCCAACAGTCTTGGCATCACATTCTATCCACTGCCCTCTACTGTAACCCAGGCTGTGTTCATTTAAAGGTCCGATGGCATGAAAATGTCACTTTATGGAGCTTTTTCAACATTAATATGAGTTCCCCTAGCCTGCCTATGGTCCCCTGGTGGCTAGAAATGGCAATATGTGTAAACCGAGCCCTGGGTATCCTGTTCCGCCTTTGAGAAAAAGTAAACTCAGATGGGCTAATCTGGATTCTTCCCTATATGACGTCATAAGGGGAAAGGTTACCTCCCCTTTCTCTGCTTTGCCCATGACAAGCTGGTCAAGGCCACACCCCCACCCTCCACCTTGCCCCCCCTCTCTCCTCATCAATAGCATTTAAAGCTACAGACACAGAAATGGGACGTCCTAAGTAAAGCTCATTGTGGGACTGGCTCTAGTTGCTGTAAGTCTGCACCAAGGCTGAATTTCGGGACAGAGACTTCAGATACAGTATTAGGGGACCACTAAGGCCTATATAAAAGCATCCAAAAGCAGCATGTCATAGATACACTGAGTAGACTACTGTATGTGATGCTATTTGTTGGTTTCCTTTAGATATAACAGAAATATTGTTTCCATTACCATTATGTTTAGACGGTACAACTGGCCATTCACAGATTAAACCACAGTAGGCTGCCAGAGATAATGCATTTCCAAACTCTACTTGACTTCATGTCATCAGTATTTAATCTCAAGATTTAAACACATCCTTGTAGAATAGCTAAAACCACAACAACATCAAACCATGCCTGTGAAGCACTGGAAAAAAGACAAACCAAGACTATACAAGATGTCAATTTAAACCCACTCTTATAGGTGTAATAAAGTTCACAATCATAACACACAACTCATGGTTAGTACCTGTAATGGCAACGGTAGATGAAGATGGCTTCCATGGCTGACATATACGAGTACTCCCCACCCTTTTCAAAATGCAATCTGCAGCCCGTGTTTCCAAACCGCCAAATGGAGAGAAAAGATTTTGATCTTTTAATCAGAGCTGGGTAAAACAAATGTTGCTGTCTATTTTTTAGCTGCTCGGAGAAACAGATGGGCAGCCTTTACTGTACCACTGATCAAATACTTCAAATATTTCTCCGAACCTAAAAGTTCCCTATACTGAAGTCAGTGAGAAACCCTACCTCTCTAGCATTTAAGTGGACAAAAACAAACCACAATGTCCCTGACACTATTTGTTGGCAAATACAATTAGACCTGAATGTTGGTTTAGATGCATTATTCTAAGGAGTTTGATGAGGTCACATTTTGTTAGCCATCTTCATGAATTGAGCCATTTCTTTATCGGTAAGCTGCCGCCACAGAACTAGAATGAAAAGAGCTGACATTTAGTGATCTGCTAAGAATTAGCCAAAATGGCAATGATGTTGTCATGGAATTGAGTATAGCTTTTTTCAGTGGTCAGTGTGTGTCACTATGATATTCTAATATTAATTACAGCCACATAGAAATGGGAGTATTAGTGTTACATACTGGGAAATGTGTTTATTTGAGTTCTTGCAATGAGAAGATTGAGACCACTCTCCTGTGTGAGGTAAATACAGCCAGCAGGCTGCAGCTTAGGATAAAAACTGGAAACAGCTAGCCTGGCTCTGTCCAAAGTAACCCCTCCTAGAATGACAATTTACACTTTTTGTTTTGTACGGATAAAAAACAAATAGCTATAATGAGTTGATTAGCGAGCTTCGAGTTGCTGGAAGGTAGATTTTATTACCTTTGGACAGAGCCAGACTGGCTGTTTTCCCCCCAGACCTGAGAGTGGTATTGATCTCCTGAGCTAGCACTTGGCAAGAAAGCAGATAAGCGTATTTCATACTAAAATCATTGGCAGTGTGTTCTTCGTCAGGCCAAACATGCATGTGTAGGGTCTATGAAATGTTTTAAAATAGATTATATTCCATATTTTTTTAGTAAAGGTCACTACAACTGTGATTATATAATAACATCATTGTAGCGTTGTGATTATATCAAAATTATGATCATGTGCTTACTGGCATGTTGAGCTAAATACGCAACTGCCATGGTAATCCATCAACCGTCTGATAAATGACATGCCGATGCCAGTTTCCATGACAGCACCAGCAGACACCGAATTAAATGGAAATCCACGTTCTATTCATTCCGTTCTGCGGTCCTCCTCCAAGTGAAAAAACAACTGACAGTATCGTTCGTGTTAGAATGACATCACTGCAGACACCGCAGCCCAAACTGGTACCTTCCTACGGGCCGCAAAACGGGGTGCACGTCGAGCACCGGGGCTTATGGGTAGAAAATGACCCCTGTACTTAAACTGAGGAGGAGGTAGAGGGCAGGGGATAGGGACAAGAAGACAGGAGAAAAAAAGGAAGGGAGAAAGAAGGAAAAGAGAAAGGTAGAGAGAAAGGAGAAGTGCTACAAGGAGGAAGAGAAGAGGAAAGGAAGAAGAAAAGCAGAAGAAAAGAGAAGATGAAAGCCAAGAAGAGTGAAATGAGAGGAAGGGAAAGAGGGAGAAGGGCAAAGAGCAATAAGATGAGTCACATGTGCCGGGGAAAAGGCAGACTGAGGTTGTGGCGGGTGAATGGTGGTTGACAAAGAAGGAATTTAATGAACAAATGAGGAGACAGAAGGGATTTCACAATTTGAAGGGAAGAAAAAGAAGCAAGATCCAATAAAACCATAATCCCTACTCTGTTGAGCCGTCTGCAAGCTCCATGACACTTTTGTTTTTGAAAGAAAAACCTGAGAAGGTCAAAGGTTACCTCCGGTTCGGGGTCATCGTCATCAAAGTCATTGTAGGTGCTGTGGTCGGGGTTGTTGGCTTTGTCCAGCAGTTCTATTGCCAGCGTCCTGCTGAGAGGCTGGGACACAAAAGGATGCTGCAAGACAGCCACGAGAGAGCAAGAGTTGTGTTAAAATGACTTTTTGTCTGTGTCGGATCAATACTTAAATAACACAAAGGCATTCAAGTATTTCAGTAGGCACTGTGACAGGTGTTTGGTGTTTCACACAGTTGATTAACATTTAATCTATTAGCCAGCCCATTAATGGATGACTAATGGCTCTGGCACTAGCGAGAATTAATTTAACAGCCAACACCTTGTGATTAAATATTATCACAAGTAGATTTTATGCCTGGCTTCTGTTGTTTACATTTTCACAGTGGTGTTGGTCCAGTTACAGTGGGGCAAAAAAGTATTTAGTCAGCCACCAATTGTGCAAGTTCTCCCACTTAAAAAGATGAGAGAGGCCTGTAATTTGCATCATAGGTACACTTAAACTATGAGAGACAAAATGAGAAAAAAAATCCAGAAATTCACATTGTAGGATTTTTAATGAATTTATTGGTAAATTACTCGGTAAAAAAGGTATTTGGTCACCTACAAACAAGCAAGATTTCTGGCTCTCACAGACCTGTAACTTCTTCTTTAAGAGGCTCCTCTGTCCTCCACTCATTAACTGTATTAATAGCACCTGTTTGAACTTGTTATCAGTATAAAAGACACCTGTCCACAACCTCAAACAGTCACACTCCAAACTCCACCATGGCCAAGACCAAATAGCTGTCAAAGGACACCATAAACAAAATTGTAGACCTGCACCAGGCTGGGAAGACTGAATCTGCAATAGGTAAGCAGCTTGGTGTGAAGAAATCAACTGTGGGAGCAATTATAAGAAAATGGAAGACACACAAGACCACTGATAATCTCCCTCGATCTGGGGCTCCACACAAGATCTCACCCCGTGGGGTCAAAATGATCACAAGAACAGTGAGCAAAAATCCCAGAACCACACGGGGGGACCTAGTGAATGACCTGCAGAGAGCTGGGACCAAAGTAACAAAGGCTACCATCAGTAACACACTACGCCGCCAGGGACTCAAATCCTGCAGTGCCAGACGTGTCCCCCTGCTTAAGCCAGTATATGTCCAGGCCCGTCTGAGGTTTGCTAGAGAGCATTTGGATGATCCAGAAGAGGATTGGGAGAATGTCATATGGTCAGTATCGTGAGATTTTGAGTGAAAACCTCCTTCCATCAGCAAGGGCAGTGAAGATGAAATGTGGCTGGGTCTTTCAGCATGACAATGATCCCAAACACACCGCCCAGGCAACGAAGGAGTGGCTTCGTAAGAAGCATTTCAAGGTCCTGGAGTGGCCTAGCCAGTCTCCAGATCTCAACCCCATAGAAAATCTTTGGAGGGAGTTGAAAGTCTGTGTTGCCCAGCGACAGCCCCAAAACATCACTGCTCTAGAGGAGATCTGCATGAAGTAATGGGCCAAAATACCAGCAACAGTGTGTGAAAACCTTGTGAAGACTTACAGAAAACGTTTGACCTCTGTCATTGCCAACAAAGGGTATATAACAAAGTATTGAGATGAACTTTTGTTATTGGCCAAATACTTATTTTCCACCATAATTTACCAATAAATTCATTAAAAATCCTACAATGTGATTTTCTGGATTTTTTTTTCTCATTTTGTCTCTCATAGTTTAAGTGTACCTATGATGAAAATTACAGGCCTCTCTCATCTTTTTAAGTGGGAGAACTTGCACAATTGGTGGCTGACTAAATACTTTTTTGCCCCACTGTAAATGTCACATGCCATAAAGTCTTCACCACCAGACGCACACACTAGTGCAATTCATGCTATTGTAAAGTTTACATACTTTTATAAATAAAACAACATAATGGGCCCTATTTTGCACCCAGCGCAAGTGTCTTCGTTAGTTTAAGACTGACGCAGTTGTCAATTTCCCGTCCAGCGCCCGTGTCGTTTAAATAGCAAATGCACCTGCATTTGCATGCACCTTACAGGGAGGTGTTTAGGTGAATTCTTGACGTATTGCTATCTTGAGGCAGCGGGAAATGATCGCACCATTGACCAACAAAAACCTGGTCTAAAGTCAATAGTGCAGCATTTCATTGTTACTTTAACAGCAATTTAGTAAAATACACCTAGGCTCGTGCACACCGCGTACACACACACACACACACACACACACACACACACACACACACACACACACACACACACACACACACACACACACACACACACACACACACACACACACACACACACACACACACACACACACACACACACACACAGTTTACAGATCATAATAGCAATGCGCCAAGGTACAAACGTGCCTGGCTTTTAAAGGGAATGGGAGATGACACTCTGATTGGTTTATTGCATGTTATGCCCAAAACAGACCTATGAATTAATGAAGACACTAAGGACAACCCTTTTGAACCATGTGCCCGGCGCACAGACCCTTTTTTCTGCCGTCAAACTAGCAAAATTAGATTTGGACACACCCTAAACGCACCTGCGCCATGAGCTTCACGCCGTGTGCTTAGATCGTTGAAATAGGGCCCTTAGAGTGATTTGTTTGTTTTTAAGATATATTTAAAAAAAAAAAAAAAAAAATGTTATTGCTCACCTGCAGCAGTTTCTCAGCTGTGGGCCTCTTCTTTGGGTTCTTGGTGAGGCCCAGTTTGACAAAATGGTGAAAGTTATTTGTCCTGTAAAGAGAGGGAAAAAGAAAGGGTTAATATTTCAGTCTTGTAACCAGCAATGCACATATTTGATACAACTGGGTAATCTCAACAGTGCGTTTTTGGGATGTATCTCGGCTGAAAATAGTAAAGAAAGACAAGTGAGGGAGATAACAGAAATCAAGGACAGGGTGGTCTCTTACCACTTGACTTTATCTTTCAACTTAGGAGGCTGGAAATTACTCTTGGTCATTAAGAAGAGAGCCCTGATGAAGAAAAGAGAGAGACATATTTAACCTCAAGCCTTTACAGCGGAGTACTAGTACATAATGGTGAAAGAGCCTCAAACCACACAGTTATAATGACAAGATCAAACAGTGGAGCTACCACTGTAGCATGTAGGCCTCTCTACGCTATGGTACTTAATACAACATATGTTGTAATAATGCTATACTCTGTATAATAGAAAGTGTGTTACATTTACTGAGGACACCAATATTTATATGTACAGTATATATAACTTTTGTGAAAACAAGCATCACTGCTTTAAACACTGATGGAACGTCTCTGCTCCAATCACACTGTGTGGTAAGATTTACATGTTCCATATCACACATTAGCATGGCCCTTTCCTTTGTAATTCTAACATTCATCCACATCGACTGCAGGTCTCCACTCTGCTATCAGAGCCCAAACAGGTATTTCACACACACACACACACACACACACACACACACACACACACACACACACACACACACACACACACACACACACACACACACACACCTCATGGGGTGCAGGTCAAACATGGGCGGCTGTAGTTCAGCCAGCTCTATTGCTGTAATGCCCACAGCCCAGATATCACACAGCTGGTTGTAACCTCCTTTCCTCTCTACTGCGGCTACCTCTGGAGCCATCCTATGGAGAGAGAGAGAGATAGAGAGAGAGACAGAAAGAGGGCATGAAAAAAATATAATAAAAGAGGGAAAGAATGGGAGTAAAATGTGTTCTAATTTTTACCAAGTACTTAATCAGGTTAATTAAACCGCTACACACATGAGCAAAGTCAGAATTTTCTACAGGATTTTTCTCTAGCTGCCGCAACTGCACAACAGCAGCAGCCCTGTGGGGCCCCACCATGGTCCTGATGTTCACCTCTATGACTTTATCACGATTCTGCTTCTGTAGGAGCACCTCTTGGACCCAAAACAAAATGCTTTTTCATTCCTGCTTTGTTACGGTTTTGTAGAGAGGTGAATAGTCTGATTGTACTATAGCTGCACTGAGAATCATCAGCTAACGCAATAAACACGTGAAAACTGTAGAAACCACATTCTGGTATATTCCTGTTGCATGACCCATTAGACAAAATCCTTCATTCTGCCTGACGTCAGAGAATTCATTGAATTCCCACACTTTCCTCAACTGATTGATGGACTCTTGCATGCAGAAGAAAATTAAGATTCTATACATTTGCTCTGCCTGCATGCATATCCATATGCAGTATTAAGGGAGCTGATGGGGAAAAACAAGCACAAGTTACTAACCAGTACGGAGTTCCAATGAACGACTTCCTCTTGGCTAGGGTTGCTGTAATCTGGGCCGATACACCAAAGTCAGCTATGGAGAGAAAAAGGAGAGGAGAGAAAAAGAGGGGAAGGGAATAAGAAGGAAGAATGAGAATAATATAGGGGGAAGGGGTGACAGAAATGAAAAGGGAGAAAGAGAAGGAATGTGATGAGGGAGAAATACATTTTTAAAAGTGGGAGAGTAAGAAAAAAATGATTATACGAAGGGGGTACAGGAGAGAGACAGAGGAGAGAGGAAACCAAGTCAGTAAATGAGGCCATTCAGATTCAGTCTTTTGAAGTAGAAGGTACTTGCAGATGCTTTGCGGGTTCCACTCACCTAGTTTAACATAGCCGTTGTCTGTCAGGAGGATGTTGGCTCCCTGTCAGAGACAAACACGCCACGCATCAGGATCCAACACAAGATCTCACACCTCAGGTCAATTTAAATTAACTTCAGAGGCGCATTCAGCAGTGCAAGTTTATTGCAAAGTGGTTGGTCATTGATCAATGCAGCCTGCAGCTGTGATTCGATAATCATTTCCCCCTACACATACACCATCAGCTTTGTCTCAACAATAATTTGGGGATCAATTTTCATTTTCAACATCACTAAATGTATGTGCTCGTATTCTTTTCCTGAGTTTGATTAAAAAAAAAAAAAATTAAAAAAAATAAAGTATTATTTCACCTACCATTAATGATAATTAATGCTTAACAGAATTGCCAGAATTGAATTGAACCACTTCACTTCACATTAGAGCTGAAGATCTTTGCCAGTTTCTGACTTAATTTCTATAATTTTACACGGGCTCGGGCTTGCACTCCGGGTTGCGCGGTAAATGAGCGGTCAGTTGATGTTTTTCGATTAGCGCGAAAATGGATGCTGGCCGGAGGCTGGCCGGAGGCCGGCCTCTGGCGATTACGTTTTGGTTGCACCAGCAAAGAAAGCAAGGTCTGAGCCTACGTTAGTCATGAATAAATTATGTTAAACAACTGTATAAATTACTCATTCTTGACAAAAGGCAAAAGAGCTGTGTGCGTGCGCACATTTGAATAATGTCGGGCTGTAAACGGGCCCGGGCTTTTAAAAAGCTGTCAATCAAAATGTACTTGTCGGGCTCGGGCCTTGTCGGGCCGAACTTTTAAGGCCCGATTACAGCTCTACTTCACATACGTGTGTTGGACAAAATAACAGAAACAGCAGTATGATCTGAAATCATCTAATACAGTGGTTCCCAACCTTTTTTCCTTGCCGCCCCCCCCACTTATGTCTAAGAAAAGCTAAGCCCCCCCTCCGAAACCAAAGTTGAGGTAACTCTCGAGATAGAGCCTTACTTTCTTTTTTTATACAGAGGAGTTATCAGCACTTTTACGTTTCTCCGCCATGTTTCATTGATAAAATAGTGATGCCGTGGCGGCAGGAAAAAACGAGGATGATAGCAGCTAGCAGCTGACCTGATGACAGCAAGGGCCACAGGTTAAGAGGTCCCGGAGGTTTGGCCTACTAAGTAGCCTGCCTACAATTTTAAGCGAGAACAAAAATATATAGTTTTTATACAGACTTTTGTATACATTATATATTCTAGTGTATTATCATAATTTGTTTAACATGTGCAAATATTTTTTTTTACCTCAACCTCAATCCAGATAAAGACTTGCGCCCCCCCCATCTGATCTTTGCCGCCCCCGTCAGGGGTCCCCGGACCCCAGGTTGGGAACCACTGATCTAATACAACAACCTTGCAATAAACTTAGGACAACTTAAAAGGAAAAGGTGTTAATTCAATTGTGTGGCGATTTGTGAGGCTGTTGCCAATTGTACTGAATTACACCCTTCAAAACAGTAGGACACGATTAACAGGTGACTTGGAAAGGCCTTCATAATTTAAGGTTTTGCTGACATGCATATTCCATACCGTTCTTTCTCCAAACTCACCTTAATGTCTCTGTGCATTTTGCCTTTATTGTGTAGGTAGTATAAACCCTGTAAACAGAATCACACAGCAGCTAGTGTTATTGCCACTTGCAGAAAAAAAAGGAAACAGGGCAGTGAAAAACAGACTAGAGCTCCATTTTAAAATGCCTGTAAAAGGAGAAATTTAGATATTCCTCACCAGAAACAACTGTTGGTTAAATAAAAATCAGATGTTTGGGAGATTGGCTCAAAATACAGTTGGCAGCACCGACATATCATCCGTGTCTCTGACAGATGACTGGCTCCAGTGTACAATGCTAACACTCTGCAGTATTTCCTCTGTAACTTTATGCAGCTGTGGTGCTTTGGGGAATAATTCCAGTTTGGTCTCAATGTATGTCAAGTTTGTTTACTTCAAACTTATGTTTCTATTTAAATTGATACTATTTCAATTTTAAAATGTAGCACACAAATTTGATCTTGGGACCATGAAACATAAAAAAAATAAATAAATAAATAGATCAGGGTAGTTTTATGACTTCATGAATGTACAGCAAGTAGCCAACTCTCTTTCAGAGTCAATGACAAGTGTTAGCATGAAGCGCTGGAGACAATCAGCAGTTGAGCTGATTTTGGTGTCTATGTTCTCATTATTTCACCGAGAGAGAAATTGAAGTTTCGGCTAAGCAGAGTAGCAATGCCCCAATATGTGTGTCTTTGTTTATTCCCCCTTTCCTGATCAAAAATATAACTACACTGACATAAAACACACTGTATACGCTACCTGCAGGGTCTCCCGTGACACGTAGGCTATCTGTGACTCTGACAAAGGCCCGGTTACTGGAGGAGTGAAACAAGGGAGAGGCAGACAGAGAGAGAGCGAAAAAAAAAAAATGAGAGATGGATATCACAGAGTGAGAAAGGGTAAAACAGCAGTGTCAACATCAAAATGTTTGTTTAGGTGCATGTTGTTCTTACCGTGATAGATATCCTGCAGAGAACCTCCTCCACAGTACTCCATACTGATCCATAACTTATCTCTCCTGCACGCACACAGAGAACACCTTGTCAGTAAATCTTCACACACACACACACACACACACACACACACACACACACACACACACACACACACACACACACACACACACACACACACACACACACACACACACACACACACACACACACTTTCCCTTACACATCTGTCCTTCACTTTCTGACACATACCAGCTCATCTCTCTTTTTCCTTTCTCTGACACACGCACGCACGCACACGTGCGCTACAGTAAAAGGCTGCAATGTCATGCACATTGTACATCTGAAACACACACATGCACACACACTTACCGGAGATAACTGCCAAAATAGGCTACGATGTTGGAGTGTTTACAGTCCTTCATCATTATAATCTCTTGCTGGACGACAGCAAAGTCCTCACCTGGAGTAACAAGTGTACACACACATTATATGGCTATATTATTTGCAAAAGAAGTGAAAAGGAGTCTGATGAAGAAAAAAGGCGAGAGGAAAAAGATGACGAGAGAGAAAAAAAAAAGAAGAATGGTGACAAGTTTATATAGGGATAGAGAGGAAGATAAAGCAGCAAAAATGGAGATAAAGGAAATATAAAGAAAGATGAAATAACTCACCTGGTTCCAGTTTAATGACTTTGATAGCAGCCAGCTCTCCTGTGTTTACATTACGAGCCTAAAGAATGGACAGAGAGAAAACGAGTCATTGAATTACAGAAGCCAGGTTTTTCCTTTTACATAATGTTAAGGAAATCAGAAAATCCGGAAAAAGGTGAGCCTGGATCAACCTTCGCCACAACGCACTGTTGTTGATAAATCAGATACGTGCACGCGCGTATTCCTATTTTGTAACGTGAACAGTGTATTTCTGTTGACGACGGTCATGGAGGATAAAATTATTGCAGCTGTGATACCTTGTTACAGAGTTGTAAACTCCTGTCCACTTAAGCCTTCAAACTCATGGATCTGTTACTCAAACTAGCCTTCCTCTAACCAACATCCTCCACCGATGCAGTCCCTTGCGGAAGAGGTCATAAAGCTATGATAGAGACATGTGCATGGGGAAACAGCAGGCATGATGGGTAAGTGTAATTAATACTACAAAGAAATGTCAGGACAGCTGAATCCCATTTAGAACTGTTGCACAATTACCTACAATCCATTTGTCAGACACACAATGCCTCACCCTTTATCATACCGACTAATGCACTTTGGTTGCTATTAAATGCAGAATTTCTGTATCAGAAAAGCTTTTCAGCAATTTTCATTAAATTCGTATATCATTTACACAATTGAGATATCATCAGTGATCCAATTGCAAAATTACGTGACTTACATACATGCTCAGAACACTAATCATTCGATGTGTGATGTTGTTTGCAGACAGTTTAGCAAATTCCAAACACCAGAATTCATGCATAGCACATTCACAACTCATCCAAAACACACACACACACACACACACACACACACACACACACACACACACACACACACACACACACACACACACACACACACACACACACACACACACACACACACACACACACACACACACACACACACACACACACGGAGAAGTGACAGAGGAATGTATGGACTTCAACAGGAAATCAAGACAGTTTTTCCTCTATTCCTGAAAATCTGACATTTGTCAAAGAAAGCAGGGGTTTTGCAGGACGCTGAGGCTGATTTTCTATAAATAGTCAGCTGTGTTTACGTTTAGCAGCAGAGCTATTGAGGCGGGAGAGGAATTCTATGTGAAATATTCATGAATAAAAGATGGTCTTTCAGAGAAGACATGAATTGCTTCTCTCAGGCCAAGAATGTGCAAGTATGACTGTGTGACATTGCAGAAGTGTGTGTGTGTGTGTGTGTGTGTGTGTGTGTGTGTGTGTGTGTGTGTGTGTGTGTGTGTGTGTGTGTGTGTGTGTGTGTGAGACAGAGAAAGAGACGTTTTAAGTTAACTGATAAAACCACAAGTTTCAACATGAGAGACAAAACAAGAACTTTAATATCACCAACAGCCTGGGAGTAATGTGTCATGTCTCGAACACTTCTAGTCTCAATGCAGAGACCGATAGAAACAAAAAACACCCCTTCCTACCCAGATCTTGGCTGCAGCCTCACTTGCATATTTATACAACATTCGAGAGAAAAAACATGACATTTTACATTCTGTTGTGTTCACTTTATTGGGACGCTGTAACATAATGCAGGGTAAACTTTCTGTTTATAAGAACATCCATCAAGTCCCATCCAGAAATGTTCTTTCAAATCAAGACTTTTCAGCAATGTTTCAGGTTTACATTTACAAATTACGATATATTAAAAATGAGGGCTCTCTTCTCTATTCTCAGTTGTTTGTCCTAACGGAATTGATCTCCAAGACTACACTACTTATACTAAAAAGTGCTGGGGGCTCTCATCCCAGTGTACTTGAAGTTTAAGACTATGTGCAGTATCAGTCATTCGGGAAAGTGTCTCCAAACTTTTGACTGGTACTGTACATGTAATGTCCTGGTCAACACATTCTCACTCCGGTCGCGTAAAATACAGATGCTTGGTCAGGTGCCTTTGGCGTTGTTATTGACGCTAAAAGTCTCCTATATGTCCTAGCGTCATATCTAAACACGCTTTATCTAAATGTGCTTGGTCGAGACTATTGGCGTCACTTTTGACACAATTAGGTTAAGTAAAAGGTTGTGGGTTGGCTTACGTTTCCATGACACGCTGGCCAAGAACGGGATGGTTGGGTTCAGGAAAAGAAGAACGGGGCGGTTGGGTTTAGGAAAAGAAGAACGGGACGGATGGGTTTAGGAAACGTGACGTGGGACACGATCCCATGTCTGTGTTGTTTAACCCATCCACCACCCCAACCAACCTCCCTATGCAGATTTTCATACCACTCGCTACCGTAGTCGCTCTTAATGCTACGTCATCTTCAAATGCCGTGTAGCTGCTGCTCTCCCTGTGCGTTCTACACACACACTGAAGGGCGCTTTTTTCACTGCCCAAATGTCCATATTTATGAGGTTGGAGTGAGAACGGGTTGTCCTGTCGTGGACCTTTTGTTAGGCTACGTGTCTTTTCCAGTCTTTCTCTCTTCCCTCATTTCCTCTAAGCTCTTTGCTCTTTTCTACAGTATGTAACAGGGATTGACAGCAACGGTTGACCGGTTGCCCTTTGCAACCGTTTTGTTGTCATATTTTTTTTGTTTAATATATAAAAACAAATCAAAACTTGCAAAACTGGAAAATTTATTTCAAAAGAAGTCAATATTTTATTTGGTTGTCTTCGTAAATTTTAAACACTACGTTCGTGCGCAACACAACATTTCAGCTGTTGTGGGGCTGCTTTCTACACACGCGCATTTGCCGTGAAAAGATAAAGGCAACACAATTTTCTGTTCACGTTAATGGCACATGTTATAATCCGGTGCTAATATGCCACCGGTGCGGTATCTACCGGACCAAATAGAGACACGGATTTCGGTGCCACTTAGCTAGCCAAATGTCTGCGCTGCTCTCCGATGTTCCGAAACCCACGTTAGAGGCAACAGAAACATCGCTGCATGTCACTCTAGTTATCACTAGTAACACGTTACACAGCAGGTAACGTTAGCCTACCATTAGCTACAGTAGTAACTGGATTAAACACGGTTAAAATGCTGACAGTTAAACGGTGTAAAAGTGTGACTGTATTTCACTGTAGAGGATTCCAACAGTCTGCCACTAAAGCTATGAGCTAAAAGACACAAACTAGCACTGGTCACTGCTGTTGTCTGAAAAACAACACAAATGGGACAAAATGTTGCGTTTACTGGTAAACTGGTAAACCTCGTGGTGCATTCAAAGTTATTGTAAAATACCCTTTTCTCATCTGTTCCCCCCCTTTCTTTTAACAGCAATTTACTGGTGAAAGAAGTAATTATTGTTAAAAATGATTGTTATTACATTTTTAATAACCATATAAATTCCCCCCTTTTTTGAGCTGATCCAAAAATTGTCCGATCCGTGACTCAAAACAGTGATCCGATCCGTGAGTTTTGTGATCCGTTGCACCCATATTCGAGAGGGATGGGAAATTATATTGCAAGCCATTATCTCATTGTTTCATGATTAAAATGTGTGGTATAGTTACATAAGAAATGAATTGCTCTAAATATAGGCAGTATAAAACATGGCAACCATATTGTCAATTTCGGCAACCAAAAGCTGATGCCTGGTTGCCAAGCCGGCAACCACTTTCAAAAGCCTTGAGCCCTGTGTAATACAAAATAAATGACAGAAAAATACTTAAAAGTGCTGCACAATAGAAGGAAAAAGTTAAGCTATAATTAAAGGAAGACTTGCAGCACTGGCTTAATCAATGCTCCTACCCTATTATAGTATCAACATGAGAGATTTTGACAAATTATGTCAAATTCCATTTAAGTTTTCTGCGATACAGTGATGCATAATATGCAAACGGAACTGCATAGTCAGCATGAGCAGTAATAGCCACCATGGCTTAAGGGGGAAAAAAGTGGCACCAACAGAAACTCAAATTTCACCAACAAAGCAGTGGAGTACTGCAGAGGACTGCAGAAACACAATAGCGATGAGAGGATAAAATAAAACAAAGAACTCAAGGACAACCACGGGAAAAACAACTGTACTACCAAAATTAACCAGTGATATTAAAGACAATAACACATTTGTGTTTTGTTTAGTCTAACAGGGAGGCAAAGATTTAATTTTGAAAGATAAAATGATAAAATACAGAGGCAAAGGAGGAATTACAAGAGACCTACCCACACAAAAGTAAAGCCTTTAGGGCTGCTCAATTATGGAAAAAAATATAATCACAATTATTTCGGTCAAAAATCACGATAATTTAACACGATTACTTGTTGACTTCTGGAAAGATGTTGCAATTACTGAACTTCAAAAACAGTGGAAAAAGTTAAATAAATCAACAGTAAAAAAAAACAAAAAAAACATACAACTGTGAAATTTACCTTAATACTTTTCCTATTTAAACTTTATTTTTTCCATTCAGAACACGAGAAAATAAGAGTTTACTTGCAAAACGTAATGAGCTAAAGAATTGTTTTTCTCGATTATTCTGTTTTTCAGAATCAGAAAGGGCTTTATTGCCAAGTACGTTGCACATAAAGGAATTTGTCATGGTGTTGTTGGTGCATGTCACAAATTCAAATATAAGAAGGATAAAAAGAATATAAACAATATATAAACATATATAGAATGTATTAGTAACGATAAAATAAAGTAAATAAATAGTAAAATAAGTTAAATAGTAGTAAAAAGGAATGCTACAGCAGAGTAGGTACAGTGGCATGAGCATTTTGTGATCATTGGGAGCCAAAATCATAATCACGATAACATTTTGATTAATTGCACAGCCCTAAAAGCTGTGGCGGGAGGGAGGCGAGACAAAGAGACGCAAAGAGAAAAGAAGCCAAGAGAAGCCGAGTGGAGACCAGAGACAGTGTGTCTTCAGTCAGCAGACAGACCAGTGATGACTCATAGCGCTCAGTGCCACCACTGTTGGCCTGACTTAACTCGACTGTTGTGACCGTCCGAGAGGTTTTAGGTTTGATCACCAACTAACCAGCAATGAAACAAATGGTGCTGCGCTCATCTATGCTAATCAGAAACAACTAGTACGAAACATTCTCACAAACATTCATGCTTAATCAAACTCAACCTTTGTGCCAATCAGTGGGATTCCTAAAATGTTACAGTCCATCAAATCCAATTAGTGTCCTTGTACAAATAAATGGGCTTTTCAGTGTAATATTGAAAATGCCACAACACAAAAATGCTACCACACAATCCATCATTCCCTGACATTTCAGAAAAATCCATTCAGTTATTGCACAATGACTGAATAAGCAATGATCTAATAAATGAGCAAACAAAGGAACCACTGAATAGAAAGCGGTTTGTTATTAGTTATATTCAATGGTTGGAAAAACAAAAAGCAAAGTTTATCTGCTCATTTTAATTTATTCTCGGTGAGAACTCCAAACCTTAAATGTCATGTAAATGTATGACTGATGATATCACCAGTACATTAACACAGCATGGGAGCCTGACTGTTACATGTTGAGGCACAGATTACTGGGTGTGATGGTGACACAGGCCAAGGGGGAAGTAATTAGGGATGCGCTGTATGTACTTGGGAATAGAGCGGTATACTTTAAAGAAATGCTGATACTTCGAGGATTATAATTATTTATTTAACAAAACAGTCCAAAATTCTCAGTTGTACATTAAGTTATAATAGTCAAAAAGTATGATTTAAATAAGAAAAAGTCACATCTGAAAGGAAAAAAAAAATAAAACATCAATGTGTCAATGTGAGCAAACATTTAATGCCAACTTCCGGTACTTTAGGAACGCATTTTTGTCCGGTACCCAAAAACAAGGGGAAACAAAATGTAACAATTTATCCCAACTTAAAAAATATTAAATGGCTGGACTGATTTCTTGTGTGGTTATTTCTTGTTTGTGGACTGCTTAATGTTTTTTTGGGTTCATCTGTCCAGATTATTTTGTTCTTCTTTTTGTCTAAAAGAGTTGATTTGTACAAGCCGATTGAGTTAAACATGGACACTGATGGATGCAAATTAAATTTCTATTATGAATAATGAAAATGAAGAGGGGGTAGGACTAGAAAAGTTCTCAACTTCTTCCTAACCCTTTTGAACATGAACAATATTATTCGAGTTGCTTAGTTGTTGCTATTTGTTTCAAGAATTATTTATTAGAAGCAAATGTTTTACTTTACGTTTGTATTTTTGTTTTGTTAACATGTTCAATAAATTGACTAAATAAAAGATTAAAAAAAAAAAACTGTTTAGGTGTGATACCCTGCCCTACATGGGACATTTGACCTAATAAGAATTAACTAAAAAAAAGGGACCAACAAATGAAGAAATGTACAGTTTCCCTCAAAGCAAGGCCATGTATTGTATTGCCAGATCAGCAGTAGCCTTATGAGGGCTTCTACAGTACAACGCAGTAACGAAGAAACTTAGCTATTATCCATCATTAACACCTCCATTAGGCTGCGCGTGTGTGTGTGTGTGTGTGTGTGTGTGTGTGTGTGTGTGTGTGTGTGCGTCATATCCTCAGCATATGGCCAGCTCAGTGGAGGATCAGTGTGGCATTTCACTCTCTCCTCTCTGACCATGAAAAACAAACAAGAACAGCCTAAGCAATAGCAGCTCACCATGCTAATCAGCCCACTCAGCTTGAGATGTAATCCTGCAACTTCTGTAAGAACATACAAGGGTGCGCCATTTGATTTTATTCTAAGGTTGTTTCTTTTATCAATCAAGTCACAAAATCAGCTTCCTACCATCTTCAAAATATTTCTAAATCAAGGGGCTTTCTGTCAAAAGCAGACACTGAAAAATTGACTCACGCATTTATAACAAGTAGATTAGATCACTGTAACGGTCTGTTCACCGGCGTCCCGAAATCAGCTGTGCAGCGACTATAATTAATTCAAAATGCAGCTGCACGCACTCTGACTGCAACAAAGAAGTTTGAACACATTACACCTGTCCTTAGACTTTTACACTGGCTCCCAGTCAAGGCTAGAATTGATTTCAAGATTCTGCTCCTATATTATAAAGCTCTTAATGGCCTTGCAGCTAGACATGCTCGTTAGATATGAACCAGCAAGAACCTTCAGATCCACAGGCAGCGGCCTCTTAACCATGCCTCGCTTTAAAGTAACACTAGAGAACTGTTCCCGCCTCGGACCACCTACAGGTTGGAAGCGGAATTGTCCATTACATTACATTATGCAAGTTTGCCAGATCGGGTAGCGCGAGCTGTAGTTCCAGTGAGACAACCTGTAGGGGGACCCAAGCGGGAAAAGTTCTCGTGTTGCTTTAACTCGAGAGCAGGGGAGGCTGCTTTCTGTGTCTATGCCCCAATGATATGGAACACCCTGCCAGTGGAACTGAACACTTTTAAAAACAGGCTAAAAATCCTGCTTTTTACAAAAGTCTATGAATAAAAAAAATATATAAGTTTGTCGCTGTTCAATGCTAATTTTCTAGTTTGTGTGTGTTCTTTACGTTTTGTATATTTTTTACTCTGTTTAATTGAGAAAAGTTGTATTGCATGTCGCTTTTGTACAAAGAACATTGTGTTACATTAACTTGTATGAGATGTGCTATAGAAATAAAGTTAGATTGATTGATATATAGTCCTTTTCATTTTGTCTTAACAAAACTATTGTTAATTCCCTACAGATCTGACAAACTTCAGTAGTATTTATATTTAATCCTATGTAACAGTATTCTATAGTATAATATATCAGCTAGATGGACTGATTTTAATTGTGTTCCTTTGTGATTCAATGTTATGTAATTCTTCAGACTTTTTTGTTTTATTGGATTGTGCATAATAAATTGACCGATATATTGTCAATAAAAATTCTATATTATACAGACGGTTAACTCTGTATGGACATGAGTTAGTCTTTGTTGTGATACAGCAACTGTATGCAACTTTTCACTAATCTATGTACTTTGTTTTATACGTATTACATAGTTTGTATAGAAATGTATAAGAATACCTTATGATAACCTATAAAAACTTCCTTTTGGTAACAAAAAAAACAAGGGGAAAAACAGAAAAATATATAAATATTTTATATACATGGAAGACATTTTAAAAAGCACACTGATGGTAGGGCTGCACAATATATAGTTTTTTAAATTGTCATCGCGATATCAACTGGCGCAATAAACATATCATGAAAGGCTGCAACATATCCCAAAAGACACCTGAAAAAAGTTGTGTTAGTTGTCAGAAAATATCAGTAGGAAACTGCACTTTAAAATGTCACTTTTTTAGTGGTGCCTTTTATATTCAATTCACTGTTCAATTTGCTGAATAAAAGAATGTTGGAAATGATTTCCTTTCGTTTGTTTACAATTCAACAAGCAGTTTGTTGTATTTTAGCAAAATACTGAAAGCAGCAGAAAGGCAGAACTGAGTACACTTTAATATCTGTTTATCGCCAGTAATATCGTTATCGCTATATTCAACAACGTTATTGCATATTTTTCTCATATGGTGCAGCCCTAATTGGTGGCTCTCTCATCCAGGCCACCTCCTCTCCTCTCATGGTCTCATATGTTATTTAGGACAACTTGGAAAACTTGCCTGCTGAACTTTCCGTTCAGATAACAATCTCACGCTTACCGTTTTTCTTCTAACAATTTCTGACACTCACATATATATATGCAGGAGCAGCCAGAGCTTTCTACTAAAAGCCACCGAGCAGCTCCATTACAGTGAGTCAGGGTGTTAAGGAAGGCCTGGGGCAATAACTTCTGCAGTAGTTGTTCATTCACTCCATCTGACAAGATTTTTCGAAAGATTTGCAGTGACCATTCAATCACAACCATGCTTCTCTGGGCTTTAAGATAGCCAATGTACAGTATCAGGCCATGCAGCAATTGCATTTTGCTTGTTTTATTGCTTATTGACATCACATAGTGACATGCATTTCTAATGTTCACATTACTACTGTTGGGTACTTCAGATAAAATAGTCAGTCATCACCTTATCATCATCCACCTTATCTGTTGGTTAACAAACTTCTAAAGCTTATAGACACCTTCAAAATACATTGACACCAAGCTAAAGACAAAACACTTCTTCTTAGTTTCCATCATTTTTTAAACATTTTGAAATAGATTTCTCCACAAGGCTTCGGCTTAAGCAACCTGCACCATACACAATCAGCCAAAAATGAGCACACCGCCGAGGTCTCCTATTCAAAGTAAAGCTTCTTCTTTTTTAACGCCATCATCTCATTCCTTCATAGGAACCAAGGGGTCAACAATTGGTGGCTATCACCCACATGCAAAAAGTGTCCTTTAATTAGTATATTGAGTTTAAAGCATGATTCTTTAGTAATCATTTGTATAGCAAAAATGGTAAAGGCACAACTCTGCAGCTTGTTTTCCCAGAAAGCTTAGTCTTACCAGCTAAACCATTATCAACATATGGCCCCCAGAGGGGAACCGGTGAGGCGAAATGTACTAAAGTGTTTTTAATTAGCACACCTGTCTTTCAACAAAATAACCACCCACTCAAGCAAAACACCCATTAATGCGCACACGCATGCAAGTATTCATCTACCCAGAAGAGTCATTTAATCCAACAGTCATATTGAAATCCTTCTTTATAAAGCAAGTGATAAGCTCTACCAATAGCAATACATTGACATTAGTTTCCAATACAACTCAGCTGGGCTGAAAGGAAATCACTAAAGTGGAGCTGCACTGCAAACTAGTGAAATCAATGACAGAGGCACAAAATCACCGCGCTACTGTCCAATGCAGTTTATTTATGAATTTATTTCTTTATGCAGTAGTTTTGAAACAACTTGAACTCATCACCCTACTAGTTTTAAATACTTATGTCACATAACATTCTTGAAACAAGGTTGCAATTGGTATTTTAAAACTAACAACTAGGGATGGGCGATATGGCCTAAAATCCATATTGCGATATACATTGCAGCCTTCACGATATATAAATTATAATAAACCATTTCAGAACAGGTTACATAGACCCTAAGGAAAGCCAAACTGCTAAATATATTTTTTTAAAGAAAGAAACCTAGTATGTAGTTTTGAGAACATTTATTGTGCAAAACTGTAATAATACAACATGATGTTGCAGATAATACACTAGTTGCAGAGACTTTAACAAAGAAAAAGCTTAAATGGGGTTCTTTTCTTTAGTGCAAACCATTCTAAAAAGGCACTACACTTAGTTTAAGTCCTTGGTTCTTAAATGCCACGCAAGATGCAGAGAACAGGAAAAACTGGTGTCTTTTTAGTTAAGGAACAGACACTGTACTGAAAATACTTTAAGTATTAGGTAAAGAAAATTATTTTGTTGCGTTGCAGCCGGTTGCAGCTCGTGGCTCTAAATTTCGCGGGGTAGATGCAATATAATTAAAATCTCTATCGTAGGCCAATTTTGTCTGGTTTATATTGCATGTTGTTTCTATCGCCCATTACTACTAACAACTCTGAAGTTCTACCAAAGTTACATGTTTAAGGAGACAAATGTGACCGATTCTCTCTCCGCACCAATGGCGTTCACATTTGGTGGCAGCCTGTGAAGTCACATACCACACACTTCACACATTCCTACTACACTGACCCACCCAAATTGTGTGTGTGTGTGTATGAATGCATGTGCAGTGTGTCTAGTTGTAGTTTCAGAGGAGTCAGAGAAAAACTCAAGCAACAATAGTCAGACATAAACATTCCTGCCACCTTTGATTGTTCACGTGAATGTTTCCTCAGAGGCCTTCAGCTGGTATTAAACAATTATTTAGTCCAAGCCATGTTTGAGCACTCCCAACTCCATCACATGAGCACACAATCTCAAAATAGGATTTGACACTTGTGCTAACATGGTGCCAAGATTTTCAACCTGTTCAGCAGCAGAGTTGTAGCCCTGGCAGAGGTATGAACACCAACGTGCTCAAAACAAGCCTCAAAGCCTTAATCCCTTTCTGGTAACTTAGAGATGAGGCACCTGCTTTATGTTTACTCTAGTTTGTCATGCTAATGCGAATATAATTCATACTAAATCCATATTAATTAGTGGCCGTACCTTTGTTTTCACACAAGCCTTTATTACACCCCCCCCCCGTCTGCTTTATAGTGAATCATGCACAAGTTGAAGGAGCTAATGGGATTACATTTCACTGGATTGTACCTCGATTGATTAATTAAAATACAGCCTGGTTGAAAGAGGAATTCATTTGTTAGATTTAATGAGTCAGACCCACTGATTGACAGTAGCAGCTCCTCTATCTAAAGAGAGTACAACCTGCTGAGGGGATGTTTTCCAGTTCAAATGCAGCTGTAAATTATTTGTGTTTGCAGCGGACGTCCCACAGACTTCTTCACCTGTCACACCATTATTTCTATTGTGTTGACCCACCCTGCAGAGAGTCATACCATTCACTTATTGTTGCAGACATTGTGTTAATCGCTTAGGCTAGGCCTGGTACAGTATGTGTTAAAACAGCAAATACAAGATACAGGATATTGTATTAAACTTGATTGACATGGCTCACTTTCAATAGCTGGTTATGCCCTAAACTGCATAGGCTTGGCCATTCGTTTACATAGGTGAAATAAATTGCTTTGAGCAGGAGATACACGTCAGTTTTGACAGTCTATGTAGAGGAATTACTGTAAAATATTTCACTTTAGGCTGTGAACACATCTGTACAACAACACATATTAGACTGCACTTCCTAAAAAGAAGGATAGACTTTTTACTGAATTGAACCACTCTTAATAAGACCTTAAAGTAAGTCTACACTGAACACCATTACTTGATTGAGGGCAAAGTGATTTGCTTGTTAACAGGCCTTTTGTAACATTAACAGAGAAACCAAACGTAATCCCCCGCTGCCTAACTCTACAGTGGATGAATGTAAAATGACTTCAGAGGGCTATTTTTACAGCTGCATCTGGTTTTGTCTCTTGCCACTACGGCGTGTCATTAACTACTGTGTAACTATGCTAGTTATCAGTATGTCACTGCACCAGTGGCACAGATACAAATTCCATTCCAGTACATTAATCGTACTTGGCAAACAGAAAACAGAATCCGAAATTTCCGATCTGAGGCCAAAGAGGATTTCAGGAACCTTGCTTTGCTTCAGAGCTATTGTGAATGCAGGCTGAGGTCTGTATCCACCTCAGTGAGCAAACAACTGGAGGAACAGCGACAAAAACAGGATGGTTTTGGGCCAGCAGATTTTTAATTGTGACTCTAAAGCCATATGTCATCTGGTTTTGTTTGTGTGTTGTGCTGCAGGCTGCCGGACTAGTGTGAAACAATAGGACATGAGCGCACGCACACACGCACCCACAAAAGGAAGTGAAGATTCTTGCTTTCCTGGACCACGGCTGCCCAGCTGTGCCACACACACACACACCAGGGTCTCGCCAGAGGAAATAGTTAGTCACCACATGTATTACTGTTGAGTAGTTCAATCTTGTATTAAATACATTAGAAGCATGAATACATACACAGAAACCCTCATACTATTTTTTGCTTTAACGAACTCGAGATGAAGGCCTTCGTGTCCTGAAGATTTCAATGCATTTTAATGGGATTTGAATAGGAAATTCTTCCCCAAATGGCCAAATGTACTGTTTTATCATGTTATTTTTTTATTTACATTGATAACATGCACCAAATAACCACGTCAGCTTTGGGATAGTTGGGTAAACTAACTTAAAAAGAGTTTTAAAAAGTGAGCAGGCATAAACAAACGCTGTCTGGTAGCATTGCTTGCCCCTTACGTGCGAGTCCAAAAATACCCAGATGCCTGGCATGTTTCTAGAGTACACACTGCGACTGAAATTGATTTTTCATTAACTGATCTCTATCCCCACTGAAGGCCGTTGTCTGCCTCTACTTCCTCAATCTGAAGCCACTGTCACCATGAGAAAACGAGTCAGTCGTCCTATTTAAACGTTTAAAAAGTTACGCCAGATCCCATGCATTGGTAAATACTTGGCCTGTGCCACGTCTTCTGAAGCACGGAGTGTGAGGGCAGTGATTACAGCAGCACCAACAGATCAAGTTTTCATATAGAGCAACATTACAAGCTGATACTGGCATTTATTGAAGCTCTTCTGAAGCAGTCTAAATGACAGGTGACTGCAAAAGAGGAGCGTCCTGTCTCGTACTCCGCCCATATGAAGTGACAACTCAATACAATTAGTATACATTTAATATCATAGCAAATGGGCCATTCATAGTTTGCCTGACTCATCAACGTCAGATATTTGTCTTCCCCAGTTGGTTTATTTTTCTTTGGTTTTCAAGCATCACACACCAGTCAGATAACATGCTGTGTGGAGTTTACTGGCATCACGTTACATCAATTCTCCGTGTGGACATTTAAATCACTCAAACTTAGGGCTGGGTATCAAATAGCCTTGTAACCGAATTGCCTCTAAAAGTATTGAGTATCAAAAAATGCCTTGTCATTCAATACCCAATTTCAATACCTAAGGAGTAGATCTCTTCAGAGGCAGTGAGCCAATAAGCACGCAGCATGCTTCTACCAAGATCTAATAACGCTGGTGATTGGCTGTCTAACGTTACACGTCGTAGAAGCAGGCAGGAAAAATTCTACGTCATGCGCAGAGATGGGGCTCACGTAGTAGGAACTGAAAAATAGATCAAAAGATTTATTTATGTTTTAGAAAATTGGTTTAAAAAAAAATTACCGTTTACACACCGGTATCAAAGTCAATGTATTGGTATCGAAAATGTTTGAACGACACCCAACCCTACTCAAACTGCTACTTCCTAGTGGCGTTTTAAGCCACAGACGTGAGAGGCAGCCTGATGCAGCGTTGAAAACTGGAAATCACTCAGTGCTGTCACCTCCAATACGAGTGGAGTAGGGTGGCTTTCTTCCAATATCGACACAAAGCTAATGATTTGTGTTTAGGAGTAGTAGGCCTAAATTACACGTGAACATGTCTAGTTGGTGTTATGTACACAGGACTATGATGAAAGGTCAAACTGGTATTGTAAAGTTTTTCAGGAATCACTCTTGGATTGTAAGTACAATGATAATCAATACAGTGTGAAATATATATTGGACATTGGGTTGGGTATCGTTTGGATACCCAACCGGTATGCCGAACCGGTACTTTTAAAACGATTCCGATTCCTAAACAGATTCTTGAAAAGCTGAAAAATGACATGAGTTTTTTTTAAAGGAAAATTATTTAAAAAATTTAACATAATATATTTTAAACGTTTTAAAGTACTTAAATATGTAATAAGTAAACCTAGGTCACCTTGGCTGTGAAATACAGCCACACTTCCGACCGCTTCGCTTTAGGAATTTTAAATGCACTAAAAGCTAGCTAGCTAACGATAGACTAGGAGAGCAAGTGTAATATGTTTACTAGCGATCACATGCAGTGAATGCTTAATATGCTTTTACGTCCGTTTCGGAGCGACAGAGGGAAAATATTTCAGTCGACACATTAAGTGGAACCATAATGAGGAACCAAAATTTGCGTTCTAATCCGGTCCGATTCCTATCGGTTGTGTAGGGTTTCGGTACCCAACCCTAATTGCATAGCCCTAAATGCTGTATTTTCTTCTCTCTGTTTTTACTAGACAGCCTCAGGGGGTCTGTAGAAGTCAACCCTGCCTCGCCCTGCCTTAATGAGCAACTAAAGAATTTCATTAGTCTGAGTTTCAATGGAGAGATTTGGTGGTACTGATGATCTGAATGCTTTTGACGTATTTTACTCCGTGGAAAACATTTAGTCCACAGGTTAATCTTCGGCATGAATTTAATCATGAAAATGGCCCAGTTTATTGAAACTATCAGCAAATTATTGGTATCTGAAAACAAACAAACTGATCCCTCCCTTACAAAAGAAGATACCACTTGACTGTACCCTATAACATACCCTTTGGAGGATCAACCCTTCAGTCTTGTGGTCAGGAGGCCCGTCACGCTATCAGCCAATCCTCCTCCTTCACTTTTTAACTAATACAGACAAAGAGGCTACAAACAGAGGAGAAAACAAGCTAGCTAGGGTTCACACTTTGTTTCCTGCTCAAACATTCCTATCCAAGCCAAGCCACATTTCACAGAGCGGTAGAACCAAATATAGGCATCAATGAGGTTTACCAAGTACCCTGGTGCTTAGATTGACATCCTTTAATCCAGAGCTTTTAGGTTTGAGCCCCCAAGTGTCCATCAACAAAACCCCCGTTGTTACTATGTACTATATCACGTAACATCAGCTACAGAACAATTGTATTCTCAGCTTTATGAATGGATGCATCAACAGTCTGCACAATTGAAGATGTCTTACTTATCCTGTCATGATTATGTATAATCGATTACATGTTTTGCTCCTTTTTTAAATGTTTTTACATTAGTGCACATTAATCAGATTGGCACTGTGACAGCTAGCAGGTGAGTTAGCTCTGAAATCCTGGCCTGCTGAAGTGATCCTGTCAGACCTACAGTATCTGCAACAAGATTAGCTGCAGCAGGGATGGATACAACATGGAAACACACACAAAGTAAGACAAGGTAACAGGGGTTTTGTTTTGGGATATACTTTTAGAATTAGTGGCATCTTTACATTCAAAACGACTGGAAATCGTTCATGTCTCGTCTTTAACATACATTTGTATTCCTGTAATTACCACAAATAGCCTAGAGGTTAACCAAACAGCATAGAGTCCTGTTACAGTGTTTAATGAATCTTCAATCTGCGAAAAGCCTCTCCCCCACTCAGCGGCGAAATGAAATACCTCAATAAAGTGACTGCAGCACAAACAACAACAAGCTAAGAGTTTGGATGTTTAACTTGCATAACCTGACTGATATACTATAGAGAGCTGATGTCCAAACCCATCAAGGATGAGGCATCAATAAGATCTCAATACTTGTTTTAATAGGCTACTCAGAAGTGTGCTTCTCTTGAAGGTATCATACATTGTTTTTTTTAACTGATATGGTGGGAATACAGTATCCTACGAGGAGGACTGTACTTATGTATATTGGGCCCAGCTGTGGATTTATAGCAACCCCATCTTGCATGGATTGCATTTGTTTTTATGTCCTGCAGCATAACTTAACCGTTTTCTGTGATATTATTAATTTTTCATGACCTGTAACAGCCTTGCTGTGTTTCTACATTGTATTCCACTAAGTTGTGTTGTATGATTATGACAATTACAACTGTTCTATGTAACATATAATAAAAATGGTGATACCCCAAATGACAGTGTTGGAGTTAGGTTATACTTCAGGAACTGGCTTCCCTTGTGTAATAACTGTACCAAGCAGAGTGAAAATTGTGAATTTCCCCTTGCGGGATAAATAAACGCAAGTCTTCTTCTTTTTCTCTTTAGGATGCAGGCTGTCTGCTACCAGCACAGGGCCTTGGTAAAGTGTATCACCAAAAATAGCTTTAACGCCACATAAATCAGACAGTCTACTAAGAAATCAACGCCCCAGTTCCTTAATAACGGCGACTAGTTCTTGCTGTTGTTAAAACGCGAATAATAACAATACGGAGTGATGAAATTATGGTTGTTGTTGTTGTTGTTGTTGTTGTAGCTTGCTCAGCCCTGAGCGCTTTAGCCAAACTGGATTTCCAGGCAGGCAGCTGTCAGTCTCTATCAGAGCAAAACGGAGACAGTTTTAACTAATTCAGCAAACACTCTGCAATATTACGATTAAAGGTGAACCTACTAAGTTGCCCCTGCTTCAGTTTGTTTTACCGCACAGGTAACACACCATTCCTTGTTGTCATTTTGTCACAATGTTTCCACGACGTTAGCTAGCTTATTGATGCTATCTACTGCGTCCGTTCTCGGACAGCTAACGGCTAATGTCTTTTGTCGGACACTTCTAAATCAATCGTTATTTAATATTAATGGTAAGTTATTCAACGCAATTTTTTAGACAATGGCCACAGTCTACGGCGAGTAAACACACATGTCGCCATGGCATGCGTTAATTCTTTGTAACGACCAACACTTGTGTAACGTTGAGTACAAAGTGAATATTGCTGCATTCAAGTGATGTCGGGATAATCGGAAAATGAGGAACAGACTGGGAAAATCCACGTGAATGACAACTCAAGTCGGAACGACAACTAGAAAGTGGGCTAAACTGTTGGTACGACTTTCCGAGTTGGCGTCCTAATACGCTGTTACATGGCGGACGAAAGTAAATATTGGATTAATGAGAAGAAACTTTTTTTTTATAAATACACGAATTGCATATACGTTTTAACCCACAGGACCTAATATTAGTTTGTAAGAGTTAGTCGCTAGTTAGTGACCTAGATTAGTTAGAAAAGTTATTTATAAGCCTTAACCATGATAACAAGTCAGGTAAAGCAATATTTTATTAGTTTTTACTGGTGCAGATATTTTAGTGGTTTTTACTAATGCAGCAACACGTCTGGGACAAACTCATTCATATAAAGCTTCAATGTGGAAATATATACTGTTGAAACGCTCTGAGCGATAAAATACAACACATCTTTGTAGCCCCGTGTTTTTTTTTTTTTTTTTTTCCACATTACGACTTAAAGCTCATAAACACACCGAACTCGAAAGAACGACTCCCTAACTCGGGAAAATTGACCATCCGAGGAGCACCTGAATGCAGCGTTAGATTTCTGATTTAACGTAAAGTATGCGCCCGAGCTCCGACTGGCGGTTTACAGTCAACGTTTGCTAGCTACGGTTATTTATGATTACTCGGCAACCGAGAATTGTATCTACTAATTGGTATTTCTTTAACGTTAACCCTGATGTACATAATGTCGCAAATAGTCGGGGAGAAAGGCCAAAACAACGGTCATATAACATCATCGCTGCTATGTGTCCGACAATGAAATTAGGTACACGAGTACCAGACTAAATACTGCATCAGTAAACATCAACACGAAATAAGACAAGTATTTCAGAAACGAGCTAATGATGGCTACATGGTTTGTTTTCCACTGTTACGAAGGGCTACAAAGGAAAACTATACGTTGCGTGTCTAACCACTGTGTCCGATAATGGACCTCTGTGGCTGCTTCCCTCACTGCAGTTGTACCTTGTACACATCTCCGTATGTGCCGCTTCCTATCCGCTGGATCAGCTCGAAATCCTCCTGCGGATTCCGCCGGGACAGGTCGACACTGGAGTTCATCATTTCCAATGCCGATTACGGCGCCGATCGCGCACGTTTGACGAACTCCGACAATGTATGAAAACAGATATTTTAAGAAAAACATACGGCGTCAGAAAATCCCAGCCGAACCCACTGTAGCTCCAACATGGCTTCCAATGCGCATTGAGCATGCGCAATGGACATCATGGCGTACACTCCATGAAGTCTGACCATGGATGTATTAAGAGTCTGAATAGGAAGATGGAACTGTTAAATTTAAGATTACAATTGGTTTCAAGAAATACGTGTGGTGATAAAACTACAACTATAAAGTTACTACTACTACTCTTACTACAGCTAACTTTGTTAATTTAGTTATGCAGGTTAAAATTAAAAAGTTAAGAAAAGCACCTTACACCTGATTTTCACCTAAACCGATATTTTTTTACTTGATCAATTTCAACTATTGAATTCAAACAATGAAGGTGAAGCCACATTTTCTAATATGTACAGGCAACAAACATACAGGAAATGTACATCTCAGGGGAAATGAATGAAAACACTAAGCCCTGTGTGGCCTTGTCTGGTCCTAGTATAAAACTGGGCTAAGCAGGGCTAAACAGCGCAGATGGCAACATTGTGATTCAGCTGATGGGGTCTGCGTTACAGGAAGAACACAAGTTTAGTTCTCATTCCAGTCACCTTACAGGATAAGGCTAGTGATATTCCATATTTTCGGCCAATAAAAGACCCAAACCAACAATGAATTGAGCCTAACAAGTGTTGTCGGTGTAACAAGAGACTGGTATAGCTTTTTCTTCTGTGCGATTGACCTCCAGAAACTCATCAAAAACACATTGTGAGCCACATGCACTGGGTGACATGTTGCTTCTTCGGCATGAACATGGGCATTCACCGTCCTGGTGTCGTTATTACTCTCAAGAGCACCAAACATGTATTAATTAGAAGACACACTAGTTACTCCTAACATTTGGTAAAGACTACAGTGCCAAGTTGTTTGAAGGTTAGTGACACTATACATTTGCATATTCAGTAGGAACCAATGGGTTTGGGGCTGAGTGCCACAGACAGTGTAGGGAGTTTGCACAATTATGAAAAACAAACTGGAACATTGTTGGTTTTGGTCTTTTAATGGAATTTGCTGAATATGAAGAACAGAATAGCTCCATAGGAGTAATACTTTAAAAGCACAAATCAAGACCTTTGCCACAAGTCAGGTTCTTTCAAATGCAATTACCATGATTTGAATGCAAATTAAATGTAGGATAGGAAAATGGATAGATTATTTATCTCTGGAATAGCAAAATTTCAAATCCACAGCTCACACAGTGTTTTAAAAATATATATATTTCTTCATATGTTTTGCAATTGCAGTAGTATTAGTGCTAATACTTTGTGGCATTTCAACAAAACTACTTATTTTTCATGACAAGTAACAACAAGAAGGTAAATTACTTTCAAATGTAACTTCCAACAACATTAATCAAGTTTCCGTCTTGACGTATTTATGGATAAGTCCATCTATCGCACCTAAGCTGACTCTAAGAGTTGCCTGGTGCTTAAGGGAGGAGAGAGGGGGAGGCACACTGTGTTGTAGCACAGACCAAGGGTCTGTTTTCTGGGTAGGTGGGGAGTTGACCCCCTGGACGATTTGGAATGTCTGCTGCTTTGGGCAAGATGGAGAAGGAGATGGGCAGTCTTGTATCCCAGTTTGAGGCTTTGTTTCCTGGTTAGACGTTGGTCCAGAGTCTTTCTGTGTCAGGAGTTTTTTCAGGAGACAAGATAACTGAGGACTCAGAAGGAGAACCAGGGTACCACCTATACAGAGGATTCTAAACACACAAACATGAATTCAATTAACTATAGGTATTATTCTTTTTTTGTGGACAGACAATATTTTTCCAAGATTATTTGAAGACTTTTACAAAATATATTATTGAATTATTTAAAAAAAAAAGAGCTTGTTTTACTTTAAAAACAACAGGACAAAATGTAATAACACACACACACACAGCTATTTAGCAATTTTCATTAAATTTGTACGATTTACACAATTGAGATATTATCAGTGATCCAATTTTGGCCCTGATGCAAAATGACGTGACTTACAGTACGTACATGCTCAGAACACTAATCATTTGATGTGTGATGTTGTTTGCAGACAGTTTAGCAAATTCCAAACACCAGAATTCATGCACAGTGCATTCACAACTCATTCAAGACACACACACACAACCACTAGTAACATTTTCTGATTCACTAAACACTTCTAAAGGAAGCGATGGAAACAGACACACAGGCACAAACCTCTCCATCTCAGTGAGGATGAGTGGCAGGTTGGCAGCCATTGTTGTTTTGGTGCCAAACTTCCTGCCAAATGGCAGGTCACAGACTACAGCATCTACACTGGCGCTGGGCAGAGGCAGCACTACACACAGAGAGAGAGAGAGAGAGAGAGAGAGAGAGAGAGAGAGAGAGAGAGAGAGAGAGAGAGAGAGAGAGAGAGAGAGAGAGAGAGAGAGAGAGAGAGAGAGAGAGAGAGAGAGAGAGAGAGAGAGAGAGAGAGAGAGAGAGAGAGAGAGAGAGAGAGAGAGAGAGAGAGAGAGAGAGAGAGAGAGAGGCCAAGAGGTAATTTAATACATGACAGCAGGTTCACTCTCACCTCCCACTCACTTATTCCCATCCAACACATGCAGCTTTGGATCCCCAGATCACAATAAAAGCTAAATAAAAAAACATTTTCTAAAAGCTAGATATGGATTAAGTAAAATGCACCATCACCTGGGATTAATGATCAAATTTATTCAAGAGATTAATCATATTTGTAACAGTGTGGCACACTGACAATGCTTTAAAAGTGTTCACAATGTATTTCAATTTGAGCTATATTTATGTTCATGTGCAAATATTTCCCCTTTTACAAAAAGCAATGCATTAATACTGTACTTTTGGCCTTTGACTATTTGTATACATAGCTGTACCATAAAACTCCTACCCAGAAATTAATTTTACTGCGACACCAACTGTAGCTCTCTCTGGATATGAGCATTACCTTAATGAAAAAATATATAAAAAGGTTTAATGACAAACATCTAACATTATTTCAGTGATCATTTTGTGCATGTTTCTTACTCATAGATGAAGCTTTCAGCAGGTGTATCCTGTTTCCCAGCACTGCAAACTCTACGTTCTCATTGGCCTTCTGCAGCTGTCCATTATCAATGTCCATACCCAGAAAATGGGATGCCTGTAAATCACATAGAGAGTGATAGATGGTATTATAGTAGGAGTGTTCCAATTGCACTCCACAGTATACACTATTCTAAAAACTACACTATGTTTTAATCTTTGTACTTGTTTTGATATTTCCATTAAGACTTGCTTTGTCAAATTAAAAGTAATCAATAAACAAAAATGTATTAAATCATGTCAAAAAACAAAAAAGGTGCACTAATTGTGACTAGGAAATATTCCAATTAGACTGTATTAGTGCTTTTTTTATTATTTAAATTGGTAGGCAATACGTGAGAAACAAACATCAGGTCAACAACTGTATAAAATGTGTAGCCATGTGTACAATCACCGAACCATTTCTCAAATGTTTTATACGATTTGTCCAATTCCAAACCCTAAAAAGTTCACTATTCTGACATTTCTACACGTGACATATATACAGGAGCTCTGAAGATTTCTGTCCTGACCTTATGTTCCTGTGCGGCTTCTATTAAGATGGTTCCCACCCCACACATTGGGTCGACCACACAGAAGCCTGGCTGGGAAACAGGAGATAACATACAGTACATACAGTTGGTCAAACGCATACAGTGACTGACGAGCAGTATTGCATCACAGTCACACAGACGGTCATGTTATAGACAACAAACATCATGCTAAACGTTTGAAAATGAGGACAGCTTTAGTGTAGCAGCTTTAAGGCTCAATGGTCACATCTAACGAGTCTAAACCTGCCCTGCTTTTTTAGGGTATTGGTAAAACAAACAAAAACTCTAAATGGCAAAGGATCTCTCTACAACGTAGACAAAAAGAAGGCCCTTGCTTACATAATTTAATAATGCCTTCTGATTTGCATATATAAGACAGTTTCCTCATGGTTTTCAGAAGTCATAAATGTACAAACCAGAAATAAAGAATACAGCAACAGACACCCAGCACCTGTGTGTGTTAGTACCTGTATCTGAGCCAATGAGGCCATAGCCCAGGCTACAGTAGATCTCAGTCCTGTGGTTTTAATGTAGCTCCGGTGAGCCAGAGGTAGCCTGAAGGAAAGAGATGGGAGACCCGTTACTTATGACTGCTTATCAAATGAAATAAAGATGCAATATGGTAAAAGGTGTATTACCCACCACCATGTCCAAATCCACTATGTTTCTGAGACTTTGATTTTCAATAATGTTTTGGGATTATTTATACAGCAGCACTTGCTGTTGGTGGGTGACTTTTGATTCTGGATACCAAGTGAGACGATTGGCCACAACACCAAGAAACCATAAAATCTACAACAATGGTACAACGCAGTAAGGAATACAAATTATCGAAAGCTAAACGTGCAGCAGAGATTGCATGCTGTTATTACAGATTGGCTCTGTTCAAAGTCTGCTTCGTGAGCAGGCTTTGATGGACAGTCATAAGTAATAAGTGCTAAATGTAGAGAAAGAGTTTTTGTCAATAACCTGGTTAGTGGGATCCCCAGCAGGCAGTGGTCATCACTCAAATTAACATTTACCTGCAGAAAAAAAAATAATCAACCAACAACTAATTACGTTGCATTTGAAAAAAAAGGCAAGATAGCCGAGATTATCTGCCAGCACCATTATCCAAAGAGGGAAAATATCACACGCTAGGCCCATAAAGGCATTCAGAATGTCATCTTTTGAACTACCTAGGCACAAATCAACACAACTAGGAAGACTGTTAATACAGTAAAACAAAGTTACCTCCAGCTGTGGATTCTTCAGGTCAGTCTTCCAGCCCAGCAGTTTGCTCAGGCCTACTCCAATCACTCTGCTCACCTCCTATATTAGATACAATATGCAAACACGCAATATTCCTCTGAACACAATATACACTTATTTGTGTTTTATGTCTTTTATTACTTCTTAGCCTAAACATATGATTGCCAGTGACAATATTCTGACTTTACTATGCCTTGTAATGTGCATTTTTAATTTCCACTACCTGTGTATTAAAGTATCGTGACAGAGATCCAGTACATTTGCAGCTAATCCTAAAAGAGACCGGGTCAGGAGAAGAAGGCTCTGGTTTGATCCTGCTGGGTTGCAGTAGTGTCTTATCTCTTCCTCCGGTAGTCTTCACTTCATCACATGGAAGCAAACACAACAAGGCAGAAGGGAAGCAACACACAACAAAATCATCAACAGAAATAAAATGCCTTTTAAATGTAAATGTTGAATAAAACAAAAAATTATTTTATTACCATGTCCCACATTTTTCACAGCAAAGTCCTTTGCCATGTCATCCATCTTCATGCAGCTTCTTTCCAGATTGTGGTCTTGTTCTGGTGTTGCGTTGAGACAAACTGATCCTATCATTGCTCTTTTTCCATTTTGTCCACAGCTATTAAACTCCATAACCCTACTCCTCCCCTCTTCATCATCCTCTTTGTACAGTCTCTTTCTTTCTTTCTCAGATGTCCTCTGTTTCTCTGCCTTTTTGTCACTATTACACTCTTTTTCTTCAGAATCCCTCTTTCTCCTTTTCTCCAGTATCTGGGCTTCCGCTCCACAAGTTTCGCTGCTCGACATTTCCCCTCTCTGTGCTGTCTCTCTCTTACTCTTCTTTTCCTCCTCCTCCTTTCCCCTCTGTTCTTCAATCCTGCTCCCCTCCTCCCTCTTCATTGTCACTCCCAGGGCAGTGCTTGGTGGGTTGACAGTAGTCCTTCTGCCTTCCAGCTCCCCCTGCAGGTGGCTCCATGTCATTACAGCACTGGTCCAATGATTCTTGTCACCCAACACTCTGGACTGCAGCACAGAGGCTGCTTTTGCTATGAACATTACAGAGCACACAACACTAAAGTCAATACAAAATTAAGGCAATTAGGCACTGAATTTTTATGGTAGTTTTGTTTCCATTTTGGGATTTCTTCTTTCAGTGGTGCGGGATCATTATAATGATGCCATTATGAGTTTAGACTATTTTTTTTATTTTTATTTATTTTTTGGGCATTTTTAGGACTTTATTGACAGAACAGCTGAAGACATGAAAGGGGAGAGAGAGGAGGAATGACATGCAGCAAAGGGCGGCAGGTCAGAGTCGAACTCGGGCCCGCTGCGTCGAGGAGTAAATCTCTATATATGGGCGCCCGCTCTACCAACTGAGCTACCCGGGTGCCCAGACTTTTAAACTTTTAAGGTACACAATAACTGAAAGACAGGCATACAATTTAATATCTGCCAAGGTATTCCCCATGTTTTGTAGTACATGTATATGTGCATTCAATGTACCTGGGTTGGTGTTAGCAGATAGCTGCACAGGCAAGTCTTGTTTCAACAGGAGGAAGAGTCTCTCTGCAGCTTTGAGCTCACTGACTCTGTTGATCCCCACGGAGGAGCTGAACAACACTTTACCTGGCATCTGACACACCTGGAAACACAACAACAAAAGGTTTTAAAGACTGCTCAACTCTGATCACAATTCAATTTATTTATTTTTTAACTTAAAGTGACTATATGTCAATTTTGAATGTTTCTGAAACTGTGTAATTTTTCATCTGATGATCATAAATGACCTGTAACAGCAAACGAGACTAACAGTGAAAAGAACACTGTTTTTATATAGTTTTTTTAATGCCTCTGCACAGGTCCGATTTTTCCCACAAAGTAACAAACACATTCTGACGGCTCACAGCCTGTGTTATTGTATCCAGCCAGGCAAAAGGTAGCAGGAGATTTCTTCATATAGGCCTAATTGTATTTTTATTTTATTTTAGAAGTTATCTGCTGTAGTTATGGCTGATACTGGAGCAGGGCCATTACAGAAAAGAGGGAAATTAAAACGAATAACTAAAAGCTAAAAGGGAAAGTGGAAGACAACAGGCGAAACCGAGCCAATCTCATTATTTACCATAACAGGCAGTGGTGGAAGAAGAACTCACATCTTTTAAAGTAACATCATCACAGTGCAGAACTACTTTCAATATAAAGCCATGCATTTCAAATGTAAAGTATTAGGATCACAATATATTAAAAAATACTAATTTTGCAGAATAGCCCATTTTAATATAATGCATATTATATTATTGGATCATGATTGCTGATAAATTAATAACTTTAATATTGCAACTGGTTTTAACCTAGGTATCTAATTTCATATTTTGCGATACTGCTGGGTAGCTTGTAAAGGTCCCTGGCCCATGGGGATGAATAAAGTGTTATTGATATAATAATATCATCTTTTATTTTGAATCCTATGTCATAATCTAAATCTGGAAAGTATCTAAAGTTATCAAATAAATGAAGAAGAGTAAAAAGTATGTTTGCCTCTGAACTGTAGTGGAGTATAGCCTATAAAGTAGAACATTTAAATTCAAGTAAAGTACAAGTAACAGTTACCTTTAAAATTGTAACGTTAACGTTATTTGAGTAATGTTAATGTGTTATTTTCCACCACTGGTACCAAGCTAGTTAAAGCTAATTCTGGATTTTCAGCCAACGTCTGACAAAATATTTCAAATGGGTTTAGGTTTAAACACAGGTTACAAATCAAAAGGGCATATTCACACGTCTGTCTATCAAGTTCTCTAAAACTAACGTATAGCAAATAGAGTTATTTTAACAGCCGCTGTGACTGCTAGCTTGCCTCTCTTTGCTCGTACTGACAAAGAAACACTTACATCTTCCGCTTCCAGCTTCCGCTTCACCTCGTTGATTAAGAAATGCTCCATCCCGTTGCCGGCGGTGCAGTAGTAGCGAACTAAACTCGCCTCACTTCTGGCGTCAGTCATTATGCTGAATAATGTGTTCAATGTCAACAAACGCTCATATCTGGTAGAAATTTGCCATACCTTCTAAACGTCGCCATATTTGTTGTTTGTTTACACCGGAAACGGAACTACGTCTTCAGACTGCAGTGACTAGTATTGGCCTTGCCAGTAGGGGTCTCTCTTACCATAGACATTAAGCTGTGTCCAAATTCAGGAGCTGCAGCCTTCGGAGGCCAATCGATATATCATTTTCAAAAGTGTGTAAACAATATGTTGTCATTTATTTAACAGTTGCTACGTTAAATAGGCTAAATTTAGCAAGTGTGTGTGTGTGTGTGTGTGTCTAGTACTTGTAAATTGCTGAGCTCAGCCATCTCTCACTTAATCCTGACTGGAACGACTAAAAACACCATTAATTAGTGTTTGTTTGTTTGTTTGTTTGTGTGTGTGTGTGTGTGTGTGTGTGTGTGTGTGTGTGTGTGTGTGTGTGTGTGTGTGTGTGTGTGTGTGTCTCTTTCTCTGGTCTGGTGGAATGTCCTGACCCAACATCTATAAGCCCATAATATTGGACGTATCCATGTAGAATGGAGACATTAATATTCCTTTTAACAGCTGCCATTTGCAATAATTAGCCCTGCTGCTAAATGAACACAGCAGCTTCACAAAATGGATGCCGCTTGGCACACCAGCCATGGCGTGATGTATTACTGTACATTAAACTTGTTTTTATTATCCCCTACGCTGCATAAATGATCAGACAGAGGGAGAAGATACAGAAGATGGAGGATGGAAGAGGAGACATGATGATGAGGGGATAGAGGCACATAATAGAGATAAAAGAAATGGACGGAAAAGAAAAATACATGAACATGCTTAGCATGCAACAAAGTTTAGTATACAATTTCCCACTGATCCTGAAATGCATCGGTTCAAACGACAAAATAGGGTGAACTTCCACTGTCTTTACAAGCACACATAGTGTATACAGACACTTCAACCCACTACCTCAATAAATCATCTTTATTTCTAATTTCAAAAAAATAAACTTGAGTTTCAAGTGGTATTATCTTGTAAAAGTACACATTCAGTATGTGATGATTTATATTCAGTATGGTTTCAAGTGTGTGTGTGTGTGTGTGTGTGTGTGTGTGTGTGTGTGTGTGTGTGTCTTAAGGTAAGTTGAGTCCATCTGCCATTCTCCTTTAACTCCTCTCTTCTATCAACATCACCTTTACTTTGTCTCATCCTTCTATTCTCTCCTTGCCTAATCCTTCCTTTTTCTCTCTTCTCTCATCTCTTTCTCACCCTCCCTCCTTTCATCTTCACTTCACTCTCAGATGGAAATTAGACCTTTACAAAGAGACAGAGCGAAACAAATCAGAGCAAAAGCAAGAGGAGCAGTGCATTCTCACCATTTAACCATGTACAGTATATGTGTGCATCCCTGCACATTTCTGAGTGCTGATGTGTGTGTACGTGTGTGACACGAGGACATTTAAATATTTACTGCTTTCAGAGAAGTGTAAAGTGTGTCAAAACAGCCATCCATGGAGTGAGACAGAGAACGAGAGAGACACACAATCCCAGCACCAATAACAGAAGTAAAATAGAGCAGGTGGATGGAAAGCCGACTGGATGGAGAGAAATGAGGAAACGTGTGTGTGTTAGTCCATATGCAGTTTGTTTCATGCTTACTGTGTAAAGCTTCACCGCCTTGAAGTTTTTAAACATCAACATGTCATTGTCAAATTCACTGTGACATCTTGGTATACCAACCATAAATAAGTAAGCACACCAAGGTGCCTCTAGCTCACACAAGTTGTATTATTTAAAAAAAACGCTCTATTTATATTATCCATTTCAATAATTACTTCCCATGTGTACCCCAAATATTATGTTTTCTTATTGTATTTATCTTAATTCACATAAATTAACCATACTTCTTATCCTATGAGTTATAATCTCTCTTGTCCCAGGTGTTACTAATAACATTAACGGTGGCTTTTTTTCAAGTGTACCAGGCTCTGTGACAGTGAGCCAGCAAGCCATCATGTATTTTTATATATACCTGTGCTTTCTTTTCATGTCAAAATGTCTAATTTAAAAATGGCCTATTTTCCTATTTGTGGTGCAGTTGGTTACAGCCAAGTTAGGTTATCTGCTAAATTCTGATACTCTAATTCCAAAGAGCTACTTATCAGATTGGTGAGAGAGTAACTGAGCTGCCCTACCCAGAAATAAATGCTCTGGCACTCTGAAACCTGAACAAGTGTGCAATGAGCTTATTTCAGTCCAATATTCTTATAAAAGGGGGGCCGGAGAACAGCATGTGTGTAGCAACACCTTCCACATACCTTTGCCAACAACGTGATGTGACATTCTTGAGTCCTTGCTAGAATAAAAGATACTTGCATTAATAAGTCTGCTGGCCACTTGGGGTCAGCCAACCTTTGCACAACACAACATGTTGCCACCTTTTAAAGTTGATATGGCTCATTATAGCAAAGATTTGCTTTGTTACCCATCTAGCAGTTATGAAGCAACATTAGCATTAATTTGGAGTTGTGTTTCTGACCACCAGATGAATGTAAGTTCAACATTTCACTCTCTTTGAGCTCTGGTTTGGTCTCTGCCAACTTTAAGGGAAATATCGGACTAATAAGCAACTATAATTGCTCACACACCAATTTGAAATAAGATAAAATAATGGTTTGAAACTGATTGTGAAAAACAGGTGACAGTATGAGGAGGACGGTCTAGCAAGTTTAATCTAAAGGATTAACAGATATGAAGACATGCACATTATCCTGAGCTCAGGCTTAAGACAATTCCAGCGCAAAACGAACCTAGGATTATTAACAGATGTGTACCCACTCGATCGCTCTCTGGGACATGTTTTCATGCTTATCGAATATGTTTGTAGCTTGAAACAAGCTAGCGCGGACCGCTGATTAGCTTACAATGCTAGTATTCGGGGCACACCACACTTCAACGGTAGCATAATGAGGGTCCCTAAATGTTAACCAAAACATTGAGAACATTGTAAGTGTACAGACAGTTTATTAAAAAGATAGTTTAGAAAGACAGTAGCTCCCAAGACGGAGGCCGCCTGTATACATGAACGCGACTGTCTTTATAAACTATCTTTTTAATAAACTGTCTGTACACTTACAAAGTTCTCAATGCTTCGGTTAACATTTAGGGACCCTCATTATGCTACCGTTGAAGTGTGGTGATATTTTGAGCCTTTTTAGTGGTATAATAAGCAATTTGTTTTTACTTTCCCTGTGCCCCGAATACTAGCGTTGTAAGCTAATCAGCGGTCCACGCTAGCTTGTTTAAAGCTACAAACCAGAGAACGACAGAGTGGGTACACATCTGTTATTAACCACTAGGTTCGTTTTGCGCCGGAATTGTCCTTTAAACATAGTGTGAGTGATTTAATTTAGCTATAGCTGGTAATACACACAAAACTCTGAGGAGGCCTGACAGTGCACACAAGTCCTTGTCCCAGTTAACAAAGAACATCTCTCACACTACATAAAATCCCAAATCCCCTTGCACCATATCTTATGTAAAAAAAGTCAACATCACACCACCACCAAGGCCACTGTTCCATTTAGCTAAATAAAAAAAGCTGAAAGCCCTTGGCCTAGTTTTTCAATGTTTAACACAGTCATAACGAGTTTGCAGCTATTACTTTCATTCAGGACCTATGGAGTCTTCCAGGGAGTCCCCTAAGCACAAGGATAATTAGTTTAATTTCACTATCATGCATTCACATACAGATAGCACTACAAGAGTGCAAAATAACTATTCTCAGAGGTTTTAATTCTCCATGCACCAACAGAAAAGAGGCAACAAAAACCCTCTCAGATGGAGATTAGCCTACTGAGACAAACCCTAACAGGCTGACTGTCGCCAGCATTCACAGTAGCCTAATTGTATTTCCTGGTCACTGCAGCTAGGGGGAGGTCTAGGCTTACTGCTCGGCTACATTCGGCTGCTGTGTTGTCTTGGTTAATCTCTTCACTGCAGCAGTGATGGACAGAGGAGGAAGTGGGTAGATGCTAGATCGGATCCGCTCAAAGTCGTAGTTAGGTTTAGGAATGGGGAGTGGGGATTGGTTAGGGTTAGGGGTAAGCCAATCAGAGGCAGAAAAATGCGGGTCACGAGCCACGTACCGTGACGTCGACACTAGCGGATCCGATCTAGCATCTACAGAGGAAGTGGGGCGGTGGAGAGACAGAGGCCATGCAGAGGCTGCCCAAAGAACAACTCTACTGCAGTAACAGAGAGATTAGATTGACTACTGAATAGACAGACTGAAATGCTGCTGGAACGTCAGTGTGAAATTTGACGGTGCTATTTTGGAGGTATTTTGAAAATTGTAGGCTACGTCTTGCTTTTATGGTGAATTAAATAGTTTGCTTGTGTCTTGAGTTCTCTAAATATATTAACAACTTGTATGGAAACCCTTATGGTCATAGTTTAATTTTGATGTTTATATTCAGGGTTACAAAATTAGCACCATTTACCAGCCAAATGCTGGTCAAATATGCAAGTGGCTGGTAGATTTGCTTCATTCACCAGCCAAAAAAACCCCAATGGTGATCTATTGAGTGGCTGTTAAAATGTTAACATTCACTAGCCATTTGGCTGGTGGACGAAAACATTTTGAACCCTGTTTATATTTAGTACAAAAGAAAATAGGAGACTGTAATTACACTGATATCTGAGTACGTGATTTACTACAAGCACCAGATATTCAGTGCTAAAGGTTTGTATTTATACTCTATTAGCCTACATATTACTTACAGATGAGTTTTTTTTTCTCTTTTCTCTTCTTCAGAAGCTGCCATAAATATGAAATATTTACTGGTTTGTCTCTACACAGGATATTTTTATACAAATACCATTATGGGCCAGCTGTTCTCATCAGAAGAAGAGCTTTCTCAAGTGAAGGATGCGATTGGTTCTCTCCTCTACGATGCCATGTTGGAGGGCGGTGCTGTACCTGTCCTCAGAGTCGTCCACCCTCTTCTCCTAGACAATCACGATGAGAGCCTTGACTCCCAGGCCGCCAGCCTCCAGGAACAACTAAAGCAGGTTAATGAGAGTGAAAAGAAAGTATTTTGGGTTGATGTTCAACATCTTATAAGAAGGAAAACTAGCCAATCAATTCAGTTTGAGGATAAAGACATTATTATTTGTTTTGAAGGCAATGAGATGATTGAGATTTTGTACAATATATAATCTTGTAATTTGGAAAATTCCACATTCACAAGAAGAAATGGGCGGACTCCAAACCAACCTTTGAACACCTTTTTTTTGAAGAACTGCACCAATACGGCAACAATATATGAGACATTAAGAATAATTAGGCAATTAAGACTGATTTTGTGTTTGATAAAATTTCTCATGTAAGCCTACCTATGATACATTTGATTTAATGTGTATTAGGTGTCTGAAGGTACACCTCTGGTAGTGACTTTTTGTGTATGTGCATACTGGCGATGTACTTTTGTTCTTTAAATGAAAATGAATGAATAAAAAAAGAATGAGAAGAAAGTGTGACAGATCAGTGATAATGATGCTTAATATGAGCAAAACATAGACCGACTACAAAACACGAGGTGATCTGTGCCTTCTGAAATAGACTGAGCGGGCCGACTGCGCATTGATTTCCCTTTTTAAATCATCTGTTCAGTCATGCAGTACAGGTGGAGATAAACACGAGGGGAAAGAAAGATGTTGATGCCTTGAGACAGTTACGAAAGAGCAATGTGCAAAATATTGAAGCACCACTCAGTATTATAAATGTGGTCCTGTTGGGGATTGTAAAAAGGTTATGAAATCAATACAATAGCCAAAAGGAGCAATATCATGTTGACAAAATGCAGTTTAAGTTCTTGAAAAGAAGAGAGAGAAATCAACTAACCTCGCATTTTTATTTTATTGAGACAGATAGTAAGAGGCAGTATGCTGGAATTCTGTTACCATTAAGCATGGACATTTGTGTTCATTCCTTCTTAACCAGCTGCAGGGCGACATTGGGAAGAGGGCGCCAACCTACCTGAAGGATCTGATTGGCCGATTGGCATCCTTTTCAGATGAGCCACGCCTGGCCGGCCTGGTGGGATTGGTGGTTACTATGGTGATGGACATGGCATACACGTCATCGAAACAGTCACCAGGTGTGAAAGGGAAGTCAGCGGGGTCATCATCATGCCAGGTAAAGCCTCTGATAGAAAATAATGAGGGGAATAAGTAAAAGGATTGCTTGATATAATAAAGTATATTCCTGTATATATCTACTGAGACATTTCAGCCAACTTTCTTTTTGACGAGCCTGCTAAAAGTAGATTTTTATTGTAACAACAGAGTGATGAAGGGACACAGAACATTTAGGATAGTTATGAATCCCCAAATTAGAGCCGCAAATATGAATCGATTAATCGATTAGCTGTCAACTATTAAATTAATCGCCAGCTATTTTGATAATAGGTTCATTGGTTGGAGTCATTTTTTATAAAAATAAAGTAAAACTTCTCTCATTCCAGCTTCTTAAATGTGAATATTTTCTAGTTTCTTCTCTCCTCTGTGACAGTAAACTGAATATCTTTGAGTTGTGACAAAACAAGGCATTTAAGGACGTCATCTTGGGCTTTGGGAAACACTGATCGATCACTGACCACTTTTCACCATTTTCTGACATTTTATAGACCAAACAACTAATCGATTAATTGAGAAAAATAATCGACAGATGAATCGACAATAAAAATAACCGTTAGTTGCAGCTCTACTACCCCAAATCCAGATATCAAGATCAGTGCCAGAACTGCAATACTGCAATTTCTATGCATTAATTTCTACCTCCAGCAGAGAGTTTGGGAGCTCCAGGAGGTGATGGAGGAGTACCTGAAGCGCTGCAGGATCAACCTGAGTGACAAAAGCAGGTTGATCCAGGACTCCATTAGACTTGAGGCCCAGCTCAGCCTCACCCTCACCCAGCTGAAGACCTGTCTGCTGGGGGGAGACTGTGACTCCAGGTGAGACAATACAGTACAGGTGTTAGGATAATTATTTATCAAAGAATGGACAACCCAGTAAGTACAGACAACATGACTATGTGTTCACAGCAGTTTCTTTTTATAACAATCAGGGAGTGTATTACAAAGGAGATACTGTCTAATTATCTCTGGTCAGGCCTGGCATCTCCTCACAATGTGCTCTTCCCTCAGGGGCATTCTGTGCTTGTCACAAGGTCAGTGGCTCTCATGATTATCTCATGAGAGGCAGAAATAGTTAGCATTTACTTCAAGCAAATAGTTTAACACTGAAAGAAACAGGTGAGCACATTGGAGTAGAGGATGGTGTCATACAGTAGAGCAGCATACAGGGGAGTGGAAGAATTGTTGCACAGGGTCTAATGTTACACAGTATAGACATGGTTTTTCGCGGGGTCTTAAACAGTCTAAAAAAAGTCTAAAATTTCAAAATCAAAATTTTAGGCCTTAAAAAGTCTAAAATATTGTGTCCTAGGTCTTAAATAGTTTTAAACAGGCTTTATTTTCCTACCTCAATGTAACACTACTTCAACTGCTCACTGAAATGTTCCCGCAGCGCTTTAGAATGTTTTTATTTTTATTTTTTTTATTGTGTGGTGTTGTAGTTCTTGCTGTCGCTAGTCCAAATATAATTCACTGTATTACGACTACAAATGAGACCAACATGCAACTTATTTTGCAGCCAATCTAGACACCAGTCCTATAATGCCAAAGAGAAAATCTGGGAATTGTTTCAGACAATGTTTCCGGACTCTGACATCTGACATATCTGATTATATATCGTGATATAGGCCTTAAATTTCATTCATAATGGTCTTAAAAAGGTCTTAACAAGTCTTAAATTTGACTATTCGGTATAATGCAATAGAACACTGATCACTGATTAGTGGTCATGAGGTGTGTTTTATTCTTACACTATCTGTTCCTCCAGGTCTCTGAGGCACTGGGCCAGTGGAGCAGCATTTCACACCCAGATGTTGGTTCACCTGGCTGGTTTTGAGGGCCAGGCTGAGCCGCTGGCTGCAAGGGCTGCACTGGAGCAATACAAGGAAGACCTCACACAGCTCATACCTGCTTACAGGTAATACAGTAGTGGCAGCAATTTACCAATCAACCAATTCAATTTTATTTATAGTGTCAAATCACAACATAAGTTCTCTCAGGACACTTTACAGATAGAGTAGGTCTAGACCACACTCTATAATTTACAAATACCTAACTATTCCCCCCAAGAGCATGCATTTGTTGCAACAGTGGCAAGGAAAAATTTCTTTAAACAGGCAGAAACCTCCGTCAGAACCAGGCTCTTGGTGGGCGGCCATCTGCCGCTGCCGGTTGGGAGACAGATACAGATATACAGAAATATGATTCATAATAATTATAGCAGTTGGTATGATGAACTGTGGCAATTCTGTTTACAACAAAAGTAATAGAACTAGGACTAGAAATAATAGTAGTAGCAGTGCAGGGCGTCAAGCAGGACCACAGCAGCAACTGCAAACACGTTTCAGGTGGCTCCACAATCCAAGGAAATCTGCGAGGCAAGTAAGCATAAGGACTTGTAGCACCACTAATGGTGGTACAAAGTGTGCTACAATTTGGAAATGGTGTCTGGTTACTGTGTGGGTGAGACATGATAAGTTGGCAATTTTTGTTATTTTATGTTTTTTTAGATTTACCCTTTTTGGCTGGGATGTTTCTGTCTAAACATGCAACTTGAATGGAATTGGAGTCAACTCTTTGACTCCACTTTGTTGGCAATGACCTGGACATTAAAAATGCTTGGAGTTGAGTCTTTAGTGTTAATGACTTATTATTATTATTATTATTATTATTATTGTTATTATTATTATTTTTAATAAGTAAACATGTTTGGGCAGCAAAAAATATAGTTGCATGAGCCATTCACAGTGCCATGGAGTCTAATTTAACTGATATGATTGGTAGAGCTGGAGACTGTAGGTGGACAACCTATGCAGGAAGTGCACTACACAGCATACAGTCAACTACAAACACTGAAGATTTTGAGACCATGTTGTCAGACAGCAAACACACTGCACTTCAGTGGAAGCAGGAGCCTAATGAAGCATACTGACAGTGAAAACCACAGCCACACAGGGCCTGACTGTCTACTAGGAGTCCAGCTCTTCAGCCTGCACCAAATTTGACAGGAAAAACACACAAAAAGCACACCAGACTGTCATAAAAGTCTAGCCGTAAACCTTCAGCTTTCAATTTAGAGTTGCTGCTTACAGTCAAAAAATATCCAGTCAGACAGGCAATAGCTGCAATCATGACAGAATCAACAGCATGTGAGCAAAACGGGGGGAAAAAAACATGAAAGCCAAAACTTATTACAATTTCTTCATCAATGGGTTGTTGACCACCAGACAGGCCCTCGCCCATTAAGCTTGCAACATCTCATCACTGTAATGTTGCAATGATGAATCCAGGTTTCTGTCTAAATTAATTAATGCATTTATAAATTGTCTGTTCTTTCCCAATTCTATCCTGTCATCCCCCCATCTCTTCATTATAGGCGTTATAAGTCTAATTCAGTGTGTGTCGTGAAATGTCGAGGGGGTGTGGCATCATGCGACCCCTCCAGCGAGGTGCCAGAGGAGGGATCCATGACGGGACTCATTGTGACAGACAGAGAGACAGGAAAGAATGTGACCATCCCTCTATCCACTATGAAGACAGAGACAGGTAGACTTTCTAGAAATAACCAAGGAAACGGCTTATGCCTTTCTCAATCGAGTTGCATTTAACTGAACTAAGTTGAACTTAACAGGGAGAAGAAGGAGCGTCTCTGGGCTGGATACCACTTCTGCAACTGTATCCTCCTCCATTAACCTGGACCTTATCACGTCAGATCAGTATGCCCAGGCATACCTGCACAATTTGTTCTCTGATAAGGGACCTGTGGCAGAGCTGGAGAACTACTTTATCAAGGCTAGTGTCAATCTGAAAACACTAAGAATTGAACCAGGATGTACAAATAAAACAGGGGTGGGAAATGGTATGGAACAAAGTGATGGAGTGCATCTGAATGATCGGGCACAAGGCATTGATGGAGAACAAAGAGTGGACAGGGGCCAAGGAGATAATCGGGGCAAGACGGACAGGAAAGCAAGACGAGACGAGACGGAGGAAAGTGAGCAGAGAGATGAAAGTTTGCAACTGAGTATTGTGGAGACGCAGCCGGATGAGAGCCTCAATCATCAGGCAACAAGTACATGAAAGCCATGACCAGACAGCAGCATCAGAAAATGCCCATCCTTTATTGAAGAGAAACACCAAACTAAACTCAGAAACGTGAAGGATTTTTGCAATGTTGTTTGTAATTTATTCAGAGAGCTTATAACTGACTGCTGGAAAGAAGCTGTATATATATATATATATATATATATATATATATATTACTACTAAAGTGTCAGCCTTAGCCAAATATCAACTTTGGGTTTCATGTGATTTCTATTAAGTGTGTTTCACACAGGCTTTTCAAACCTGTACATTTTAATAAGACATATTAGGCAATTTCATTAAACCTTTACAACTTTCAAGGAAAGAGTTGCGTAATAATAATAGAGCCATTTTTGGCTGTAGCCTACTTTTTTTCTTTTCTTGTTTGTACATCTGCTCAATACAAAAATACAAATATACATGTAAATAAATCACAGAAAAAAATCTTACCAAAAACCCTACATTTGTCATTCTTTATCCCTTGGCAAAATGTGAAAGCACAGGATGGATACATATATCATTTAAAATCATTCAGACAGGAATTTGTTTATTGAGAATTACTATTTATTTCTATAATGAAGGTAAAAAAATAAAATGCAAATTGAATTCTTGAGGAATTGTGATTGATTGGTAATATTGTGTTTGGCCTAATTATGATATTTTTGTTTCTTTTCTGTGCTTTATTTAATAATAAAATTAAATGAGATGAGCTGTTTTGCTTGTTGTGTTTTGTGAGTATAAGTGTGTTTGACTGTATGTGTGTGGACCCCAGGAATAATAGCCAATGCTTATGCTAGTGCTAATGGGGATCCTAATAAAGAAATAAATACAGAAAGAAACAGTTACACCACATGTGCAGACCCAAAGCAATTAAGAAGCCTATTGTATGGCTAAGTACATACACACATTCTCAGGAGCATAATAGCTACAGATAACCAGGCAATCATCTGTAATTTCACAACACAGTAAAATGGTACTAAAAGTTATAAGGATTTTTTTCTTTTTACAAAAGCTCAAGTAAAAGTTTTACTAGACTAGGACCTTGGTACAAATTAAAATTTAGCTCAGCCATTAAGGCTAGAAATGTTGATAAATCGCACAAGTTAGCAACACTTTTGCTTTGCCTATGGATACAGAAAGTGATGGCCCCAGTGCCAATAAAGAGACTAAGGTACAGTCTGGAGGAAAATACTTCCATGGTAACATGCAAGCTAAATTTATTTTCCCCAGAGAGATTTACTTTGAAACCTTAAATCCATATTTGGACATGGATCATCATATTTGATGATGGGTATAACAAGGTCTGTGGTCACAGTTCTGCAACCTTTCTAGGGTTACTGTTTGTTTACCAGAGATGGCAAAAGTACTCACTTCCCGTACTCAAGTAGAAGTACAGATACTTGTGTTAAAAAAATACTCTGGTAAAAGTAGAAGTACTGATTTAACTTCTTTACTCAAGTAAAAGTAACAAAGTACAGGCTTGGAAATTTACTTAAAGTATAAAAGTAAAAGTAGCCTTGCGAATGACAACCATTTTTTATGCAAAGCTACCTGGACCACACAAATGTTACTAGAGTGCAAGCTGACATGGAAAAAAAGGCTCTTTATGCCTACATTTTAAATAGATGTCTGCCAATAGGCCTAAAACATCACATATATGATTATTGTGACAGAGACTGGGACTCCAGGTTAATAAGATTCTGATTGAGTAGCAAGATTTGAATTCAATTGTGATTTTGTGAAAATTCACGGATCCAGTTTCTCTTTTTTAATCTTCCCCTTAACGTTACCGCCATCAAGCCGCAATGATTTGCCGCAAATGAATACCGCCGAATCTGTCGAGTCGTAAAAAAAAATAACGGTAACTCCACTGAAATTATTTGAAACTAAAGTAACGAGCCAATTTTGTAAAATGTAAGGAGTAGAAAGTAACTAATATCAAAAGATCACAAGCACAACTTGTCCACCACCTGCACAATCCTATTTCCCCTATGTATGTGAAAGGAAATGCATGCTGAAAAAGGGGACATTTTGAGTGACGTTCACAGGAGAGATGGCAATTTTTGTTAAGTGTTTCTCACTCAGAAAGGTTAAAAATATGCTTTCTCTCTCAGTAATATGGTGTGCGATGCAGCAAGTGGGCGAGAAGCACAGGAAGGAGCACTTATGTGGCGTAGCTGGCAGAACAGTGCAAATGTCAAGCTGGGAAAGAAGTGTGTGCCTAGTCTGTGTGTGTGTGTGTGTGTATTTCTGTATGTGGGTGTGTTGGTGCGAGTGTGAGAAAGAGTGTTTGTGATTGCACGTGTGTCTGTATGTATAGATTGAGATGTGAAGAATCCAGGCATGTATTGTGTTTCTGTACAAATTAAATATGGGAAAGTGGTTGTGTGTGTGTGTGTGTGTGTGTGTGTGTGTGTGTGTGTGTGTGTGTGTGTGTGTGTGTGTGCGCACAAATAATTTGTGTAAATGAATTAGAGAATAGTGATTGCAGTACAGAAAGAAAAAGGGACAGTGGTACAAGTGGCTGATGGTTTTCAATGGGTGTGTGTGTCTCAGGTCTCGCTAGCTGTTGATGAGTCACACTTCACAGCTCCAATTACTGCATGGTCTCTGCTCTGCTAATGCTCTCTGATTGGTGTTATTACTCCCCCGCTCTATTCTCTTCCTCCCTCTGTCTTTTTTCCTTTTCTCTCACTGTCTATCAGATTAGTGTGACTTTATTATTCAATGCAATGTTGTAATCTGTCTGACTTTGTACACACACACACTAATGAATAACACATAGAACTCACATACACCATACTGCAGCTCAAATTGCAATTATTTGCATAGCACTCATTCTCTCTTTCTCTGCTCATGTTAACTTTTCTCTTGCACATTTTTTTGTCTTTTTGTTGTACTGTACTTTTTTATTTCTCTCTGGGTTCCATCTGTGATCTCTACTTTATTCTTGCAGCATATACTGCCTTTTTTCTAGTAATCCAGCTCAGTTTCCGGTTAATTTATTGGCAGGGTATAATGCTACTTTCAAGACGTCAGACAAGACAACATTTACACCAAAATCATGTCATAACCAGCACAATTTAACAAATCATTACAGTATACTATCCATTCATTATCTTTACTTGCTAATCCCAGCTCACACTGTTTTTTTTTTGAGGAGTCTGAATTAACCGTTTTTTTCAGCATTATTCAATAGGGTGGCAAACATGATTCTACAGGCCAGGTGGAGATGCAGCCTTATATGTTGTCAATGTTTTATTTCTTAGTATAGTATAGTATCTTAGTATTTTTAAGTATTTTATATATTTTAATAATAAATCAGATTTATAAAACGTGTTAGTGCTAGTGAGTGCTATCAGAATTACAGCGGCTTATGTTATTGTAAAACTCATTTGGCAGAAAATAACTCATACACACATACTTATGCTCTGTGTTGGACTCATAGACTGTTAATATTAATGGACAGAGCATATGTGACATCACCCATTGGTTTGTGGAGATCTGCTATGAGTCGTCAAGTTTGCTGTTATGGGTGCCGCCATCCTGGTTGCAGATTTTAGACGAGAGGGAGGAGTGAGGGAGGAGCTAGCTGAGAGTTGGCAACGCTGCTTACACTCTACGTTACGTTACACACTTTCACTGCCAATCACAAAATAGCCACGTCCTAAAACACCCCCTGCTTTATCGCCGATTTTAAAATCAACAAAGACCATAATTCAAAAAATGAACAAAAAAATTAAAATTAGCGATTGAGACCACCGAACGTGTCGCCCCCTGCTGGAATTCAGATAGAATGCAGGTTTAAGACTCTTCCGCATTTGCAGCACTTTGCCAAACCGGATGCTTTGTCCATTAATATTAGTCTATGGTTGGACTACAAAATATAGCAAATTGATGTTATGATGAGCCTCTCAAAATCTGACGAAAATCTTTTAAACTGACCTTTGTCGATCTGAAATGAAGACAGACTTAAATTGTTTTCAGAAACATTTTTCGTGAACTATTTTAGTAAAATATGAGATTGTATTCGTAACAAGCCGCCATGACAGTCTGGCTTTGAATTTCCGGAGAAACCAGACTCACGTAACGCGTTCGTCCAATCAGCTGCCGGTTTTAATTTTTTGGCTGACAATAAAGATTAGCGCCGCCTGCTGTTATGGAGACGCATTACATGCTCAAGTCGGCGTCGCTTCGGTGTGTTCTGAGGCACTTTTTGGAGCTCAGGGAGCCGACTGATCAGTCCGACTGCCTTTTCTGCCAACGGTCGGCGGTCAGGTTAGTGTGTCAGGGGCTTTAGTCCCGCTCATCCTGCTCGTCATTTCCGGGTTAGCACTCCACCAATCAGATTGGTCATAGAGTCCGACTGCCTGCCCTCCGACGCAACATGTCAGGTCGGCCAAAATGAAGGCCGAACAGACCGAACAGACTCGAGTCACTGACCTCGCCAGACTGTCCGATGGCCAATTATGGGGTTGGTGTGTCACTGCCTTTAGAGAACGTTATCCTGTGAGTGAATATAGAAGTTAGGATTCCCTGCCATCCAGATGCCATCTCAGCGATTCGACCTGGTTTAACCTGCTGCACACCGTTCTGAAAAGTCTGTCGTCACGGATTTTTGTTCATTACTTTACACCAGAGACTGAGGTATGGTTTATTTTTCCCTATTTTGACCGTGGACTGGGAGCGTCAGCAGCTAAGGCTGTAATACTCAGTCCCTCCAGGATTTTGCGATTTCGCGATCGCAAAATCACAACCAATCAACCAATTCAATCAATCACCGCAAATTTGGTGCGACTCGCAATTTTGAACAATCACCGCAACTTTTCCACACAGTTTCCCACGACTTCAACCAATCACAGCAGTCCCACGTGCACTCTGAGAGCCGATGACCAAGCTGGAGTGAGAACGGGTTGATCATTTCCTTGTTTTTGATATGAAGACGAGACGTGTGTGTGACTCGAACATCTCACATTTACCAACAGAACGTACAGCGAAAGACCATGCAAAACATTTCAGACCGTCCTGCCAACCTGTATACGTTTTAACATCAATGTAGACTTTAACGATTTAAAAGTCGCTGAAGTTGATGCAGTTTCAATCCTGGCTGTCGGCTCGCTGCAGCGGTCGGGGCTGCTGCTCCGTTCCCCCCACGACTGACGCTTGCGCACACACAAACACACACACACACACAGACACACACACAAACAACACACACGGTGGATGCAGGAGAAAAAGGAGATGAGACGTACAGGATGACCTAAATTGAGGACAGCTACGCTCGTTATTGTAAGTGCAATGATAAGTTAAAGTCCAATAAGTACTTTATCAAACCGTATGAATGTGTCCCAGGCCAGGTTAGAAATTAACTAACAATGTAAAGATCAACAAGCCACTGACAGAAATGTTCAAATTTGATTCATTCAATAAATTATTATTTTTTGTCTTAAATCCACCAGCCATTTTCATATTATACCAACATTTACAGCATCCTGAGCCTTTTTGGTAAGGTTATTAGGAAAACTCAGCCCAGAGTAGTTTTATTTCCCCCAAAACATGTTTCCTTTTTATTTTTAAAGAACTATAAAAAAAAAAAATCGCAACTTTTTTGCAACTTTCACTGTCTCCTGCAACTTCATTGCAACAAACAGACAAAGACATCGCAACTTTTATCACAATTTTTTACAAAAGCTCCCGCGAAATCAGGCATTTTGGGCCGCAACAATCTAAAGAAAAGGCTGCAAAATCCTGGAGGGACTGAATACTGTTCACAATAATGGACAATAGACTTCCACTGTCATAGACTCTGGGAGCAATTTTCAGCGGACTCGAAGCTGCACCTTTGGAGGGACAGTGAGCGTAAACAAAAGTGATTCTGGTTGAACATAAATTGCTAAACATTTAAGCATAATTTGAATGCTCTGTTAAACTGTCAATAATTTACTGAAGCTGTGCTTTGGTTTTTGTTGACTGCACGCTGGTGTTTATTTTTCTCTGTGGAATATCTTTTAAAAATGGTTAGGGATTTTCTACAGTGAGAAACATTTATTTGAAAAGTATATACTTTTTCTGTCACATTGAACCTTATTTTGGGAGTGATTCCTGCAATAGCAGAGTGAAACTGGTCAAATTGAATTGGACTAGGTTTGATTTACAACATTTTAAAGGGTCAATCAATAAATAATTTGTTTGGATATCTACTCAGTTTTCATTGCAAATTATATTGAGTTTCTATTGCTCTGGAGTAGGGGCGTCCCACCTATCTAGCTAGGTATAGGGTACCGGGGGGAAGATTGTGCAGACCTTAAAGGGATATTTCACCGCTGGAAAGATGTATATTAAATTGGGTCATTTATGTAGTAGAAATGTGAAATTTTGTTAGAAGTTGGTGCCTTCTAGACCGAGAAAAGCCAGAAAATGTATTTTTGGCTCATGTGGATGAAAGACAACAACTCCCAGAATGCACTTGCTTCGCTTCCCTACGAGGCTACTCCCAAGCCACGCCTACCGGTTACAGACTTAGACAGTGAAATAGAGAGGCGAAGTCCCTCCCCTTCCGGTGGACCGCCATGGGACCTTAACTCTGAAAAAACAGTAGTGAATGGGGAAAGACAAATTATTTTTTGATCCCGTTTGAATTGAGCCATGAATTACACATATGATGCTTATCTGCTGAAAACACTTCCCTGGATAAAACACATCAGGTAGATAACGTTACATGTGTTGTGGAACAGAGCTTAGCTAGCTAGCGAGCAAGTTGAGCATCAAGCTAGGTGACGTAAATTGTGTCAGACGATAGATGTAGTTCACTGAGCGGTTTCACATAAAACTAAGTGGTCATATGACAAACCTACGGCTAACTGAGGCTTTCTTTGATTGAAAAATTATCTTTTAAATTGACGAACATCATATTTGTAATCCATGGCTCAATTCAAACCGGACCAAAAAATAATAATTATCTATCCATTGACTCCTGTTCATTACGTCTCGTCGCTTTGTTGTGTTCCGAGGCACTTTTTTTACCAATTTGGGGAGACTGATCAGCCCAACTGCCTTTTCTGCCGACGTTTGGCCGTCTTCTCTGTGTGTCTGGGCCTTTAGGTACTGGGACCAATTGTGCTGGGACGTACGGACCCAGATCTTGTACTCTTCCAGTTGTCCAGAGCAGAACTATACTAATAATATCCCTACATAGTGGGGCTTATCCTCCGCTACACCCACTTAATTGTAAGGATTTAGATTGTTCTGTATGATGCTCTAGGCTCTTCTTCTCTCTCTTATCACCATTGTCCCTGTCTCTCTATCTTCCTAACTCTGGTGGGACATGTGGAAAAAAGGTCAAAAAGTGAATCCCACACCTAAAATAAAACCTGAGGACGGTCAGAGTGTCCTTATTAAAGTAGGGTAACTCTACCCGATGGCCTGTGTTTAGGAAGGAGTACATACACGTGTAGTCAAGAACCTCTATGTCTGGATCTATGTGTGTGTTTGTGTATAATTGAGAGCATGTTGACATGTTGCTTTTCCTGTCTCCCCTCTCCGGCCATGAGTAGGTGTGTATGTAGTTGTCTGCTTGTATGTCATGGTTCGTTGCCGTGAAAGCATCTCTGCAGCAACAGAAAATCGCCAGAGTAACTCAACATCACAACGCTGCCCACAGCCTCTTGGCAGAGAACAGACGCTGACACAGAGTAACCTAGATAGTGTGTGTGTGTGCACTGTATGTGGGTTTGTTTCAGTAGATGTGTTTGTGTGTAAACTCAGTTGTTTTTTGACAGTGTGTGTTCCTGTGTGTTCCTGTGTGTGTGTTGGTGCCTACAAGTCAAAGAGAGGAGGACATGGTCATCAGCTTCTGGCAGGAGGGAGGGTGAAAGGCAAGCGATTGAGACAAGAAACAGAGAGAGAGGGAGAGATATCGAAAGAGCTGTGAATGAAGAAAGGGAGAGAGAGAGACAGCAAAGAAGCAATCAACACAAAAATAAAGGGATGGAAAGAGACTGAAAGGTTGAAGAGAGGAAGGAGCAACGGAAGAGGGAGGTGAGGGAATGACAGACTGGGGAAGGAGAGAATAAAGGAGAGAAGAAGAATCAGATGTATAGACAGGAAGAACAGAATGGAAGGTGGTAGAAAGAAAGGTTTGAGCAGAATGGTGGATGCTGGAAACTTAAAATATTTTATTAAGACAATTAGGAGTTTTCCAATCTTAATTGTCTGCTTCATCGGGACTGTGTGCGTGGTTTGATCAGACTTGATTCACAACCCACCAGCTGCCATCAGCTTCTGATTCAAATGTTGCTGAATCCTGATTGGTGCACTGGAAGTATGTGACATCACCTTTTCCCAACTGAGCACTGCCTGGAGGTATGTTTTTAGCCCATTAACTAAAATTGCATACACTTTACATTATTGCAGAGACATATAGGCTCTGACATTGATTTCCTACCTTCAAAGGCAGCCTTTGGATTTAATTTATTTCACCGAGGGAAAATTTACTTTCACTGACTTGGAACTAGCCTGTGATAGATGACCAGTGAACTATTTATTTATCAAAGGTCCATTATTGTCAGCTGTGAGCAAGGACCGTTGGTGTGTTTATTGATAAAAAAGTTGGCTGCCAAAATCACATTATCTTCATCACGACATCTATACATGTTTGTTTTGTGGAAGTCTTTTTGCTCTATTTCAACAATGTAGCTTATGAATGCAATACCTTTTGGCAGCATACTCTAATGTGTTAAGTGCACCATCAAGGAGCATGGTAAAGCCTTCCTTCCTTACGCTTTCAAATTATGGTAGATTTGTCCATCATTCAGTGAGTATTTAGTAAATGGCATGAATATTTAGTGTGTTTCAGCATGGCTCATACACACTAAATAAAACAAATGTCAAAACAATTTAAATTTTGTGTATGCAGTGTATTATGGATCATTGATTCATAATTGTTATTTTTAAACTTGGCCACTGTTCAGGGCTTGTTTGAAGTCACCAAGCACATGTACACCAACAGTGTACACACGGACGCACACACACACACACACACACACACACACACACACACACACACACACACACACACACACACACACACACCGGCTCTGGGGGAGAGTTCATGCTCTGGTATTTGCCTGACATTTAATTTCAATCCGTTACATGTGTGTGAAACATGGTTACGAATGCACGCACACACACACACACACACACACACACACACACACACACACACACACACACACACACACACACACACACACACACACACACACACACACACACAATGTGTGTAAATGTAAATGTGTGTTGGTTCTACCTGGACCTTTAGTGCTAGGAGGAAGACGTGACAGTCCCATTACTAAAAACTAACCCCCTGGCCTGCCCAGACATCGAGAAATCCCCCTCCCTCTCTCTTTTTCAACAGGCTTGACATTACTACCACATAAATGTCACTTGATTTGCTGGATGTCGGACAGCAGGGTTATTCAACAAGGAAATAATCAATTCTGAAAAATGCCAACTATAAAAAGTACATGTTTTGATGTGCTGTGCATTATCATCATAACAACAAATGATGTGCTCTTGTACAGACAGAACACGATGGGAACAAGAATAGAGCCCTGTGGAACACCACATAGGGCTAATTTCCCTTTCTGGTCACTGGCTTGTATGAGTGTGTGTGGGCCCACCAGTTTATTTAGAGTCTATAGGATTGAATGTGTTGTTTTATCGTTTGGCACTGTTATCCACAACTAAACAAGAAGTACATTAAGAAGTAAAATATAGTAGCTCAAAAATGTTAAAGGGATCTAGATATGATTACGATTTGTTTATATTTTTTGGTGAAAGGTCATAGATTGCTATTTCCTTTATTGATTGTTATTTATTTGTGTGTGAACCTTTATTTTTCTTGATATTATCTTTTTCATCTTGGGTTAAAATATATGTTCATTTTCAGATATTGGGATAACCACAGTTAAGCCACAAAATAAGGGATGGACAGACTCACATCTTAAACTACAATCTAAAAATAAAACAGGAATGAGGGTTTAACTAAACTAAAGTAGGGAATTAGATTCACACACAGAGTTTGGGACCTATTGTAAAAGGTACAGAAAGTGCTATACTAATACTTTTGACTATTATAACCCTGTTACCACCACAAATAAAAATTACTTTTGAACAGGTCTCCCCTAGCTGTTTGACAGTATATTTCTATTAAGAAGTCTGTTGACAAGTCTGGCAGTTATTGTTATTCCAGTGCTGTCCAAGCTGTCATCCTACAGCTCTGAGACAGGACTGAATAATGTCTGATTCAGAGAGATGTTAGATTGACATAGTGAAACATAAAGAGTCAGTATGCATTTTCCCTGTTATACTATCCACTCTTATCTCTAGAGGAAGCCTCTTCTGTTTATTTTTAATTTTTTTAGGACACCAGAGGGAGAGTGTCATTAACCTAATGCAATGCAGCATATAGACAAAAACACAAACAAACAAACACACATGAAGACAAAAAAATAAAAATAAACAACCCACACAGAGAAGCACTTTCCATCACTGTGTTTCATCGCGATGTTTCCAGTATTTGTGCGAAGCAAGGCTAAACACATCCTGGTAGAGATTAAGGCATAGATACCCAACCCGAGCCCGACGGGCCGGGCCGGGTTCGGATAGATATTTAAAAATTATGGTCGGGTTCTGGTCGGGCTCGGTCACATCAGCGCGATGAGGCATTTGTTGTAAAATGGTGCTGCGGGTCCTTTAAGAGAGCTCAGTGCGTGTGTAAAGTGGGCAGAAGAGAGATACAGAAAGAGGAAGCAGACGTGTAGATGCGGCCGGAGCAGAGTTGGTGGAATAAGTTTAAGTTTTGTAGCCAACACAGTGTGTGCGGTGTCCGAGATAAACCCCAGACTGAAAGCCAAGTTCATTCATTTGCTCACCACAAACGGGATACGGGATATAACCCTAACGTTATATAACGTCGGCCCTGGAGGTAATTAGTCTCCCCTGGTTTTCTGATCACGGTCGGAAACGAAGCAATCAGGAAAGGTTAACACATTTAACATTTTAAATTAAACAGCTTATTAATGTGCACTTGTTGCCCCATGTGCTGATGCGCTCATCTGTTGACATTTCTGAATGCCTTCCTACAGTTGCTTAATAAAAGCTTTCCACACAAACAAACGTACATGTAGGCCTACATTTATTTGTGTGGAAAGCTGTATGTGTCATTAGTATGATTTTGTATAGATTTTAACGGTGTCGGGCTCGGACACAAATTTCTTAATGCCTGTCGGGCTTGGGCCGGGTTCGGTCACGGCTCTGTCGGACGCGGGCCGGGTTCGGACGGAAAAATTTGGCCCAATCAGACCTCTAATAGAGATGCAATTGATGTTAATCCTCTCATTCCAACAATATTCCAGTGTTCCTTTAAAGGCCCTGCACACCCACACAGGTGCTTTCAATTATTTAAAAGTCAAGTCACGTCAAACATTTAATTTTTTTTTTTTTTTATAGCCCAATATCTCAAATCACAAATGTGCCTCAAGGGGCTTTAAAATCTGTACGGTATACTACCCTCTGTCCTTAGATCCTCGATTCGGATAACAAAAACCTCCCGAAAAAAAAAAACAACTATAAAGAAACCACAGAAAGAGCAACTGAGGAAGGATCCTTCTCCCTGGACGGACAGACATGCAATGTATTTTGTGTGTACAGAATAACCAACATACTGTAATAGAACTGACAATCAGGATATCAAAAGTATTGATGGATTGTAAGCATATATGAAGAATATGAATCTGGAAGGATGTTGAGCAACTTCCAGGTGCCGCCAAACAGACCTGAGCCAGCATGGAAACCTGGAAAGAGGACAAAAGTCTCTTAAGAAAAACTACTTTAAAGGTGCAGTATGTAATATATTTACTGTATTAAATCCAAAAATGACCACAATATGTCATCAGATATTAAAGTAACATGCTAAGCTGAAATACTATGTTTTCTGACAAATGCTAAAGCCAGGTTTTTCTCCTTTGAAATGTATGTTCTGTGACAGAATGTCTGTTTGTGTTTTGGCCTGTGTGTTGGTATCAACTGCCCATTCTGACAGCCGGGCTTTGTTGCCATATGGTTTGTAAAAATGCAAACCCAGCGCGCTACAGCTGTAGTACAGCCATGGAGGCAGCAAACAAACAATGGGATCAATGGAGATAGATTCTACCCAACCTAAAAAAAAAACATGGCATGTTTCTAACAGTTGCATGACCAGAGACGTATTGAACCCCATGTAAATATTGGAGATGTATTTGAAAGATGGAGACAGCTTTGAGCCCAAAAGGACGCAGAGTTGGTTAATTTCCTCCTGAACAGGTAAGCATTAGCTTCAGGCTAATTTATCACGGCTACAAGGGACGGGCATTTTATGCCATTTCAACATTTGTGTACTCACACTGAATTTTATAGAGTAACATTACTTGAGTTAGTTACTCGCAAAACAATTAAGACACAGCCAGTAAAGTAGGGATGCACCGAATATTCGGCCACCGAAAATTTTACTTTTTATTAATACTTTTATCATCGAAACAATACGGCCGAAATGTTGTGATGACGCAAACAGAAACCGCGACCTGCACATGCTTGTCTGAAGCAACATGTCTGCGGTGTGGACGTATTTCAGTGTATGTGAGAAAGACCCAAGGACAGCGATTTGCAAATCATGTAATTCAGAAATTTCAAGAGGGGGTGCATCTGCAAAGACTTTCTCCACGTCGGGTTTAATTACATAATAATATAATTTTAAAACCTTTCTGTAGATCTGTACATTATTATTTAATGTACACATGAGTGGGGTCAAGTTAAACATTTAACACTAGAAGTGCCGGAATTCCATAACTACTAGAACTGCCGTGAGCGGTCATTTTGACCGCCAGATTCCAAACTAATCTCTCATGATAAATACCTAATTGCGATATTGTATTATGTATTGTGTTAGGATATCTTTAGAAAAACGTAATAACACCGAAATGTACATGTTAACAAGTTTAATTATACATTTGAGTAGTAATACGTGTTTCAATAATTCCTATCATGGCATAGTAAACCGTAATTATTTCATACATTCATATCCCAAAAAATATGATGTGGAAATTCATTAAACTTAACTCATAACAGCCAAATAACAATTAAAAGTATCGTATTTGAACATTTAGCTATAACCTAACCTGGCACTGCCTCTGTTTTGGTGTCTGCTGTGGTGCGCAGCGCTGTTCGGAACGTGCGTCGCGGCCCTTTTTCCTCCATAAACTCCGCTCTCAGCTCCTCTGCCAGTTGCTGCATGAACTTCCTCCGGACAATTTTACTGCTGGTGCACTCCTTGGAGATGATGTGTGCAATGATTCCAGCCAGTTTGAGGATGTATAAAGTTATATGAACATGTAAACAGCCACCGGCCAGCTACGTGTACCGCGCCTTTCACAGAGCGAGCGCCCGGCGTTTGCCTTCTGATTCAGAACTGAGTCCATCCACACCGTAGTAGCCTACGTTACCGACTCTGGCTTTGCCTTCGGCCCATCGGTGATGCCCACACTTGTTACTTGAGACCGCTAGTTACGTTTCTTTGACAGACACTATGGTAGTTACTAAGCAACCAAGATGCATCTTCAACCGTGCGAAAAATTAAAAATGTATGGCCGAAATAGGTAAAAGTGATTCTATTTTCTTTGCCTTTTGTGTAATGTATATAAAAACAATTTTAAATTAAAATACAGACTCTTTTAGGAAAAGTCAGACAGCAGCAGGATTGTATTTTTTTATTCAGCAAAGTTATTACATAAATTTCAAAACGGTCAAAATGACCGTCATGGCCGTTCTAGTGTTACGTTTGAATTTTATTTTATACTGTGCATTGTTGCAATGTGCTAAATAAATATTTGCATAATTTGTAATTGATTTATTCTTTGAAACTTTAATATTAATTTATACAATTGCAATGCCTTGATTTTAGTAAAGTTAGTACATAGTCATAGCCATAAATGCAATGGTACTAATAATTGGCATAATTTCTTTCGGTGTTTCGGTTTTCGGTGTTTTGGTCTTGGTTTCCTCTTTTTCTGTTTTCAGTTTCGGCCAAGAATTTTCATTTCGGTGCATCCCTACAGTAAAGTGATCCCTACTGGTCATGCCATAACTGCTAACGTTACCGGAGGACCAGGCAAGCAGGCCACGGCTGTTTATAACGTGTAATGTTAGCCTGTTCAGCAGCTGTAGCCGACAAACGGTGAGTAATTTTAAGCCAAGGAAGGATGGCTGTAAATCGGTAGAGAGGACCGTGAGTTTGCGCTGTTTTTAACGTTTTTTTCCGTAATTTTAAGCCGAGGAAGTGTGTCTGTCAGTCGGGTAGAGAGGACGGCGAGGTAGTGGTGTTTTTTAGTGGCTGTTGCTGTAATTTTAAGCTGAGATAGGGTGGTTGTCAGTCAGGTACAAAGCTCCGCGTCAGCACGGGCTTTTGTGACTGTCAGCATAGCCAGCATCGGTTACACTTTACTTGAAGGTATGCTGTGTTCTCAACCTGGCAACCTCCGTGAACTTCAAGTCTGGGGAGGAGGCGGTGGGGGAGACTACTCTGTCCCGTATTTGGACTGCAGTAACTTTTAAACGCTAGCTGTCAGTATTACATATTGGACCTTATAGTGTACAAGCTTTGGTTGAGCACTGACAGACAGCTAAAACAAAGAGGAGTGAACAGTGGAAAGAAAATCAAGGCTGGTCCTGTTGTCTCTCTGGCTGTGTGTAGTCTGACTGCAAACAGAGACTTTCTGACAGTTAAGACATTATTCTGTATTCAGGAGCAGCATGTACACACACATACAAACATAAATTCAAACTAATTACCCAGCATGCTAACCTGCGAGCAGAGGCCATCCAGACAAATACCTGTCTAGAAATTAAATGTGACAGCATAATGAGATTTTAGACAGTAAAAGCAACAGGTAGGTAATAAATAGAGTCAATGCAAACACCTGTACACAAGAAACAACAGCATAAATCACACTGCAACAGTCTCTTTTGCTGATTCACTCATACAGACACATACTGCAAGCAGTAAAAAAAAAGTCTCATCAAATTCTTGTGCAATTTAAACTCACAAATACTAGACAAACTTGTTTATGATAAAATAAAATAAAAAGGATTAAATTGTGATGGGAAGAATCCATCACTCTGCACACAGAGAATGAGCATGATCCATCACAGTGGCAGCATCGGAGACAGAGAAGAACCAAACACAACTCATCCATCAGTCAGATGGATGGTAAAGGCTTTCTACTGACCAGCTGGGTAACTTTCTATCCATAACCATTTACTTTACCTTTTAAAAGCTTTGCAGGTTGTAATTTTCACAGCCAAACTTGACTTTTAACTCCACTTTACCAGGAAGTTTGACAGAAGTGTGCTCTTATTTACAGCAAATGCTTGAAAAAGGTCAGCCCTCAGTTTTTTCCCCTCCAACACAGTTGGTTCAGCTAACTGTGGATTATAACAGTGTTTACAGGCAATCTGTGTCTGACAATTTTGACATTTACATCAAGGGATTGAAAATGGTAACACGATTAGATTTTAGAATCTAGGCAGCCATGAGGATTCTGCTGGAGAACTAATCCCCCCTCTAAACACATAAATCGTGTGACAAATAAACAATACCAAGCAAGCAAATATAGCACACAAGGAATAGATTGGAATGGTGGAGGGAGCTGCTGCAGCGAACAGCATCGTGTCAATTACCGTGCTGTAGGCCTACACATGTGAGAGTATGATGCCAATCAGCTAATGCAAGTCCCCCCCCTCCCACACACACACACACACACACACACACACACACACACACACACACACACACACACACACACACACACACACACACACATACCCACACACAGTTCACCAGAATGACACAAAGGCAAATGGTCGCTACAGTACTAGTCTCGCTTTGCCAGACCCTCCTCCAAAGCGCGCTCAAGGAGGGTCTGGCTACTCCACATAGCATTTGGGGATGGGAGGAAAACGTGCTCTGGTTTAATGGCATTTCTTTAAACCAATCAGAATCGTCATGGGCAGTGCTAAACTCTGCACAGAGCCGCTGTAAAATAGTTGTATATATATATATATATATATATATATACTTTAATAATTGTTGTGGCTTTGTGTGCAATGGAAATTAATGGAGAATATTAGGAGTAAAATATTTCAGGATAAACAACTCCTTTACCCTGTAACATACAAATCACAAACATGTGATATGCTAAATAATACAGTAGGTACTGCTCGAAACTAAAGCTGTGCATTTGATTAAAACTAGAACCTCATTGTACTATTCAATTGGCTACGATATAGATAGCAGATCTAATTATTCCATTAGTCAAACATTTAATTCTCTTTAATGTTCTATCCCTAGGTAGGTTAAAAGGAGCTTTTCGTTTAATACTAATTAATAATTCATCTTTTTTGAATTTTCTCTGACAAAGTAAGTCTGGTGAATATATGTGTAAGAGCCACTTAGTGCCCTTGGTATAAATAGGAACCAATCATTGGTTCCTCTGGTGCAACCCAGAAGCACATACAGTTTTTGACCACACGCACACCAACACCACAACACCACAACACTACCAACCCGTTCTCATTCTGAACTCGTAAAATAAGAACGTTTGGACAGTGGCCGTCAGCGTCTGATGCAACGTAAAAGGCATCCTTCGGCGTATTTATGTAAGGTACCGGGGAGAGCAGCAGTTAGATAGGATTTAGTGAGTAGTATCTAAGGGCGAAATTCCGCACTAAGAGGTTTGTTGGGGTGGTGGATGGTTCAAACACAGGACTTTCACCGAGGAGAGCGGGATTCGCGTCCCGCTTGTCACGCTTGTTATAGTCGCTTTTTTCTTTTCTCCCGCGTGTCACAGAACTGTACGCCCACCCACGACTCTTTCCTAAACCCAACCGTCCCGTTCTTCCCGCGTATCACAGAACCGTAAGCCCACCCACGACCTTTTCCTTAACATAACTACATCAAAAGGGACGGCAAAAGTCCCGACCAAGCGCGTTTACTTATAGCGCTAAAGGGACAGCAATAGTCCCGACCAAGCACGTTTACTTAAAACGCTAAAGGAGACGTTTAGTGTCATTAAGAACGACAAAGACACCTGACCAAATGTCCCTATTTTACGAGATGGGTGTGAGAATGTGTTTCCACTACACATACACATACATACAAGCAGTGATTTGTCTGGAAACCCAACTAAGATATCATGGAAATAAATGGAACCAAAGGTTTTAACTGCAAATATGACTTGGACTTTCATTGATCAAAAAGGTAAAAAGTGCGTCAATTACTCTACCCGTGGAACAGCACCTCAGGGGCTTAAAGCTTGGGCTTAGCCTCTACAATATGTGTTTAAGGGAAAAGCAGTAGCGCAGACGGAGACAATGCACATTCATTATTTTTTCATATGACACATGAAAATACAGACAGTGATGCTGCCGTCGCTTCCATCTCTGACACAATGACAGAACAAGTCAGATGACAGTTAAACAATAAAATGTCAGCCATTCAGACAAATGTCATTTACAGCATTGACAGTCTGAACATACTGTATAAAAGAAAATGGATGTTTGTTTGTATGGGTGGTTGAGTGTCACATAGAGGGAGAGAGCGAGATACGCACAAAAGAGGTGGTTGGCCATTTACTTCCACTAAATGAAAGTGTAAACCCTAATGGAAATTTGCATAATTAAGCTTTCATATTATGTAAAGCTTTTCATTACATATTGAATGTCACACACACACATACACACACACACACACACACACACACACACACACACACACACGTACTTCTAGTCAAACAAACAAATTGAGAGCATCAATGCAGATATAATTAATCGACAATGAACTGGATTTTTCATTTTTATCTGCACCCCTCTTTCCACACACACACACGCACGCACGCACGCACGCACACACACACACACACACACACACACACACACACAGACTAGGCAGTGGACTCACAGGATCTCTGAAACAGGGTATCCCAAACTTTATTTTATTGGTTTTATCAGAAGTACCATGGAGAGCAGTCACAGTTAGTGGCAACACACATACATCAACTTTCCTCCGATCAGTTGGTGTTGAACAAAAATTAATAGAAATAAACTAAATTAACACAGGCACACATAGGACAGCGCAAAAAATAAACATTAATCAAGACATAGAAAGAAAAATATTATCTTCATTATTACCAACATTATAACTGTTGCGGTTATTGTTCCATATTAAAATACACACCGAATAAAATTGACAAACTGAAATTTCCCAACTACACCCTATGAGAGCAAAGAGCAGGGCGGAGGAAAAAAGAAAAGGATGGGTGGAGGGAAAAAAGTGTGGAGGTGGAAAAAGATGTAAAGAAAGGAAAGAAAGATGAAAAGATGGATTTAGCAAGCAAAAAATGATCCTTTAAAGGACTCAAACAGATGGGGACCTAGGCAGATATATTGTACTGATATGTAGCCATACATAGAAAACAGTTGAATACAAGCAGGTTTAGAGATACTGTTGAGTCAGTGGGATAAGTCAGAATCAGCAGTGAAGAGATTGACAAAAGCTCATCTAAAATAGAAACCACCCATCCAATCGAAAAATAAAAGACCACAGGAGAGATGAATGAAAAAAGACAGATAAACCAGCCACAGAAGAAGAAAGAGAATGAGTGAGAAGAAAGAGCAAGCCAGATAAACTTTAAGCAAACTACAACTTTTCCAAAAAGGCAATATATGTCATTCTTGAGTGTATGAGTGTTTTGTTTCCTTTAAATAAATATGTAGAATTAATTCCCAACGGTTAGCGTGATGGCCATATAGTCCACCTCACTTGTAACACTGTACAGTATATACACAATATTATTATTATTTCTTTAATGACAAAATAACCTTTAGATGTACTACATACAGTATTCCTCACCCTCTGTCAGATAATTCAGCCACGGTATTAGAAGTAGCAAGCAGTGTCTTTTTTTTTTTTTTGTACAAATAACCCATGCAACTTCCGTATAGATTATTTAATTAAGATACATAACTCCTTTAAGATCTCATCTCTCATTCAATAACAGCAGATATTGCCTTTTTAACAAAAAACCCTTAGTAATAATTTCATCAATAATGTGCAAGTTATGTCTTCCTTTAAATTAAAAACATATTGTTGTCTACATACATTAAAAAATCTAACTGAACAGAATAAAAGATGAACAGAAAACTAGAATCTGTACAACATTCAAACCATTTTTTGTCAACACCAGGGGAATGGGATACGATTCTCTATAACTATATACAGACATGTTATCATTCATGCACAGTGTCAACAAGTAGCACATTGACATTCCAAAATATGGAAAACACGGCATAGGGAGACGGGAATTGGGAAGAAGGGAAGAAAAGACTGAACGAAAGGTTTGCTGCCAGTTTTGGTTACTTTGGCAGCACAGAGACAAAGAAAAAGAGGGGAGACACAAAGGGACAGGTAGACACCATAACAATACACATGCTGGGCAGGAGAAGTCCATTTCAATCTCACTGACCCAGAAATCAATGTATGGCTGTAACTTCATGTTATTTTTTTAATGTTCATCTTCTTCCTCCTCGTCTTCCTTCTCCTCATTCCTCTCTTTAGCATCGTCATTTTACATTGTTAAATGTTACTTCAAGGGTAGAGAATAGCTCTGGTAATGTTTTTTTTTTCCCCAACAGTACATTAAGCGCCATAGCAACGTCTCAGCATGACATCGCTCAGCTTGTTCCAGCAGGGGTGTTTGTCCTTCCTTCCTTTCGTTTGGCTGTCTGTTGGCTGTTGCATTCATTTATTCCTCAGTCTGTCAGACAGTCGCTTAAGAAGTGAACGAGGCAACGGAAATGCAACATCAATCTTTACATCAGAAGCAACATCGTTAATGGTTCACAACTGATTCACAACCATTTTTTTTCTTTTACATCAGGTACAACCTTATTATTGTGTACATCAGTCCAAAAATTGGTTGTTGTTTATTTCAGAAGCAACTTTGTTAGTACTTGACGAAACAACATAGTAGCCGTTTCACATAAGCGACAAGAACCAGTGCAAAGCTTTTCCTTCATTTAAAACTCTGCCCACTTCTTCAAACCCCAGCACAGAAGAATAAACAAAAGTCTACTGTAGTCTACAGTTCATTTTTCTACAATTGCTTGCACTTAGTGTTATATTTACAGCGGTGGCCTGGCTAACCTTTGACCCTTCAAACCTCAAAATTCAAACCAAGGCAGGAAGCTAAATTCGAACGACAAAAGTGCTATCGTGATTCTTTGCCTGAAGAAGTTGCTTTCGAAAAGAAAGAATCTGGTCACTTACAATCACGGCAGGTAAAGTGATCAAACTTGCTAGTCGCAGGTAACATTTTGTTAACCGTGTTTATCTTCCCACCTTTGTCTAAACCTTGTAGGGCTTGGAACAGCTGTCAATAACCTGCCATTAGCTTCACGCCAGACTAGCCTTCAAGTCAAGGTAGATACACTGAGAGAGGCGGTGCTACAAAGCTGGTGTAGCAGAAGAAACTAACTTCCCATCAATGACAAATGTTAGCTTCTGAAAAAAGTATGCAGCAAACTAATTAGATGCAAACCACTACATTACTGCAAGCTTTTCATTCCTGCGCAAGTTCACTCAAATTAGGCAGCGGGCACATTTGAAGTAAATCCAACCTAATTTAGCAATATCAAAGATAATTTAAACCCTGTTGAAGTTACTCAAAAAGTGTTGCAAACAGCTTCCACAATGTTATTTCTTTTCTTTTTTTTTTGCACAAGCTAGCATAACTTTTTACAGTGTATAAACCTTTAGCTCCATGCCAGTGAAGAGACAAATGCATTCAAATTTAAATAGAAAGATTCTGGTTAGGTTAAGACAACATTAAGTCTCCTTTCAAAGTGTTAATGAAATATGAATAATATTTGGTGTTTTAAGAAAGTTCCATTGGTTAGAAAACCCTTTACAGTCCAGACTGCAAATTGTAAGTTTCTGATAGAAAGATTTCCCTTTGGCAAAACAGGGGTAAACTGCCACTCCAAGGCCTTCACAAGAGAACAGCTACTCTAATGGAGAACCGTACATTGTGCAGAGTTTGGCAAATACAAGTAATAAGTAGCCTAAGTAAATTCTAATTTATACTTCATTTTGACTGTCAAGAGTTTATACAAATGTTTTGTTGTTTACTTTTTTCCCAAATTGCACAACATCGGTGCTGCAAATAACAAAAGCTTGCATGCTACAGAGCATAAGTTAGTTGTTTATTAGAGTTTGGCCAGATTTCAGTATGCAAGTCATGCTGCTGGACCTCTGTGTAGCATCAAATACTGGAATTTTCATTCTGGCGTGGTTCTCTATTCCAGGTAGCCTGACAAGCCAGACACATATCAAGATGTTGGGTCTGGGAACTCACCATTGGCAGGGCTCAATATGAGGATAAACGGTTGTCTTTCAAATTCCCTCTGCACGCAATAGGATATAGCGCTACAACCAACCAGAGCAACGCTAGTTGATAGATTCAACTTTTGCTGTATCTGGTTGGCAAAACTCTGAACACATCTTCCTTTTTTAAGAATGATTTCAGTGCCGTTCTTTGTTCTTTTCTCAAAGAAAAGCTTAACTCCAAGTCTTCCAGAGTCGCGGCCAAAGCCACTTCGAAAGACCGCTGTTCGCCAGCAGCAGCAGCCATCTTCTTTAGCAGGGAATTCACGCGGAACTGTCACAACTCTGCCATCATTATGTTAAGCTTGCCCACCGACTCTATACACAATGTGATTGGCCTGACTTGAGTTTGGTTTTCCCAGCTCACAAGCCAACGCAGAGTTGCTAGATGACCCTGGCTGCAAATTACATTTGCTGCCGAAAGGGTGCGTCTAGATTTCTAGGCTATATTCCAGGTGCATCATTTTGTGAATCAGTAATATATGCCAGGTTACAAAACCTAGAACATTTATTATATATAACTTGTCCTCAAGATACTGTGAATTTGCCAAACTCATCCAATCCAAGGCTCTGCTCAGCTCTACTCTCTCACAGGGATTGCAAGCTGTCTGTGACAAGATGATTTTTGCCAAGTTTTAAATGGATTACAACTAGCCCCGACTACTTACTTTACAGATGAAATTTAGAATACTATTTATTATATTATACATCAAGTAAAAAACACAACATCAGCAGGAAAATTATGGCCAATTCAGATGCATATAGTGCCATTCAATAAACTATGGACTTTTAGAATGCCTACTTATACAGTAAGTTTTGTGAACTTTGAGATCTCTGTGGTTTTAGAGTAAAATAGTTAACAGTCTGAAGTGTAAACCTCTCCAACAGTCGAGACAGGCTTGACGATTTATATTCTACAAATATTTCAGGACAGGATTTTGAGCCCCTTTTATGTGTTTTTTTGTCAATTTACAGAAATTTGTCAATGCCCAGCATATATATCTTGTCTGTCTATTAATGAAAGAATATTCCGAGCCAGTTAAAGCAACACTATGTAACTTTTAGCTGCAGCTGTAGTTCCAATGAGACAACCTGTAGGGGGATCGAAGCGGGAAAAGTTACATAGTGTTGCTTTAAAGTCTGGGTCAGTTTCTCCGTCTGTTGCTTTTGCAGTTTAATTGATACATGTTTACTAGCTAGCCCAGCACTTCACAAGTTTCCAAAGAAGCTTGACTGTTGCTTTGGTAGCTTGTGTCCTGAAACAGCACACCTACTGTTTACAGAACCCTTAGTTGCCTTTTAAGCCATTGGCACAATTTTCTAAATGAAAATCTCCTGTCCTATCATGCACATTGACTTTTGGTAAAATTCAAGCTCAAAATTCATTTAAAAGAGGGCTGAGACAACATGTTAGTTAATAAAATGACGCTGAATAACTTGATTATAGAACCTATTATTGTCTGTATTATAAAGTGAGATTAGTGGTTAGTCAGTTACACTTTGAGCTGAACCAAGGCGTTCTGGTATCAGGAATGGTTCACATTTGATTGGGCTAGATCAACATGGCAACTTATGCTGCACAACTAAAATAGACTAAAGCACTGTACCATAAAAACAGAAGTAATAAAGAGCACAGAGCAACATGTTTGCACACCAGTAGAATCAATGATAATTAGAGAGAAAGGAAAAATCTACTCTGGCTTTATAACAGGACTTTTGACCTAAAGCTGGAAGCTAGTTGACCACATATTGTTAATAATGAATTTACTGTTATATTGTGCTAAAATTCTTTAATTCCTGTCTTGTCCTGATTCTCAACAGTGATTGGTCCGATAGCTATTCTTTGCACTCTAGTTCCATTAGGTGAAAGCATAAGGTGACTGTGAATAGAAACTCTTTTGCATACCTAATCAGATAATGATTCTAAATAAAGTATAACATATAATATTAAACATGCTCCTTTTGATCTGTTAATGTTACGTGTCATGGTTATGAACTCAAGACTGGTTATCCAGAATCACCGATGTAACCCAAAGAGAGCCTGACTGAACTGAACTCACTTTGTGATACAGGTCCTAGAGGGGAAGCCATTTGAATAGGGTGTAAAGAAAATGTCATTATCCCATTTTTTTTAATTATAAACAATTGTCTCAAGAACATCCGTGAGCTTGTTAAACAGGGTCTGTTTGTTTGAGTTTAGATGTACTCTAAGCAAGATGTCCCTACAGTATTTATCCATATCTGTTAGTAGGCCTACTTCAACAGAAAATACTTCAATTCCTTCATCTGATGGCTCATATGTTAAGACTGAAAACTGGCTGCTGAAGTAAAGTGTCAGTGGTTTATTTCCAAGAACTGGCGTGAAGCAGTGAATCACGTAGATTACATTTTGGTTCTTCAGTCAAGAGCAAACACTTGCCCTGAAATAAGGAGATAATATAAAGTTAGACGTTCATTGCTTCCTTTGGGTTAAGGCCTTCATGATCCACTTGCCTGAAGGGTAGTATATTTAAGAAGCAGAGTGGAGGCGGCCCGGGAAAGAACATTGCATGGATGGTTTAATTTGGAATAAGGCTGACTGCAATTTATAGGCAGTCTTTGAATTGGGAAAAAATCCAAGAAAGGTTGAAGCCTTGTCCGACCGATTACTTTGGATTATCAAGTCGCTTTCGCCAATATTAGGGTAACTCTGGCTACTTGGTCTGATAATTCTGCACTCAATGAAGCTGTCATGTCATGTCTTTTTTTCCTTTGAAAGCCACACTGAAGAAGCATCCTTACATCTGGACAGTTGGTGCATAATGTTAAGGAACATAAATCTCTGTTAAATAGCCCCCTGAAGACCAATCTACACGAAGAATCATAAATCAAGGGTCAGGGTTAGGGATTAGTGGTTGTTTCTTACAAAGCCCTTGAGGATTTGGATTGGTCCACTGACCAGCCAGGGGGAGGTACTTAAGAGACACAGGGATGATGACACAAGCTGTTGTGCGAACCAACGGGAAAGCGGCATCAAAGTGAGAAAATCAATGACAGAGGCAGTTAAGCAACGGACAGCCTATGAGGTTTCACAGAGGACGGTACCTACGTTTGCAAAGTCTATTGCAATGTTACAATTGACACATTATGGTGGGAATCTCATAGGTGGAAAACCAGGTAACAGAATTCCAAAGTTTAAAAAAACAAAAAAACACATAAGAGTAACATATATATATATATATATATATATATATATATATATATATATATATATATATATATATATATATATATATATATATATGCAATGATAATAGTTGCTCTAACAGTTTTAAACGGTAGAGTGGCCATTTTGTCTTCTCAGACATGGCCTTATTAAAGGTAAAAGCACACTAACTCTTTCTTGATTCAAATTAGACCTTAAATCATTTACATCTACTGTATAAAGCAACAGAACGAGGGCCCTTTTAGGAGCGCATGGCGTAACCAAGACATTCAGAAGGAAAATAGTGGAGTTGTAATGTACGTTCAGCTCTTTGTATTTACATTTCAAACCTCAGTGATGTTCAAAACATTTCATTTCATTGAACGTGCCTTCTGGCAAAAGAGTCTTACACAGCATTTCTACAGGCTGGCAGAGTGGGAGTCAAAAAGACCTCAAATACGAAAGCATATACCATCGCACGCAGCGACAGCAAAACAAGAGGAGATTCTTTTCACAGTACTTGACCATCTTCCCACAACTCACAAGCACATAAACACACAGTCACACACCAGCACACACACACACAGTTTGTTGTCATTAAACAGTTGTGGCAATATATCCGGTTTCTTCTGATTGTGTTTTCGGTATCGTCTGGTCATGCATGTACATACTGATAAAGTTATTCTGTCCTTTTCTGTCTCACTCAGGCCTGTTACTGTAGTTGGACAGGGGAGTAGCACTGCTCCAACTGGAGGGGGATTAATGGGATTGCTGTTGTTGAAGCCACACAACCTGGGAGCTGTGTGTCGGTCTAGTTTAACATTCTGCTCCTCATTTTGTTAAAACTAATTTTCTTCATTTCTGTATGGTTGAACCAGCCGAGACATTGTGTGTGCTGGGGATTAGTTTTAGTGTATTTAAAACAGGGGTGGGTTTAAGACAACTTGATTGGTTTGGATTTATAGATAAAGACAAAAATAACATATTCCTTAGTTTATTCCTTGTTAAGCCATATTCCTCTGATTTTCCTGTTTGCTGTCGTCCTTTCAAGCATCTGTTTTTTTCTTGCATTCTGTTTTTAGATGCTTTAATGTGTCCTCCATTTCTTCATCTCTACACCCATCCATTCATCCGTTATTTAATCTATTGCGTAAAGGGAGGGAGTGATCGATCAATGAGACTGCTTTAATTTCCAAATCCATCCATTCATCCACCTTCCCTTGGTTTTTTTGCTCCACGTTCTCCTTCTGTCCCACCCTTCTCTTCGTCATCTCCTGTCATCTTAGAAGCCCTGGATGTGGCAGTAGGCCTCCAGTGAAGAGAAGAGGATGTAGAGGAGCCACAGGCTAAAAAACAGCATGGAGGTCAGGACCTTCGATGTCCGGGGCCCTCCCAGCTCTCCACCGATCTCTGGCCGCCGCCGGTACATCAGCGTGCCAACGGCGATAAAGGCAAAGATGGTGAAGAGCGTGACGGAGAAGGCCAGTGTGCCAGGATCCACCCTGAAGTCCTCCCCCCTGCTATTGTGGTAGATGGCAGCGATGGACCACGCCACCTGTCAAGCATCAGCAGAATCAAACTGAATAATGTGACTGTCTATAACAGTGGCAGCATTAAAGAATAACACTCACAACATAATGTATGAATTATTACAAATACATGTTAGTAATTACTACTACTGCAGTATGACAAGCACCACTGCATTTACACCAGCTATGAATTAATTAATGAATCAATGTTTAAATGAGCTGGACTCACCCCAATGCCCAGAAAGACATTAACAGCGTTGGAGCCTGTCACATTACCAATGGACGCATCTGCATACTGATCTTGGGTAGCAGCGACCTTACTGGCGAAGGTATCTGGGCAGAGGAAGAAAAGGAGGGAGACAGATCAAATTTGGGCAGGATTCACATATTCTATCAACACATGCTACTCAATGGATGATCATTTAAAAGTGCCTTGCTATACTTTAAGACTGAAACCACAGTATGACATTTTTTCTAGCGCCACCTTCAGGCCAATTTAATTGTGCACATGTCCTCACCTCTTAGTTGTAAACAAGAAGAAGAAAACTTGATTCTGGACTTGGCATTTCCCCTTCAATCACCATCAGACTAAACTTTGCTGTTACAGTTATATAACTGTTCTCTCATTTAACCACTAGTGTTGACTAAGAAAGTTAAGGCTATAGCGAGATGAAGCATTAGCAGAGTCACTATGCATTGCCCTTAATAATACAACATGTGCTATTCAGTGTAAAGTAAATGTTAAACAGATTTACAGTTGGAGTTGAACTCCTGACTTCGACATGCACTCATTTGTGAGTTACAGTATATAAGAACTCATTGACAGAGAAGGACACTCTTGATAAATGCAGAACACTTATAATTATAATGGAAATTCTGTTTCCACATTTAGAAAGGGAACCTTAAATTAGAAACCACAATCTTTAATCCTGTTACAGAGTTCTGTTGCTGGCAGCCAGAACAGGCTGAATTTGGTCCAAGATCAATAATTTACAAGGCGGAACTTCAGTTTGCAAGGGCAAACAAATCTTTGCCTGATGACTTATTAGCATTATACTGTTTAGTCCCCACATTTTCCCCTGATTTCATGTTTGCCAAACTACAGCAGGTGCAAGGGACGCTCCGCCTTGAGCTACTGAAAGGAGCAGACACCTTGCCAAATCTCAACAATAGGCTGTTTGCTGAGAGCACAAAGATTGAACGAACAGCCAAATGGTCAGTTAGCTCCCTTATCTCGCACTAATTATCTTGCCATCTTCTCTTCGTTAGTCATTCATGTCCTGTTGCTTTTATCTGCCAGATACAGTGAGAGGAGATAAAAATGGAGAGAAAATGCAAGAAAGGGTTTTCTTGAAGGGGCAGCCAAACTGGCAGTGGAAAAGAAGATGATGGGAGGACTGGAAGAGGATTGGAGAGGCAATGGGCCAAAGAAAGAGTCTAGCAAAGATAAATCTCTGTTATAAAGTGTGTGTGTGTGTGTGTGTGTGTGTGTGTGTGTGTGTGTGTGTGTATCGAGGCGCTATGTATGTGTACCTGTCTGCCTGCAAGTGTGTGTGTGTGTCCCTGTGTGCAGTGTATGCATGTACACTGTCTGTGTGTGTTAGTGAACAATGCCACCTGGGTCCAAGCTGATCCATGCCTCCACCAGCTGGCAACGGTCTGTGTATGTCTGTGTGCATCAATTGGTCTTTGGGTGCTTGTGTGCCTGATTGAGTGGGTGAGTGCGTGGGTGCTTGCATGTTCGGTAGCAGCGTGTGTGTGTGTGAAACAGATTTACTCTGCAGCTCCTTCTGTGAGAGTATGCCTCCCCGGAGAGTGTTCTGCCCTTTTCCTCTCCCTCCCTTATCGTCAATCAACCAGTGTCTCTCTCTCTCTCTCTCTCTCTCTCTCTCTCTCTCTCTCTCTTCTTACTACCTCATCTGCCCTCTCTACATCCTTTCTCCTCCACCTCTCAGTTCTTTCTCTTCTGCTCCCTTTTCACTCTTGCCTCTTGACTTATAGGGGGCATTGATGTGAACAAGGCAATCTGGCAATCTTTCTGCATGTGGTGGTGGTGGCTAAGCGGAAAGATCAAGGCTCATCAAAAACATTAGTATCCATCCTCTTGGGATCACAAATATCTACAGGAAATGTGACAGAAAGCTGGCCCTTAGTTCTTGTGATACCTTGTTTGAATTATTGGCCAAGGAGAAAATTGAGATTGATTGATTCTGATTTTCGAGTTGAATTTGTCGAAGTCGATTTTCAAAGATCTGTGAACATGAGCTTCCAGAACCAAAAAATCTGACAATGACAAATCTGTGTGCAGACGGATAAATTGCAAAATATGGCTCATTTACACAATTTGATTAACTTTTACTTCATGCTTGGGCTGAGACATTGCAAGAATCTGCAGCTATTGAGGACAGTGGTTGTATTGTGATGCATATGCATACACTAAGAAGGTTTTTGAAATGGATGGGGCTGTACAGAAGGAAGAATGAGTCTCAGCCCAAGCATGAAGTAGATTTTAATCAAATTGTGTATATGAGTCATATTTTGCAATTTATCCGTGCGACCTTCCTCCACAGCGCTGCGGAGGAGGGTCTGGCTAGTCCACACAGCATTCCGGGATAGGAGAAAAACGGGCTCTGGTTTATTGGCATTTCTTTAAACCAATCACAATCGTCTTGGGCGGTGCTAAGCGCCGAGCGGAGCCAAGGTGCCGCTGCAAAATCGCCTCAGGAAGGAACTTGTTTTGGTGGAACGTGTAACGTTAAGTTCAAAGGTTGATTTAGTCGTGCATCAGAAAACTCTGACAGATAGTCTAGCTATCTGTCTGGATTAACCAGACAGCAGTTAACCATAGTCCTCATAAATCGACTAGAGTTTAAAATTACAACAAAAAGAAAGCGAGCGGTAACAGACATCTGAAAACAGACATCCGAAAAGAGTTCTGTCCGAACGAGAGCAATCCCGGAAGTGGAACGTCTTGGATATAGACTACATGTTACAACACTATAAATGATCATGTTATAACGTGATCATTTATTGTTATGACTAGAAACCTTTCAAGTTAAAACCTGATAAATACTATATTGTAATAACAAGAAAATGTTCTTAACTTGATAAGTTTGTATGTTGTGACAATACCTTGTTATAACGTGAAAAACATCTTGTTATAACAATAAAATTCACGTAATAATGTGATACTGATAGTGTTTGAATTTAAGGCGTGGAAGCACTACACTTCCGTATTTTCTTGATAAATTTCGTTAAACAATTAAAGTTTGTTGTCTGTTGTTCAACTAATAACAGCAATGACAAACTAATCGTTTCATAACAATTATCTGATGGAGTCAGCTAAAATCCCTCCCTGTTAAATTCAAATAGACACTGTGATTTATGTTTGTATGATCATTGGCTAATTTAGTACGAGTCTATGTGATGTCTCCATATGTTCTCTTCAACTTCCAGAGACCATGTTGAATAGAAAGTCTGTAAAAATAAGAGTCTATTGAAACACATGTTTTGTTGGAGTCTCTCAAACCAAATGTGTCAGTAGTTTTCTTCCCTAAACCAGAAAATGTGCCATTAACATTTCTAATGATTATCCTCCTGGTAATCTTTGCCATCCTCTCCAATTTTCGGTGGATCAGCTAAAAGATTTGTGTCAGGATGTATGCAAATTTAAGCAAGTTCCAGTTTTGCTTTCTTAAGACTTTAATGCTGGTTTAATGTCCCTGAATAAATGTATTGTTTAGGGGCAATTTTGCCATGACAAATTTCGAAAAGGTCAAACATGCTCTTGTCTAATGTCATTTACACTGCAGTTTGCTTCCGTTTCTTCCTTAGTCAAAATCTATTTAAATAAATTCTATAAGGCGTGGACCCATCCAGACGTCACTCCGTTAGCTATGCTCTATGCGATTAAAGTTTTAATTTACATTTATGAGCAGTTCTTTTTTGAAAAATAAATTGATTTATAAGGTTTCATATTTCACCAGAAATATCATAGTGATTAATTATTGTAATAATACATTGTCTATAGATTCTTTATTGTCCTGACCTAGCATTTTTTGCACAGTGCTTTTATATTACATACATTTCTTTTTATTTCATTGAGTCCCACGTTGCATTTTCCTCAGGTTAAATGTATTTATTTAGTTTCTGAGTCCAACATGAAATGATGAACAGAATTCTTTAAATATACTCTGAAGTATTAAAGTGATGAGGCACAGAGGTTTTGCCTAAATCCCAAACCAACAACAAAATTTAGTTTCTTGAGTTTCTAATTCTCTTTTAAAAGCTCCACTCCCTCCACTTCTTCCTTTCTCTTTCTATGTGTGTGTGTGTGTGTGTGTGTGTGTGTGTGTGTGTATGTATGGGGCTAACTGTGATAAACGAGGTTAATCATCATGGAACAGCACAGGATGGGTTTTATTAACTCTAATAACCACATAACTTGAAGTCTGTTTCTCTGTGAGTGTGTGTTTGTTTGTGTGTGTGTGTGTGTGTGTGTGTGTGGGTGGGTGTGTGTGGGTGTGTGTGGGCCACTGGAGGTTCTGTGAATGAGGCTGAGAGCCTCAGAAAGGCTGAACCTCTTTGTTTCCATTCTGCAGCTCTACAAATTGTTTGGATGTGTGTGTATTTCCGTTTCACGCAGCTATGTGTGTATGCGTTTGTCCATAAATGCAACCATTAACGAGCTTGTATTTCTGTTTGTGTGTGTTCAAATATTACATTTTCTGTATGTGCGCATATATGTTTGTGTGTGTGAAAATAGTATGTAATACATCACTTTTCCCCCTGAGCTCCCTAAATGGGAGGACAGAGACCAGAGACCACCTGAGCCTGACATGACAAATGGCCCTATGCTAATAACATGATGGTCACAATACAGGTGTGTGTGTGTGTGTGTGTGTGTGTGTGTGTGTGTGTGTGTGTGTGTGTGCGTGTGTGTGTGTGTGTGTGTGTGTGGGAAAAACCGTTTTTCAAGATTTAATATGTGAGTGTGAGAGTCTGTTCATTAAAGTAATTACAGTTTGTCAGTCGTTAATGTCTGCATGTTATACAGCTCGCATTCGATCATATGCTATGTCTGCATGTGTGTTCTGTGTGTGTGTGTGTGTGTGTGTGTGTATGTGTGTGTGTGTGTCCAGAGGCAGGAGACAGGCGCCAAGGTTAAAACATATTTAGCCAGCCGTTGCAGTTGCCTGTCATTCTTCACATCTAGAGGATGATTCATGCTGCTGCCTGTCTGACTTTCCAGGCTTCCACATATACAGTAAATATACACTGGAGAGACGGGAAACTATCTGGGTCAGTCAAAAACTCTCTCAGCATGACAACATTTTCTCATTTTTGTGTTTGGATGTTTAATAACTTAAAATGAAGTAAAAAATAAAATAAGTTAGTTATTAATTAATTAATCAGTTTAAATCTTAGTTGACCATCAGTTACATTATTATCTTCAACTAATGCATGTATTTAAATGTAAATATTCTATTCCTCTATCATTGTTCCTTTGCAAATGACTGCTGCAATGTAGTACTTAGACCAAAGCCCACTAATAAATAAATGTAAATGTAAATACCCATAAATGCTACTGCATTTTTGCCACATTGCAGGGGTTACAATGTTTTCTGCGAAAGTCAACAATGTGTGGACTTTTCATATTTTAGTATATTCTTCTGTCCATCGCCTGTGATAGTTACCATTGAGTTATTTTACTTGATTGCTGTTTAAAAGAGCCCTGAGGCTTTTAGAAAATTATTTATTATTTATTATATTTATTCTGCAGTTCATAGACTGAAGAAAAGAAATGCCAGAAATAATGCTCCCACTAATAAAACTGAAGCAATAAATTGAAAATGTCAAGGTATACTCCCTGATTAGGGGTCATTGATGAACACAAATCTATTCCTACATTAAGGTCCTCAGGGTATTCATGCTCATAAAGGCATTACGAAGCTAAATGCCAAATGTGAAGAGAGAAAGGTCTTTGTTTAAAGTTGGCGGAAAGTCCAATAGTTGGATATTTAAGATAATTAAAACAGTGGCAGTGATTGATCAATATCAGAGCGAACATACAGTACAGCACATGTATAAACATACAGTGAATGTGCGCGCAAATACAAACTCACCTGGTACAGAGGTTCCCAATGCAACAAATACTACTGCTGTGACTGAGTCTTTCAGGCCCACTGTGCAGCCAAAATGAGAGGCCAGGTCCCCTGTAATAATATAAAAGGAACTATCATCACCACTATACTTAATACTGCTTCTATTAAAATTTTCTAAAATGCTAAATATTTTTTATATACAAATAGCAGTCAAGTCGTACCTGATGAAGATAAAAATAAACATATTTAAAGATCTTTTCTGTCACTCTAACACTGTACTGTAAATTTAAAAAGTCTTGTGATCATGATGCTGACGTTTTTATTTATTCACCCAATACCAGTAAAATCGAAATCATTAAACATTAAAAAGTTTTCTAACTTATTTAGATTTTTCCTTAATTCCTTTAACTGCTGTTCGAATTTCAAATGGTTCTTGTCAGTTGTCATCGTACCAATCATGGCGGTGAGCAGTCCAATCATGCAGATGGAGACGACGAAGCAGGCCCAGCCGTTCCAATACTCTGTGGGCGGGACGAAGGCGAACATAACCTTCCAGAAGACGGTGAGGAAATGCATGACGTAGTCGAAACATGACGGCAGCTTCTCCTCCCCGCACTCGTCGTCGTCATCATCCTCGCCTGGGCAGAAGGAGGAAAGAGAAAGAGAAGTTCACAGGAGGGCGGCAGCGATTCCCTCAAAGTTCTCACCTGCAGTTCAAAATGTTTACAGGCATGACATACAGTAAGCTAACTGAGTTCTTATTGTGTGAAATTGTTGTGCTTTTTTCAAGTTTTATTTTACATTAAAGTCAATGGATCAATCTCCAAATACTCTTCAGGCTTCTTACTCTTTGAAATGCTACTCCTCCCACATATTTTTACCTACAGACGGCATTCAAACTTTAAACTGTTCGCAAAACCTTTAGCTATTAGAAAATGATTTAGCTTCATGATATATTTTACAGTTTTTGTGTTATCACTGTTTAGGTTTAGTGTTTCATTCAGGCTTTTTCTATGCGTATAATAGAGTGTATATTGCATGACTTAGAGTGGGTGATGTTTAGCTTTAGCAATTTAGCTTTTCAGCATTCACAAGCATTTTCCGCAGGAAATGCATTTTCCAGTTTAGGTTAAGATCTTTGCAGGAAACGGTTTTTCTCTGTCGACCCTCGTTTCAATGAAAACAGTTGCAGCACATTTTTGACTGAGTACTACATGTTTATAAAGAAATATTATTCCATGTAGGAAGTAATCAAATCATATATCTAATCAAATCTCTTAAGCCTCAGAACAGTTGGGGACATCATGAGTATATCAAATGTGTCTTTTTTGCAACTGGAATCTCGACACATCTGAGCATCATCTTTAAGTTTAGGCTGGTTAACAGAATTGTACATTTTCTTTATGTGTCAATTTAGTGGCTTGAAAGCTACTTCTAATATTTAAGACTAAAAATGGAGGACAAATTAATAAGGAATGTTAACTTTAGCATAGTGTGTGTAACTATGCAGTAACAAACCATGATCATATTAAAGCCAAATTGAAAACGTTTGCTGGGTAAAATATCAGCCTTTAGATTAATATACAAGGTTTGTTACAGGTTGTTTTTAGTCTGTATATGTGTTAACAATGTACATATTGTAATATGTGGGTCTGATAGCCTCATATAAAAAATCAAAAGAGATTTAAACACTTGCAAATAGTTAAAAATGAACTGCCAAAAAGCTCGCACAGAACCTAATTTTTGTGCTATAATGTGACTACAACATAACTTAGTCTCTATCAAAGACATTTTCAAATGGAAACATAAATACTAAATAGTCGATGTTGGACACATTTTGTCTTTATTTAAGATTTGATAAACTCAATTGTAGCCCTGCTGGGAAGAGAACGGATAATATCTATCCATAGCTGACCTGAGACACATGAAGTGCAAAGTAATAAAGGTCTCTCTCTTTAACTCCAGCAGACATAAAGATCATAAGCTTAAATCTATAGTGACAGAAATGTAAAAATCACACTCAGTTTGACATCATTTCTGACCCACTGAGAGGCAAGTGTGTGTGTGCGATGTCAGTACCAAAGTCTAAACGTGCCTCAGGACATGGACTATAGCCAACCACATGCACGCACCATTAGCAGTCTATACGCTCCTGTGTAGTTGGCTGTTGTATGGCTCCATTTATAAATGAGTCAAATGAATAAATAAACGAGAGTACCTGCTATTTCCATGAAAAATGCTGATGGGTAAATCTCAGTGAAAGCCAAGATGTCTTATTGATTTCACCCGGGCCATTGACTCAGTGCATACTATTAACCTTCTAAGAGCTGGTGATGCATTTAAACGCTCAAAACAAACAAACAAACAAAAACTGTCTGCACCCTAAACTGAGCTGAGTTTGGAGAGTTTCCTTCTACCACAGCAACTGTTCTCCCGGTTCTAACGTTATATGATTTATTTTTACTGACTTACCTCATGCAATGTAATCCATCAAAGTTTTGAGAAACGCTTGATTTTGAGGGTCCAATGCCTGTTTCTTGTTTCTATTATCTCACAGCTTTGTACCACTGGAGGTGTTTTTTGGGCTGTTGTGTATGAAATAAAATATCCCACCTTAATTGTTTTTAAAGTAAACATTTTGATGCAGGCAGTAATTTTCATTGATTGGATGGATGTCCTAAAGAGAAGTTTGTTCTGGAATTATGGAAAGGAAAATGTAAAAAACAGAAGCTCAGAAAAGCCAAACTATCTCTCACACTCTCTCACATGCATCCTTCAATTTCAGTGATGGATAAATTACCTTATTTTGAAACATGTTATTTGGGATTGAATGCATGAACGCATCAGCCTTTGCAAAACTGTCATAACAGATAATAAAACAGTAAATCATCTGCAAAAAAACACTCTTGAATTGTACTTGACCTATAAACACAATTATCTCAAAACAAGACAGATAGTTTGTACATATTGAGTTCTGACCTGTTAGTATAAAGTTCCATGACAGCCTGATATTAAGTCATTAAACACAAGTCACGAACCAGATCCAGACTGTGTTCTACAATTACTATAAATAAGCGGGGGTTAAAACAAAGAGTAATGCACTTTAATAGGGCCAATCGTGTCCTCAGGTTACCTCACGTACCTTGTTTAATGTAATCAAAAATAGATGCTTTATTTTCAGGGTGAGCACTTGGAACAAATCAAATCATCAACTATAAATGAAAACAGTATAAAACAGTAGAAGGTCAGTGCAGCAAGCAATGGCCTTATCCACTATTATGGTTTGGAACACACACACACACACACACACACACACACACACACACACACACACACACACACACACACACACACACACACACTTGGTAATGAATTATAAAACAAGGCTCTCTACTTGAGTTATGTCACTTTTTACTTTCAGCAGTTCTCCTTCCCTCCCACACAATCTGTAATGGCTGAATGAAGCCATTTCTAACTCTCTTTCTGCTAATATATATGTGCTCTTTTATCACAGCATTGGTGTCTCTCTTTGGTCTCTTTCTTTTTATTTTCTGTTCCTGTGTGTGGGGGCGTTAATTACACGAGTGTGTAAATCACAAAATGTGGTGACCACAAACACAGAACTTTCACCAAAGAGACTGGGGTTCGTGTCCCGTTTGAAAATAAAAGTAAACAGAGTTTTTTTTTTTGTTAACTCTACAGAACAAACGGAACTACATCATGTTCTGCGTCACGTGTGTAACCGGAAGTGAAGTAACCTGACAAATGTACTGGTTTTAACCCAAACTACAAACTTAATCTACTAGTAGTTTTGTTACCTAAACGTAACCAAACAGCGACCGTTTCACAACGCTAACGGCATGTTTAAAACCACAACCGTTACATTCATGGTTTAGATATAAGAACGGAAAACGCTCCTTTTGGTCATATTAGAGGGTAGGAATAAACAACCTGTAATCGTATGGTAGGGACCAGTAAAGTGTCACCAACACTGTCAGTTGATGCCTGTGGTGAGATAGCCTACACCAGCAGTGCGGATATATGTCTCTGTCGCTCCTATTTGACTTATATGCTCCCTCGTCCCTCCCTCTCTATCTGCCTTTATTTCTTTTCATGCCTGACTTGCGCACACTTCTCGTCTCTCTATTTCCATGCTCAGTTATGCGTTACACTGATAAAGTGGTTATCCAAGAGTAATTCTTTCTTCTTCTCTCCCTCTCTGTGTTACACTCTTTTCATCCTAGGTTACACTTTGCTGATATAGCCCTTATATAATTGAATATTCTCTGTCACTTTCTCGCTTCATCCCTCTAAATCTCCCACATCCCTCTACAACCTATTGTCACTCTATAAATGCCACTGAAAGTCTCTTTACTCCATTTTGTGTGTTTGTGTGTGTGACATCAGTCATCGTTGCAGTTTATTTGGAGCCCATAAGGATAAACGGAAAATAACAATGACCCAAGCAACAATGCATAAATAAAATTACATCTATACCAGTGGCTCATCAGTTAACATTTCATGCTAATGTGGCAGCTGCTCACTTAGGCTTTTTAATTTCGAGAGCATGCTAATGTACTTGACATCAAGAAATATCTATTCTGACACACACACACACACACACACACACACACACACACACACACACACACACACACACACACACACACACACACACACACACACACACACACACACACACACACACACACACACATATCAATACTCTCTCCTGCCCTGCAGAGGTGTCGGATGTGTGTTATCTCTCGCTGCTTACTGAGCGTGCCCACTAGCTGCGTTCTCATAGGCCAGGGCAGCTGTGGACTGCAGCTCATCTGTATATGCTGCTAGTCAAGCGAGGGGTGCGTACATGAATGTGTCTGGGTGAAGGACTGTGTGCTTGCTAGCTCCAGGGACTTGTGAGAATCATGCAGACCACTGCCTGTTTACACACACACAGACACACACACACACACACACACACACACACACACACACACACACACACACACACACACACACACACACACACACAAACTGGGCTTTGAAACTGATGTGGACAAATGAGATCCTGTTCAGAAAAAAGTTGGTCCAAAATGGCCCTTCAATCCCTTTCCATTACAGAAGAAGAGAGAGAGACTTTGGATAAAAACATGTCAGCCTTCATACGGCTAGCCACCGGGGTTGTGCAAAAACACACAACACACATAACACACACACACACACACACACACACACACACACACACACACACACACACACACACACACACTGAGATCAACAGACACACATACTTTAAAGCAAGGCAGTATCCATAAAAGCACAGAGGAACGCTTGGCATGAGCAAAGACAGAAAGAGACAGAGAGAGACACACACACACACACACACAGACAGACAGACAGACAGGCTTAAATGGAGGCAAGAACATCACACACCTAGTGCACTGTGGGAAATATCACACACAAGACAGCCTTTCATTCATCCGTGCATCTTCAAACGCAGCCACAGTTTGTGCCTCTCGCGAGTGTTGATTTGACATTGATGATTGCATTCCAGTCACAGATATAAGCCGTCAAAAGTGGCAAAAATAAAAAAGAAGTCACATATTGAGAACCCTGCATATCTTTAAAAAAAAACTCCCAGCATTAAAGAAAACATACTGTACAGTGAATCTGAATTTTAACCACATTTTTCCACATTTCTTGAACAAAAAAATGTCACCTTACTTCGAACTAACAGGCACGGTCTTCAACTATGGCGTTTGTTTTTTGGCCATATTAAATAATATGATTACCTATCTGCGAGTGCTGGAGTTTTTGTTTTCTTTGATCCTTGTGACTGCGTTGCACCTGATACACTGTCTAAGAGTTGGAGCTGTGCGGGCTACTTTATATTATACTGTCTTCAACTATACACATACATAACTACACACACACAATATAAACTAATATAACTTTTAATTAAAACCTTTGAAATGCTGACAAGCCAGTCTGGAAGAGCACCATCATTTTGTCCAGCAATGACTGAATCTTTTTAACCTTGAAAATGCTTTTGAATTATGGCGTCAGTATATAATGTGGCCGGTTCAAGTCCAACACGGACAATGTAATGGAGTTTGGACTGGTAGCTGGAGAGTGGCTTTAAGCACCGACTATCTGGCATCACTTTGGTAACGCCCCACAACTACTGCATGTGTGTGTAATATAATAACAAGAAAATGAATTTCCCCAAGAGGGATTAATAAAGTACTTAATTTTTTTTTTGTATCTCTCTCTGTCAGATGTTTTATTATGACCAGTTACCACACACAATCCTTCAGTAAAAGAGTAAAAGGATGCAAACAGCAAGGACAAACGGGTGAGCAGAGCAACTGGAACAGTGACAGGACGTCATCACTCGCAAAGATATGGCAACCAAATAAACAACAGGGCGAGTACTACTTCACTCAATAAGTGATAAACAGCGACGAAAGCCGCGACATGAAATCCGCACTCACGCCCATGAAATATGACATCTACAGTTTATTGGAAAATAGCATTGTGGACACTGAAGTTGATGAATTTACTGTTTATCAGACCCCAGATGAGACAAGAAGCTAACGTTAGCCACGCTGCTGTGACGGCCCCTCTTCTCTGAGTCGCCGCTGCAGGAGACTGTGTGTATTCCTCCGACACGCTGTAGTAACGTTACTGATTTAAAACCATTTTCCAGGTTAGTGGGGGTGCATACCGCTTAAAACCAACATGAAAAATGTAGTTAGTAATGTTCACTCAGCGTTTTGTTTTGTTGTTAAACTGTGTGTAAAATGACCGGTGATGTTAAATCACCCTACGGTACCGTCTATTTTCTGGATGGTTTCAAGGTAACGGTCAGTAGCTTACGTTAGCAGATAAGCCCATACTCTGACGTCCAACACCCCCCAAGCCCCCCCCTCCCCACCCGCAATCTGACCACAATCCTTAAAAAAAACAACAGCACAGTACAACTCAATTGAGAAAATAATTGAGCCTTAGTTTTCAGACTTTGCAATGATTTTATTTAGTGGCACAAGTTGCTGTTGTCCTAACTTTAACACAATAATTGAGCTAAAAGGGGAAACGCTCCAGGGTTGTGAATGAGTCTTGTTGCAATGTCGTAAAACCCAGACAGTGGGAACTAGTGGTAATGATCACACATGTAATTGATTTTAGACTGATCCCAGCTCCCCGTACCTCTAACCAAACTACTAATCTCTACATGTTGTCTTAGTTGTTAAGTCCCAATTGCCTACTGCATATCCATACTACACACTATGTACTATTACTATATACTAATTTTCATAGTAAACAATATATTTTTTTCCCTAGTCTCTTAGCATGCACTGGATCATTCTCATCTTTAAAAAAATCTTATTGTGTTCTAGTCTTTACAGTACATGCTCTCATTCCTGTTCTCAATAAACAAAGATCACAGCTGGATGTCTGCCTATCCAATCAGCTGCCAGTTTGATCTGTCAGCATCCAATCAGCTCTTAATCTCAAACACTTTCAACTCCCCCAATCCAATCATCTTAAATTTTAAAAGGCCCTGAAAAACCAATCATTCTCCAGTTTGATCTGGTTTTGAACATGTGACCATTACATGTGACCGTAACATGTGACCACGATGGCAGTTTTTATTATGTGACAGTTCTGTTTAAGGCAACGGTAATCCGTTTGCACCGGTTTGCACAGATGATATATACTGTAAATGGTTAGAGTCATGGTGAATACTTTGAATTTTCAATCCTTGTGTGAATACAATCTAATGAAGCTGTCTGTCTGTGTGTGTGTGTATGTGTGTGTGTGTGTGTGTGTGTGTGTGTGTCTTTCGTGGAAACTACACTCACTGCCTTTTTACAGCTCCCTTTAACACACAGACAACACACACACAAACACAAACACACACAAACACACACACACACACACACACACACACACACACACACACACACACACACACACACACACACACACACACACACACACACACACACACCAAGCTAATCCAAGATAAGAGAAGGAAGACAGGCCTTTTCATTAATGGCATCAGATTGCCAACAAAGGCTGGCTGACAGGCTGGCTAACTAAAGCACAAACAAACACACCCAGACACATATACACAAGATAAAGTTATTTATGTTACTAAATTGAGCAGGCTATAGACAAACTATGCTCTAAAAGTAATCCAAAGTTTCAAAGACATCAGCAGCAGCGAATTGGATGATTTGCTAGTGATTTGTCCAACTATGCATTCAAAGCGATTATCTGCACTATTTGAATATGAAATAAACACCAAATGTCAGTATGTCAAAAAAATGAACTACTCCATATAATCATTATTCTGTTTCAAATCTCTTGGGGCTTAAAACAGACTCCCTGATACACCTACAGCTGTCCCATGTGCAACAGCAGCAGATAGGAATTAAAATAACCAGATGCAAGGGGGTATGATACAAACCTATATTAAAATGTATACTATCGTCAATGATAAAGACATACTATCTTAACTACTGGAGTAATAATGATACAAAATGTAACAATGCAACTGTCCACTTTGTGCAACTTTTCAAACTAAAAGTATATAATGTACACAAAGTGTAGTGTAAAACTCAATTGGATGGCCGCGGATGGCAGCCCACCTTGAGCCAGGTTCTGTTTGATGTTTCTGCCTGTCAAAGGGAAGTTTTTCCTCACACGCTTGCACCAAATGCTCTGGGGGAATTGTTGGGTCTATGTAAGTTATAGAATGTGGTCTAGAACTACTCCATCAGTGTCCTGATATAATGTATGGTATCGTTTGACACTATACACAAAATTGAATTGAATTAAATTACACAACATAGTTATATGACAAGACCAATGCTACTTTCATATCTGTCTGGTAAATATATTGTAAGGCTACATCGAGCAGACAGTTAGCTTAGCATAAAGCAGGAAAAGTGGAAAAAGCTAACCTATCTCTGTCAAAGGTAACAAAATCCACCCAACAGCAGCTCTAAAGCTCTCTAATTAACATGTTGAATCTCGTTTGATGAATCTGTCGGCTACAGACACCTACAGTTCTTTTGAATAAGACAACTTTCATGGACAGAATAGATGGATATAATCAGTAGGCCTACGTGTTTCCTATAGCCGTCTTGCTCCTTCATTAAAAGCATAAAAACAAACTGTCTGTAGTCTATCAGAGTTTTACATTATGCTTCAGCATAATATTTTTACAACCATCTGATCATGATATGATAAACCTATGCTCTGTGTAGGAGGCACACTCCCTCAAACAGTAGAATAGTTGAGTTGATTTTAGACCAGTAAACTCCTTAGTGGCCTGGTGGATAGATAAACCATTGCAACTGGTTTTCCACACAAGGCGCATAAGGGCGTTACCAGTAGGCCCTGAGCTCACTACGTCATCACAGTTTTTTTTATTCCAGTTACGGCCAGACCATGGATCAGTCACGGACACACCACGGAGGGACGGGAAATTATAGATGGGTTTATCTGTGTGAAAACAAAGGAGGGGAGGTTATATATTGGACTATTTCTCAATCGGGAGAAGTAACTTCCTGGAGTTTCTGCATGGACAGTACAGTAAATTGACAATAAATACACCTCATCACTGTTTGACTGAGAGGGGGATTTTAAAGCATAAAGAAAAGTGGAAACTTTCTACTAAGAATTTTTTTCTCCATTTATCCTTCATTTTTTCCATTGATGAGCTGCGGTAATGCTGTCCTGCCTCCAGAGGGCAAGTTACCACTACTAACCAATGAACTGTGAAGATTCTGCAGTGAAACAGAAAAATATGCTTCCTCTTTTATTTTCTGTTTTCTACAGCCAGTTTTTATCTCTTTCACCAGCTCAGTTGTTGCTTCAATTCTTCCTATCTCTTGTTCCCTTTATCCTACTTTTTCTTTGTACATGCATTCTTTTATTCCATGCATTATATTTCTCTTTATGCATGCATTCTCTTTTTCCCACAGTGTGCATGCTTCTCAGTGGCTTTTTCTCACTGCATGCAATCTCTCTCTGTCTCCGTCGATCTCTGCATTATATATGGTCTCTCGTTTCCTTATTCCTCCCTGTTCACATGTGTGCTCTCTTTCTCCCTCTTCATGGAACATTACCATCCTCATGGCTTATAACAGATCTTGAAGGTGACAGTATATACTGTAAGTGTTGACTATTCCTCTCTTTCTTTACTCCTCTTTGTCCCACATATGCAACACATACACTCACTTCTTGTTCTTCTGTCATTGTGGAGGCTGAAACACATACAATCACTCCCACAATTGCTCTCAACATAATCTCCCATCTGGTCAGTGTTTGTCTGTCCAAACCATCAAACCAGGCCAGGCCAGTCAACTTTCCAGTAACCGTTAGAAATCATAAACAGACACACACACACACACACACACACACACACACACACACACACACACACACACACACACACACACACACACACATACACACACACACACACACACACACACACACACACACACACACACACACACACACACACACACACACACTTGACTCCATGGATCCATGAAATCACCCCATTTTATTTATTTTTTATTAATACACAGTCTGCCATTATTTGATGTAATCTGCTTCATTAAAGTACCAAACCACACATGTACACACACCCAACATGAGATTTTTGACAGTTTTGGATATATTGACCGTTAGAACACACACAGCAATGGACCACATAGCGCTAAACATACTATAACACTGCAGATGTTCATACTAAGAAGAATTGATATCCCACGCCCTCACACACACACATATCTGTTTCTTCAAACCACCTCAGATGACCCCAGTTAAATTAGAAGTTTAATGAAAGTTTAGTGCATGAACTATCAAATTTATAAACAGACACACACACACACACACACACACACACACACACACACCTCCACGGCCTTACCTGCGCTCACAGTGATGGCTTCTATGAACTGGTCTCTCCAGCTGTTGGTTCCTACCAGCAGAGCCAGGTTGGTCTTCTTTATCAGCTTGTCCACTGTGTTCTGACAGAAGGACAGAGAAATAATAATGGTTAGATGATGCGACACCGGCCTGTTCACAATGCAACATAATTTCATAAATCACTAATTTGCAAAAGTTAGCTATTTGTTAGACTGCTTTACGTCATAAAACGAGAATCTGGCACTGTCCTTTCAGATCTGCCACTGTCCTTTCAGATCTGCCACTGTCCTTTCAGATCTGGCACTGTCCTTTCAGATCTGTCACTGTCCTTTCAGATCTGTCACTGTCCTTTCAGAGCGAATGCAAACGTTTTCAGATTTTGTGGTGACAGGAGAGACAGACAGTGTTTATCTTTACCTGCTGTTTTGGTTGCATTCATTTGATATTGCTATTCAAAAATACTAAACCCCTTCACATACTAAAGTGACTTTAAGGGTGAAAATAATTAAATCCTCTTCCACTCAGTGTCAAATATATATATACTCAGCTTGGTCCAACTCCTTGAAGCTATATAATGTGCACTCAATATCAGGTTTAAATTAGTGCTGTCAAACGATTAAAATATTTAATCGTGATTAATCGCATTAATGTCATAGTTAACTCGCACATTTTTATCTATTGTAAATGTCCCTATATTTCTTTTTGTCCAATTATTTTTTCACATTTTAATGCTCTTATCACCATGGAAAAGTGGATCGGCTTGCTTTGTGCTTTTGTCGCCTGGCTTTGACAAGGGGGCGGAGAATTTGCATCAGCTGTGTGCTTGGCCATAAGTGGTATTTCAGACTGGAAGTGCTGCGATGATAGCTCAGTTCACAACGACAAAACACACAGATCACTTTGGTCTTGTCAATGGAACCATTTGGCCACCTTTTAAAAGTAAACTTTCCATTCAGAATCTTACTGGCATCCATTTCGGCGTCTCGTGCTCGCCATCCACTCAAAACGTAACGTTAGCCTACTACTCTTTGCCCGGCTCGCAAGCCCAAACAAGTGTGTGTGGCGTGCCTGTTGTTTTGTTTCCGGTCTAGCTAGATCCGGTGTGGTGTTGTAGTTTGTCTAACGTTACTAGTTGTTGCAACAGCATGTGAAAAAAACTACAAAGTTTGCTATGCCAAAAAGAACGTTAGTCTTGCGATAAAAAAATTGACGCCATTAAAATGGGTTTGCGTTAACACCGTTAATAACGCGTTTAACTGACAGCACTAGTTTAAATATTTAAAGAATCCATGTTTTTAATGGCTGCACCATTCCATCAAATGGAAAATTCTGGCATCAATTTAATTCAGCCAAACATAGAAACCCTGGCATCTTCAATAGAATTGGAAATAAAGTTCTGTGGATTTGAACAATGTTTGGCTGCACAGCATGAGTAGGCCTATGCAACAACAGACTTCTCGTGGGACTACGTTTAGGGGTAAAGAACACATTCATTTCATCAACGTTTCACACATCTTTACATAGGACTTTACAATATATATGCAGCATAATGTTGCCTATCTGCTGTAAATTTCTTTGCTTCTGCACACTCCCTTTGTTTCTCTTTCTTTCTTTCTTTTTTCACCAACCTTAACCCTTCGCTCTGTCCTTCCTCCCTTGTCTCTTTCCTTCCTAGTCTTTATATTTCTTTGTTGTTTTCTTCAAAAGGAGGACACTGTGGCATATTGAGATAACAAACACACACACACACACACACACACACACACACACACACACACACACACACACACACACACACACACACACACACACACACACACACTAATTAGAGGAGCAGTGGGGATTGCTCTTTACCTTTCTCTCCACTTCAGAGGGAAACTGGGATACTAATTGTCTTGAATGGAGCTTAGGGGTGTCAATAGTGCCTTGCTGCTGTGGACACACACAACTCCGCCTGTTGTATGTGAAGCGTTTATTTAACCATACCCGGCTAGTTTTTCGTAATACCTTCTTTCTCATTCTGCGTAACGCTGATATTTTTACCTCCCTTGCTTCCATTCTTATTTCAACCCTCAGATCATTACTTTCGACTCAGCTGGACTGTTGTGGATCACATATGTAGTTATATATCTTTGTGCATGGGACTCCACAGAAGTGGACACACGTGAAACTCTTACAGTGGGTAAATGAAGATATCAGAAGTTTCTGTCATCAGTATGTGGCACTATAAACTGCAGTGATGATCCAGATAAGGGCAACAAATGACAGTCGCCTTGATGCTGACCCAAAATTCATTGCACTAAATCTCTCTTTCATGCTCATATTATTAACATTGACAATTGCTGTCACTAAAACACAAGCATACCTGTTCAAATGCTCATCAGTTTTATATTTGTCAGATTTATTTGTTGTTGATACTTTTCATTTATTTAGTAGTTATATTGTTTGAATGAAATTCACTTAGATTTGAAAGGAAACTTTCAACTTCCAAGTAAACTTTCCATTGATGCAGCTTTTCTTTTTTCTCCTTCGATCTGTTATGTCAGACACTCTCGCATTGTTGTACGCCACCATCTGCCGATGGGAAGTACTTCAGATAACTATAGGATCCGGTTCCATGCTCCAGTACAAAACTACTTGACAAAGTTTAGCATCCTGTCAAGTGGCAAGCTATTACTGGGTGTTGGAGCGGCAGCAAGGAATATGCATTATTATACACAAACACACACACACACACACACACACACACACACACACACACACACACACACACACACACACACACACACACACACACAAAACTTGGATTGTAATTACATCCACGCATCCACGCTTGTCTTAAGAGTCTGCGTGGGAGAGGGAGAACAAGGAAAGGATGCACACACAGTGGCCCAATCCCAAAGTGAGCCCTGAGGACTAAGGACTAAAGACTCACAGACTTAACTGATCTCAGGTGCTGAGTGAGTGAGTGTGTGAGACCACATGGGCTCAGATAGGTAGAAATGGGATTGGGACAGCACTTCACGAGATCACATGTTACCTTGGCTATGTTTAATAACAAAGACGTTGCTGACACTTGCCGGTTTGGGAATTTTCATTTTAAGTTTGTTGCTTTCCACACGGCCAAGGCCCAGGAGACGGCTGCCTGATTCCACGTTTTTTCAAACTCGTTTTACAAGCTGGACAACAGGTTAGTCTGTGCTCCGTGGTCGTGCTGTTGTTTACTTTTGTAATTTCCGGATTTCTCTATGGTCTCCGCGGTAAACGTCACAACGCTTTGAACTGTGGGTAATTCCCTTTGGTGAAGTCTGCATCGATGCAGACTCACGGAAAGGGCTCGGTAAGTGTGTCCTCAAACCCTCACGCACTTTGAAATTCGACACTGGGACAACCCTAAGCCCTTACGAATTTCGCGAGGACGCGCACCAAAGTCTGTGAGTCTGTGAGTCCGGACTTTGGGATTGGGCCAATGATGCTGCAACACATCCTCATGCCTAAACAACTATATGTCCATTTCCAAAGACTTCCAAAAACAACACATATGATTGTTCTATTTACTGCCAAACGGTGGCGGTTTAATTATGAGATCGTAAACATTAGACCGTTCTATTTAAAGGGGCGCAATGCAGTTTTGGCTTTTTCTTTGCTGTTTTCTCACTTTTTGCTCGCAGGTTTCTCTATAGAGCTCCCCCTAAAGCTTCGGAATAGATATTTAGCAGCTCCTATGTTTACTCGTATCTGACTCCTCGCTCGGTCAGTCTGCCGTTTCCTCTTTCTCTGTTCCTCTGACAATGCTTTCCTAGCTTTCTGCTTCTTTTTTGCCGGCTCAGCCATGACGATAGTGTGAAAAACTCCATCGCTACCTTGTTAGCCGGTTCCTGAATGGGCATATGTGTGCAGTGCCGTGAAGCAATTCGTTACATCGCAAGACCTGATATTACGCAATACTTCCTGACGCTGAGGCCGGGGTTTCCGCTCACAGGTGCTAGGGGGGAGCGAGACAGCCGCAGTTTTAAACACGTAGTAAACGTTGTAAAACAAAACTAGTTAAGTGGAGGCAACAAAAATACTTTATTACGGGTAGTAAAACATCAGGGATTGGCTGAAAATGAGTCACGTAAAACATCTATAATGACAACGTAACATGACGTTTACTCTAGGTAAAACTCTTAATTTCAAAATGACAGTTGCTTTTAGGTTTCACATGGGAGACAAACCCAGTCTCCTGAGTGAAAGTTTGTTTACTGTTAACCTATCCACCACACCTACCTGTCTACTTATGCGGAATTTGGTGCTCTTATACTTTGTCACCTCACTTCCTCGTTTGTTTTCGCGATAATTACTACAGCCACGAGAGGTCACCGCCTAACAAGAAACGTTATTGTTGGTTATTATGAGCTTCTTGCATAATCGACCCATATGATCGTTTTCTGGGTCAGGAGGGGCTGCAATGACCACACAATTATTTTCCTGTTTTGTGTGCATATGTGTGTGTGTGTGTGTGTGTGTGTGTGTGTGTGTGTGTCTGTCTTTTATTCCAGTAAAATATACATACCATATATATATATAATCAGTAACATATGATAAATAGTGTTGTGACCACTGCAATTAAAACCAGTTTTACTACAGTATGTGTCAGTTGTTGAATGTCCTTGTAGTGATGTTTCAGTGTTTTTATCCCCACTAATGATTGTTTAAAGGTACATTGTGTAGGAATTTCTCCCATCTAGCGGTGAAATTGTATTTTGCAATCAAACGAATAGTGCTCTCTAGCGCCTCGCTTTTTCAAATGCGTGTTGCAACTACAGTAGCCGTTATGTACCAAGAAGCTATGACAACATGTCTTCCAATTTTTGCTTTTTTGGCGACGAGGATTCCTTCTCCTGTGGCTCGGCATAAGTATGATCCTCCATTATGAACTAAAGTGCAGTGCAGGCTTTCAAATTTGCCTTGGCAGTGGCAAGCGCCGCTCACTGATCTCCTTCTCCGTTTCGGCTGGTTTCAGTCACGTGACGCTGGCTCTGAATGAAAATGTGTTAGCTAGACTGGTAGGCTAGTGCTTTATGTACTTCTCAGCGATTATAGTTTTTCAAAATGGTGGAACGACATGGAAGCCTCCTAGGACTTGCCCATCCAATGTAAATACAGGTAAGAAATTCTTCGCTTACGAGGATAAGTCATATCATTGGCAGAGATAATTTCACACAAGTGAGGACATTTTTATGAATGACGACATTGATTTTAGCTAATAAAATACTTAAAACACCTTTAAGGTTGTGTGTAAGACCTGTTATTTTTTGGATCACTTATCAAATTTGGTCCAAGTGAATTGGTCACATTTCAGATTCATGTGGGAGGTCATTTGATTTGGTGGCAGTTAATAGAAACATTGGAAACACTGGAGCCAGTGCACTGTCCTCTTACAGTAGGGCTTTTTGTATTTAAAGTGAATCAGACTGCACATTAAAAGATGTGGTCCTGCCATCTCTGCCAGATTGATCATCTTCAAATCAGATGTGTAACTTTCATTTATTTGACCACATACACACATAAACACACTCCCTGCCTTACCTTGAACTCATATGATTCCTCTATGATGATCTCCAGCTTGACGTGGTCTCCCAGCATGGGACGGCCCATATCAGCAATGCGCTGCTCCTCTTCATCTTTTCCCGTCAGTGCCTCTTCTTCCTCCCTCTCTTCCTTCAGCTGTTCCTCTGAAAACACCACAAGGCAACAACCAATGGCAGAGTTAGAACAGTATTTTCTTTATTTTATTTCACCAGCGGATAATCCACTTAGTATCGATACTGCTTTCCAGGGAGTCCTGAGTACATAGATTATAACCAACAAATAAATAGTTAGAAAGTTAAAACATAAAAAACACTCCATGTTGATAATGTTGCAAATATTGGGGAATGATTACACAGACAGAGCAAAAAAAGCCTAGGCCTACAAGGTTTACAGCCAGAAAAAGTAGTTATAGAAGAAAATGGTGTAATACCCAACAAGAGACATTCCAAAAACTGTTAATGTGTAATCTCTTCAAGTTTTAACAAAGTCGGACTAGTGGCACCTGAGAAATTTGTATTAAAAATGTTGACGCTTACAGCAGCCCTGATTATGACAATTAATGTAATGTATCTTGGCACTGTAACTCTTTAAAACTCTGGAGTACAGTGGCAATATGAAAAGGGCTCTTTCTTTATTCAATCAACAAAACCATTAGCATCTCGGATACCAGGTAATTTTATTTTTGCAACATCTTCGCCATCAGAAAAATGTACATGTACGGACAAATCTTCAACACTTTAACTTCAAACTGAACTGACTGAATCATCATTGTCGCTGATTGAATTGGTAGCTTTTAACAGCTTCCCTTACTAGTATGAAAACTCTTTGATGTAAACTGAACAATTCAAATCAGGGATTCTTTCAAATTTCGGCCCATTATTAACCACCTTTGTGTTACATTAATATCTATATGTCTGTGGTTTCAATTACTCTTTGGTTTACACTGTTTAATAGCTACGGTTGCATTACTAAATGAAAATATACTTCCATTTCCTCTATCATCTCATTATCTCTGTTTCTCACACACAACCCCCCTCTCTTTTCCTTTTTCTTCTTTTCCCCTTTAACTTATGGTGTGTGTCAGTAATTGAGATTTATAGTAGAGCCTGAGCTCACTGCTAGGATCAAAGAGAGAGAGAGAGAGAGAGAGAGAGAGAGAGAGAGAGAGAGAGAGAGAGAGAGAGAGAGAGAGAGAGAGAAAGAGAGAGAGAGAGAGATACAAAGAAAGGGAAAGAGAGAGAAAGGCCATTATCAAAATTTCCATGGGGGAACGGTTATCCATGCTATTGCCTTCCATTATAGTGCAGTACATTGTGGGAATGCATCAGCTCATTGATCTTTTGTTCCCCTCAGTTGAGTTACTGCATGGAGCTTATAGCTAAATTGCTTACACATGCATGCACATTTCTGCCAGGAGCACTTTTGTCAAACTTTTACTCCATCATAATCAAGAAGCACCGTTTGGCATCGTGGCTCCCTGCATGTTCATAAAGCACACGAGCTGAAGGCAAGAAGAGCAGAAACCAAAGCCTCCCAGGCACAAACAAAACCTTACTCAGGGGTGACATTGTTTATGTCCAGATACAATTACACTTAAAGTCCAAATGAAATGAAATGGCATGTTTTTTTCTCTCTGCTACAGTACACATGTCATGCTCTGTAAATCACATGTCCTTTCCTTTAAGAAATTGTCTATACCCAAAAGAGAGGAATTGTATATTTTGGCTTATGCTTAAAGCTGTGGTAGGCACTTTATTTTTGGTGGCGTTGGGCAAATGTTCCATAATAATCTTTCAGAATATTGTAATTCAAGTGGTTTAAGAGAAAACTTGACAGTCATTTTTGGTCTCAAACCAACCAAACCATGAAAGTTCATCAAATGTGTTGAATTATTTATTAATGAAAATTGATCTGAAAATCCATACAGATCAAGATAACATTTTCTCTTAAAATGCACAATGAGAACTATCTCACAAATGCCCTTCATGGTTGCACACACACACACACACACACACACACACACACACACACACACACACACACACACACACACACACACACGTAACGTGATTTAATGAACTCAATTAACAGTCTACTGAACCTCACGTGGGATGAACATGAGCAGGCAGTATCCTTGTTAGCTACCCTCCCTGTGTGTGTGTGTGTGTGTGTGTGTGTGTGTGTAAATGGACCTGGCAGAGGTTAAAAGTTGCAGGGTAAGATGCTGTTTCCTGTCAAAGCTGCTGTCTGCACCATTTATCATTTTGATTTTTTCTCCCTCTGGTGTCCTCTCTGCTCCTTGAAGCTCAATTCAATTAAATACAACTGCATGTGCCTTACAGCCAAATCACATACAAAGAAATATTTCTTAAATGTCTGAATACACTGGGAAATCAGTCATAACATTTATTTTCAAATCGGGCATTTTTTCTCTATTTTTACTTCTAATAAATGTGTGTACTGTATCTTTAAATAGGCAGCACAAAACAATATAAGCAGGACTTAATCAACCTCTGCCCTATCCCCAAATAGCTGCCTCTTTGTTACATAACAGTTTCTAACCCCGTCTCCTTTTTTCTTAATCTTTATTTGATCTACTTTCTGTCATTTTATCCTCTTTGTCTCTGCTTCTCGGTATTAAAACCTCCAATTTGTATTCACCCTCCCTAATTCCTTCTTTCCTGATTTAGTTTCGATTCAAATGAGCTTCATTGACCTGCCAGAGCAACTTGACAACATAGCTGTCAAATTAGTACTGCTGATGAGTCCATGTGGGGCCAAATGGTACCATCTTTCTCCACATTGTGCCGTTAGTCCTTTTTAAATTTAAGAACACCTCTCATAATCTACTTTGCCTGCCACCAAGCCTCGCAAGAGGATTATGATCTTTATTTTTTATTTTTTTTATTTAAACTTAATTTAACCAGGAAATAGTCCCATTGAGATTCCGAATCTCTTTTACAAGGGAGTCCAGGCCAAAGTTTCAACATACTTTAACAAACAGCAAACAACAGACTTAATACAAAACAGACAAATTACTTTAAACCCTAAGGAAATCAGAAGTCTGTAACAGGACATGTACATTCAGTGGTCAGGAAGTCCTTTATCTTATTTTTTAAAATCTTCCATGCTAATAAAATAATCTAGATTAAGGTGACTTTGTAGCTCACAGCAAGATGACGGAGCAAAAACTTTAAAAGCACTTTCACCAAACACAGTACGGGTTCGATGAATAACGTCATTCGACGTTCGTCATTCGTGTGACAGACTGATCTCATAAAGTGGCGTATGTATGACACGTGTTATGAAGATGCATACTTGCTTTTTAGCGTGTTTATCAATGCTGTTTGGCCTCCATTGACTTACATTACCTTGCGATTGCATGTTAATTTACGCCGTAGAGAGTAGTATGAAAGGGCGAAAATCCGCGTAGGGAGGTTGGTCTTGGTGGTGGATGGGTCAAACACAGGACTTTCACCCAGGAGACCTGGGATCGTGTCCTGCATGTCACGTTTCCTTCATGTCCTGCGTGTAACGTTTCGTAAACTCAACCGGCACTTTCTTCTTTTCCTAAAGCCAACCCCGTTCTTCTTTTCCTAAAGCCAACCCCGTTCTTCTTTTCCTAAAGCCAACCCCGTTCTTCTTTTCCTAAACCCAACCCTGTTCTTCTTTTCCTAAAGCCAACCCCGTTCTTCTTTTCCTAAACCCAACCCTGTTCTTCTTTTCCTAAACCCAACCCTGTTCTTCTTTTCCTAAACCCAACCCTGTTCTTCTTTTCCTAAAGCCAACCCCGTTCTTCTTTTCCTAAACCCAGCCCGTCCGCTGTATACTCAAAATGCGTACAGATAACAAGTGGCGGGTATGTTTACGCAAAGTCATGCTATCACGTTGCGTGTGACCGTGCAGCTACCGATAGCTTTAGGCGTCAGTAGAGAACTTAAATAAGAAGGCAGCTTGTGCAACACGGCCTTATAAAGAAAAACTACCAGTGCTCCATTCTACGGATGTATAAAGAAGAAAAACCCACTTTCTGATACAACTTGCAATGATGTGTGCGGAAACCCGAGTCAGAGACAAAACGTAACGCAGCATAGTACACGGAATCTAACATTTTCAGCGATGCAGAATTTGCATGCATATATAAAATATCACCATAATCAAGTGCTGATAAAAACATTGCTTGAATTAATTTCTTTCTTGCACCAAAGGAAAAACAGCATTTGTTTCAGTAAAAAAACCACAACTTTACCCTGAGTTTTTTCCTAAGACACTCAATATGTTGTTTTCTAGAAGAAACTCCAAGTATTTGTAAGTTGAAACTTGCATAACCCAGCCTCTAGAGTTAAACCTAATTAGGACTGGGTACAATGTACAGATTTAGTGTAAATTAACAGACATGAATATGTAAAATTGTAACAATGTAAAAAGTTCGGAGATTAAGTTAAGTTAAGTCGTCTAACTTAAAATTTTGTTTGATACCTTTAAATTATGAGTTTTTTAAAAGGTTTAACTTTTACAGCATGGTGCTCATTTTGCATTTGAACACAACGAAATGTACTGATACATTTTTTATTAAATAATGATATATTAATAAAATTGAATATTTATTTTAAGCTTTTTTCATTTTGGAAGTTTGTCTGTCTCTTTATCTGGATGACACATAGGTCAATATGTGCTGACAAGAAGTAGCATGTGTGTGTGTGTGTGTGTGTGTGTGTGTGTGTGTGTGTGTATGTGTATGTGTGTGTGTATGTGTAGTGTGTATGTGGGCTTTCACACTGTCATGCTTTGATAGTGTTAGAGTCCCTAGTTCAACAGAAGTGATGGGAGACGACAGGGAGAGGACAAAGGACGGAATGAGAGGTGGAGAAAAAAGGGGTAAAGACAAAGGGAAGAACGAAAAATCGACAGAGAGGAGAGGCGACGAGAGGATTTTTACACCCTGTCATGTTTGATGGATTCAGGTTCCGTCAGAGGAGGCAGAAGAGGATGGGAGAGTAAGAGGGGAGGGGAGGTAGCTTTGCAAACTGTCAACATATAAAGTCAAAAGGAGGAGCAGAGGGGAGAAACTTCTGCGCAGTGTCAAAGAGGAGATGAGCAGATCGAAGGAGAAAGAAGACAGGAGAAGACACAGTCTTTGATGGGATTAACAGTACAGCAGGGGAGAAGGCAAGGAGGAGGAAGAAGGAGCTGTTACTCTGTCACACTTTTGGAGAGTCCCATAGGAGGAGACAGAATAGGAGCAGTGGAGAAAAACAAGTGGAACTTTGAACTAAAGGAGGGAAGGAGGAAAGGAAGATGGAATGTAGAAGAAAAGGGGGTGTAGACTATATTTCAGAAGGAAGGTGGTAGATAAGGGTTAAGAATATACAATGAGAACAGAAGAAGTTAGTTAGGAGGACAATGGGGAGAGCGAAAGAGGAGGAGGAACAAGAAATAAGGCAAAAGGATTAAAATGGACGATGAGGAAGTGATAGATCAGGAAGAAAAGAAAGGCGAGAAGAAAGCAGAAAGAAGAAGTAAGAGAGGAGAAGAAATCAGAGGATGAAAATGAAGAGGTGGATGAGGAGAAAGTTGAGGAGCATGCGAAGAAGAAGAGGAGACAGAGAAATAAGTGAGAGAATGATAGAGGAGCAGAAGGCAGAGGAGTGGAGGAGTGAAGAGGTTGAGGAGAGTGTAGAATGGGAGGAGGAGGTAGAAGAAGGGAAGATTGTGGTTTACAGAAGATGGATAAGCAGAAAAAAGAGTAGGAAGCTGAGATAGCGAATGGGAGGATGATGATGCTAATGAGGTGGATGATGAACTGTCAATCCGTGATTGAGTTGATGAATCTGCAATCTAATTAAAAAAATATTCTGTGCCATTATCTTTATTTACACTTAAAATACTGTGAGAATGAATTAAACTGATAGTAATAATTAATTTCCAATGATCATCTATCATTGCTAATGTAAATGTTACTCACTGTAATAAAGTTGTAAATAAATTCATTTACATTGTTTGGAGATCTGTTAATGACATAATTAATAATATTGGGACAGTAAACACCTCATTAAAATGAATACCTAATGATGTTTACTATTATGACAGATGGTTAAGTGAGTTTGTATGTTACGGATATTAAATGTACATATTGATGATTTAACATGTAGAGACCCTGGTGAACACACACACACACACACACACACACACACACACACACACACACACACACACACACACACACACACACACAAACTGGCATGATAAACAAATAATAATGTCTCCAATTAATGTATTGTTTTTGCACGTCTTAATTCATGCCAAGGTTAATAATTATGTTATGTATTGTTGCATAACTGAACACACACTGCTCACTCACTCACTCACACACACACACACACACACACACACACACACACACACACACACACACACACACACACACACACACACACAACAGGCATGATAAACAAATAATAATGTCTCCAATTAATGTATTGATTTGGCACGTCTTAATTCATGCCAAGGTTAATAATTATGTTATGTATTGTTGCATAACTGAACACACACTGCTCACTCTCACACACACACACACACACACACACACACACACACACACACACACACACACACACACACACACACACACACACACACACACACACACACACAGTTACAAAAAGGATAATTAGAGGACATTGCTGTCAAACAAAAGCTCCTACATATATAAACACACATTAACGTGTGTGTGTGTGTGTGTATGTGTGTGTATGCATCTGTGTGGTCACATGTATGTTACTCTACGAGTTGTGTGTGTCCATGCATGTTTGATACTGTGTGTATGTTTGGTATTGTTAGGACATGGGGTCATCACCCTCTGCAGGGCGTGTGTGTTTTCAGCTGGTTTCTCTCTCAGCACTGTTACTTCCTCACGCTGCATTTTCCTCCACCCGGATGACTGACGGAGGGTCACAGGCTGCAGTGAACTCTCCTCTGCCTCCCGCTGTCCTGAGGCTCCTCAAAAACCTGCAATATCACAGGGTCATCTGGAAACTTCTAAAGACTCCAGGGAATCTAGCTTTTAGCTCCAGAAAAAAATGTCCTATTGTGATCACCCGAAACACCTTCAGCGGGAGTCAAAGACTAATCAAGAATAATCCACCAGATATATACATGTGGTGTGGTAATAATCGGAAAAATGACTAGCTGACTGGGAACATTTCCATGAATGCCCCCTCAAGTTGGAACAACAACTCAGAAAGTTGAAGTATTTTTTGGTACACCACTTGCTGAATTGGTGTCATATTACGCAGTAACATGGCAAACGAAAGTAAATGTTGGGTTGATGGTAAGAAACCTTTTACTAATTTACGTATTGCATATCATTTTTTGCTTGCATGTAATTATTATTATGGTATTAGGTTGTAACTGTCCACGTAGAGTGACCTAAATTAGTAAGAAAAGTTATTTATTAGCATTAACCCTGATAACAAGATAAAGCAGAAGTTTAGACGTTACTGGTGCAGCAACAAATCTGGGACAAAATCAATAATATAAAGCTTCAAACTGGAAATAAATACTGGAAACAGCTATTAAAGTGAGCAAAAAAATGCAACACATCTTCTTTGTAGTGTGCATGTTTTTTTTTTCCACATTACGACTTAAAGCTTATGAACACACTAAAGTTGGAACTTCCCAACCCAGGAATGGGACCATCTGAGGAGCACATGAAAGCAGCATAAATATCTGGCTCCACCTGCCCAAACAAACTAAAGCTGAATACAAGTTCACACCTGCTCTCGAGAGGTTGTTGAAAGTCATTCTAGGACATGACAAAAAACTCTCCCAGAAATAGAACAGGATGAAATAGGTTAATGGAAAAGTAAATGGCAAGCCTCTTCTTTCTCTCTTGAAGAAATGAGAACTAGTAGCAGCTGCTGGATTATTTGTGGGGATGCAGATTATGGTGAAAAGGTACGGCTTATGTTAAAAGGATAAATATATTAGCACACACTGAACTAGCAGGGACTACTTTGCTTGTGTCCTGTGGAAGTTATGGTGATGAGGCTAAAACAAATCGCACTGCTTAAAGGAACACGCCGAGTTATTGGGACTTTAGATTATTCACCGTATCCCCCAGAGTTAGATACGTCCATACATACCCTTCGCATCTCCATGCATATTTTATTTTGTCACTTATTGGGAGCAGTAGGCTAGTTGGAGCCGGTTACCTCCAGGATCTGTGCTAAACTGGGCTAACGGTGGGCCCCTCTGACAGAGTTACGACACACACGGAGATGAGGAGGGTATGTATGGACTAATCTAACTCTGGGGGATACAGTGAATAAGCTAAAGTCCCAATAAGTCGGCGAGTTTCTTTAAAGCTGATTTTGGTACATGTGTTTTCATCAAAGTATAGGTGAGATGACTAAGCGGCTAATTGGCCATTATCCCATCTCAAAACTTAAGATTTTAAGAGTAAAGTACTTTACAAAAAAGCACTATACCCTCCATATGTTTTAGATAATGGAAATGTGAATTTTGAGCTGCATTATACATAAACAGCCGCAGCCCTCAACTGTCCATTCAGTGCTGGGACCGGTAAAAACCTTGTTACTCAGTTACATCTCTCCTGTTCTCAGTAAAGTCAAACAGCTACAGGAGAGAAGCCTGAACTACACTATTTACCTCCCCATCTTTCCGACTGTACCTTGTGTAGCTCGTCATAGCAGATGTCAGATCCGGTGTTTGTTTAGTCACATTAATCCTTTCAACCTTTGTTGCTTACAGCGAAAAAAGAAAAGAAAAGTAAATGAAACAACAACAGCAAAAAAAGGAAAAGAATAACAGGTTTTATCTCTGGCTTTGAGGCACTTCACTTATGAGGTGCCGGTTTGATCGAAGATGAAACAGGAACTTCTAATAAGAAAAGCTCACTATGTTCTTTCATTCGTACACCCCTGAATGTTAAAGCAGTTTTCTGGAATTTATATCGGAAGGCACAATTCACACATTAATCAACATTAGAGAGTGATCATGCCTGTTTTGGTGGGTTGTCAGCTGCTGTCTCTGGGGCAGGGTGGTTAAAAGCCTATTTAAAACATGTGGGGTTGTGCCAAAATGCATTGAGAAAATCAATTTTTAATTCCAGCCTCTCTTTGTGAGAACAGTTCATCTATAAGCCTTTTCGAAAACACAAATACAGAATAAGGGAGAGGAAAAACATGAAAAACCAAATCTCAGTTGGAACACAGACTGTCATTATGTCTGCTACAAAATGCAAATATGTAATATAGATGAAGGGCCCTATCTTGCACCCGGCGCAGCGCAAATTCCGATGCAAGTGTCTTTGCTAGTTTAAGACTGACGCAGTTGTCAATTTCCCATCCAGCGCCCGCGTCGTTTAAATAGCAAATGCGCCTGCACCCATGTTTGCGCCCATGGGCTTACAGGGAGGTGTGTTCAGGTGAATTCTTGGCGTATTGCTATCTTGAGGCAGCGGGAAGTGATCGCGCCATTGACCAAGAAAAACCTGGTCTAAAGTCAATAGCGCAGCATTTCATTGTTATTTTAACAGCAAATTAGTAAAATGCACCTAGGCTTATGCACAGTGCGCACACTATGCTTGTTACACACACAGGGACGCACAGCAGCACACAAACATGCAAAAGATTACAAATAAAAATATTGGTGCAAATCCGCCATCATAGCAATGCGCCAAGGTACAAACGTGCCTGGCTTTTAAAGGGAACGGGAGATGACACTCTGATTGGTTCATTGCATGTTACGCTCAAAACACACCTATGAATTAATGAAGACACTAAGTACAACCCTTTTGAACCATGCGCCCGGACCCTTTTTTCCGCTGTCAAACTAGCAAAAGTGGATTTGGACACGCCCGGAACGCACCTGCGCCAAGCGCATCATGCCGTGCGCTTAGATCGTTAAAATAGGGCCCGAAATATGGCTGTCCAATGGTAAGAATTATTACCTCATATACAGTATGAATGTAGACTGTCAGCAGATCATTAGCTTGTGTTGCTTAGTAATATTATGGGGGCATTACTTTTAATGATTAGCCGTGAGGATACAGCAAAACCTCCTGATGATAAATATATATGTCGAAAATGTGCCACAGCTTTTTACCCCCCAAATACAAGACTCTGGACTGGCGAGGGTCTATCTCAAACACACACATACAGACGATAGAGACACGTGTATACACAAGAAAGTACATAATGATAAGCCTATGTGTGCATACATACACACAGTCCGAGGTCATAAAGATCTGTGCAAGGCCAATTTAGCACAGAGAGAACCACCACATCAGCTCATAAAACACACTCATTAAACACAAACCCACTGCAGGCCCTAAACCATGAGTGTGTATATAACTGTGTGTTTGTGTGTGTCTGTCTCTGTGTATCCTGGAGGTGTGTTTGATCTCCTGACTGTGATAATGCGATATCCAGCCCTTGTCTTTGATCCCCTCATCACTATAAACACTGCTGATGCCTGGTAAACGCACGCTGCCATTAACGAACTGATAGCACTGCTCTCTGGCTCTGTGTGTGTGTGTGTGTGTGTGTGTGTGTGTGTGTGTGTGTGTGTGTGTGTGTGTGTGTGTGTGTGTTTGTGACAGAGATATAGCATAATTTAATGAGTGTACCCAGTAGAGTTTAAGGGCATAAATTCTTCTTTAGACATTCATCCATTAACATGCATTTTCTTTCAGTTCAGACACTAACACTTTCTTTTATCAACATAAACTGCTATTTAAGTTAATGCTGAAATTATTTATAAATGCACTTTGTTTGTGTGTGTTTGAAAGGCAATAACTAACAAGTGGAAAGCGGCTGTGTTTTCACAACTCTATATTACATTAGATGGTGATAGAAAGAAAGGGAGATGAGTAGCTCTGAAGCGATAACTGATGAACAGAAAACAGATGCACAGATGTTGCATGTGGCTGAGGACATGCAAGCACGCACGCACACACACAAACACTGAAACTATAACTGCCACAGTGTCGTAATCGCACCAATTTGTACAATATACCTTACAATGATGTTACATAACGGCGTAATACAATCATTAGTGGCAGAAACAGGTAGGTTTAAAAGTTGTTTGTTACATGATTCAGATGAGACTGAAGACAGTGTACATTTTATGCTTTTTATCACTCTTTATGTTATGATTAAGGCCATGTTTTTCATTTACAGTAAATTGTCCTTTAATGATTATCCAAGCAGAATAAGTCAGCAGAGATAAAGACCTGAAGTGTGTTTTAAGAAAGAAGATCTTTTTGTGACAGATTTGATTTGTTAATTTTGGGAGAGGAGACAAAGTTATTTGGTTGCAAACGTTTCCCCAAAACATGCACATTTCATGAGCTAAGCTGTTGTCAGCTTTGTGACGATACATTTTTCAGATAATCCTTAAGGGGTTTTGGTAATGGTTTATTTTGCTCAGGAAGTAGAATTGTCACCCTGTGAAAGACATAGCTTTAGTGTTTTGGATGCTATCTCAACTCTTTCTATTGTGGAAACTTTCCTATTCTTTATTTTTCTGTAGGTATGCTATTTTAAAGTAAATATTCCAGACAGATGTAAGTGCTGATAATATTATGTAAAATATCCATAATGGCAATAGCAGTAATTTTTGTCATGATAAAATTGTTTTTGCCTAAAACTCTGCATCGACACTGTGCGATATTTCTATACTGTGGGTGTTCAGTTATACAATAGGGGATTTATTACTTTGGGGATTGATTGGCATTCTTTGGTGGGATGAAGGTAACTTAGCTGCCAATGAATGTCATTCACATCATACTCACAGTGAACATCCTCTTGGATACTATCTCTATTTCTCTTTTTGTGCCAATAATCCCAAAAGAGCGGTGACATTTTCAAACACCAGCAGAGAACAGATCTCAAAGCAATTAAAGCTCTTGGCTGGATGAGGGGGAAACGAGAGAACAGGGCTGAGGAAAAGGAAAGGAGAAGAAAGGAGAGGACAGGTGTGATTCCCACTGAGTTTTCTGTACGGACCTCTGAGGAGAAGCAGAGGAGGAAAAGTAGAAAAAAGGGCAGGAATAAAGAAGGGAGCCGCAGAATCGCTCCTGTGGGTGTTCAACCTGAATCCCAAATCAACAGGCCTGTTAAAACATAAGCGATTAGGGAGCAGCTCTGCATTTTGTCACTTTAGGATGTGCAATAGAAGTGCAACTGCTGCTTTGATTTTATGTCTTGTAACGTTGCCAGGTGTAAAGTGCTTTTTTTTTCTTGCCAACTTTAAAGTGCTCTTGTCTAGGTTATTATATTAGGCTTAAATATGATTCAAATTGCAAAAAATCCACTGAGATTATAACACCTACTCTGTGATGTCCTCTAACCAGTAATGTCCTTGTTGTCTCTTTTCATTGTCCCCATTTTTGGGCATTTCTGTGCTGCACTTCCAGAGATCACATGTTTATCAAAAGTATGGCCTTACTGTTTTTCCAGGGTATTTTCTGTTGTTAAAGTATTGGTTTCTGTAGATAGTGCTCTACACTTTGTCACAATTCTATACAAGCTCCTCCATTTCCTTTGTGAATTGCACACTCAAAATCAGGGTAAGTATGTACAGACAGTGTGAACACACTATAAACTCAAAACCTGCACAGCATTAGTATGTAGTATAGTACTGGGACACACTTATTATCTGCACAGCCATATTGCAACAACACAGCGACTGCATTAGCAAATCTTTCATGAAGTGACTATAGTGTGAATTAGTCTTGTTGTGTTGTATCAATGAGTGATAGATAAAAAGTAATTTATTGATTAATTGTGCTTTTGGCCTGTTGATTCAGAATTCCCCAAAAACCGCATAAAGTACATGCTCAGTGCTGATTGGCTGTCACACCTGTCCGTTCCTTCCCGCTGCGTCTCCATTGGGGGGTTTCAAGCAGAACGTAGAAGGAGGACTGCTTATTGTACTCCTCCCGGTCTAAGATCCTAATGGTTATGGTCTTCCTGTATGGGACACACACGTACACACACATAGAGGGAGGTGGTAAATGCATGCATGGTAAACAAACAACATGGCAAGGTATTTACACAAAAACACACACACACACACACACACACACACACACACACACACACACACACACACACACACACACACACACACACACACACACACACACACACACACACACACATACAGACGAGGAGGAGTAATGGATGTGGTGAGATGAGGTGATCCACAACCTGCTGCATGTTCACGGTCATAGTGAGGACACATTAGGAAGTACATGAGCAAGAAATAAATCAAAATCTCCTCCTGTGTGCCTCCATGTGTTGGGAACATGCAGCCTCTGCGGTGCGGCCGACACCTTGTGGTCTAGGGGTCAAGGTTCAAGAGGCTCAGCCCCTTCCTGACCTTTGGTGTCGTTGCTCTCCACCAGGCGAGGCTCTCCGATCTCTAAGTAGAAGGTTTTGTTCTTCTCGTACTCCTCGTCGTCGATAATTCTCACCTTGATGGTTTTACTGAGGAGGGGGAGGAGGAAGGGGGAGGAAGGAAGAGACGAGGAGGAAAAAAGAGAAGGCAGAAAAGTGAGGAAAGGACGGACTGGAAAGTGGAACAGCAAGAGGAAACAGAAAAGAGCAGCATTTGGTTTTCCCACAAGCATCTAAAGCTCAAGACATGAACATGTTTGTTCAATGCCAAAATCTCCAAGAAAGCTTAGTTATCAGGTAACATTAACTGTTTTTTAGGCTGTTATAGTTCCACCTAATCGAAGCATAACATCTGATGTCAGATTAATCTCGGATGGTATCGGAGAAGCTCACATTAGTCTGACAATATTGGTCTGATAAACCCCTCACTCTGTCAGCCTGATAAAGGCTCAATTCAATCTTCCGCTCAAGCCTGATATCAGCTTTTATTTTATTTTTATTTTTTTATGTTAGAAAAAAAAAACGTCTTCACTTGGATGCTAATAGCGAAATGAAGACTGGCAGCGGCTGGAGAGTTTATCAACTCTATTAGTCATTTTGGCAGGTGAACACCCATGACTCACGATGACAAATTTGGCTTGTACAATCAAGAAGCTTTTAGGATCCAGCAGCAGGTTTGAAAATTAAGTATGTTATACACACACAGCTTGTCACTTTTATGAGACTATTTGACAAGCTAATCCCATGCAGTGATAATTGTTGGAAGTCTGAATGTGTGTAATCTCTTCCGTGATGCCTGTGGGAAACCAGGACAATTCACCGCCAATTAAGCCAATCTAAGAATTTGATTTTCACCAAAATCTACAGAAACAAAATTGCAGAAAAATACCCAGCCTGTAAAATTAGTGATGTAGCAAATTAATTGTAGATTCTATTCACATTTCTGGCTAAATTGAAAGTGAACTGATATGTACTGCAGTCTTTAAAGTTGAACAGATCAGCATATAGACACATCTGAGACATTAGAATAATAAGAAGTCATCCAAGACCAGATGCAATAAAAAAGGAAAGACTGAGCAGGAAAATAACAGTAGTAGTTTTAAACAGTAGGAAATGTCTGCTGCTGCAATTAACACCTTCAATTAACACCCCCAACACGGCGCAGTAAAGATGCCAGTCTTACCAGCTGTGGTTTGTGATTTAAGCCAAAGTGTTACAAAAATTTGTGCCGCGAGCCAAAGTCTCATCTTTCTCACTTTTAAATATTCATGTTCTGCAATCATTCTCCATCTAAACCTTTCAATGACTGTTGAACAAAACAGCAATAACTCAGCCTGTAAACTGTAACAGTGTAATGTCGATGAACAAATACAAGCCAACGATTTCTTTCTCTGAAGCCGAGTTTTCACCAATACTTTAACTGCCAAGTGTAGCTCCCATTATTGACCAACCAAATGCTCCAGTAAGACTCAGTATGGAGAGAGTGTGTGTTTGACTGTGTGTATTTATTGTGGCACTTGGCCTCAGTCATACAGTATTTGGCAGGGAAGTTAATATCTGAGGTCACAGGGCTATGGAGCGCTACCTAGTGTGTGTACAGTATGTGTGTGAGTGAGTGAGTGCCTGTGGGCGTATGTGTGAATGTGTGTATTTATCTGTGTTTCCAGTCTGGAACAAAACCCATATTTTGATCCAAATCCACTACAGGCAATAACAAAGACATCTGAGAAAATACTCATAATCTGGCCTACAGGGTGTCAAATGGGAACACACACACACACACACACACACACACACACACACACACACACACACACACACACACACACACACACACACACACACACACACACACACACACACACACACGCTTATATAAGCCATTATCTCTGATCACAGGCCTGCAACCTGTTTGGAATCATCAGCCGGCATCATGCTAGCAGCATTACATCTGTCTCTAGCATACCGTCTGCGCTGGTGGAAGAAGTATTCAGAAGTTTTATTTAAGTAAAAGTAGCAATACCACACTATAAAATTATTATTAAATAAAGTATTATACAAGTATTTGCTCAATGTGCTTAAGGCTTCAAAATAAATGTACATTGTGAATGAGCCCTTTTTAGCCCTTTTCAGGATGTAAGAATATGATATACCCAATATGATTGGAATAGCTGTCAAATTAAAATGAGATGAAGCACAACACTAACCCCTGAAATGTAGCATTACATGGAAATACTCAAGTGAAGTACAAGTACCTAAAAAGTACACAGTACTTGAATGCATCTACATTTATACCACCAACAGTATTTGCATACGTAGCATGGCTCATTGATGACACAAAAAATAAAGCAGCCTGCTAGACATTTAATTTTACACAAGAGCATCACAGGTTAATTTATCAGCTGCATAATACAAACACGGTAAAGGGTAAACCATTAAAATATCATATGCAAACACACACACACACACACACACACACACACACACACACACACACACACACACACACACACACACACACACACACACACACACACACACGCCTAACCTTAACCCTTACCCTCACCCTAACCATAACCTAATTCTAACCCTAATCCTAAAACCAAGTCTTAACCCTCAAACAGCCCTTTAACCTTGTGGGGTCCAGCATTTTGGGCCCCACAAAGCTGTCCGGACACAAGTATACTGTATTCCCGTTTTTTGGACCCCACGAATGTAGTTAAACATGAACACACACACACACACACACACACACACACACACGAAAATGTCATGGGTTAACTCATTACAATAGAGGGATTAGCCCATTTATCACTGTCCTATAACAGCAGATGGGGAGCAATTTTCACCTTCTGGCCTAGAGAAGCTCATGAACAACAGGCTGTCACTTAACACTCACAGAGCAGCTGAAGTGATGGAGTAAAACCCTCCCCTGCCTCAAGGTGGAGCCCTTGAGCAAGGCACTTCCCAAATGATGGAGTAGAAGGGCTCAGGGGACAGCAATATTTACATTCCCACTGTGAATATAATTGCTGATACTATTACTTCAATTAATACAAGGCTTATTATAAGTACACAGGAAAGTTTTTTTATGATTTTGGAATTTACTGTCTCTTGTACTGCTTCTGTGTTTCACATTTGTATGATGTTAATAAAGTTGGTGTTTCACTCAGATTTACCAACGTGTTGATTGACTCCTTCTTTTAGTGGGTGGCCTTAATTAACACTAGTTCCATGTGAATAGGATTTTGGGCTGCACAAAAAACAAAAATATTTTATCAAATCAGCAACCGAACATATGTTTTATGCTAAGCTATCAGTGCTTTCGTACAACATTTTTACCAGTGATGAGTCAACTTTCTGACATGAAATCAGAGAAAACTTAAATAACTCGCTCTCTGGAAAGAGAATAAAAACATTGTGATGTAACTCTCCATATAGTATAAAAATGAGCAAATAAATCATTTTTAAAGAGACACACTGGTGGACTCTATTTTCCCTCGGATCGGGAAGGATGACTCCTCTGTTGAAGCTGGCAAACCTCACAGATGACCAACTCGCTGGAAACACACACACACACACACACACACACACACACACACACACACACACACACACACACACACACACACACAAGCACACGCACACTCTCACTTACTTCTAGTCAAACAAACAAATTGAGACAGTGCATCAATGTGAAATAATTAATCCACAATGAACTGTATTTTTCATTTTTATCTGCACTCCTCTTTATTGTATCCCAAATAAACACACACACTTAAACACATAAAAACATCCCTCCACATGACAAACGTTTTGGCTGTACAGTACTCTGTCCCATTGCCATGACAACGCAATGTTTGGGTAACCAACAGGGGTGGAGAAGATTGTTTCCAGACCAATGATGTATGTGTGAGTGTGTGTGTGTGTGTGTGTGTGTGTATGTGTGTGTGTGTGTGTGTGTGTGTGTGTGTGTGTGTGTGTGTGTGTGTGTGTGTGTACTGACAAGTAAGTGTTTGAGAGAGAGAAAGAGGTCACATACTGTCCTGTACTCTGATTTGTCAGTGTATATGTCAGTGTATATGTGCGTGTGTGTGTGTATATATGTGTATGTGTGTGTGTGTGTGTGTGTGTGTGTGTGTGTGTGTGTGTGTGTGTGTATAATAAAGGGTGTGAGAGAAGTTTTGATATTACACAGTAGCCTACATTGTTTGTAAGTTTTGCCTCTTTGTGTATCTGTATTCGATCATATGTTAATCTACAAACCATATATACAGTAAGAGGCATGTGTAAACAAATGCTTGTGGGTGTATGTGTGTGCCAGGTGATGGTTCACTAAGAATAATGGAGTATGAAATGTGCTGAAAAACACGTAATTGTGGCACATTAAATGTGAAATATACACTCTTCATGAATGTATGTTTGCACTCCTATACTTGTGTGAGGACCCTCATTGACATAGTGCATTCCTTAGTCCCTTATGTTGACCTTAGACTCAACTTTACCCTTACATTAACCCCCAAACCAAGTCTTAACTCTCAAAAAGCCCTTTGACAGAGGCCCAGCCAAAATGTTTCCAAAAATGTTCTAACTCTCAAAGCTTGCAAGTGCAATTGGTCCTCACAAGGATAGAAATACCATAACACACACTCACAGAGACATAGGTGGTATCACACTTGCATGGCAGCATTCACAAATGTGTCACACCAGCATGCCCTTGCAAACAGACACGGACACACTAAAGGAATTTCAGCTGCAGGAATTAAAAAATGCACACAACCTCACACACACATTACTCCAGAGACCACAATGTGTGTACATGTGTGTTAAGATGTCCTCTATCTGAGTTTGCAAAAAAAGCGTAGAAAGTGAACATCTGAGCAGCTGTGACAGATCTCCAAACTTCTCCATCATACTCCATCTCCTCCTTCCCTCCCACTGTTTCTTCTGCGGTTTCTTTCCTTTGTCTTTCATAAACAATATTCCTGCAACACTTTTTGGCCTCTGTCAGAGTTTATAAATCATTTAACTGAAACTCTCAAATAGAGAAAACATCCCTTGAATTAGATGATGGAATATACAGCCAATAGATTATTCATAAACAGCTTGACCGAGTCAAGTTGAAGTAGTGGAAAGGTTAATTACAAACACACACTTTTGCCAGTCTGAATGTGCCAAACAATCATTATAATTATGTCTGTTCATGTTGGTGACCTTTACGTTTCCTTTTTGCTGATCAAGTTTGTTCATGTTTCTGTTGTCATGATATTCCACCCTCACCTTCTCTCAAGATAAATGATTTCGCAGGTTTTTGGCTCTGGTGCTCCAGCAATTGGGACCCTGAATATTTGCCATGATGCTTTTTATCTACATGTCCCTGATGTTCCATGATAACACTTAATCGTACTATAAATTGTTTATTTCCAAAGAGAGGACACCAGTACTTGAAATAGGAAGAGGGAAGACGCATGTCAAATGTTTGACATTTGTGTGTTCGAGACTAAGCACATTAATATGAAATAAGCCACAAAAAAACAAAAGGAGACTGTTTAAAACTTAAAGTTTCTGCAACTAATAAATATCAGTCGGATCACCAGAAGGCTGTTTCAAAACTAAACCTGTCTAGATGCTATTTTGAAATTTGCAATTGATGTTTTCACATGTGATAACTTACATTTTACATGTGAACTATCTGAAAACCTGTGTATTCTATGTATTTAAAAATGCTAAAATAAAAACTATGGTGTGTTCTCATCACTATTTGAGCCGTTTTTGTTTTTTTCTGAAACATACTGCAGCATTTCATATGACTCAACTGTCTGCCTCTGCAACTGTGATAGAGGAACTAAGTAAAAGCCCTTTTGCTTGCTGCCTTTGAGTTATTTTTTCCATTTGCTATTTAAATCTACTTTCTAGGTTTATGCACATACTGTATCTAATTTCTAGCTGAGAAAACAGTTGCCAGAAGTGTAAGGTTATCCAAAGAGCCTTTCTGGTGCATGGCACATATTTGACACTATCAAAGCACTTTCCCCTGCCTCACACACAAACATAAATACACAGGAAGTTGTAAAGCACCACAGGCAGCAGTGCCGGTCACTCCCCTTTCCTCAGCAACCTGCCTTAGCGACGTATTTGGATCGGAAAATTTGAGTTGGGAACGGCCGCTTTATTTTAGGTTTGAGGAAAAAATGTTGTAGCTCCGCTGTTTATCTGTGTGTGTGTGTGTGTGTGTGTGTGTGTGTGTGCGTGTGCATATGCGTGAGTGTGTGTGTGTGTGTGTGTGTGTGTGTGTGTGTGTGGAGGACGGGTAATAACAGGACAACCAGGTCCAATTTACATGACAGTGATGGAACAAACCTGTGTGTTTATCTTTCATTGTGTGTGTGTAGCTGTGTAGCTGTGGTTATAATCCTAAAATTTGAAGTGCTGATAAAAATAACATTTTTTTAACATGTTAACACAATGAATGATACAAGTGTGTGTTTTTATGTGTGTTCACATGCGTGCATCTTTTGTCCAACCTGTTGTTGTAAAAATGTAAGTTTGGAAAACTGGGAGGTGTGTGTGTGTGTGTGTGTGTGTGTGTGTGTGTGTGTGTGTGTGTGTGTGTGTGTAAAAGAACTGGCCTTTCAGATTGTGAACTGGTTTGTTTGTGTGGAACAGATTGCTGGTGGGTGGACTTTGGTTGCAGACTAAACAAAAGAAGTGTGTGCGTTTCTGTTGTTGTATGTGCATATGCACGTTGTTTGTCCCTGTGGGAATGGATCAAATGGAGTGTCAGCATAGATGCCACTGTGTGCACATTTGCCTGTATGTGTGTGGGTGTGTGTGTTTTAGTTTAGTTTATTAAGGATCCCCATTAGCTGATGCCTTGACGACCAGCTAGTCCTGGGGTCCAACACTACATTAAGTACAGTACATTAAGAGTCACTGTTTGACATTCTGAGAACAAGAATGTATGTTTGTCTGCACTTATGTAAATGTGGACGTGACAGTGATTTTATTAGCAGGAGTGTGTACAGCTTAAGTGTGTGTGTGTGTGTGTGTGTGTGTGTGTGTGTGTGTGTGTGTGTGTGTGTGCGTGCGCGTGCGTGCGTGTGCGTGCGTGCTGTTTACATGCAGTGGTTTTATAAGACAAAGCTAATAATGATGTTGGCTGCAGTGGGAAACCACAACAATAAGCCGACATCCCTCAGCCAGCCTCTTCTAATAAGCTCCAGTCTGCTCACTAATACTCATAATCCTGACTTTATGGAGGCTAATGGGAACACAAAAAAGGTTACACACACACACACACACACACACACACACACACACACACACACACACACACACACACACACACACACACACACACACACACACTTGCTACAGGACTGCTGTTGGCCCCACATGGACTACAGAGATCTCAATTTATCTCCGAGTGTCTCTTTGTCCCTCTTATTATGAAATGTTTATTTTGCAACTCTCTTTGGCAGGCTGATAGAGTAATAGAGAATTTGATCATTTAGCATATCTAGCTCACTAAAGCTTTTGATTCCACAAACACTTCAAACACTTGAATTATCTGGTAGCTGTTTCGTGGGGA
>CM042326.1:28181241-28406241 GCA_023566125.1 Zingel zingel | reverse complement strand
AGATGGCTGAGCTCAGCAATTTATAAGTACTACACACACACACACACACACACACACACACACACACACACACACACACACACACACACACACACACACACACACGTGCACACACACACACACACACACACACACACACACACACACACACACACACACACACACACACACACACACACACACAATTGCAATTAGAGCTAACAAATAGTTAAAAGTTAAGAAGAGGACAGGAGTGACAGATGAAGAGCCTGCAGAACAAAGTAATAGAGTGTATATATCATGTTCTATATGTACGAACCAACCGCATAATGAGATTGGGGAGAGAGAGACTGTGTATGTGTGTGTATGTGTGTATGAGAGAGAGAGAGAGAGAGAGAGAGAGTCAGTAAAAGAGCAAGATAGGATGTGAATGCTAATAAGCTGCAGCACTCCATCTTTTTCAGGCAATTTATGAGCTCTAAGCTGCGCATTGGGATCAGCGCTGATAGAGAGTGACGAACAGTCAAGTGGATTGAAGAGCCTCTGGAGCCACAACTGTGGAAGTGAAAACACTTCCTTTCTACCAACTGCTCCCTGATAATATTCTAGACTATACCTCCAACTTCAGAAATAAAGGCCACATTAGACATACAGTAACATACCAATAGTTTTGCTCTCTGGGCCCAAGCTCAGACCCTTCAGCCAGATAGAGATTTTGTTTGTGTTTGTTTACTATCTTTGGGAATTTGGGAATAACAATATGGTCATTTTTATACTACTGTCCATGTTTAGTTGGACATTGCATACTTTGGTTTCAAGTCTAAATATTTTTTTCTGACTTGTATATTATGTTTAAGCATAGTTCCCCATGAATTAATTACCATGAATAAATTACCACACTCCTACAACTACACAGAATGTTGATATAAGACATATCTGCAATTTGTTTTGCAGGATTAACACTTTTAAAATAATTATGACTCATGTATTCCCATTTTTTATTTGGCCGTTTAATCTTACAGTACAGACAAATGTTTTAATATTTTCCTGAGAGAGTTGTGTTGAATATTTTCTGTGTCTGTTGTTTTTCAAAAAATACTTTGACTTGCAGATACTTTACAAAACCAGCAGGATAATTATTCTGCTTATGTCAAGCATCTTTGCATGCCTCTCTCCCTGTCCCCCAAAATTACGAAATGGACGTTTCAGTCAGAAAAGAACAGTGAGGAGTCCTTTTGTAGAGATGAAACATGCTTATAAATGCATCTTCGATTTTTCCGTTTGTTTTGAGAATACTATGCTATATTTGAAGGTATTGATGATGAGAAAAAGAATAGAAAAGAAAAAACATACAAAGCTCAGGAAACTTATGCCGGAATTGAAGACAAAAGTTCTTCTTTGACACCATCATTACAGAGTCAAACCCTCCTCCTCTGCGTCGAGGAGTAAACCTCTATATATGGGCGCCTGTACTACCAACTGAGCTATCCGGGCGCCCTAAAGACTTTTTTTGAGACATGATAAAAAATGCTATCTTTTTTTACTTGACATATGTAATGCTGTTACAGGTGTGTCATTGCCACCGAACAGAGTCACCATAAAGGTTGTGAGTGACGAAAAGGTGAAGCTAATTCCATTTTTGCTGAATAGGTAGAGGGGGATTAGTCTTTTACACCTCCTTTCACTAACTCCCCCCTCACTTATTGTTGTCTTGATTCACTCTACAGATCTTGCGAGAATGCATTGAAACAGCAAGAAACCATTTTACTCTTTAATCTTCTTTTAATTTTTTTTCTCATCTGTTTTACCTCTGTGTGTGTGTGTGTGTGTGTGTGTGTGTGTGTGTGTGTGTGTGTGTGTGTGTGTGTGTGTTTGAGTGTGTGTGCGTGCGTGTGTGTGTGTGTGTGTGTGTGTGTGTGTATGTGTTTGCTAGGATTCCCTACTTCCGTTCTATTTTCTCTCACCCTTTCCTTGATTACATGCTCAATCAGGCACTGTGTGTGTGTCTGGGATCAATTGTACGGATGTGTGTACATGTGTGTAAGGAAGTAAAGGTAGGTTTAATACAGTGCAGACTAGAAGGGGGCAGCTGTTAAAACCAGGGTAAAAAAAACTAAGAGATTACTTTGATATAGATCAGGACAAGTATATAAACTGCATTCTGTGGAGAGGAAAACAGGTACTTTCTTTGGATTGATCTCTGGTGCTGTGGTGCTTGCAGGGCTCTAGATTACTTGTCAATTAAAATGACATTTTCCTTAAATTTTCTTGGGTTAACTTTACTGGTTAAACCTCTCAAGACAATGGGTTGTTTTGACGTTTTGACCCAGTGTTATTTTTTTACTGTTGGGTTTTGATTTAGACTAAAATATGGTGATGTTGTGAACCGTTATAATCTACTGTAGCTCTTTCTATACTGACATGTCACTATTTGTTACTAGTTGGTAATAACATGTGTATCCTTTGCCGTTTTCAATGTCATATGCACAATGTTTTGTACAACAACAAAAATACATTTTTACATTAAAACTTGAGCTTCTTATGCCACACACTGGACCAAAATAAACATATTTTAGCTTGTGTAGACAACCCAACAATAATATAAAAAAAACACTAATGCTGGGTCAAAACATCCCATTTGTAGTCGGTAGTAAAATAAAACAGAGAAAAAAAGTTGCCAATGACACATGAACATTCGCAACGATTACATGTCCTCATAATCAAATTTCGCAAAACAAAGTCATTGAATTAAACACAATTTCTAGGAGACAGGGTTAAACAAGTGCCATTATACTTTTCACCGTAAATGTACAGTTATATACTGGCAGCAGCTTTGGCAGTAAACTACTGTTTATTTACAGTAAGCATACGGTTTTTAAATTTTAAGGTACAGTTTGTATTTTATGTAAGTAGACAGTGTAATCCCGACTTTTATTTTATTTTCCCGAGATATATTGGTATTAACAGTAAATACCTGTAGTCTGTAACATTTGTAGATAGTGCTGTAATATTATTATTTTCTCCCAGAAAGCATTGCCATTTACAGTATGATCCTGTATAACATTAACAACAGTAAGATACTGTGAGATTTTAGCTGTAAATTTACATCAAAGGTTTACTTGCAATCAAGTGCTTTGTGCTCTTTGGAATAGTAAAACAAATCTGTGAGAATGAGCTGTTTTTTATCCAGAACGTGATAAATCAATCATCCATAGAGAGAAACAATTATTTAGATAACCATGTAACTGATAAGTAAACTTTTTTTTTGTCTGAAGCTTTTAAAAAACACTATGAACATGTGTGACCGGCAACAGTGGGATCTAACTTGGTAGCTGGAAACATCAGTATGAACTGGTCACCGGTGCTGAGTCTGACCGCACAAAAGACAGCAGGGGAAAAGCAAATGTCAGGCCTATTCACAGGGCTGGAAACCATACAATAAACCTCACTGTCTTTCTGTTGCCCGCTTGCTTTTGCCATTTTCCTTTACAAACTTTTAGAAGGGGAAAAAAATAAAATCCTGTTTTTGCTCTCTCTTTCCTCCCGTTGACATTTCCTCTCAATCTACAGATTCAAGGGCTCACTTCTCCCTCTCTTTCTTAAACTCCCCCTCTTTCCGCTTGTCCTCCTCTTTTTTGGCCAATTAAGTCTAGCAATGGCACACTATTCCAGTTGGCAATGCCAGCCTCTCTTTCTGCCACTTACACACAAACTCCAAAACTCTTTCACTTACCCTCCAATTTCCAAAGAAATGTTATTGGCATGAAGTGAAGAGGTCCATTCACCACCTCTATGTGTTTCTGTTTGGAGTTCCCTTCAGAAATCTTTATTGGCATGATTCAATGACAATACCTCTTTCTCTATCTCCTCCCTCCCTGCAGTCATTTCTTTCTCTCCCTCTTTCTTGTCAATTCAAATATTAATCCACACCCCAACACAACACCTACACTGAGTGTTTAAACCTCATTAATCCAAGTCAATTCAAATGTATTGCCATGATGAAAATGTATTCTCTTGTTCTTTTGTGCTATCTCTGCCTAACTTTACTTATATCATTTAGCTTTATTTAATCTTTATTTATTTATTTCTTCATCTCCCTCTTTGTCTATGTTTTATGAGCTCTTCTCTTCCTTCTCTTCTCTTCTTCTATCTGATGCCTCTTTCCCTCCCTCTCTCCATCTCTCCAATCCCCCTTTTTTCACTTTTCATTATTAGCATTAATGTGAATCCATCAGGGTTTTGATGACTAAATTAATGAAAAGAATGAAAGCGAAAGAAAGACGATTAATCAATGTGAAGACGTAACGTGAGTTCAGTTAGTTTAAGTGCTGGCAGTTCACAGGTCCACTTTGCACTGTAGTGGGAATGAGAGGAGAGAGGATTGTTTCGGATTGTTTCCACGGCAACGTGTGGCCAGCGTGGCATGGTTTCCAAGGTGTTTCCAATGGCTCTGCTGCCAGTTCTCTTAATTGGCTTAGTTTACGGATGCCTGGGGGCAGGACAAGAGGATATTTAGAAAGACGGACATAAAGAGAGTCAGTGAGGTAAATTAAAACAGAGGGAGAGAGAGAAAACTTTTTTCATTTCCCCATCTCTCATCCAACTTCCTTCTCTTTTCTATTATTTAAATAAGTCCCACAGATTATTCAGCTTTGAAGAACTACATGCTGTACAACCTTTGAGCTTATAGTTAATGCTGGATCCATGGAAGCATGTTAAATGACTATAAAGCTTTCCAAAGTCTCAAAGACAAAAGGCTGGAGGCCTTTAAATAGAAAGCCTACTTTACAAACTTGGTGTGTGGGGTTTAAAATAAGTGAGTATTCAGGAATCAGGGAGGTATTATGCAATATGGGAAATGTAGGATGTGTTTCTCCAACATACTTTATAGTAAAATAACATTCTACTATGCCCATGTATGGCCAAATCATTCACAAAGGTGACCTTTTGATCTTTCTCCTTATAAGGTTGTGTATATGAATGTATACAACCATCAGCATGACAACCAGAGGTTCAGGGTACAGAGTGGACAGTTGGGGAAGATAAACAGTCATATCTCTCTTTTTTTCCATCCTCCATCTTTTTCTGGTCTTTGTCTTTCAGCCACATATGGTTGTATTTTGCTGACAGCTACTGGTCAGGTTAATCAATCAACAACAACAAAAAAGCGTTTCATTCAGGATTTTGTTCTCATCAGGTTGGAATATGCTCAAACTAAGCATTCAGTACAAAACCATTAAACAATCTCCACTGGAACTAGGCTGACAAACGGTGTGACTTATTAAGGCTATCACCAGTTTAAATGAACAGTAAAATGACACTAATGTTTAAAAATGCTGCATTATTGATATATATATATATATATATATATATATATATATATATATATATATATATATATATATATATATATATATATATACATAACTGAATTAAATATTGAAATATACAGACATTTTATAAAATGTTTTACAGATAGATCAGATAAAACCACAACCATATCCAAGATAAGCCTGCTGCTCCTAAAACAACAAAAAATAAAAGGAAAATAACAGCTTTTTAATGTATGCCCATCTTTCTTCTGGTTATCTTTCGCTCCATGGCTCGAGCATGGCTCTGTTCCACAAACTAAACTTAGTTTGTGGAACAGATACTTCTAAGGTCAGGGATTTGTTACAGTGTGACAAAAATGTTGTCCGAATGTTTTCAGCTCTTTGATGCTGTCAGAGGAGGTGAAATGTATATCTTCCGCAGCAGAAGCATAGCTGACCTGCCACAGTTGTCACACACGCACACACATACGCACGCACGCACGCACGGACGCACGCACGCACGCACGCACGCACGCACGCACGCACACTTGTGAACCTGTTGTGTGTGTGTTTTGCTCTGTCACTTTTATGGACACACACACATTTCATTATCTGGAAAACAGGAATGAAATCTGACACAAAAGCCATATGTCCAACACTTGGCAGCATTAAGTTGTAAATGCAAAGACACATTACTTAATTTTCCAGATATAAAACCTGAAAACTGACCTACACACTCTTTAAAAATCACGCCAAACACTCTGCAGCATGTACACAAACACACACGCACGCACACACGCACGCACGCACGCACGCACGCACGCACGCACGCACGCACACACACACACACACACACACACACACACACACACACACACACACCTTTATAAATAACTATGGATCGTGTATCGACACTGACAGGGTGAGATTAACAAAGAGAGATGAGATGATACAGAAACAAAGATGAGTATATATTGCTCCTCTGCAGCATCGTGAGGTGATTTTCTGAGCTACAGTGGGACGATGGGCATCTGCTGTTAAGTCAGAGCTACAGTATAAAACATATTTTGACTAGCAGAGAAAAAAAACAATCGAGTGACGAAGACAATGAGTGATAAACACAGAAAAAGAAGACTGATACAGAGACATGAGGTGATGGACAGATTGGGACTGAGGTGAACAGAGGTTAGCATGCTAATATGGTCTGAGGGAGCTACTGGCTGGGGGACAGGGAGAAGTCAACCAATCACACCTTTTTTTCTCCAACTTAACTGCAATCAATGATTCTGGAAGTACACTTTTATAAATATGAAGAATGGTTTCCCTCCCCAAGTGTCTGGTTGGGAAAAATAGCCAACTAAACCTTAAAATGCCACAGTAATCCTTATTCATGATGAAGAGTGGGGGATGAACTTCATTCAGAATTCATAATAGGTCATTCCTCAGGCCCTGCATGACTGAATCAATATGTTGGAATGTGATTAACACTCTGCCAAAGCTGACATGCAAAATACCCAAAGCCTTATCTATTGCTGATCTGGAGGGATAAATCAGAGTGAGGGGAGATGGAGGAAGCTCAAAAGAGACAGTTAGCAATTTAGATCTGCAGTGCCATTCCCATGTGTTATTGGGGCTGAGCACCTCAATTGACACCCAGATGCTGGGAGGAACATAAGTACGGTCAAGTGAAAACCTCCCTTCGCAGATGCACCACCGTGTGCCCACCTAACATCTTCTGCTAATGTCATTCTGCATTGAGTTGCATGATACATTAAACTTAAAGATCACAACCTTTTTTAGAGTTACACCTCAAATGGACAGCCACACTTGACCTGCTTGACATTCAAGAAATCAAACTGTGTTGTCAATCAGAAACAGCAGGAATGACCTTACCTTACTAACCGTAACTAAGTATTTTTAGTTGCCTACTAGTTCTGTTTCACAATGTTTACATTTTAAAAACTGCGCCACGATTACAGTCACATAATTAAACCGCCTCTGTGCGGCAGTAAATAGAATGATGTTTAGATATAAGGATGTGCTGCACCTGCTCATTAGTCACAGGACAAGGGTCAGTTTGTGTGTGTGTGGGTGTGTATTTAAATATAGGCCTACATGTGTATATACCTTAAAGTGTGTATTTCTTATATACGTGTGTGTGGGGATGTCTGACTCATACATGCACAGTACTGTGTGTGTGAGCTATTTGTTGAATGTGTGTGTGTGTGTCCTCATACTCATGCATCACTGTCTCTGTTAAGATTGCCTGCTCAGCACATGGACCTCAACAAAGACAGTCAATAAAAATAAAAGTGAATTCCAGCTTGAGGCTTTATTCTCTTCACTAAATATCAGTCCTGACAGGCACTTCATTCCCTCAGCAGCCCGGGCAAATAGATTAGCTCTTGTATTGATCAGGAATATTCTTTGTCATTCTATTGATTAGACTGGCTGGGTTACCCTGCTCAGACCATCCTTCTCATTTGCATTAAAATAAATTAATTAGTATTGAATTCAGTCAGTCAGTCTTGTTTATTGTTTAAGTTCTACATTTTGACTTCTATACATGATGTCTGTAAGAAATGTGTTTTTGTTGCATTCTCAGCAGGAATTTCAATGGAAAGATGAAGGTATTGGTCTGCAACTCTGCAACTTGCTCATTTAGTGCCTTGCTCAAGGGCATTCCATATTTTGAACCCAACCTTAAGATCAATCCAAATATAGACAACTTGAGCCTGGAAGTTTAAGACCTCTAAGTTTATATTAGTTTTCCACATATAATACACTGACTGTTGACTATTTCTGCCGTATTATTGGAAACTAAGAACACACACTGGCACATTAGAGCTGCTTGAGAGTCATTATAATTTTCAAATTAAGGTGCCAAAAGCATGGCCAAACCCCAAATTCTTTAAAGAATAAGTCATACTGGATTTGTTTGTTTTTAGGTCCAGATTTTTAGGCTGCGTTCTTTCTCCTCTGCTCTTCTCCCTGTACAATAACAGCTGCACCTCCAGTCACCAGTCCGTCAAGCTTCTGAAGTTCGCAGACGACACCTCCCTCATCGGACTCATCTCTGATGGTGACGAGTCCGCCTACAGGAGGGAGGCTGACCACCTGGTGACCTGGTGCAATCAAAACAACCTAGAGCTCAACGCTTTAAAGACAGTGGAGATGGCTGTGGACTTCAGGAAGAACTCAGCCTCACCTGCCCCCATCACCCTCTGTGACTCCACAATTGACACTGTGGAGTCTTTCTGCTTCCTGGGAACTATCATCTCCCAGGACCTCAAGTGGGAGCTGAACACCAGCTCCCTCGTCAAGAAAGCACAACAGAGGATGTACTTCCTGCGGCAGCTGAAGAAATTCAACCTGCCAAAGACAATGATGGTGCACTTCTACACAGCCATCATCGAGTCCATCCTCACATCCTCCATCACCATCTAGTACGCTGCTAGCACGGCCAAGGACAAGGGCAGACTGCAGCGTGTCATTCGGTCTGCAGAGAAGGTGAGTGGCTGCAATCTGCCACCGCTCCAGTACCTGTACGCCACCAGGACTCTGAAGCGTGCTAGAAAGATTGTGGCTGATCCCTCCCACCCCGGACACAAACACTTTGAGTCACTCCCCTCTGGCAGGAGGCTGAGGTCCATCAGGACCAAAACCTCACGCCACATGAACAGTTTTTTCCCAACCGCCACTATTCTTATCAACAAGGCCCGGAAACCACCCTGACTCTCTCCACACCCCACCTCTGGCTCTACATGCCACTGCACTTACTCTGCTGTACTGCTCTTTTTTATTTTTAATACATACTGTGTATATATATTTATACGTATATTGTTTATGTTCTAATACTTGATTTTCTTAACCTTCTTATATTTAGAGAATGTGTGACATGCATCTACAGCACCAAAACAAATTCCTTGTCTGTCTAAAAAAACTTACTTGGCAATAAAGCTTTTTCTGATTCTGATTCTGATTAGGTTTCATAAATGAAAATGTTGCCAATGTTGTTAATGAACGCAGCAGGGGTTACCTGAAAAAAGTAGAAATATCCTCTACTGCATTTCAAATGTAATTCCGATCAGTAGTATTGTTCTATGCATGACATTTTGCAACAAATACACACATTTTCACACCACAACAAGGAGGAAACACTTCAACACACACATCCACAACACACTCAGGTCTCACTCTTAGAATAACAAACATCATCATTATGTGACAGTGATGGGCACATGTGACAAAGCATTCGCTTCCTCACTGATGTCACAAGACACCTGTCAATCACGGCCCCAACACCCACCTGGCAAAGAGGTCACACTCTCCCACATAAAGTAAAACACACTTCCAGTTACCGGGGCAACAATGTCTGGCGCAATAACATGCTACTGAATTCATGAATTATAAACAATTACATACCAGTTGACATTTGCACTTAAGCGCATACAGATTCTATTTATTTCAGAGTGACAGTGGACAGACAGGAAAGGTGGGAGAGAAATGGGGGATGACACGCAGCAAAGGGCCGAAAGGTCAGATTCGAACCCGGGCCACTGCAAAGGCCTCAGCCTACATGGGGCGCACGCTCTTACTGGTGAGCTAGAGGTCGCCCCAAGTGCATACAGATTTTAAAACTCTGAGATTGGACATTCAAATTTCAAATATTAAGATATTCAAAACTTTAGGCATATATTGGTATACTAAAATTGTTTTTTTTCTGATTTTTTGTATATGCGAGTTGTACCTTTCTCCCATGACCTTTTCTATTTAGGTGTAATGCTGCTGGGATCAGCAAGAGAGAAGGGATCGAGGTTCTGTGATTATGTGTAGGATGTATGTATACTGTCATTATGTGATGTGGTAATGTGTGTGCGTGTGTGTGAGAGATATTGAGATTCAGAGAATATTTGACCTTCGCCTGACGGTAAACAACTCGTGACTTGGCAACTTCTCTTCTCCAACTAAGATGACACACACACACACACACACAGGCAGGCAGGCAGGCAGGCACGCAGGCACACACACACACACACACACACACACACACAACACACACACACACACACACACACACACACACACACACACACACACACACACACACACACACCTCCTACTGCCGTACTTGTTTACTGCCTGTCTTGCCTAGAAACAACCATGCTGGGAGATGACAGAACTTAGATTATTTTCACATGAAGACGCTTAAACCAGAAAAAAATATTATTTATATCAGATACCTACGTCCTTGCTCGTGTTTTTGTTATTTTAAAAATAAGTTCTCCTCTGAATCTCAAACACAACAGAAAAACAGCCACATCTCTTCTTCTGAACATGAGGACGTCTGTCTTTTGGCCAAACAACAAACTGCATCACAGCCATCGCCTGCAGTGAGACAGGGACCGCCTGGTTCCTCTGGTGAGTCTCAGCGGGTTAAATCTTCTGCTCTACATGATCAAAAAACAATTAAGTTGTTAGTGTTGCTATTTCATTTTTTTGTCAGGTAGATTTTATGAGCAAAATCAAGTCATGTCCGTTTTGTTATCTGTTAACAGGGGACCAGTGAAACCTGAGCTGCCGCAATGAGACTGTAAATATAACCATCATTTTATGCTCTCATCATAAACAAGTCTGACAACATGAATACAAATGATGATTATTTCAACAGCTGCATTGTGTGATTGGCTATTGGCATTTGAAATGACACATCACACACAGAAAGACAACTAAAAAATGGCCTCTTTTTATGTAAGTGACGACATTTTCAGAGTCATCTACTTTGGAACAGTTTTTCTAAAAGCACCATTTAAGGGTTTGGAAAACATCTCAGAAGGCCAAAACTAAGAGTAAAATATTTAGTTTAGTTTGTGAACATGGTTTCACAATCCAAATATTGACTTTATAGAAATTAATCGAGTCAGTGTGCCATTTAACAGCTAGCTGATAGCATTTGGTTTCTATCAGGGGCATAACCACCTGCATCACAAGGGGTTTCTGATGTGAACCATGAGTGCAAATGAATAACACTGCATATATTATACATGGCCAACACGTGAAAAAGTAAATAAATCAATGCACTTAAACATAAAAAATACATATTGATATATTTCAAACTTTGCTGAACTATCACCGTTAGTTTATGCCTCTCTTTCATCGAGTGTAGACATAGCAAAGCAAGAAAGGATGCACATACAGTAAGTCAATTTAAAACTCTATCTAACTATCTCTTTGCCTTTAGTGAGTTACTGTTGGACTGCAAACACTGGCAACCATACAGTAAAGTGTAGCTGCAAACACTGCTTTGTGTGTCTGTTCATACAGTAGGTCTCACCACCATCAAAGCTTCAGAGCTGCAAATTAAACTAGTAACAAAATACCAAACCAATGCATGTGGGCAATGTATATCTGTGTGTTATGCATCTGTGTATGTGAATGTGTGTGTGTGTGTGTGTGTGTGTGTGTGTGTGTGTGTGTGTGTGTGTGTGTGTGTGTGTGTGTGTGTGTGTGTGTGCTTGAGCAACCAAGTAAGAAATTGTCTTTAGTCTGTTTTATTAGCGCCTCTATAACTATCAACCCATCTGCTCCCAGAGTTCAACTCTTCTCTTCCACTTTCTCTCTCGTTTCACTCACTAAACAAAACGATTCTTCAACACATTCAAGAGGATTTCTCAGTGACATGCAAATTAACAATAAACCGCTGCCCACACAGTCACCAAGTTGATATACATGTACTAAAAAAAACATCCTCTTAGTAATGCTCTCAAGTTGTCTGCCTGAGGTCTCATTAAAGTGAATCTATCCTCTTTACTCTGCTGGTAACTTGCTGACTTATGTATAGCGGACAAATTGGTGTTTTCTTATTAAACTTTTGAGAAAATCTGGGCTGTGACTTAGATGTTAGCTGGATAGATAGATATATTAATAGATAGATAGGTAGATAGATAGATTAATAGATAGACAGATAGATTAATAGATAGATAGATAGATAGATAGATAGATAGATAGATAGATAGATAGATAGATAGATAGATAGATAGATAGATAGATTAATAGATAGATAGATAGTATTTAAAGTGACTATATGTAACTTTTTAATGTTTCTGAAGCTCATTTTTCATACTATAGTCTTAAATGACCTATAACAGCAAATGAGACTAACAGTGAAAAGAACACTATTTTTATATAGTTTTTAGTAAGGCATCTGCCCGGCTATGATTTTTCCTGCAAAGTCATAGAATGATATGCGGCAGGTAGACGGCGCTACAGTCAGACATTCTGATGGGTCACAGATTTCTTTGTTACACAGAAAAAGCCTGTGTTAGCGTATGCCAGCGGAGCCAGGTAAACAGGAGAATTCTTTATATAGGCCTAATTGTAATTTAATGTTATTTTAAAAGTTATCTGTTGTAGTTATAGCTAATACTGGGGCAGGGCCATCACAGAAAATAAGGAAATTAAACGAAGAACAACTAAAAGTTAAAAGGCAAAGGGAAAGTGAAAGACAATGGCGATAATGTGAGTCACACTCGGTCAGGCTTTCAACAGATGGAGACAATTACACCTTACACACACACACACACACACACACACACACACACACACACACACACACACACACACACACACACACACACACACACACACACACTATAACGGCATTGTTTCCTGGCAGTAAGGCTTTGATGGCATCAAACATCTCAGAATAGAAACCTGATGAGTTTCTGTAGCAGAGTAATGGACCTGCGTGGCTCTGAATCTACACAGAGGAAGGATTTCATTACAGAAATAACATGGACACCATTTAAAATGAAGACATCTAGTCTGGCATGAAATTAATGCAAATTGGTCGTCCTTAAAGTTATCAGTCATGGTGACCATAATCCTGACAAAATACTTTGTTTAGATATGAACAAATGTGCCTCATAAAGGTCTGTGTGTTTCATTACACTGCATCCCTGATTTAATACAGGATGCCTGTGCAGGTCCATATTCATTCTCATGCTAATGCAACAGAGTACTAGTCCACCTTATATTTAGCTATCAGTCAAGATAATCACAACAGTCAAGCGTGTTTCTGAATAAACTCAAGGACTGGTGGTCAACTCAGGCCAGCTGCAGGCTAAAAAAAAACAAGATTCTCTGTTGACAATCAATGACATGTAATGTGACCCTTGCTGCTCTGGTTTTATTGGTGAAGGATCATTGACCTCCGGTCTGGATTAACTGGATCATACAACCACACAAAAGACACAGACACACACACACACACACGCACGCACGCACGCACGCACGCACGCACACACACACACACACACACACACACACACACACACACACACACACACACACACACACACACAGTGCGTCTCACTATCTTTGTGGGGACCCGTCATTGACATAATGCATTCCCTAGCCCCTTACCCTAACCTTAACCATCACAACTAAATGCCTAACCTTAACCCTTACCCTCACCCTAACCATAACCTAATTCTAACCCTAATCCTACAACCAAGTCTTAACCCTCAAACAGCCCTTTAACCTTGTGGGGTCCAGCATTTTGGCCCCACAAAGCTGGTCGGACCCCACAAGTATACTGGACTCCCGGTTTTTGGACTCCACGAATATAGTTAAACAAGAACACACACACACACACACACACGCTTATATAAGCCATTATCTCATGCACACACACGCATTTGTTTCTAAGGGCCTATTGGATTTCTCCAGTCTCTTGCAGGGACTGTCTATTTGAGCCAAGATGGCTGCCTAGCTCTCCCTCGGGATCCAAGCTGGCACACACACGCACATACACAATGAAAAACAGGGTACATCATGTACATGTTTGGAAAGATCAGAGAGATCCTTGAAGAGTTTGATTTGCAAATGAGAGTTTGTTTCTTGTCAACTTTCAAGTTTTCAGTGACAAAAGTAAATTATCACTTTAGGGATCAATTACACCTGTAAGATTCATAATAGTCTAACATTTTTTTAATTCATCTTAAAATCTAAGGTAAAGCTTGTTTTGCAAATGTACGATACACAATACATTACTCTGTCTCGAACTTGTCGGATTGGAATGGTGAGTTTCGGATAAACAGGTGTTGTACAAACAACAAGGTCTACCATTTTTCCACTGTAAACCCAGCTGGATTTGACCTTTGATAATAAAGCAGTGTGTATTTATGCCACTGCAAGACCGATGGCCTCTGCTTCCTCTGACATTAACAGAGCTGGGTTACAGTTTGCCTCAAGCAAGGGAGACAGACAGACAGGAAGGGAAAATGAAAGCTTATCACCAGCACAATGTATTCTCTATTCTGAACCTGCATTCACACCGATATGTTGTTTATTCTGAACGGTGGATGATGTGAGTTACTCCAACTGCATCTACAGCATGTTACAGTACACAGCTAGAAGGTTTTCAATAGGAAGTTTTATTGCACTTTGCTGCTTTAATATTGTATATTATATTTTCCTTGTGTAGATTCAAGTTAAAGTGGAGTCCTTGTTCAGTGTCTAGTGGTATGTTTACGGTGCTGCAGCATGAGTTAATGCAAAGTCATAGACCAAAAGCAAACCTTGTGGACTTTCCGTTCATTGAAGTTCAAATCTGCTCGTTTCACAGGTTTGTTTCAGGTCCCAGGTTCGTCGCTTTAATTACTATTCCACTCTGCCACTCAGAAAATATCTATCAGGGCTTGTGATCTGTCCAGATGCTCATTAATACACACTGATGTTCACGCTTTGAAGCGTGAAAAGTTTGAGAGGCAAGAGGAGAAATCTGACACTGCATTAGTTTTGAACTGCTTTGATTTTTTGGCTGCAATGTCAGCAGGGAAATATTTCATGAGCTTCTGTATTGATTAAGGGAGTGGAGTGTAAAAGTGGAATTTGGGTCACCTCAGGGGCACTAAAGGGAGGTCCAGGCTGGCACCAGTTCAATAAATGTATACTATTCTATACTATAAATGACTGCATGAAACTAAGCCAATGACTGAAATCACAGGCCACAGCTTGATTGCCTCCCTTCACACAGTGTACAAAACTCAACACAAACAGTGACTCAGCAGTCAAAAAAAGCGGTTTAGTCAAAATAAGATATAGGATCTGCTTTTAGAGTATATTCCAGTCACAGCAGATTTCTTTCGGAGCATTTTAATGCAGCTAGCTCACCTCCATGACCGTACGCCTACACACCTGCCCATACACACAGACGGAGGGAAGAGAGACGACAGACTGTGTAAAACAGAAATGGAGAGAAATGAGTGGACAGAGGGAGATGTAGAAAGAGAGGACAGATTGAGAGGGATAAAGACAGAGTCTGTTACTGTGATGGATGGATACATGAAATCACTTACTGGTTTATTGATTCCCTTACTGGTTTCTTGGCTGGCTGTCTGGTTACAAACTTGTTGGGTTGGTGGCCGACTGAATGACATACATACATTAGCATATCTCACAATACTCTCTGGCATCTCCGCCCTCTCTCAGACCCAGGCCCATATATTCCTGATTAGAGTAAAATTAGGGTAAAGGGAGGCTCCACACAGAGCTTTCACTGTAGCCTATGTAAATGGTCTGAAGTTTATACTTGTGTGTTGATGTGTGCGTTGATCTCTTTAACAGCAGGGCCGGCATATGTGTGTGCGTGGGGAGTGTGTGGTAGAGCGAGTGAGAGAGTGACAGCCAGAGTCATAGTGAGAGAAACAATGTGTCTCCCCTGTGCTTTCTGACCACAGTGGGAAATCTGTAGCAGAAAAAGTTAACCCTCTCTTTGATTTCATGTTGTTAATGGGGAATGAGAACCCGGAAATGAGTCGGGGGGAAATGCAAAGCTACCAAGCCACGGCCAAGCGACGTGCGTTGCCGCGACGAGTTGTTACATTTTTTGAGAGGTGCACGTCAAGCTACGCTTAGGGTTAGGGTTAGCATCTTTACAATGTATTACACATATATATTTTAAGTAATTAACAAAAATAACTGAAATTACTGTAGTTTTTAACAGATGTTACTGAAAGAAAGGTAAATAGTCACTTTGTTGGGGACTATTTCCAGCTGTGGATTAATATACACACTTGTCACTATGTCACAGAGGTGATATATCAGGCTTTAGCTAAACAGGCAATACTTACGTTAGTAGGATCGGTTGGTGTTGGTCTTTTCATTGCATTTGTTGATCATGAGATTAATATAGAATATAGCCAGACTTATCTTTAAAGTTAATGTAACACAAATGTTATTTCACTATAGTTGTTCTCTCTAAGTATTTTACTGCATCACAGCATGTAGAGAGTGGAGGCAGATGAATAGAAGGCACAGAAATGAAAGTGAGAAGTAATATGTCATTGTCGGTTTGTTATCTTCTTAATCTCCTTTCTCCTTTTCTTATATTTCCTCCATTTTCTTCACACCAGCAAAAACAAACCCTCTTTTTGAATATGGTTGACACTAACTTTGAGACTTCAAATGTTTGATTTATTTTTTCAATGCAATTGTAAAAGGTCTGTGCTTATGTAATGCGCTTTAGGATATTTTTGTCTTTTTGGAGGTCCTGCAAAAACTCATTATGTAAATCCCCCAATCCCCCAAGCCTTACAAGATTCAATTTCATTATTTTTTGTTGCAGCGACCTGCTGATTAAAGTTGAAGGGTTGAAGAAGTCTTAAGAAGCCTGGTTTTGAGGGGAGGGGGGCAGATGGTCAGGGCAAAGCAAGAATATGTGATCTAATCTGACAGAGAAAATGAGATAGGGTCAGGAAGTGAAGAAAGAGATAATTTAGTAAGAGAGGGGAAGGCTAAGAGGAAATTAGTTGAGACAAAACAAGGGGTTTAGAGACAGAAAAAAGGTATACTCTAGAAACAAACCATCTGTGGAGATTTAGAGATGAGGATACTCTTGTGTATGTCAGAATTTTTGCTTTGTGTATAGCTCCACATCAGATTGGTCTAGATTATTTCCTGGTATTAGAAAGTTGTCGACTTGTCATGTTGTTTTTGCTTGCTAAACGAATGAGTTTGAGTCTACAAACATAATTATTTAGCTCATATTTTAGAAATGCAGATTACAATTTCTCCGTCATAGAAACATGAAAAACTGTCACACATAACGCCACATCACCACTACTGCTTTACCAAATTGCCATTTAGACAACATTGTGGTTATTATTGCTCTCCATACTATTGGGAATCTGTTTGCTAAAGCTCTGTGTACACGCTGTCTGGCACACTCTGCACTTTAACTGAACCAGTGGTATTTTTTAAAAGCGTGCAGCAACAAAACTACAATAACAAATTCATATAAGAATACTTCTGGCTGTTGTAGCAGTGGAGATTTTTTGGCTCTCGATTGTAACGTTCCTTGATGTGTGTTTTGCATTTGTGTTTGTTGGGATAAATTGTATTCTCACATTAGCCTTGGACATATTCAGCCATAATATCTGCTTATTGTCACTGTGATTATGCTAACATGCAGGAGCTTTGCCTGTGAGTGGATTCAAATAGTTGTACCTTACTGCGTATGAGTGTGTGTGTGTGTGTGTGTGTGTGTGTGTGTGTGTGTGTGTGTGTGTGTGTGTGTGTGTGTGTGTGTGTGTGTGTGTGTGTGTTCATTATGTCCGTGCTATAGTTAAACACTGGTCACATCTATTTTTGCTGTGTTTCAGCGGTTTTTGTTCCAAGCATCCTAAAGGAAAATGTTAACCCCAATCTGTCGTAGCAGATCCAGCACATGTTTTCCATGGAGAACAGCTTCTGAAGCAGCATCAGTAACACTTTCCTCTGCACACAGCTGCAGCAGATCTTCAACAGGCTGTTTGATGTCGTTCTACACAACTCTTTGTGTGTATAGGCTAATCTTAAAAAAACTGACTACTTTGGGCACCATTTTCCATCTTTTATTTTTTATGTCTGTCAGCATGTTTACTGTACGATAGACATCCTCTGCAATATAATTTTGTAATAACTGTAAACACTGTTTCTACGTGTTCTAGTGTTTTTGAAAGCATCAAGGGAAATTACTTTGCAGACAGCCAATGACTGCAAAACAATTAAGTTTTAGAAGAACAGGTACACTACCCAAACTATTTTAGTTATAAAAAACAAAATAATTCTTAACCTTCTGAACATGAGCATTCATTTAAACAACCTTTCTAGCTTGACGGAATGCAGTTTATCAAAAATCACATTTTAGAGGATTTTATAAACCAAAGGAAGCAATCTGAGAACTGAAGTTTACACATTAAAAACACCAACACATGGACTCTTCTACAATTTGCTGTAATAAAAAAAAAAAGATAGAAACAGTGATGAACCGGATTGTGAACAGCCCCCCTGGAAAATGTACCACCACAGAGCTGTGTGTAAATGTGTCCTTTCACACTTTCTGTTCACACAAGTCATAAAAAAGGTTAAAAATAGTAGTGAGTGTGTGTGTGTGTGTGTGTGTGTGTGTGTGTGTGTGTGTGTGTGTGTGTGTGTGTGTGTGTGTGTGTGTGTGTGGGACCACAGTAGGCTACAGTGCTACAGTAACAGTCAACATCTGTCATGTTTAAGCTCACTTAGCCTAAACATGGAAACTTTTTTCCTCCCGTGTGTGTGTGTGTGTGAGAATGTGCGCACGTCTGTGTCTCATATGGAAGCACTTAACATGTTACAAGCACCATCCTGCACCCACACACACACACACACACACACACACACACACACACACACACACACACACACATATAGAAAAAGGGAGAGGGAGACAAGTAGGTTTTACATGTGGTACATTTGTATTTAATATAGTGAGGAATTCCCATTTCTCTCTCTCTCTCTCTCTCTCTCCTCTCTCTCTCTCTCTCTCTCTCTCTCTCTCTCTCTCTCTCTCTCTACCCCCCTCCCCTCATTCTCTCTCCGTATATCTCTTCCAGCCACCCTCTCTCTCTCCTAATTTGATTGAATACAGGAACACCGGAACAACAGTGAAAAACAAATCATCCAATCCATCCATCCAATCCATCCATCCAATCCATCCATCCAATCCATCCATCCATCCATCCATCCATTAGCTTTTGTATCCAATTACCTCAAACCAGCCTCTTCTATTATTCATGCAGAGGGGACTTTCACTGTAACTTAATATGAGAAGAGGTTTTTTTGTGATATGGGAGAGCAGGCTGTGAGTTGACGCCTAGAGGGTGCAGCAACATTACGTACACACAAAGCTAGTAAAATACACACACACAAACATATATGACACTCACACTTGCCAAATACCTTCATAATAACAACTACTTTCATTTCATTATTGCACAACTGTATTGAATATCTTTATTTTAAAGTTAAGTGAAAGAGAGATGACATGAGAGACAGATACAGACTATGCCGCAGTAAAGCAATGGAGCAGCCTGAGCATGCAGCATATGTGGAAAGAATTAAGTTTGTGTGTGTGTATGAATGCATCTGCTCATAGGCATGTATTAGTGTTTGTGTGTGCTGTGATATAATATTAATGTTCCCTGATGGAGTATTGCACCAATTCCACATCAAAGCAGAGCAGAGTGGAAAAAAAGCCAGTTACAAGCTTCTTAAACTGCACAATAAAACACTCATGGGAAAGGTTGTGTGTGTATTATTTATGCCTGTGTTTTACTATGGCCAATTTCTTACAATGAGGGATGGGGTCCCACATGAACATACCATTTTAATGAATTAAAATTAGAGATTCCTGTCTGTCCTGTTTTGCTTGTGCTCTTCTTACTGGTATGACATGGGACATGCTGTGCTGGGAAAAAAAGGTATGGTCACTAAAACGTATATTTGATTCAATATGCCAAAAGAGTTGTGAGGTTATTGTCATGGTTGTGATTTTCTGTTATAGTTTTTCCTGTTTTATTGTGTTAATTTATTGTGTTGTGTTCTCTGTTGCGTTTACCCTGTTTTCATCCTTGTGTATGTTTTATGCTTCATTTTCCTGTTTTATTTTGTAGTCTGTTTTCTCCCATGTCATGTCTTGTTTTACTTCCTGCCTTGTGTTTTCCCGCCTTTATGTTTTTGTACCCTTTTTGCCTGCTTTCTTCAGGACTCCTTTTGTTGTATCCCTTTTTATTTTATGAAATCCTCAAGCACACCACTGCCCTGTTGTCTCTGCATTTGTGGGTTCGCCATTTCCCTAAATCGTAACAGTTATTAGCTTATGTTGCCAGATCACTGTCCATTAAATCTGGTCAAACCACACACCACACAGTTCTAATGAAGCAGATTTTGAGTGAGTACAGCCAAGGCACTGCCAAACAACCTACGTATTTTGCTCCTTAGGTATGAGGATTTTCTGGTTAAGTAGCTGTTTCTTGAAGACGAAATTAGCATGGGAATAAACTACGAAGAAGAGCCTCTCATCCCAGGATTTATGGGTATTGAAGTCCACTTTGTATGGCTGCTAATATGCATTTGGTGAAATCCACCATCTCTCTTTCCCTCTGATTCGTTCAGTGACATGAATCTGTGAACCAAGTAAAGCTCCAGTCTATAATATCACATCACACAATGTGCTCCACTGAGTGTGTCTGTATACTGTACGCATCAGGACCAGTCTGTGACTTCACTATTACGATTTGCTCCATTTACTGGGACTCTCTGTCTGGGTATATGCACATACACTTATCAGTGTGTGTGTGTGTGTGTGTGTGTGTGTGTGTGTGTGTGTGTGTGTGTGTGTGTGTGTGTGTAGACTATAACTGCAGTGAGAGCCTGAACTCATGGAAAATATGCAGCTAGTTTACACTGCTTCTCCAAACAATGAGAAACTGACAGAAAGTGAGTGAGACATAAATGGGGACTGTGTGTGCTTGTGTGTGTGTGTGTGTGTGTGTGTGTGTGTGAAAGGGAGATCGAGAAAGAGAGAGAGTGTGTGTATGAAGTGCTAAAGGAAATAAAAAAACTGTGAGTCAGAAGAATGGGAAGGAGAAAGGAGAGTGATGAAGAGGAAAGCATCTTTTTATCTGCTCCATCTGCCTTTCCTTGGCTGGAAAATCATATTTCCGTTTCTGAGTGAGTGTGTGTGTGTGTGTGTGTGTGTGTGTGTGTGTGTGTGTGTGTGTGTGTGTGTGTGTGTGTGTGTGTGTGTGTGTGTGTGTGTGGCCTGTGTCAGTCAGCAGAAAGCCTATGAAAAGAGCACAAGTCCTGTTTTAACATTTCCGCAAGTGCAACAACCCATGTAAGACTCTGTAAAGCAAACATAGAACATCTTGGCGATTCATGACTACAAAGGTCATTTTCAACCCTTCCATGTGAGTGAGTCACTGTTAGTTTAGCTACACAACATCTGCTACAGCTGAAACAGAACTGTCACAACAATGTACATGACCGCAATAATGAAATTCACGACAGACTTTGCAAAAATGCATAATAAGGAACAAAAAAGGGCAGCAGAAAATAAAGATCCCCTCAAAGATGCGATGGCCAATCAGATACAAATACTGTTTATCATTGAAATACCAACTTAAAACTGATTCCTGAATGAAAGTAGGTGAATAATGTCCTACAGTAAGTTGAAAAGAGTAAGAGATAGCTGAACCACCATTCCATCATGAATAAAAGAAAGAACAGGTAAGAGATCTAAGTCATAGTGCCAAGTAGAGCCATCCATCAACTCTCTCTCTTAACACACACACACACACACACACACACACACACACACACACACACACACACACACACACACACACACACACACACACACACACACACACAATCAATCATCATGGATCATGCACACTCAGATGGTAATGCACAGAAATAAACACTCGAGACTCATGTATAGTTATATAAACTCACATACACACAGAGTAGGTATAATCATACACAAAATATGTAGTTTGTCTATGCCTTTGTTGTCATGGTTACAGTAATAACCACTTGGTTAGGGATAGGGAACAACCGAGGTCATGCTTGAAAGAAGCCAACATTGACTGTCATTAGAAAATGGGGAACGAACAGTGGTCCCTTGTTAAAGTCCAATGTTTTGTTGTCCAATACATCCACCCGATCTCCTCCCTCTGTGGGTTTCTGTGGCTTCTAAACAACAGCACACTATTTTCTTCTTTGCTCGCAACAGACAGGAGTTATAATTCCAATGGCTGTTACAGGGCTTTGTCACCTGAACTTAAAGATATGTCATTTTGGGGGATTTGCTTAGATGACTGATGCTGTTGTTTTTCATGGGAGGGGAGTCTCATACAAACAAACACATACAGTAAATGGCCACACACACACTCTTGAGACACAAATACCAAGCAGTAAACTATTCATCCACTCCAACAAGAGCTTCAGTTTCTCAAGAAATTGATTTTAAGGCTCAAACTGAAGGGCAAATAAATTCTCCTTTCCATATCTGAAGCACCCATCTGGGGCCGTCCAACACTGCTGCCTGTCTGGATGAACAGCCCTCACTGACAACAGCTGACAATCATCCAGGCCATTGGCCAATTAGGACAGGGTTGCCATGGTTCCCGGCACACACTCACACTCTCACTTCTCACCTCCAACAGTGTCCGCCTACTCACGGCATGGAGAGAGATGGGAGGAATGATGGGAAGATTTAAAGCCAGACAGAGAGAGAGAGAGAGAGAGAGAGAGAGAGAGTCTGGTGGAAAAAAAGGCATGAAACACTGAACTGAACAAACCTGCAGGTGACCGCATAATAAGTTTTGATTCCTGCATTAAAAATGAATATAGGCAAGCAGTAGTGAGGAGTACAGGCTGTACTCTAGTGCCTTCACTACATGGACAAAATACGTGCAAATAGAGAAAGAGTAGTTATCATTATTTATTAGACATGTTTTAGTGCAAGTTCCAACAAGATTGTGTTGTTATCTAAAATATATACTCTCAACTAGTTTTTCTTGGAACTGTCACAAGCAAGATGAACAGATACTGTCACTGATGTCTCCAATTTGGCCAAGTTTGGGCACATTGTACTTCAGAAGGATCCCATGATGAGAGCCAAAACTCTGCGGAATTCCAAAGAGAAAAGGCTGTTTGTCTTAGCTCCTAAATAAGTATAGATATAGAAATTGGTTTCACACGGCAACAACACCAATGATTCTATATGTCCAATATTTCAAAAATAGAAATAATAGTCATCATAACAAATTGTTACTGCTTCTGAATGATACAGTAGAGTACAAATGATTATTTTGTTTTTATAGTAATGGAAAGAAAATGTTATGCATAAGGGTTATAACTGTTTTTTGGCTTTAAAAAACTGTCCACTATATAACATCTGCATCATGTAATTTTGTCATTGTGTGGAATTGTGTGGAATTTTGCATTTTATACTGATTTGACACAAATAGGCATAATACACCGATTGCATGGACACACACACACACACACACACACACACACACACACACACACACACACACACACACACACACACACACACACACACACACACTCGTAGACAAACATATGAAAACACTCTGTATCAAAGTAAGTACACACATACACACACACACACACACAGAGAAAACATTCTGCCTCCAAGGAACAATCAATAAAATGCTTCTTAAATTCCTCAGCTTCTCCGAGTGCGAGAGAGAGACAGACCTTGTCTGACAGCTGTTCAGCTCCAATTCCTTGGCTCATCCAATCTTTTACTCATGCAACAAGGGAGGGAGATAAAGGTAAGATATTCAAGAAAGAGAGGATAGAGATCGGAAGAGGGAGCGATTGGGAAAAGAGAGGAACCTACAGTAGGTGTTGAGGTGAAGAAGAAAGAAGCAACGCGTAACCAACATTTATTTGAGGCTTGGAAAAAAGGAGGGAGGGAATGCAGAGAGATACTCATGGCACTAAGGATATGAGGGAAGGATGTTAGAAAAGAAGGGAGGAGAGGAAGAGAGAGGGAGAGAGATAGTCCTCAATATCCAAAACCAGAAAGTATAAACTGATATATGAGCATGAGTAACAAAAAAGACAGAAAAGGTGGGAAAGGGGCAGCAGGATTTAAGTTATTTAAGGAACACATGAGGTTTGTGAAAAAGAAAACGTGAGTAAGATTGGAAGATGAGAGGAAGAGAACAGGGAAAGAAGATGACAAATAAAAGATAGGAAAGGAACATAAGGGAGGACTGAAGGGATGGAGTGAAACAATGTGCAATAAAAGAAAGAAAGAATCAAACAAAGTAATAAAGGTGCATTATTAGAGGCCATAAGAAATATTTGAGGATGAAGCAAGGAAATGAGAGAGAACAAGAGAGGACAGCCTGATCAGACAAAGACAAATGGGCAGACATGAGAATTGAAGGATAGAGGGTGTTGAATTAGAAACAAGAGAAGGACGAAAAAGAGAGAGAGAACGACAACGAAAAATAGGTCTGAACAGAGCCAAGGGAAAGAAAGAAGGAGAAAGAGATCCAAGCCAACAAAAAAGCAGGATAGATGCAAGGATGGAAAAAATGAAAAATACAGTGAATAAATCCTTTGATACCCTGAGGAAAAGAGGGATAGAGCAAATGTTGTGATACAGGAAATTAAAAGGGGGAAAAGGGGAAGAAGGAAAGACCTGAGATATCTAAGATGATGAGAGGGAGGAAGGGAGGGACGGAGGGAGATGTGGAGAAGGGAGATGTGGAGATCAATAGTGATTACGTTGAACGAGAGAAAAGAAGGAATCCAGAGAGTATAAGCTGAGACATACTTCAGTGGAAGACACCATCTTAAATGCTGCCGAGGGGGGGGTTTCGCACATTGCTCCTCATCCCATTTTAGAGATAGCCATCAGCTCAGTAGAGACATGCAATGTATTCTGATATTGGTCGCTAAATGCCTGAACCATTAGCCAATGCAACTGTCAAATCACAAAAAGTACAATTCTTGTGACATGAGATATGAGAGTGGTATCGTCCTTCTCATCTGACACGGTCAGAAAGCAAATAAGTGTAATTCCCAAAATAAACTATTCCTTTGATTTGTCATGCTATATCTCTTGGTGTGTATTTTGCAAAATGAATTGCTCTATTAGTGAGAAATTGAGTCTGAAAGGGGGTTACGGTAGTCTTTCAAGGTGCTACACATGCTGGATGCCATTTGCTTGTTCTACCTCAGCAATGCTTGATTACCAACTGGGCAAAGTGGAAAACTGCCCCAGGGCCCCAAAGTCTCAGCAGCCCCAAAAGCTTTGGCTTCACTGCATATCAATGCTAATTTAGTCACTAGCAGATTCATTAGGGACTTTGTACCATATCAACTGAGCTGGGTCCTGCATTAAATCTCATGGACCTGTCTTGTGAAAGGGTCCTGTGTCAAAATCTAGATGTAGGGATGTAACGATTACCGGTGTAATGGTAAACCACGCTAAAAACGTTGATGGTAACAATTACCGTTTTCATTTAAAATATCCGTTTTATCGCGGTGGATTACCACGGTGTGGTTAATCCTTCCCAGCTTCATCCGAGGCTCTTGAAGTTGCCGCGCTGGCACACTGCGCTCAGACACGAGAAGGAGACTTTTTTCTTTATCATTCCTTTCGGACTTGTTGAAGTGATGTGTGTTTAGCCCGTTTAAACTACTCTGTAGCGTGCTAAACTGTCATGGGTTTTACTGCCTCGTTATCTTCAATAAGTGTTCTGCTACGATGTGGAATTAGCCTGTGTTACGACGTGACATATATTTGGAGAGAGAGAGAGAGAGAGAGAGATGTATTATCGCCTTGATAATATTGCTGTTGCTGTGTTTCTTATTGATGTGGCTTATTCTGTGTGGTTTGTGTTACTGAGCAATACGCTACATTTATGTTAATTATTACAGAGAAATGAATGTAATTCTTAGTATTGTTTCTTGTTATATGCTGGTGGCTATAACATTTAGTTTTGGTAAATGATGTTCGAGTAAGTCAGATGCTTATTAATGTGCATTATTATTATTTGCTTATATTTCAGAACCACATCCAACACATGTAACGTCAAATACAACTTCATATTTTACTACATGTTCGAGTTGTAAATAAATCTTCCTGGATCTCAAAGTCAGACATCTCTGGTTCAAGTTCTTACCGGACCCCCTACAGCTGGCCAGTGTTCCAGTAGCCAGTTTTCAATAGTTTTTACAAGCCTATTGCCTATATTTTTGTAATATAATAAACACTGTTACACTTTTTTGAAACTATTTCAGCTTGTGTAGGCCTATCAGTGCTTTTTGAACATATTGAACACACTATTAAAAATACCGTGATAATGTTGGTCACTATAACCGTGAGGTTAAATTTTCATACCGTTACATCCCTATCTAAGACTTTTATTTGTATTGTTCTCATATTCTTCATATTCCTGACATCATTTCCTTTTTAAGGTGGAAGCCCAACAGAAAATGTTTGCCCCAGGAAACCCATAACCTGGTAATCTGCATTCTACAAAAGCACCTCAGGGTGGTCTTGGTGTGGTTTATTGACACTATCCTGATATACAGTATGTATAATATCCAACATGTTTGATTTTGTAAGGGATAGAATAATACAGTTATATTTGTTATACATGGTGTTTAACTGCCTACTCCTATCTATAGTCTGTATATCTTTAAAAATAGAATAAAAGGCTGACTAAGAAAATCAGTTCAGACTTCAGTCATCTTTTGTTGTGCTGGGCTTTTTGACTATGACAAGCTGCTGCTCCTTAGATCTGTCTGATTTTATCTGTCTGACTTGCACAAACATTGAGTTACACTGCAAACTACAAAATGAACCTTGCTGCATACATTTTCTAAATGTAAAAAGGCAGTGAAGTGAACCATGTCTTGAACGCTTTTCTTCTATGGTACATGATCAGCACCAACCAACTGAGCCATCAAGCCATACCATCATCTACTCCAACCTTAATTTAACATATTAATCTAATGTATCTGAGCTCTAAAGTGCACATGCTTGAAGTGACTCTAGAAAAGCTTACCTGTAAATGTGGAACACGTCATACAGCTTTCTTCAGTGCACGATGGGAACAAAGCTGCACTTTCAGTATTGTGGACAGTTCAACTGATCAAAGCAGCATTAATCACTCTAATAAACAGAACTGCAGCTGTTTTACGCACTAATTTCCCGCTGGTGTGTTATTACTGTCAGAGGGGTGGCTGGCACTCAGTCTTCCTGCCATTTTTTTACATCTGACTGTATCTGAGATTGAGGCCAGACACCACATGCAATTTTCACCAGGAGGGGATTGGGATTAAAATCTATATTCTAAGGATGAAAAAGGTTGAGAAAGTGAAAACGGAAGACAGAATAAGGAGGTCATGATGAATGACTTCATTCTAAAGATGATTCCATACCCTTGAAATGCTCTTACACACACATATATATGTTGTATACATAAGTTCAGAAATGCACCTTCTGAAACATTTATTACACCCACTACAGATCCCACAGATCTCTGTCTGGGCCATCCATCATTTAAACCGGGAACCAGTGGCACATTTTGAAGATGGATGTGTCAATTTCAGCAATCTGTAAGTATAGTAAAAGACATAACAATGGTATATGCTGTATTACAAAAGCACAGGTGAATCCAAAACTAATGGCCAAAGGCAAAATTTAGGAAGAAAGAAAAGATATATATATATATATATATATATATATATATATATATATATATATATATATATATATATTTTTTTTTTTAATTTTATTTTTATTATTTTTTATTTTTTTTTATTTTTTCCTATTACATCTTCTTGAAAACATGAATCCCCCCCTTTCAGGCTTCTAGCGAAAAGAAAGTTTATCAAATGCCCTCATGTGTCTGCCAAACTAGAGGCTGCTACACACACACACACACACACACACACACACACACACACACACACACACACACACACACACACACACACACACACACACACACACACACTCATATTCATGTACACGTATCTATTAAAAGATTGTCTGGCAATCAAGAAGTTGTAACAATTTAACCAAGTGCTCTGCTTTCCAAAAGTAGCTTTTAACCTAATTTCACACAGACACACACACACACACACACACACACACACACACACACACACACACACACACACACACACACACACACACACACTCTTTCTGGCTCTCTCGCCATCTTGCTCATACACACACACATACACTAGATAGTTGTTCTAGTTTGTGGCTAATTAGTTCTCCATTGATGACTCTGATTGGTCACTAAATTAGACAATCCAGTTTCCAGTGATTAGAGCATTAAGTTGTAAATGCAAAGACACATTACTTCATTTTCCGGATATAAAACGTGAACACTGACCTACACACTCTTTAAAAAGCATGCCAAACACTCTGCAGTGTACACACACACACACACACACCAAGCTGTAAAACAAGTTTTGGATCGTTAAACGATTACAAAATTACCCACAGTGGCTGCGGGAAATGTGTGATAAGACAGATGCACAGTTGATGCTGGAGGCAGAGATTCACAAAAACTCCCTGATACATTTTTTCTTTAACTTCAACTTACATAAACCACACACAAACAGGTACTGTATATGCCCCCTAGCCTCCAAATCTTTCCCCACATCGGCACACACTCACACACGGACACTTACACTGAACTGAATTATGAATTTGCAGAGTGGCAGATGAATAAAAGATGACAGCGGAGGTGGTGTGGAGGGACCTGCACTGTCACACGTTACTAAAATCAAACCTTAGCTGGGATTTCCTCTTTCTCTTCGTGTTTATGGGGAAGTGTCAGGCTAGTTTCCTCTGAGTACTTTCATTCTATCTTTAGTCTCCAACCCTCTGCCCGGTCTGCTTGGCTGTCAGGTAGCCGTGCTGCACGTCCAGCTGATCAGAAGAATCTCAAAATGCCTGCAGGCTAGCTGTAGCAACACTTTTTTTTCTCAACTGCAAGACTTGCGTGCAACCATGCCTCCAGTCTGTTTCATCAGTCTTAACGACTGTGGAAAAGCTGTTGCCTTTGATTAATTTTTTGTGTTTGGCTTTTGTCTTAATCTTAAAAGGACTAGTTCCACATTTTAAAAAAAATACTGATTCACTTCCTTGACGAGAGTTAGATTGTTCCAACTCTCATATCTGTCTGTTTAATATGAAGTTGTAGCCAATAGCCGCTAAGCTCACTAATGAACACATTACCTCTTGTTTGTTTAACTCATAAAATGTGCAAAAACACACGCTAAATTGCAGTTTTACCCTAATTTATGTATGGACTAAACAAATACCTTGTTAGTCAGTGAGCTTTGAATGTGCTGGTAGGCTGATTTTGTTACTTTTGGACAGAGCCAGGCTTGCCGTTCTCCCGTTTCCAGTCTTTATCCTAAGCTAAGCTAAACGACTGCTGGCTCCAGCTTCATATTAGATGGACCGATAGAGCAGAATGGATTCATCGCAGGAAAGCAAATAAGTGTATTTCGTAACCTTTCAAACTATTCTCTTACGCAAAACAGAACTGTAATCAAAGACCACATGCAACTTGCACTTGCAACGAGAAGAACTCTTGTAACCTGACAGGAAGAAACTATTTATTTGACTTAAGAACATTTAACGTTGTCACAATACAAACAAAATACCTTGTGGTATTGTTAAATGACATACTGTGTTTGTCAAAGATGGTTTAGGATTAATTTTTCAGAAACACTGACGCTATGTCAAAATTCAACTGGTCAATGCAGCATTTCAGAACAGTCCAGACTAACACAGCAGATCTTGAGCTTACAGTATTATTGTTTCCTGAATTGTCAGATCAGAGGTTAATCCTGCACAGCAGCCTGCACAAACCACACTGACTGTTACGTCAGAAAAAATAACATGTTGACAAAAAACAACAGATTCTAAGAGAAGATTAAGATAATTCCCATCTGGCTGCCAGAGAGAGAGAGAGAGAGAGTAAGGAGCAAAGGTGAAGGAAGGAAAAAAGAATGCAAATACTGTATTACATCACAGAGAGATGACAAATAATTCACTGCTGGTTATCATGGTGGATTTTCTTAGGCTTCTCAAAAGTTGGTTTAAATGTAGGCCTACACTGTTGCTAATATTATTTAGGACATACAATTCATATCAGTGAAGCCAATAAGAGGCAGAGAGAGGAAACTAGATCAACCAACAGAGTGATAGGAGAAAAGATGAATACAAATTGAGGGATATACTGAGAGAGTATCAGGTTGACATACTGTCGTAGTGTTTTTATCCATGTGTGCTTCAGCCTGATGGACCCATCTGGTTCTCGGAGAGAAGCTCCAGGCTGATCTGAGTTTTAATGATCAACCACAGGACACTCTGACCCTAAATACATCCATCCCGTGCTTCCAGGTCATATCAGTCCAACAAATATAAACCTGCAGGGCAAAGGTTATTTTTTTTTTATTTAATATCCTCCACATACTTAACTATGTGTTCTACCTACTGACTATACTATACTAATGTGGGCTCCTTTCTTAGAGTATATATAGGCTATAGTATGGTGGAATATTATTACTGTATATTCCATTGTTAAATCTTTATAATGGCTGGCCGTTTGTGGAGAGCAGCCATTAGTGGGTCCAGGGAGCACATTACTGTAATGACGGTAGGCTACTAATGTACGTTTATTATGCAGAGACAATTAAGAGTGCGTAGCTGAGTAAATCAATAAATTCATTCAAATGAATGCATGTCTCAATGGTGTGGAAGACTGAATAGGTAGAGGAAGAGTGGATGAATAGCACAATAAGCATAAATAACAAAATACTGAATAAAAGAGTAAATTGATGAAAAATAAGGAAAATAAATGACTGAATGAATAAATGCATGGATGAACACATTGAAAAGATGAAATCATGAAATAATCAACAAATTAAAGGCATAAACAGTAAATGATTTAACACATTATTGTACATTTACAAAAAGAATGAATAAATAAGAGAATGATGAGTGAATGAATGAAGAAAAAAATGAAAAAAGTAAATTGATAAAGGAATAACCAAAAAATAGAAGAAAAAAAAAAATAGAACCTCAGTCAATGGCCAGCATTACCAAATGACTCAGCACTAGCACTCAGGGTTTAGTGTGTGTGTGTGTGTGTGTGTGTGTGTGTGTGTGTGTGTGTGTGTGTGTGTGTGTGTGTGTGTGTGTGTGTGTGTGTGTGTGTGTGTGTGTTTGGCACACCCACACTAGCACAAACATCTGGCTGAACATCTGCCTTTAAACAAGACAAGAGGGACAAAAATACCAAAGAGAGAAACATTGGTTCAAACTCTGACACTGACTGTTGTGAAATAATGCAAAATTGTACTTAATAATAGGTATAACTGACTCAATAGTGTTTACTTAGTAGCCGCCATATGTGTCTGTATTGTCATGATCATGGTATATTGTCATGCACTAAGACACACTGTCACAAAGATGCAAAATATATATCAAATGCATGTCAATTAAAAATGATTGCCCAACAAAAAGAGCTCCAATAATTTAAGATTCATATTGATTTTAACAAACAAGAATGAGTCTGTAATGACTACAGATGGACAGATCTAATTATATGTTGCAACGATCATCTGTACTGCATTGTTGCTTTGAAATCCAAAAGCACTGCTTTAAATTCTTTGAAATACAGGACACATTATTTAATTCCCACATTGTAATTTGTTGATAAACTAGTTTAATTGTCTTTTTTCATGAGTTTGGGTTTCTGTAGATGGCGATCTTTCCATTTTATACTCAATAAAGTTGGCTAGCAATGCCACTACAATCATTATTAAAAATAAATCAGAAGATACTGAAAATCACTTTGTGTGAGCATGGGATTATTAGAAGAGCCACCAAACGGATTGCCTAGACATGCAAATAGACCGAATATAACAGCTGACATTTTTGAAATGTCACAATAGGAAAAGAACCAGTGTAATTAATAATATTAACAATTTGGTTTTGCCAAATTGTTACTGTTAACAATTAGAATATGAATTAGATTATAATCATATAATTAGCAGAAGGTGCCTGCTGAATCAGTGGCAGTGTCAATGGCTTACTGGAACCTGTAAATGGCACTGAGCCATCTTTAACGAATCTAGTTACACCTGTGACTCTGCTGCTGTGACACGTCTAAATCTCTGCTGCATATATGGTCTGTGGTATATAGGTGAGTATAGGCTGAATCACTAATACATGATGGAGGCGTTTAATTACATAAAATGTAGTAGATTAGCCTGTTACTTTAACTACGTCCTATCTCTTCATTCAGCAGAAAGTGGGAGCAGAAACACAGACAGAGGGTCTTTTTTTAGGGCACAGGCTGTGACAAGCAGCAGTAACAGGAGAGAAAAGTCAGATAAATTAATGGTAAAGGGAGTGAAAGAACAGGAGCAGTGCTACAGGCTCTGTATGTGTGTGTGTGTGCGCGTGTGTCTAACAAGCGTGACGGGCCAGCCTCTTCTCAAAGCTCGAGGTTAAAAATGGGGACATCACACAAACACAACTGCATGCAGTCACCCAGCCTCGCAGTCTGTTGAGCTCCAGATCACATATTGCTGTTTCCACCAATCACATCTCCCATCTTCAAATATTTTCACAATACAATACAATGTGACAATGTAAAAGGGGTCACTCATGGTGATGAACGTACAGAGAACTATCCAAATCTTCAGCTCCCCTGATCTTCATGGAGCTCTATAGTGAGTTTCAGCTCATAGCTGTCCAGCCCACAGCTTTTTTGTTTTGGTTTACTCTCACTGTTTTCAGCCACAACAGGCAGCTGTTTTTAGTGAAAAAGCTCTAAAAGCCCACCTGCTCAGAACCAAACAAACAGACTGACAGACACAGTTAGCAACTAGCTGGTGAACATAGTAAAGCATTTAGCAGCTAAACAACAGGAGTTGGTGGAGAAAATAGAGCAAAAAATAAGTTAATATTCAATATATCAGTTGACAAGAAACAACTCCAAATGAATAATAAGTTGAATTGATCGTTGGATTTAATTATACAAACAAAACTCAAGTGTAATAAAACTGATTTCCTCTTTAAAAATCTGCTGTATTCTAGGAAATGCAATGACGGAAAGAAATAGTTCTGTGTTCTAGAGGAGTTAAAGAGTGTGTGAGCGGCCACAGAGTACACAGAATGGAAACTGCAGGCCCCTTATGTCACTCTACAGTATGCATGTGTGTGTTTGGTTTGCACTGCAGCCTACACACACATGCTCTCTAGTCCAGACTAGGTTATTTATGTCCAACTCACACACACACATATATAGAGGGGGTCTTTCAAGCTATTCAATTACACAAATTGCTTTGCTTCAGTCACGGTCCGTTAACTGTTCCAACAGGGAAATGACATATGTTTGCAAACATGCCAAGCGCTGCACACACACACACACACACACACACACACACACACACACACACACACACACACACACACACACACACACACACACGGTTTATGAGGTCAATGTGTTTTTTTGTTGGTGGTTTACAGTAACTGACATTTCCCACCATCAAGTTAGTCTGGATCAACGGAAGTACATTTTCAGGATAAAGCCATGTGCCAGGCTTTGCCCCTCCCCTTCTGCTCACTGTGTGTTGCCGTTCTCAAACAACAAACTTCGAGCTAGCAAGCCCGCAGCGCTTTTTCCTCCTATCCTAGAATGTATCTGTGGCTGGAATGCGAGACTACCACCCAGTCAACTAAAAAGTCATGTAAAAAAATGTAATTTGATCAGCAGAAGACAAATCTCAACAAATTTCACTTTCAGAACATACATACATTAAATATGTAACATTTGAACAGCTTATGGGGTCTGAACCAATTGTGGTACACAATGGCACAAAAGACAGCTGGTCCACTGACCTGTGTTACATCATAAACTCACATAACAGACACTCGTACACACTTACACACACTCTTGGTTACATGTCAATATGCATACTGTAGACAAATTGATCAGACCACATTGTTTCTCTGTGGTTTCCTTTCATAGCTGTGGTGATATCACTCTTCACTAGACGGCCTTAGTTTGTCCAGGTTTCCACTGCAGGGCCACACATATCCAAACAATGCTTTCTGATCAGCCTGATTATTAATACCAGACCAACTGCAAGTAGCAGGAGGGATATTAGCCTTGTTTCTGCAACAGAACCACAGACAGCTAATCACACTTTACTTTAGGGTTCCTTAACAGAGCCAAAAGGGGGTTTTCAGTACTTACTCTTGCTTTAACTTGGATTGCATTATACAGCTAAACAGTCCTTATTAAGCCTTGTTAAGACATGGTTCTGTGGGAACAAAGAGGATCAGCCAGAGAGGGCGAAGGCTTATTTATTGGCCTGGATTTCACGGTAACACCACAGAACAGAGCTTGTTCATGGCTTAATTTCACTAGGTTTCCCATCACTACAAGCAAATCCTAATTTATTGTCATTTAATCTCTCCTTGTCACCATATGGGCAAATAACTCATCGTCATTGTCAGACACACACTGTTGTTGCATCATATTCCCTGATAGTCAGCATCTTGTGATAATGTGAGAGAAACAAGAGAGGAGAACGAGACAAGGAACAATAGCACATTAATCACTCTATCGCTGTGGGGATTAACAGTGGATCACACACACACACACACACACACACACACACACACACACACACACACACACACACACACACACACACACACACACACATTAACAATGTATTTAATATATTATAGATGCAATTAAATACATACACAAAATCATGGGCCATTGGCATACAGCAAGTCCTCATAATATTAAGCATATCCCTCCGTTCTCATGGGTATAGGTAACAGTGTCTTCGCCATATATGGCGGCTGCCTATGATAGCAGACAGAGCACAGCACTTTGCTAGCCGTTTAGTCCTCTTTTTGGGCATCCCAAGCTGATGAAGCCCTCTTATGACCAGTCCGTGTGTGTGTGTGTCCTAAGCTTCCAAATACGAAAACAAATAGTCGGCACCTATAGTCTAGCCCTGAGATGATGTTTAGGAGTGGTTGGTATTTAATGACCTTGGTCAAAAAGCTTCCTCCATGTTAGGATCAAAGGTGCATGCAACCTCCAAAACAAACACCTCACTGGACTCCTCATTAATCACAGCAACAGCTGATGTATTAGCAAGCAGGTGTGAGAAAGCATCAGAGTAACTATTACAATGCTGACACATTGACTGATAGTTTTACACAAGAAATGTTGTACATTCTTACTGAGGGTGAGAAAACACACGTACACACACACACACACACACTCACACACACACACACACACACACACACACACACACACACACACACACCGCCCCCTGCTCCACCTGCCACCATTCAAGGGTAAGCTGATCCTCCTATCATCCTGTAGAGATTAGGCATGGGCCAGTATAAGATTCTGACGGTATAATAACCTTCAGCAAAAGTCAGTTTCACATTATTAGAGTATTATTAGAGTATTACAATTACTGTAATTACACATTTACAGTAATTACATTATAATTACATTATACATTTTGAAATATCTGGGTAAAAAACTTTTTTTTCTCCTTTGAACACAATTTATTTTATTTTTAAACACACTGCACACTGGCAGGGGAAGGGATTTCTAGATAGAATTAAATATATATAATAAGAGAAGATAGTAGAACTGTGTAAAGAGGTCTGCTAGTGCTGATTCAACAAAAAGCTTTAAAGTAAGTGAGTTTTAGGCAGGCCACAGGTCTGCTGAGATGGAGGGAGTGAGAGAGAGAGAAGGGCACAAGTAACGAGAGGGATGCGAGAAAGATGAAGGAAGCAAAGAAGGAGGCGGGAAACTTTAATTTGCACACGGCATGATCCTGAGTTTACAATATGAAAAAGGTTTTTCTCACGTTCAAATTATGTTACTGTTTTGTTGTAGAGCGGGTATCATCTGTAATAGAAATAGCCAGATTAAAAAAATTAAAAAACACTATTTAAATGATTGTGTCTGCAGTTTCTGGTACATTATTTTTGGTGAAACATAATCCGATCAATATGCTGAGTGCCCTGGAAACATGTAAGGACGGGATTACTTGGGACATCTTTTTATGGGAAGCATTTTCACCACAGTGCTGGTTGGATACCATTTTCATGGCTATCACAGATGCTCTGAGCTAAAAATCATAGAAAATGTATCAGGCTTTTCTACATGTTGCAGATTCAGTGCGAGTCAGTATTGAGTGTTTTGTTTGTTGTCCTTTCTGGAGTGTGCTCTTCCTCCTTCTTAGCCAGCCTCTACCTAAAAAGAAGCAAATCTGCAGAAGGTAGTGCATTATGTAAGCCAATGGTGGGGGATGATTATCAATGATGATGCAGAGAGAAAAAGCAATGGCCAGATGACAAAAAAAACTAATGACAGAAAGCTATATGTGAGAGTAAATAAGGTTTGGATCTTGCATCACTATGGTAAAACAATGATGGAAGTAATGAAAAAAACTCAACATGCTACAGTGGACCTCAATGAACAGAATAGTCAGATCAAAACAAAAACAAAAAGTCAGATCAGCTTGACAGCATCCTGATCTGTGCTGTAATAGAAAACAAATGAGAGGGCACTCTAACCAGAAGCCAGCTCTGCAAAATTATGGTCTGTTAAACCAAAGAAACCGCACATTATAGTTTGTAGGTAAAAATCTCTTTTTTTATTATATACATTTCAAATGACGCCATTTATGAATTCATTGACTTTAGCCGCAGGCTCACTCTGCATGGTTTGGTCTGTACCTCTAATCTATGTGGTTTCAGTGGGGCTAATTACGTTTAGTTGGGCAGCGCACACACAGACACATAAAAATGTTTAACACATAGAACAGTGCTCTGAAAAACTAAAACACACACATTAAAGGATGCTTTTCCACTGCTCTTTTGGTGGGATAGAGGGACACATGCACATTGGAACAGCAGCTTTATGCTGAGCACTGTCACTTTTCCTCATCATTAGTGTGTGTGTGTGTGTGTGTGTGTGTGTGTGTGTGTGTGTGTGTGTGTGTGTGTGTGTGCATGTGTGCGTGCATGCATGTGTGTGTATACTTACTTTCCTTACCCCTCCTGTGATACTGACTGTGCTCTAAAGATTCAAGCCTGCAGGAAGTGTGTGTGTGTGTGCATCTGGTAAACACCCACTGCGCTCTGAGAATTAGCATATTAGAGGTCAAATCCATAATATAGTTAGGAGGCTGGAGGGTGTGTGTGTGTGTGTGTGTGTGTGTGTGTGTGTGTGTTTGTGTGTAATTACTTTCCTTACCCTTCCTGTAATACTGACTTGGCTCTAAAGATTCAAGCTTGCAGGAAACTGGGTGTCTGTGCATGTGCGTGTTTGTGTGTGTCTGAACATGATGCTTTCGTCCTTGTTAATTATATGCCTATTGCATCAGACATACACACATAACACACACAAAATCCAAAAGTCAGTCATGCCCATACATGTCTCTGAGGAATGCTAGCAATGCTACTAAGCTGATTCTACAGTCATCAAACAGTGTCTTAACATTAAAGCAACTGTAACGAAAAGGATTGAACTTTAAACTTTTAAAAAGAGGAATTATAAATGGAAAAAAACAATGTCTATTTCCTGTCTCCCACTCCATCTTTTTTTTTTTTTTTTAATGCACTCAAAGATACAGACACACACCCACACCCACACCCACGTACACACACACTCCGACATCGCTGTAGGTAGATGCTATTAATATGTGGCTGAACCAGGACAGCGGAAGTGGGGAACGGAAGCAGGCCAGTATCCGCTGGGAAACAGATCGCTGCCCCCGTTTTAACTGGAATACTGCTGGGAATATCAGCAGGAATGACCAACGGGGATAATGAACGGGAAGACTGCTCACTCTCTGAGAAAATCTGTGACCTAGACGAACCAGACAAGGCACATTTGCACTTGTGTCACTGAGCTGACACTTCCTGTCACTGCTCTTCAGAGCTGGAACACACCGGGCGCGTAAGTGTCGTGTAGCGTAGCTACGTGCCTGATCGTGCGCCTGGCCATTCACACGTATGGCGACGCGTATTTCTACACGTCCGGTGTGTTTTGGCTGTTACACAGGGAAACAACTTCAGTTATAATCAAAAAGAACAACCCATGATTGATTGGTGAATATTCTGCTTTACTAACAAGACATACAAATCACCAGGAGAAGGTGAAAGGCGAGAGATGAGGCAGATAGTATTAGTTGTTGTAAACAAAGATGGAAATGTACCCAATAATATTAGAAATTAAACAAGGACAAAACATAGAGAGATACATGGAAAAGTGCCCAAGACGGGTAAAGGGTAGTCTATATCCTTGACGTTCCACTTCTGGGATTGCTTCGTTGCCACCGGAAAATCCGCCAGAACAAGACAAGTTCCTTCCGAGCCTATTTTGCAGCGGCGCCATAGCTTTTCTGCGGTGCTTAGCACCGCCCAAGACAATTGCTTTAAAGATGCCAATAAGCCAGAGCACGTTTTCTTCCCATCCCCGAATGCTATGTGGAGTAGCCAGACTCTCCTCCATCGAGCTTTGGAGGAGGGTCTGGCAAAGCGAGACTGGGTAAAGGGGGACGTAAAACAGATGGAATAAAATGAACACAAAATTACATAAATGGATTGACAACGTGCAAAAGAAAAGATGTTGCATTTTTAGAGAAATTGTAAAAAGGGAGGGAGAAGGATTGGATTTAGGGAGTGAGGAATGTAGTAAGGGAAGGGTGGACGTCAGTAATTGCGATAGAAAACACACCTGTTGCCCTGCTCTTTCTGTCTCCCTGTGTGCGTATGAATGTGTGTGCGTGTTATGACAGATGTCGTACCATGCTGCTTCCCAGCAGAGGACTGGTTTAAAGTTCATTAGAAAGCCCTTTTGACCTTTAGCCTCTGATACAAGGCACTTCTTAGCCTCTGATACAAGACACTTCTAAAACACTGAGAACTGCTGGTAGAATAATAAATACAAACTGGATAACTGTGTTCATGACATCTGATTGGCTTGAGAGGCATGTTAAAAACCACCTTAAAAGACGCAATGAGTATACAACTTATACTTATTTACATGTTTAAATGTAGAGCATATTAGAAGAGGGACAAATAATCGGACTGTTGACACCTTAATACCGCAGCTTGGTCGCAGTCAAAGACTGCATTCCATTTAATGCACTTGAATCTTTAATAGTGGTATAGCCATATCAATGAGTTAAAAGTCTGACTTTTTTCACACTTCATGAAAACATTTAACTTAAGTGATGCAGTTAAAATGACCCTTGGGACACACATAAAGAGGTGAAGCCAGAGTTAGAGAAACAGAGCTGGCTGTATTTAATGTTACCCTTTGAACTCCATTGTATTTAATAGGAGACAGAGTGTAATTCATTTTGTAACCACCTGAGAGACCAGACAGGACCTTCTGACTCTGCATTATAATGAAGTGAAACTCCTAGTCCATTCACTCTTAAGTTATCCAAGATATGAGTGGTGTGGCCTGATGTCCCGGGACCTGAACTCATTAAAAAGGCACTGAACAGTGGAGCCCTCTGTTGTTGTCTCCATATATTCTACTATACATTAGAACCTCAGTCTCTATAGAGACCAATGCACACAAAAATCTCCTGCTGTCTTAAGAGTCTATAGTAGAATCTGTTTTGTCTACTAGCACTATATACATACAGTATACTAATTATAACAGTACCCAGACCCAACAGTAGAACCTGCTGTCTCTAAAGAGTTGACTGAACATTTTAACCTCCTGCTGTCACCATAGTCTATGAGCAGTATAACCTCTGCCGTTTCCATAGTCATGCTAAAGCAGAACCATAGTCTACTAAACATTAAAACCCTCTCCTTTCTCCATAGAGACTACTGAACATTAAAAACCTCCAGTTATATCTAGAGAGTAGAGCATCCCATTGTCTGCACAGATTCTACTAAGAGTTAGAACCACCTGCTATACCTCCAAAGTCTCTACAAAACATTACAACCTCCTGCTGTCTCAAGGGAGGGTACTAAATATTAGAACCTCCTGCTATCTACAAAGAGTCTACAGAACATTACAACTTACTGCTATCTCAGTTAGAGTCTATTTAACATTGTTGTCTCCATCAGAAATAGTGAGCAGTAGAACCCCCTGCTGTTACAGACTCTACTAAGACAATCGAATATACTGCCCTTTCCATAGAATCAATTGGACAGTAGAACCTCCTTTTGTATCCAGAGTCCACATTATTGCACGACTTTGTTGTATACTCGATTCTGGTCGGTTCAGCATGGCATTCTACGGTCTGTTATTTCTCTATAACGTTGCTAAGTATAACAGACCATTGCTAAACTATAGATTGTTGCTTGACCGTATATATAACTGACAGAGTTCTAATCATAGACTCTGGAGGATCATTTAAAAAATAAAAATATTTTTTAGATCAATATCGGTATTACTGTATAACTCATACCGCTGCTCAGCGGATCACAAGATTAGAGAGAGGGTGGAGAAACAGAGCATTAGTTAGCTCCATTTTTATCTCACTCACCTGACTTCCGAAAGTTAAACATCCCGACGGGGGACAAAGGCGTTATCAGTGGGTACCGTCTGTATGAGTAGCCGTGTAATAAGCCGTGTAATAATTAGAACCTGTCCTGCATCACCCTGTTGGGGTTCTAATTCGCAATAATGACCGTTTCACTCTACATAATTCCTTACTTAGTACTTCCTGCTGCCTTCATATACTCTACTGAACATTATAACTTCCTGCTACAATCGCTCAGACATCAAGCAGACATCTGACCATGAAAATCATACAAAATATTATGTTTACCTTTTTTAATATTTTGTATTTTCTTACTTCCTCCCCTGTATGTATCTATACTTGCATCTATTTAACCATGTTATGTTGTATTTGTTTATGCTGTATATCGTACAATTCACTTCCATTCAGTTTATTGTAATGTCTACTGTTTTGGGTTCCATCTAGTTCTCTGGTGAGCGAACAACAGCACACGTGTGCGTGTTGCTGCTCTCCGTCTGACAGAGGTGAGTTGAGAAGAGAGCTGCGGCCCTCTATTGATTTCCACTTAAAATACACTTCATACATCCAGAAGAGTTGAAGAGGAGAGTGTTGAGTCTGACTGACAAGCAGAAAGATGCTACAGGGATACATTGGACAGAATAAAGTAACTACAGATAGCTGAAATTGCCTCTAGTCACATGGCAGTGAAGATATGTTAGGGTTACTTTAGAACCTGAGCAATGTTGGTCCTACAGAGTGATGTTATGGGATTGTTTCATCCCAATCCTAGTAAAAAAACAATATGTACTTTCCTTCAAATGCTGCAGGTAAGATTTGACATGATGAAGTTGTGGTATAGTTATAACTTATTACAATTAGAAATTAGCTTAGAGGACCTGGGAGGATGAGAGTTCATCATATATATTGACATCCCTCCCTAAAAGCAGGAAGGGATTAGGATGGAGATGAGGGTGGTATTTTCTATGAGGATGATGGATGAGGATGGGATGATTTAAAACAACCTGTACGGCTCAATATTCAATCTGAATAGTTCTAATTTATGTAGATTCACAAAGCCCACTTTCATTTTGGTTTCATTTGAATACGCTATCTGCTATTAGAGGAGGGGGAAAAGAGGACAGGAGAGCTGGTGTGTGTGTGTGTGTGTGTGTTTGTGTGTGTGTGTGTGTGTGTGTGTGTGTGTGTGTGTGTATAGAGTAGACACTGTGAGTAATGTGGAGCAGTACACTGGGCCTTTTGCCGTCTCCGATAACCATTGATGGAGGAGAGACCTGATCAATAACAGCACACGAAGACACACACACACACACACACACACACACACACACACACACACACACACACACACACACACACACACACACACACACACACACACTTCCTGCAGGCTTGAATCTTTAGAGCACAGTCAGTATCACACTCTTGCTCTCCATTTCAACATACACAATACACACAGAGATATGCACACTGAGAGGCAGACAAACACACACACACACACACACACACACACACACACACACACACACACACACACACACACACACACACACACACACACACACATACACACTGACCCCTGCAATTTCGTCTGTTTTTGAATCTTGGGAATGGAAACATTCCTGTGAGAGAGTCCCCAGAGAGAGAAAGAAAGGGAGATGGTAATACTGTAAAGACAGAAGGAGGGATGGAATTATATAGGGGTCTAACACAGTATAAGCCTGGACTCATATGGACACTAGTACAGTAGAGCCATACAGTAGATTGTGAACACAAAAATATTTCTTGACTGCCCCTTAACCTCCTCCTCTGTTAAGATGCAAAGTTGCCTTATTTTTCTCACCTTCTTCTTTCCCTCTTGTCATTAAGTATCATTATATTCTGTTCTTGATTTTTTTGCCTTTTCATGTCAGCACCAGTCCTAAAATAGAGATGGTTTGGTCTGGAAACTACTAACATGCTAACACACACACATTTACACAAACACAGAAAGAGCCAGTGGAAATGAACAGTGAAGCACTAAGGACTTTTTGTGTTTTCTGTGGCACGCTGAAGCAATAATCATAAGTCTTACTAATTTTATACCTGCATGAACTTGTGGTGTGTGGTTGTCTGTATATATGTGTGTTTGTGTGTGTGTGGCTGCATGCATGTGTTTTATGAGCGCCTTTTGTCAGTGAAGGTAGTGAAAGGGAGTAAAAGCTATAGCCCTCTATTTCTGTTAAGGGAGACATAAATCTAAGACTCCTGCTACTGAAACACAAAGAGGTTGATTGAATACATGGATAAATGACAGGATGGTGGGAGGAAGAGTAGGAGAGAAAGAGATAAAGGATGAAGCACGGTGAGAGAGCAATGAAAGGAGTAAAGAACGGTGACATTTCAGCAGCTTGTAGCAGAAAGAAATCACAGGGAAAAAGCAGATTTAACATTCAGGCTTTAGTAGAAATGCTTGATTATTAAATACTAAACCTGCCTCTAAGAGAACAGCTTAAACGGCTTGTAAAAAAAAAAAATCCTTGACCTCTGAGACAAAAATAGGTTTAAACTGCAGATCACAGTCTTGCAAACTGGTTACCATAGGCTTAAATACTGAGTACCACAGTGCAAGTCAGGTGACAGTGAAGATAAAATACATCTTTTCCATTCACTTATTAAACAAATGTTTGTAAAAATTCCAAAAATTCCACATACATCATTGCACACCCTTGACCATTTACAAAAGTTCCTAGTAACTCAGGAAGAGGATCAATTGTCAGCAACTTTGCACCTACATGTATTCATTGTACAATTAAATAATATTTACAAATATTGAAAAGAAATACAGCAGTACAGCAGTATTATTGCTTGTAAATGTACACTCTGTATCTATATCTAGAGCTGGGTATCATCTGACATTTGTAAAATAATATGATACTAAAGTTTCAGAACCTATACTAAAACACTGTGAGAAGAAGGCATTAAGACCCACAGGGATTCATCTAGCTGTCCAGTATTTGGTCCTGGATCAGTGCAGTCAACTGTAAGGTGTCTCACATCAGCAGTTATCACTGACCCCTCATCCTCATACAACAAGGGTTTCTATCGATCCACTATGAAGTATCACACACTGTGGGACAGAGGAAACCTCAGCTGTGAACAACACACACATGTGCAAATCCACAAACACAAGGTGACAGTATATTCTACGTTACGCACATGCGCACTCGCACACGCACAGGCGCGCACACAAACACACACACACACAAATACAGTTAAATGACTAATTGGAGTTTCCAGAGATGGACCAGGAGCCAAGTCCAACACAGCAGACTGGGATAAATGATTTCAGACCCTGGTAATCACAGCTTTAATTACATATTCTGCTCTCTCTCTTTCTCTCTTTTCCTCCCCTCTCTCTCACTCTTCCTCCCTACCCTCCCTTTAGATCCGTCTCTTCTTGGCTTCAGTTTATGGCCAGACGTTTGTCACATTGCCATCCTCCTTATGGCTTCCTCTCTCCCTCTCTCTGTGTGAAGCAATGGAAATGGGATTTTTGTTCTCGGTCTTTCTTTCCACTTCTTTTTCATTTGCTCACCCCACCTCTCTCTCGCCCTCTCTCTCTCTTTCCTCTGTCCTTGTTCACCTCCTCCTCAAACTCCTCACTAATTCAGACACTTCTAAAAAGCGAGCTTGTGTATACAGTAGTGTGTTAGTGTGTTTGCATGCAACTGCAGACAAAACTCCATTAAAGTGTAGCCACGAATTGCACAATGGGGACAGTGCACAAAATATAGTTTGCTTTGTTTGTGTGCGTGTGCTTTTTAGTATGCAAAGTGTAAGTGTGTGAATGTGCATAGACTCTAAGGATAGTACCCAGTTCAATTATTAACATGCTGCAGAGCTTGAACAGTCTTGCCACACAAACGCACACACAGATGCAGTGTGAGCGACCCCCAAAAATGGCTAAAACAGCATACTGTATATTTTAAGTGCATGATTTATAAAATGCATACTTAAAATATCATTTGGGGCATTAAGTGTTTATTTCAAAGTTAAGACTAAATAGATGACACCTCTGTTTTGCAGTATGTTTTTTTTTCGATCAGAGATGATATATTAACACAAAAGCCATGTTCATCCTGCAACACTGAAGCTTCAAGTGTTAATCCTTTTCAAACATCTGATGTTTAAAGCACAGCGTGAATGGAATTTTTCTGTCTGATCTGGAACTAGTTCACATGCAGTCCTATGACAAATCAGCTGTATATCTAATTAGTGAAGTGGAATTCCTTTTTGGTTTTCAGGTCCCTCTCCAGTGGACGATTTACATAACATATATTCATATTTCGGCAGATGCCTCCATTCAAAGAAAACTACTACTACTAGCACTGAGGTTTCCCTGCGCAGGTTCGGATCCTATGGACAACACCAAATTGATGAAAAAAAACACTCTCAAAAGATGTACACATTACACATGTGTGTGTTCTCCCTGGCACCGATGAATGACAACAGGGACTGACGAGAGAGTGTTTTTCCATCAATGTTTGACTGAATCTAAAGTACTGCAGCCTGAAATATTTGGAGAACAGACAAGCAGAAGAGGCTGGCAGTGCAGTGTGTGTGGGCCAGTCATGAAAAGTTTGGTTTTACTGTATACTGGAAGAAAAGGAGCCAGAAAGAGCGTGTGTAATGGAGGACTTTTAATGGCTTGGAAGTGACACAAAGTGACACACACAGACTCAGGCCTTTTAATGTCTTTACTGTAAATGTGTAGAAATACTTTACACAGCTCCATCACCACAGCAGATAGACACTTTCAAATACAGAATCCCCAAACAGCAGGCGATGTAACATACACAGAGACCTGTGTCTAAACAACAGGGCATGGCTAGTGTCTGTCTAACCCTGTTTGTTCTCTGTGTGACATACAATAGACAGAAGGGCAACTGTAAGTCAATCAGTGTGTGCATGTAAACCATTTACAGCCCTACATTACCTGCTGTCTAGCCTGCCACTAGCTTGATAGTATATATGGTATATCGAAGCAATTATAAACAGAGAGGTATTTTTTTTTGCCGTTGTGTTTGAGGAATATAAACACCTAATACAAACTATAATATATATTACATTGGGTATTGGCCATTAAGACTCTTTTAGCACTAAGATTAGTATCAATGTATTTCCATTTCCATCCCTGGATACTGTCAGCAGGCCTTCCAGAGAACTCTCTGCCGCCAACTACATGTTCTTCCTCCCCTTCATTCACTTCTTTTAATACCATGTTGGTTGTTTTATCTTTTGTTGATGCAGTGGTTTTTATTGATTGTCATTTACTCCCACTTGCTTGCAGAGTGGTGCCAACAATTGCTGACTGCTTCAGGCTTGTTTTTGAATCGAATTAAAGAAATATTCTCAGCCAGAACCCAAAAACATCAACACATCAGAGACTCCCACAAACCACCGACATTGATCCATGGGGTACAGTGAAATATAAATAGTGTGGTCTTGAATATCAAGGCTTTTTGCCCACTCACTTCTATTTATACAGGCCTTTTCAGGACATGTTTAATTTTTATTACGAGCCCATGGTAATATCTGACTCTTTTCATGTGTCACTGATACACTGCTAGCACTTAAGCATACACCACACTAATTGAAAGCAAAGTGAATGGTGACATTTAAATTATAGCTGTGTCCAAATTCAGCAGAGGCCTCCTCAGAAGTCTGCAAGACTGAGAAGAATGTCAAAAGTTGAAAAGGTTTTTCAATTTGAATTGTCCTTTTCCCTAAATTGGCTAAATATGACAAAATCTATTGCACGCAAGACACTTGTCTTGTTTTAGATTCAGCGATAAGGCTATGGTGACTCCTTTGTAATCAGTTTATTTGAGGTAGAGGACTAGAGGTGCAGACTCAGTCCTCCAAAGAATACACTGTAACACGCTGTGTCCACTGAAGCAGGTGGCTCCTGAAATGGGACACGATAGTAGGCTGCTAGCATCATCATGTCAAAATGACAAATTGTAGCTCTAGTGGTGGTATATCACAGAAGACTGAGCACAGCTAAAAATCAATGCACAGAGGATGAATACATGGTTGCTCATCCGAAACAGTTCCCAAAATAAAACTATAACTAACTAAAAGCTATTTTTGCTTTGTTGAGATATGAAAATGCAATACAACAATTCATCTTGTTGCTGTTTATTAGATAAAGGTAGTTGCCTACTATCACAGTGTATTTTTCAGGGTGCCCTGTAGAGTTTTTTTTTTAAACAAAACAGAAGTAATGTTAACATTCAGTGTTCTCACTAAAACCTACTGTGTGCATCCTTCAGGTCTAACACCGAAAACACACAAAGAAGTCGCAAAGTGTGGCCGGTGGCGAGCTGCGAAGCAATGTAAAGCTGCGGCAGCTGCTCTGGGCTCAGCGAGCCAGATAATACCCAATCAGTAACATGATGACCTACGTTTACAAAGAATATGGACCCACTCGTAAAAACATTACTCCATAGCACTATTAGTGGTCAAACCCTCCATAGGGTACCTTTACGTGTTAGCATGGAGCACCATCTTTGTGTATGCTCTCATGCATTCAGATATATTCATCCATGGTGTAATACTCTTCATCCAATTTAACAGTGCAAAATGGAAGCAAGGATCGGCCTGTGAGAAAAAGTTTAAAGAGATGACATGCAAAGAGCTGACAGTGATGAAAGACTGAAAATATCCCTGAGAGAAAGTTAAAATGAGTGTGAAAGCGTGATAGAGGACGACATATGAGAGAGAGAGAGAGAGAGAGAGAGAGAGAGAGAGAGAGAGAGAGAGAGAGAGAGAGAGAGATCAATAAGGTAGGAGGGAACGAGGCCTTTCTCTCTCTCCCTCTCGCCCGTCCTCTGCGGCATCATGGGAGTCAGTGTGCTACATTAGAAACAGAATCAGCTGATAACCTACATCCAACGCTGGTCTGACTATGTTACAATACTACTGCTCAGCCCTGTGTTTCTTAAAGCAATTATCCAACAAATCCAATCGACAAAAAAAGCTAATTGATAGATATAACAAAGGAATCAGACAACCTATAGCCACACAATTGAAGTTTGAAGCTGAAAGCTGTTTTTAGTATAAAAACTCTGATAAACAGACAAGGTTTGTGATAATTGCTGGTGAAAATGTACCTGACAAGGAGCCAGATGTTTCACTCAGGAGTTTAACACTGCTTAGAAGGTGAGTGAATATGAAGCCCGAGCGACTAGCCTTTTGCATTCTTAGGCTTGTAGTTATATTTATCATGCATCCTGCCATTCACTCCTCTCACACATGCTCACTCATTATGTCCTTGCTGTCAATGTCTGGAGATGTCAATCATAACATCAACTGTTCTTATCAGCTGGTCTCATTCAATAGCTCAGCAACACACCTACATCATTAGCCCATCATCCTGCTGCTACCTCTGTTTAATTATGATTCTCTCTCTGCCTATAGCACGTTCATGCTGCTGTTATGCGTGCCCCTCCACCTACCCATCACCACCAGTCTTCGCAGATACAGTGACAGCAGAATCATCAACCACCAGTGTCTGGACTCCATGGGGGGATTTATCTTGCTACTGCTCAGGGCAGACGCCCCTCGATTACAAATCTCCCTGTAGAATCTAAGCACCAAAGACTTCCTGCCAATACTTAATTTCCACATATCATCTGTTATAATAAACTCTTTTCTTTAGTTCATACACTTGTCTCCCAAGATTGAAATTGCACTTACATTCATCAAGTGGACACAACCACAACTCCAAATTAATGTTACTCCATTACTCTTCGTTGTTAAGGTTAGGGCAAGACTCCAGGACATGAATGTAAGTCAAAACAAGGTCGTCACAAGTAGGGCTGCACGATATAAGGAAAATATCCAATGTGTTGAATATTGCGATAACGATATTTCAGTCAGACAATCAGGCAGAATATTGTGTTTGGCGGCCAGACTCTGACCTCATCACCAGATTGGGTTTACATGAGATATCAGGGAGTGACGATAAAGTAGCTTCCCCACTGGCCGGAGCCTGCAGGTGGATGCTGGGGTGGTGGTGGTGCTTAAAAGAGCATGCAGCAATACAGGTGCAGGGCAGCAGCAGCATTGACAAGCAGAGATGGGGGAAATTCGCAGCTTAAATAGAATTGGTCCAGAACTCTGCTGCAAGGCTGTTGACCAGGTCCAGCAGGATGTTGCACATCACTCCTGTTTTATCCTTGTTACATTAGCTTCCGATCAAGTTCAAGATCCAATTTAAAGTTATTGTTCTTACATATATAGCATTGAATGGTCAGGCACCTGTTCATATCTCTGACCTGCTCTCTGAACTCAAAACATCTTTCGTGTAGTGTTGCAGCCTTTCGCGATGTGTTTATTGCACCAGTTGATATCGCAATGACGATAAAAGAATATATATATTGTGCAGCCCTACTCACAAGTTACAAAAACATGCGTGCCTTTCTCTGTGTGTGTGTGTGTGTGTGTGTGTATGTGCGTGTTTGTGTGTGCCCATATGAAGTATGAAGCAGGCATGTGGGTATTCCTTACTCTCAGTATATGAAGTCATAGATCTTTACACACACACACACACACTGATTGAGGGCCTGTCCTCCCTGACAGTCCGTTCATCCACTCATGGCTCGCCAGGGAAATGCTTGTCACCACGGAGACAGGCAGCAGGGCCACAAGGGCATTGGGGGATAGCTTAGTTCTCCAACATATAGACAACCTGCCATTGCTGAAAGATGGGAGAGTGGATATATTTCCCTCTCTCCATCTTTTTTTCACTGGACTCACTATTTCCATTTATTCAACAAGTTTTGCCGGCCGCCTCTGTTAGTTGTTGCTCTTTTTCTGGCAACCTGATACATCATTGATACCTTTTATATATCAGGATGACATAGCAAATGAATGATATTGGTGTTGTATTAAATACACTGCTGACATGCTAAACATGTAAAGAAGTTTAATTTGTAACATTTGGTTTAGTCATCTTTAATCTTTCCAATTTTGCTCCAAAGCTAGGCAATTATCCCAGAGTTTTCCATGATTATATAAAAGGTGGTGGGTTTGTTCGCCTCAAGAGATGCTAACGCTTAAAGAATGTCATTAGCCTGCATTTCCATGGAGAGTTTTGGTTATGATCTTATTGCCATTTTGTGTGTTTTCCACCCTGACGAGAAGAAAAGAGTTTTTGTAATTTGTTTTGTATGAAAAATATGACTTTGTCATGCTGTGCTGCTGATGTTATAGCAGCTTTTCCTCCATTTCTCTCTGCATTGATCAGTCTATTTAATATCGTTAACCTCACTGTAACCTTAAAGAAGAAAAACATGATTCCTCTTAATCTGGTGAACTGCAACCAGCAAAACCAAAGCGTCCGGTCTGCATCATTCACCGTTCATCTCATTAAAGACCTTCAATTAGCCTTAACAAACTTACAGACACCCCCACGTTCCTCTTCTCCTCTCTATACAGAAAGTACGGGGGGTTAGAAAACATTTTAACTGTTGGTTATTTAGGATTTAGCCACGAAAAAAAGTCACAAGTCCTTTTAGTCTGTAAAGAGATAGAGCAATACAGCGATACAGCAACATTTGGTCATGACTCAAAAGAAATAGTTTTTTGGGTTTTAGTCTCTAGAGAATCAGTCTTTATAGTGTCTAGTCTCTCAAGAGACAGTTTTACTACTGGTTAGTCTAGACATACATAACTTAAGTTTTCTCAGATGGTCAAGATGGTGTTCAAGCGAGAAAATATTGTACTCAGTCAATAGCATAAAAGTCTATCTATAATTTAAGAGCTGTGGTTTCCTACAGTCTGTCACATAGGTCCATGTGTTTCTGATGCATACAATGTTCCTTGAAATGGATGGAAAATGCTCATAAAGTCTCTCATAAAGCTTGATTTATTTAGTTTCTCTAATATGCACATCATTAAAAATGATCATTAAAAATCATGATACAAAACTAGGTGATTTGTTTTGGAATCAAAGGATTACCATCTCTCTCCAGTGGCAGATCTTTTTGTTTGTTTCAAGAAAGTTTCGACTAATTAAAATACTTAATATCTTGTTAAGATGGATCAGTGTGTGCTACCGTGCAGCCTCCACATTGACAATCAGACTCTTCTACTGTAACAACCAGTCTCACTGCAGGGGTTGAACACCTAGATGTAGGACCACATGCATAACACAAAGGATAAACCTGGGTTAAACTCCTATGGTAACGACACAACGTTAGCTTATGACAGCTCAGTAATATATGAGGACATGGAGGTAAATCACTCCGCTGAATCTCTACTGTCACATTCCAGGCCGGTAAAAGCTGCAAGGGAATTCCCAGCTGGAATTCTCAAATGATACTGTTATTCCTGGGATCGCGGGAGAACTCAATGGGGTCAGATCCCTCAGGACCCAAAATGACATTAAGATTTTTATAATTTATATCTTGCACATTATTCGCACATGCACACATGCATTATGCATATACACTATAATTACACAAACGCACTGTACACACACACAAAACACACACACACTTACTTGCATGTTTATAGTGGAGATATTAGCTTCCAGTGAACTTAAGCTAGAAGCTAGTTAGCGGCAGAAAACTAAGCATAGCTGTAACCAGTATCTCTCTTTTTTATACAAAAACACACACATACGTACTGTATATGCACATAACATTTGTCTGCAGGGTTTTGTACACTTTGCTGTTTAAAGACCAGCTTAAGAGTAACACCAATGTCAGAAAATGGCCGTCAGTGCCACATCACAGCACACAGATGTGACACACAATGCTGTGGCCAAGAGGTCTGCAAGTGCCACAATGGCTATAATCATTTTTATGTGTGTGTTACTATGCTCTCTTTATTCGTGTGAGGGGGAGTATGAGCTTAAAGGAATAGTTCCAGTACTTTGTGTAAGAAGTAGATGAGAAGATGGATATGTCTGTTTGGTAAATACAGACATGGGAGTGTCATGTTACGGCTTCTGGCCAATAAATAATACTGAGAATAACCCCTTGTGAAACTTGTATCATTGTATCATTGTCTCATCTAACTCTCTAAAAGAACGAATATAAGCATATTTCCGAAATATTTAACCATTGCTTCAAGATTCCCCTTTTTTAAGTAGCCAGACCTCACATATACACATGGCTGTTGTTTGGTTAAGAGTGGAAATCAGATGTTTTATCTTTGGTTTAGGGTTGAGAACCTCAGATGGGCTTAAAGTGAGGTTTCCTCTCATTGCCATCTCTCTTTTTTCTGGGATTTCATTTATCTGGGTATGGAAGAAGGAAAAATATCAAAGTCATAAAATGTTGTCTGTCAGCTTCATGATAAACCGGAAGTCAGAGTGTAAGGGAGCAGTCGTTCAGTGGTAGGCTAATCACATATCATCTGTCGAGTCAGAGTGTAAGTGAGGTCACCAGACGTTTTGGCTCCTTTGACCCTCACCCACCCACCCACCCACACACACACACACACACACACACACACACACACACACACACACACACACACACACACACACACACACACACACACACACACACACACACACACACACACACACACACACTTCTTATTACACAATGAACACTTCACTGTTTTTTTCATGGGAACAGTTTATTAGATTGAAAACTGCAGTATAACCTCATTATACTCTCATTCTCATTCTCCGGTTTGCATGACATTTTCATTTTTTTGTGCATAAAGCCATAGGTAGCTTGGTGCCTGCAGCAGCCAGATTGTGTTGTGTGCAATGGGAGAGCGAGAAAGGAGAAAGACCAGAATCTGAGTCACGCATGGCTGCTGGTAATTTGAAAAAAAAAGCCCCTACACACCTACATGTAGAAATGAACAAAAGAAGAAAAAAACATGCAGGTTTAAATAACAAGACTGCCCACATAATTTTTTTTTTCTTCTATTGAATCAAAAGTTAAGATTTGATTAATTTATATGTGAAAGTGCTATACTGTGTCTACAAAGGCTAAGATGAGTTGCAGCTAAAGTTTTGAAAAAGGACACAGAAGAGATAAAAAGGACACTGACCGATCTGTGTATGCGGACTGTCCAAGCCGGTGACTAGGACATCTAGTCATGTATTATATTGAAAATTAATCTAGTGGCGTAACAAGGCTTTTCCACCATTGAGGAATACTGCTTCTTAAAACCCCAATCCATGATTGATGTACAGCGCCCGTTTTGCCCCACAGTAAGATTGCTGGGGGCTTTTACTCAAATGCAGGCCATGTAGACCCTGCTACAGGGGGGTGGAAATGGTATTAAATCTTAAAAAGGCAACATAACAACTGAACTGTGAATCACCAATTTTGATGAGCTGCAGCTTTAAAGATCACTAAACTGCCTCCTCCCCTTCATTTAAATCCCTGCTCATGACTGAAGTGGATTTAATAGGTGCAATCAATCAAAGATCAGAGGCTGGAATCTCCTGATCAGCCTGTTTCATTGAGAGAGAATGTGGATGTAATATATTTGCAGCTTTGAACAGAGAGACAGAAAGAGTGAAAGAGATGAATAATAGAGACAGATGAATCGGTATCAGATCTCTGTAAGCCAGGGATTCTGCACATTGGAGCTCATAGAGATTATCTTACACTGCAGCTGCTGTAGCAAGAGAGGGAGAGAGAGAGTGTGTGTTCTTCACTGTCCAGCACTACACTTAACCAGGGAGCATGGGAAAGGTGTGTCCCTTTTCTTCATGCAGCTATCAGAAGTGCGCGGATTGTGTGTGTGTGTGTGTGTGTGTGTGTGTGTGTGTGTGTGGGGGGGGGGATATATATATATGTATATGTGATATACTATCACATATATATATCCAGCAAAGCTCCAGGCAAGACTCACACTCTTGCATCAAATCCATTGCAGTGAATCGGGCCACTAAACACCACAAATCAGTTTAACTTCCACTTGGTTATCACAGCTCTCAGCTCACCTCAGACATCCTACTTAACTCTGCTACTTTTGCTATGCTCGCTGGATTCATCTAGATTATTAAACCTTTCAAGTAATGCACCCACAGAAACATGTCACAGTGTTCTTTTTTTTATCTGTGATAGTGCTGGATCACAAGTGGACTCCACACCAAGAATAGAGATTTATCACTGAAAAGCCATGTGTACCAGCATGTGGGCTTCATGAGATTAGCATAGAAATACCTCATCCATCAGAAAATCCAAAATCCAGCATTGCATTTAAAGATAAGCTGTATTATCTTACAGTAACTTCACCTACAATTCCCCAGCTCCACATGAATCACTTCTTATCTTTTACTTTCTTGCACAAAATCTTAAAATGGTTGGAAAATAGTTTACACCAACTTCCTGCTTACAAATCATTCACAAGACCCCCAAATTGCCAGTTTATTATCCAATCAATTCAAGCATGCATTATAGCTAAACTGACAATAAAATACATACATACATACAGATTATCAAGTAGAGCAGAATAAGGAGGAATTTATCTATTAAGTGAGATAAATTGAAATGACTAGCCAAGAATGAGGTTTAACTGAATTATTCATTAGAAAAATAGAAGTTAAAGTTCCATGTCACAGTGTTGAAACTGTTAGTATTACTAATGGGTCTATATAAGATGTTGCCCATAGTTTCAAATGTGCAGATTTTTTTGTCTCACTTTCCATAGGCCAGTAGCTCATTAGCACTGCTGTGTAGTTCTCTGCTGCTCTCATTAACAGAATATTCCCACAGCAGCCTGAGTGAAATCAGAGACAAAAGGGGTTTTGGTGCAATGAGAGCAGTGCGAGAAAAACTGAAATGTATAGTATTGAATTTTTAATGCATGTTTGAGAAAGAAAAAATGGATAAACTAAACATACGAGAGGATTCTCTTACAGATTTCCTCGACTTTGTGTATCCAAGGACAAGCAAGGCCCAGTTGCTTTTTCCAGCAACTGCCTCATTTACATTCTGGAAAATCCACATGTGGAGCTGCCCAGGATAACGGCAGGCCTCTGCTTCTGGACACATGGGAGATTAATTACCAAAAGGGAACCTCACTGTTGTTGACAACTCACCCGCCCACATTGTCCCAGCTCATTTGAAGATTTGACCTGGCCATCTTCCAAATGCAAAGCCAAGCCTCTAAACCTTTAGGCCACTGGCAATACATTTTATCAGGATGTTATCATTTAATTTCCCGCCCCGGTTTGTTTTCACTCAACCTAGAAATTAAACCAATAACCATATGATTAACAGGCCTTTAGGGGTGGGAATTTACAGTAAATTCTCCAATAATCCAGTGATTAGTCAGAGTAGTCCATTTTATGCCAGAATTGAATTAGAGAATTGAAAAAGTGTCATCTACCACAGCAAACTAACAGAACAAACTATTTAACAATGGAGACATATTACTCAGTGGCCACAGGGGAGTAGCAGGAAGTGGCTTGCTTTCAAAGTAAAAGTGCTTACTTTGATTTGTTATAGTTATATCCACGACATTCCACTTCCGGGATTGGTCCATTGCCACCGGAAATCCCGCAGCATGCATTCTTTTCGGCCGGATGTCCGTTACCTTCCACTTTCTATGTGTTTAAATTTTAAACTCCGGTGGATTTATGAGGACTAACTGCTCCTCAGATCTCTGCAGGGTGAATCTAGACCAGTGGTTCCCAACCTTTTTTCCTTGGCGCCCCCCCTACTCATGTCTAAGAAAAGCTGAGTCCCCACCCCCCCGAAACCGAAGTTGAGGTAACTCTTGAGATACAGCCTTACTTTCTTTTTTGATACAGAGCAGTTATCAGCACTTTTACGTTTCTCTGCCATGTTTCATTGATAAAATAGTGATGCCGTGGCGGCAGGAAAAATGAGGATGATAGCAGCTAGCAGCTAGCAGCTAGCAGCTGACCTGATGACAGCAAGTGCCACAGGTTAAGAGGTCCCGGAGGTTTGGCCTACTAAATAGCCTGCCTACAATTTTAAGCAAGAACAAAAATATATAGTTTTTATACAGACTTTTGTATACATTATATATTCTAGTGTATTATCATAATTTGTTAAACATGTGCACATTTTTTTTTTTTACCTCAACCTCAAACCAGATAAAGACTTGCGCACCCCCTGTGATCTTTGCCGCCCCCCTGAGGGGTGCCCGGACCCCAGGTTGGGAACCACTGATCTAGACAGCTAGCTAGATTATCTGAGTTTTCTGTTGCACGACTAAAAAAATTTTGAACGTACACGTTCGACCAAAACAAGTTCCTTTCCGAGACTATTTTGCAGTGGCAACGGGTTTCCGTCCAGCGCTTAGCGCAGCCCAAGACAATTGTGATTGGTTTAAAGACATGCCAATAAACCAGAGCACTTTTGGGAGAGCAGATTTTCTCCCATCCCAGAAAGCTATGTGGACTAAACAGACCCTCCTCTGCAGCGCTGTGGAGGAAGGTCTGGCAAAGCGAGACTAGATGTGTTACAATACAAGGTCAACAAAGATTGGCACGGACACTAATCTATCTATAAATTGCAGGAACGTCTGTCTGTCTGTCTGTGTGTTATGCGAATATCTCTCGAACCGTTAGGCCGATGGATTTCAAACTTGACAGGTGTCTTGCTACGGGCACGAGTAAGTACAGTGCCAAGTTTGACGCTGTTTGGATTAGAAATGCAAAAGATATCGTTAAATATATATCGCTAAAAGAAGCACACATTGGCTTTTGCCGCTCTAGCCGCTGGCCACTCCCCCTCTCGCCCTGAGGACCAGAGACAGAGAGCAGTGGAGCTTTGGCAGCTAAAATGTGACATACACCTCAGACCCACAAAAATGTGCATAGATGCACTACTTTGGACTGTCTTTGACTTTGAATAAACAAACGACAATTCCCGAATTTAAGGACGTATCAGAATCCCACATATGCAAGGCACAACCACACAACAAGTGCAGACAGAGCGTGATGCCACTTATAGGCAGGCTATTTATCTTATAAAGCGAGACGTATCTGTATGTGTGTCCGTGTTTTGGGGGAAGGTAACCTGCACATCAGCAGACGCCACATGCAGAACGCTTTAGAACAGCGGGGGGCGGGGCTCTTTTCCTGCTATTGTATTAAATTGCTGTGAGCTGACAGAACATAACGTAGCCTAATCTCGGAGATTATCCCTTCACATAGCGGTGCAATGCGAGAAACTCTCAGAGTTGAACCAGGCAGATACATCAGTTTTCATCAGACTCACCCTGGGTCGGGTTAATTAAGTCGCCAAAATAACTCTGCGAATTAAATCCCCTACTTCCCCGTTAACCGTCAAGCCACTAAACCTGTGTGAAAATGAACACCTCTGCTGAAATGTTAATTTCGTTAACGATCCGACACAAGACAACACCGTCTCTCTCTCTCTCTCTCTCGCGCTGTGCACATACACACACACACACACACACACGCACACACACGGTCCGGTTCTGGTGGTTGATGAACGCAGATATGTGCTGATTAGCTCTCATAACGGGCCGGGTGGGTAACGCACTGCCATGAGTCCATGACGCTAATGTCTGATTACTGTCTGATATTTTGTGATTATATTCTGAATCTGCAGCATTCTCTGTCAGGTAAATACAGTAGTACAATGTCTTCCTCTGATGTAGAAGTAGCCTACACTGTAAGTAGTATAGGCTATACAGTGGAGTTGCATATTAAGTGGTTTGGGGTCCTTCTGTAAGTTATTTTGGGATACAATTTGGTTTTGATGAATTCTACAAGCAGCAATACCACAGGCAAAGCAATCACCCGTTCCAAACGGGCACTGCACTAGTTAAAATTAAAGCTGCAAGCAGCGTTAGACAGACCCTCGTGTCTCTGCGCACCTCAGGGTTACTGGCGGACGCCACTCCTTGCAGCCGTGCATTTGCACGGCACTCAGGCACTGCAAATCGTCACCAATGAAAAGGGAACTCTCTGCTGAGTTCAATGATACCTCACACAAGACTCTACGTCATACAGTTCATTAGCTGTGAAAGGGGGCATGGCTTAAGCATAGGGGGCGGGCCAAACATCACCAATCAAAAAGAAACTCTCTGCTGAGTTCAATGATACCTCACACAAGACTCTACCTTAAATGGGTCACCAGTTATGAAAGGGGACGTGGTTTAAGCATAGGGGGCAGGCCAAACCATCAACAATGAAGAAGGAACTCTCTGCTGAGTTCAACGATACCTCACACAAGGGTCTACCTTAAACGGTTCAAATGTTGGGGCCAAAAGTCAATATTGGCCAATAAACGTCCTTAGGCCTGGACCCTTGTCAATCGTGAGAAATTTTTGGCCAAATTGGACTAAAGTTACAACAACTTCTTCGTTCATCAATAAACACTAAAATGGCCGCCACGCCCACATCGTCGATGAAAAGTTTTGCTTTTAATAACTTTTCATCATTAAGGTCTTTAGATGACACAGACTGAATTTGAAGTCGATCTGATGAAACAGCAGGAATTCGTTAAAGTATAGCACCTTGACTTTTAGACCTACTTCCTGTTGCCACTAGGGGGCGCTATGACTTTGAGTAAATATCGGCCTTTATACAGTATGTCCTCAGGGTTGGAGACTTATGAATCCTGAAAATGTTTGAGCCAATTGGACAATGTACACTCAAGTTACACCCACTTCCTGTTTCGATGGCGAAATGCACAAAATGGCTGCCATGCCCTATGACGAAAAGTTTTTCTTTTATTAACTTCTCATCTTTAAGGTCTTAAGATTGCACAGACCAAATTTGAAGTTGAGCAGATGAAATCTCTAGGAGGAGTTCGTTAAAGTACGACATGTGGAAATGGCCAAAATCACAGTAATTTCGAACATTCAATTCAAAATGGCGGACTTCCTGTTGGGTTCAGGGTATGGCTCCAATGAGCTTTTCTGTATGTCTTGACATGATACATATGTCTACCAAGTTTCGTTAGTCTACGTTAAACGTACTGCAGGGGCTGAATTCTTTTAACTTTGTAGGGGGCGCTAGTGAGCCATTTTTGTGTGCATATTCCCAAAACCCTTAAAATACATAAATGTTCCCCAGAATTGATGCGAACGCCAATTTTGGTGAGTTTCTGCGTATGTTAAGCCCCTCAAAAAGGCGATTAATTTGCCAGGAGGAAGAATTCCTTCAGTTTCAATAGGGCCTTCGCTGCTGTCGGCGCTCGGTTCTAATGAAAAAATGCCTAATGTTTTGTCTTGAATTTTGGAGAATATTAGCAGGCAATGGCTTGTTTATTCCCACATTCCAACAGTGTCTGTGGTTGTGGTTATGTTCATTGAGGTTTTATTTAATTATTATTAATTATTTATGTGTTGATGCAATTTCCTTTCAATTCACCTTACGAGGATTTTGAATATATGTAGATCTTTCTACCTACCCTCCATAAGTGCTAACATGTGGCTAATGCATTACTTTTCTTTTCCCTCACTCCTAAATACAACTGCAACAATCCAACTGCAGTTGTGTATCAATTCTTCAACCAAACAGTGGACTTCTTACATCATCTACCCATCTGTATTAGCTTTAGTCCAAACATAGTCTCATCCTTTTTTGGAAAAGGTCCCTTGTTGCTAACTGACCAAAACTATGCTGGCTATGTTAAAGTGTTGTAAACATGAAATGGTCACACAGGGTGCATGAAGGGGGAAGTGAACGGGAAGAAAAACAGCCGAGAAGTACTTTTAGATACCCTATGACTTGAGAATCTTGTGAGGGAAACACAGCAGTATTCCAGCTAAGAGGTTCAATCCAACAGCTATCATGTGTGATTAAACTGACATTTACTGACTCCCCCTTTGTTTTATTTCCACCACTAAGGACCTGTAAGGTCATCTGTTTCGGAATTAACATGCTGAACAGCATCTAACAAGAACAATTGCCTACAGCCATGTTAGCTGCTCTTTGAGGCTATACTTAGGCAAAGCTGTACTTTGAGCTAAATACTAACGCCAGCATGCTAACATGTTAACAATGACAATGCTAACATGCTGATGATTAGGAGGTATGTTAAGCATGTTAGTGTAGTGTGTTGGCATACTACCAGTTGTTAGAACTTAAACTAATTTACAGCTGAGTCGGATGGGGGTGTTATTAGTTTAGCAGTTTAGTCACAAATCAAAAGTCTCAAATTGAATGGGTGTAATAGATGTAGGGAGGGATGAACAGCACAATATATTGTAGATGGTGAGATATAGGAAGGAAAGGGACTGAGGATGCATTTGTTTCTGCCTCTGTTTCTCTCTCAGATTGGTTTATCTATCTGGTCTCTCTTTCTCTTCCCCTTTCATTTCCCCCTTGTCTCTCTTTTCCATTCATTTCTTCACGGTCCTTCCTGTATCAGTCCAGTTTTTCTTTACCTCCATTGATTTCTCTCCCTCTCCTTCCCTTTCTCTTCTCCACTCTCTCTCTGTCAGTGCAGTACAATTAGCAGCAGAGAAAAAAGAGAGACAGAAAGAAAAGCCCAACAGAGCATGATATGGCCTGAGCTTTCACTACAACTGGCAGCGTTTGACCGCATACTGCACCAACCATTGCCGCGGTTACCCGCAGCAACACTGCACTAATAGAACGGCATGCTGAGAAAAAAAGAAGAAGAAAAAAGAACAAGTAAAGCCGGTGTAAATTGAGTGAACACACACACTGGAGTTTGTTGTCTTCCTGACTTATATCCTTGACTCAAATACCCCCCCCCCCCCCCCCCCCCCTCCCCCCGACTATTTCATCATACTGTCAAAACTGAGACCTGACCCGATGTGATGCAATAGTCTAGGTGTTCTCTGTACAGAGAAAAATATCTGCTTGTTTTGGGCACACAGAAAGTTTATTATGACACTGTAACATCTTAATAATAATAAAAATCCCTTTGCTTTACTTAAAAAACTTAATTTGTTCCCCAATATTGGCTGCTAAACCATAACCTTATTTCCATATGAAGTTCAAATATAATCCAAAACAAAATTGTGTAAAGGTGTGATAAGTGGTGATAAATGGTCATGCAGGTTATATTGTTCCCACAATGAAGAAGCCCTCCTTGAATGATGAGGATTTTGGGAAGCTTGCCTTTAGCAAGTTTCCTTTAAATCCACTACTGCCCATTAGCTGGCCAAGCTGACATACAGGCTATGCTCTCTCTGCTTTAGTTCTCCCACTAGTCATTGTGTGTCTTACTTAAAACACATGACACATAAGGCCATCATAACCCAAAAATAACCAAACCCGAACACGACCTGGGCCACTGGCTTTACCCAAGGAAACAGCCGGAGCTAAACCTTAAGGTCCTTTAGGGACTCAACAAAGTATCAGGTTTCAGGTAGCAGGATTAAAACAGGACATAAACTACGATGGTACATCAGTTTCAATTGACCTGTCAATTTCACACGCACACACACACACACACACACACACATTTGGCAGTCTTCCTGCCTCTGCAGTGCCTCTGTGACTGACGTTGAGGATAAATAACCCGTTGAGATTCAGTTCCAATATCACAGGCCCCGCTCGCCAAAAAATTTACATCACCATAATAGTATTAGCCTGCTCATAGTCATCCATTTTAAAACTACTTAGGGCAGACAGGCAGACAGGTCAGGGAATACACCAGCGCTCCTATTAAAGCGCTTCCTTTGTAGGTAAGTAACGAGCACAGAGATAGGCCATAGATGTGGAGATGCCAGAGGTTTGAATCTGGCTAATGTCTGCCTCTTCATCAACGTAAAATTGCTCTAAATGGCGGAGTTTATAGGTTAATTTAACATATGACCTTTTAATATGATAGAATACTTGGCAATAAAAGATGCCTACGTTATTTGGTCTTACAATTTTATGGTTAAAGCCCAACAATAAAAAAGAACAAATAAACCTGTGAGATTTGACACTGCACCAGGGCAAGTAATCACTGATTCTGGTCTCGTGACAAAGCAGAGTCAATCCTTGAAGTTTGCTCCTCACAGCAAGACACTTGCCACATTGTTTTAGGGGATAATCCTTTAAGACTAACATTGTCTGATGTGAGATAAAGCGCTATCTTTTGGCTTTTCACAATAAAAGCTATGGCTGTAAAAACAGCACTGACATGCAGTGTATGTCTGTGTGAGCGCACAGAGACCTATCAGCCTTTTGTCCTTCCTTTGAAAATCTGACAGAGATTTATATCCACTGCTTTGCTTTTAGCAGTCCCGCCTTCCTGGTTGTTAGTGAGAAAGATCCACAGCTCCACAGATGCCAGAAAAAAAAAATGCCCATACTTGTTTCAGGGGCCTGAATTCCCAAGCAGCTCAGATAAATTGTAAACCGAGCCGTCACTGAGAAATGGTTGTGGCAGTATAATAACCATGTTTTATAGGTTATAAGGAAGTTAGTGTAATGTTTTTAACAATAACCCTAACCCCAGAAGTGAACAAGAAATAAAAGAGTGTGGGTGGTACTGTGACATTCCCCCCCCCCCCCCCCTCTGAATCTTACTCATAACTACCAAGATCTTCTAAAACTGGAAATAAAAACATGCATCCATTCACACATTCCTGTATATGAGAGCTTGCATTAAGTGTGCATGTTGCGTCAATTTATGACATGCTGTCACAAAATGCACATTCATTTATATCAAAATGTCATGTGGCATTACTTTGACATTGCATCAAGTAGTTGTTCAGCAGTAATAAGTATCCTCATTTCATTATTGCAAAATGACTCATGCCCTTCTGTTCGCACTGATAGATCAAAATCAGTGAATCTGAACATAATGAGAGGACACATCTGGCAGCAATAGGAACAAATAACAAGAAAATATAGTTTGCCATCTGGTCTCTCAGTCTATATATTTCTCTCCTCCGCTCTATCCCTCTACACCAGACCACCCTCTTTCTCCCTCTCATGTCTTTTATCACTCTCTCGCTCTGCATCCCTTCTCTATCTCCCTCACAGTCTCTCTTTTTTTTCCTCTCTCGTGCTCCATCCCAGCGGTTGCCAAGGCGATGGTGTTTCGTGGAGGCAGCTGGTTAGGGCTCATTTGTCAAGCTGCTAACCTCTCTTCTCTTCTCTTCTCTTCTCTTCTCGTCTCCTTATTATGTTGTTGTTCACCGTAGTAAAAAAGACTGAATAGGCTAATTTTCACACTCATACGATCCGAACAGTCAAGCGGTCCAACTGAAAATCAGTGTTCAATTATCTCATTATTCTTATGTAAGTGTCCATTAAAAATGAAGGTCAATTAAAAATGTTTGTTTTAGCGTTGTATACAGTGAAAAAAAACCTCACACAAACTACTTAATGATCTTGACAAGAGATTTAGAAACATTGATTGCACTCTCCTTCATGAGAAAAATTGTGGCAGCCTGCCCGAGATAAAAGCTGACTTCCACGGAAAGAGTGGCGAGAAGATGCCAACGCATGATGTCAGTCTCTATACTTTCTTTCCTCTCTCACATGCTGCTACCATGTGTACTACACTTTCTTTTTAGCTTTTGATTCTTCACAGCTCTTATTCTCACTACTCATTTGATGTATTTATCTTTCTAATCATTACATTATAAAACATTAAAAATATAAAAGTTTGTCTAACATCCAAGCACTATAGTAATCAGCGTATCATTTAAGCAGTTAAACACATGCACGGATGCATGCTCTCAGTCAAATACATACACTTTTAATACAAGCTTGTGCAGCACACGCACAATAGCAGGTGTGAGAGAGGTGTTAATACCATGTACTCTGTAACCCAAGAACACAACCTTCACACCTCAGAAGGCACAACCTGTGTGTGTGTGTGTGTGTGTGTGTGTGTGTGTGTGTTTTGATTATGCATAAATGTAAGGAGGATAAAGCACCACGCAGATATTATTTTACAGTTTGCTTTACTGTTCATAAGATTAAATGCAAATCAAAGACACTACACAGGAATGGCCCACACATTCACGCACAGACACACTCACACAGTTTTAATCATCTGTCCTTTATAACATAAAAAAAATTTAGCTCCGCCACAACACTTGATATCTTCTTTTTTGACTAATTAAGTCAGTGTTTTTTACTAATGATAATGCTGTCACAGAAGGAAGGAGTGTGTATGTGTGCGTGTTGTGTGATCTAGAAACCTCATCATGGCTCATTACCATCTATTGCCTCACTGATATGAGTGTGTGAAGGATTTCAGTGTGTGTGTGTGTGTGTGTGTGTGTGTGTGTGTGTGTGTGTGTGTGTGTGTGTGTGGCTGAAGCGATTTTTTGTTCCTGTGTGTTTATAGGCCTATTAGGCATATTATAACTAAATCCAATCCAATTATATCAAACATATTAGATTTTTATAAGTGGAGTCTAGACATTTTAACATTGTGTGATTAAAATTTAGGATTAAAAAGTCTTTAAATATGCTTTCGTCTTAACTAATTGAAGTGCTTGTCGTATGGTCAAACAGCATCTGAAATCATCTCCCTCTACACTTTTATGATGTTTCACTTATGGCAAATATGACAATCTTTCAAGCTGACAATCACAGCCACATCACGTTACACAACAACACAAACAAAATGCCATTTTAGAGTTCCAACAAATCCATATCCACTTATATCTGCACAACGATAATATAAAAAAAAGCACACACATGCATGCTCATATGCAAAAGTATGTATTACTGCAGGTACACCACATAGGCCTACACACAACCCACGGTCCTATAGCTTCTAAGCATGCGTCTAAAAAGGCCAATTTGTGCTGGTTATTGGAGTGTGAAGTCCCAGTCTGCTCTGTGTGTGTGTGTGTGTGTGTGTGTGTGTGTGTGTGTGTGTGTGTGTGTGTGTGTGTGTGTGTGTGTGTGTGTGTGTGTGTGTGTGTGTGTGTGTGTGTGTGTAGGAGGGAGCCTAATTTGATTCTCGACTGTACCATGTTCCTCCACTGGCTGCCTGTTTATGGAAATTGTATAATTGGCTCCATGTTTCTGTGTGTGTATTTGTGTGTGTGATCCATGTATTTCCTACCTCACAGGGTCAAAATGTGACTGAGTACAAGTCAAAACCAAGCTATAGCAAAACAAGTGCATGTGTGATCTGGTTTGTGCTGTTTTTCTACATGAGTGTGTGCAGAACCAAGGTGTGTATATGTGTATGTAGCGTGCAAGTACCTGTGTATGCATGTGTGCATAAATGTGTGTCCATCCACCTGCTTGATCTGTTTTCTTAACTCTTTTGACCTTATTGTGTCTGTTAATTGGCTTGGAAACACTGCTTCATTTATAACTAATTAACCATACAGCACCGGGTTATTGTACATTTTACAGACCTACATTATACTGGCATGACAGGTATTAAACATGGCTATCCTTGTCTCGGTTGAAAAATACAGTTTCAATGCAACAGCTATGGAAAAAAAAGTTGAATTGCTGACCTATTTTATATTAAGTGGTCTGGTAATTCCATCAGGACCATCTATAAAAAAATTGAGCCACTTTGGTTGCTGGAAGGTTCTCTGGATAAAACTGTTGAACATGTCACAGGTATGATAGTGTTTAGTAAATGCATATGGACAGTAGTACTATAGTGCAAACATTGTCTAATAAAGTCTAAAAGTCTAATATTGAGCTTAAAATATGATTTTTATTTGAAAGTAACACAAAGTTAAGAGCCACTGGAGTAAAATAATTCTACCTAACTCCAGTTTCCAGTTTGAGTTGTTTCTAGCGTTGACTGTAATTATTTTCAAATTACAATATACTTCATTCTAACCTCACAACTCAAGCCTAGAATTTTCACTTCACTCCCTGTGCTCTGGTTATGCACAATTAGACAATTTGCTTAGGACAGCTAATATTTAAAGAAGGCTGACAAGTGCCATATTCACTCTTGAAACAAATCAATTTGTATTATGGACAGGCAAAATCATGTCCAGAAAATAAATTTTGTTGTACAAAATGATCAACTACATGACTTGTTAAAAGATTGACATTTTTGCGGTATTTTAATGGTTTTAGAAGCGTGAGCTGTAGGTGATTTGAGTGGGGATGCCATCCCCCTTGTTAGTAAAATGACCAAAATGCATGCCCCTTGTTAACCTGCCAGGGTCAGATGGGCTGTTTAGTTGAATATGTTAGTCTAGTCTGCCTGACCCTTTTATTTGCCTAAGATTTAAAGAAAGAGAGTTAGAACCTATGGCCCCGAACATGGCTCTGAAATATCAGTAGCCCAACTGTGCTATGTTTTAGATAACTCCATCTCGCTGTCCGTGGTGCTGAATTAAAAGACAGATTTGTAATTGTGAATTGTTCTCTCATTCCCAAGAAGTATTACTAATAGTATTAATAACACTCACTGTATAATGGTTGCACTAAATGAGTGTTGCAACAGCAAAAGATGCAGCTATAGCAGTATCAGTTGTTGCAGTAGTGATACTAGTGGTAATAAAAATGGCAGTGTAGTTGTAGCTGCAATCACAGTAGCAGAAAGTAACTGTAGTACTAGAAAATAGGCATGTCACAAATCTAGCAAGCAACTGTATTGGTGCATTAAACCACAAGGTGGACAGCAGAGCACACACACACACACACACACACACACACACACAAACATGCAGGAAGGAGCTGGTATTTTCTATGACAGTGCATTGACAATACAGACATAATTTGACGCTGCTGAGTGCTGTGGGGTTGTCTGTGTGCTCTACCTATTTCTCTCACCCTCTTCATCTCTCTCTTCCTCTCCAGACAAGCCCTCACAAACTATTCCGGAGACAAATTGCATTGGACCTCTTACGGACAGCGAAAAAGAGAAACGTAAGGGCATGGAGGAGAAGGTAAAATGGAGAAAAAAACGGGATGGTATGGAAAAGTCCAAAACTTTAAGGAGGCTCATAACTTTTCTGCCTTCATTTTCCTCCTCCCATCACTGCCTCCATTCACACTCATTTATCTATATAACTGTACCCTCCCTACATTTTCCCTCCCTCTTCTCTCTCTCTCTCTCTCTCTCTCTCTCTCTCTCTCTCTCTCTCTCTCTCTCTCTCTCTCACACTCTCTCTCTCCATCAGAGAAACAGAATCAGGGTAGAATTAGGCTGGAGGCAATCCAATTTAGATCAGCTATTATTACTATTATTACTAATTCCTTTTTTTCTTAGCAGCAAAAATGTCCTCTGCTTTTCCCTATAGGGACATACTCAGGGCCCCAGCAGCTTATTGATTATATACACTATGTATTTCTATGGGAATGCTTTTTTTTCCCAAAAAACTGGGACAAGCATTGCACATTTCTTAAGGCTATAAATACTCTGGCATGTGGCAGTATATTTAGTGAACATTCTTTACTGTGTCCTAATTGTTATATGCTTGTTTACTGATCTTGCAGTTTTTGTCAACAACACAACCCAGTTTATGGCTTTATGTCCACAACAGCTATTTTTAACTTGCATCATATTAAAAGGTGTGAAACTTTACCCAGAAGACAAAGCACAGCCAAGCATTTTCCTACTTCCTGCCCTTAAAAGTTTGGAAACTTACTGTATATGTATCATTAAAAGATGTGCCTGTTATCCCACCAACTAACTTTAGCTTTAGAAAATGGTCAGCAGTAATGTTACAGTATTTGTAATGAATTTTGAACCATTAAAGATCATATCAAACATTTACCAGAGATGATTTAGAGGGGCATTTCGAGATTAAATGGTTGAGGGACACTGTGCCGTAATGAAACTTGTGATTTTCTGGTTACAAAGTGGCCTCTACCTTAGGGATGTGACGAGAACCGGTACTTCGGTACCAAGTCGCTACCAAACTTTTGAAAACGTGACGGTGGCGTTTTTCTACAGTACCGTAGGTACCGGGGAATGCAATTCTTCCGGACCTGACCGGGGCAATATATGCCTACAAGTGTTCTAGTTCTTCTCCGCTAAAAGCTGAAGAAGAAGATGAACGCCAACCAGCACAGAAAATCAGAGCACCTCATCTCCATGCACGGCTTTACCATAACATTACATCTACAGCAACGGCATTCACGACTTCACCTGGAGCTCCCAATCAGAAGTTTGTTTCTCTCTGCCGTTGGCTGTCATAGCCTAACGTTAGCTACGATAGCTGACATTTAGCTAACTTTAGTGCTTGTTTTTTGGGGACCTCTATAATGTCAGTTAAGTTAACTTTAACCAGCCCGGTTCTATGTGAAAAACCACAACGGCAGAGAGAAACAGACGTAACTAAACATGCTTGCTGTCTGGGAGTTCTGGGTGAACTAATGAAAAACGTTACCGTACGCTGGCTGTGTAGTGATGCCAGGCATCAGAGCAGCGGGCCATGGGTCCAGAAGACATTTTCTCCAGATTACATGTAAATCACGCTCTCCTTGCCCCCTCTACTCAAACAACTCCACTCCACACCAAAACAGTAACAAACAAACAAACAAAACTGACACTGTAGTTGCCACTATTGTGTTTTTTTTATAATGTTCAAATGTTTAAATAAATTGAATTAATTATAAGTATTATTCTTTTTTTGTTTCTTTTTTTACACACCATGGAATCGACTTTGGTATTGAGTATCGTGTACTTTCGGTGGTATCGGTACGACTACTAGATTTTGGTACATCCCTACATGTAGATGTGGTCAAAATGCTTTCCACTTCAGGCACTAGTTTCTGTTTCACCTCTGGGTCTTTCCGCTAGGAAACAACCACATGTACACAAGAGAATGCACACACAGTAACCACGATAGCAGGAAGGACAGTCCATCATTTGATTTGGACAAAGTGTTATTAAAACCCACTTAGTCCTGGCTGTAAAAGCTGTAAGCTATGGAAACTATGCCACAGGCTGAAAAGCCAGCCTTGCAGACATCTGCTTCAAATCTGACCAAAAACAGAAGAAAGGGAGACAGATAGAGAAAGTTCTAGACTACTGTTACTAAGAGAACATCTTTGCCATTCATTCATCATGACAGTACACTCATTACAAACCTCCTTCCTCACACACAATCAGGACATTTCCAAACAAGCACTGTAAGCTAACTTTTGGTTTCCAAGGCAAACTTCTGCAACTAACAACTGATGCCTGCCAGCTAAAAACAGACAGAGCTCTACATTTCCTCCCCACTGCATATCTAAACCTAGTGAAGTCTAATTTATTGCTATAGTCCCACATCCAATATCTTAATCAGCTTTACAGGTTCACAGCAGCATAAGTTCCCAACCTCAAGCTTTCCAAGAAGACACAGAAACGTCTTTTCCAAAGATATTCATTTAGCCAATCTTCTGTGATAATAAATTGGTCCAATTGGTCCAAGGCGTTCTTCAAGCCTGCTGACAACTCCCATAAACTAGCAAGTGGCCCAAACAATAAAGAATGCCAACTGCTGGGAGCTGTAAAGTTTATTGTACTCTTACTAAAGTTACAAGCCCAACAGGACTAGGCCACCACGAGAAGGCTTTACTGCAAACAGTAATTTGTGGTGACATTGTGAACACGCCCACCCTGCTGTTTAAGAGAAAGAGTAATAGAAAACAATCATTTGTTTCACCAGTTGAGTGTTTTGTGAAAAAAAGCAACTTCACCTCTCATTGTGAGAACGTCACCATATGGAGTGTACGTGTCTTAAGTATACATGTTAAATGTGTGCATTGCTATGAACCACAGCAATATATTGACAACATGAACCTACTGTATAAGAAAGTAAATGTGCAATGATCCATATAGAAATGCAATAACAGCCTGTGTGTAACATTCATGACACTGTGAGCTTGATGTATACAAGCTTAGATTTATCATTAACACAGTTAAGACATTTTAACATACAAGAACGCATTCTAATTACTACATCAGTATTGAGTCAACTAATGAGTCAACATTTGAGTATCATATTACCAGCTACTGTCCAGAAAAGACACACACATGCACGCGCGCACACACACACACACACACACACACACACTATGAAATTAGGTTTTGTCTCAGGCCAAAGTCGCTGGCTGTGAGCAAAATCACCACTGTTGTAAAAGACCTCCTGAAACATGGTCAAATAGCAATCATGGACCTCACCGGCAGTCACCAGCATATAATAAGGCCTCTGTGTCTGGCTAAGAAGAGCTTTGAGCTGTGGCTACGGCATTTCACCACAGCAGGGATCTTTAAATGGAGTCTCAAGTTCTTTTCACACAGAACAAAACAACAAAATAAGCTGTTAGCTGGCTGTATGAGTGCCTAAATGGTTGCTCTGGGATGTTCTCACACAGTATAAAGCCACCTAAAAGGGCAACTGACATTTTTTTAAAAGCCTTTGTGTATCCAATTAAGTTGACTAGATATATGCTCCTAAGCATTGCTCTGATTCCCTGCTACTTGTTTAATTCATGTACTGATCCGTCAACCAGCTCATGTAGGGTTTCCCTTAAGTGCCTTGCTGAAGGAAACTTCAACACTTCTTATTCAATTTCCATGTCCTGACATTCCATTTACTTAACATTCAAACCATCAACTTTCCAACAAATAACCCAGTTTCCCAACTTCTTAGCTCCTCAATTTACAAGCTAGCCCTACTGTGCTGACTATACAGCAGTACAGTGTGTAGAAATCAATAAAAACCAAAGAGGACTAAAATGGCAGCAAAACATATTCCAAAGCAAAGATGAATTAACAGACTGATGAAGATAAAGAAGAGAGTGAACGAGTCAAAGTAGAGAGAAGTTAAAAAGGGTTGGGGAATTGTTGATTTTGTCCCCAATGAGCAGTTGTCCTCGCCGCTCATCATGACCACCACATCACACTCACACCCTCACTTTCTCACATAATCAGCAGTAACATTTGCAACATCACACTGATACAGAGCGTTGGAAATAATCATGGAAAACAGATAATGACAGTGAAGCAGATAAATATCATGTATGAATAAAATTAACATTTACTATTCAAATTTAAAGGTGGATTGATCAAAGTTACTCACAAGATCTCGTCGTTCTGAAATTCCAGGATGCCGTGAACATCTTCGAAGTCCTCTCCGCCACCTCGTGCTGTTCCCTCCACTGTCTTGAATGGCAACATGACCACGCCACGAGCCCCCGACGTTCTCAGCACCTTCACCTCCATGGTGCCAACACTCTCGCTCACATGGAATACAGGCTCCTCAAACGTAAAGATGCCGGCGTGGTCGTCATCAAAGATGGTAACAGTCGCTGTGGCAGGTAGGCCAAGACACGCTATTGAGTCCACATGATTAGCTGACTCGCCTTCCTCGGGCTCCTCGCCTTCTGATGTCAACACCTTGACATTGGAAAGGTGAATCAGGAAGTTTTCATCCTCTTCAAAGATGTCATCGTCAATGATACCCACACGGATCTCCTTCATTGTCTCACCAGCCTTGAAGATCACCACGCCCTCTGTGAACTCGTAGTCCGAGCCAGCATTGGCAGTGCCGTCTTCTGTTCTGTAGTCCACAGAAATGGTTTTGCCCAAATCGCCACCACGTCGAATCACGTTCACCGCCACTGTGCCGCAGTTCTCAAGGCACTGGTAAGAACAGGGCTCAAAAAAGATCTTAGAGATGGGGTCGTTATCACCAGCATCAGCGCGAACTTCCTGCATGCTGACAGCCTTTCGTGCCTGATCGGCGGCATGTTTCTTCAGGATGTTGCCAGCACCTGTCATCAGCCGGGTGGCCTGGCATCGATAAAAAGCGCGGCTCTTCTGTTGCTGGCTCAGGACTTGGTAGTTGGCCAGCTCAATGAGTTGTTCCACCTAGTAAGATAAAAGATAAAACATGTAAGCACACAAGCACGATCAGTGGACATGGCAGTTGTTTTAAAATGTTGCTCCACCTAAAATCCAAAAGAAATCTAGACCCCAGATGGCAGGTGTAGTATCTTCTATTGAGGGAAAGAATGGCTTCTCTGACAACTTGTTTAACATTGACCTTGTCTGGCTAATTCACAGAGTTTCTTCCAACAAGATTTAATGGTGTGTCGAGTGGGTGAATCCAACATTAAAATCAGTAAAAAGAACAGTGATCCTAACGAGTCATACTGTTATGTCAGATAATTTCCATCAACAGTGTCTGTGATTTTAGATACACTAAGGAATATGCTACACTCAAGAATATCCATCGGATTATCAAAATTTCCGTGAGGCATTACACAGCTATAAACGATGTGCCAAGAGGTACATGAACAGCTTGGTAATGTCATAAGTAGAGAAGTCAAGCTCCCATGACAGCAACCATCCATCCTGCTTAGATATCCCTGAAAAATGCACAGAATTCTTAGGTTGATCCCATGGTTTTGTCACCATTCCTCCTTTCCATGCCTTCCTCACCCCACTAGTATTCCTCTCCTATCAGTAAATTACTGGAGGAGATCAGGTGAATTACTTTTTCTCTTGGTTGGAGAAACATCTGAGCTAATTAAAAGCTTTTATGGGTTGAACTAAATTTGGTAGATGCTAAACATGGTTACAGTCCAGAGTTTAGTCTCTGGTCTAAAGCCACGTTTCCGACTTTTTTATATAGTACAGTACTTTACGTGGCCATAACAGACATGTACCTAAACACTGGTTATTTTTTGCGTTTCCATCCACCCCAGACAGCAGTCTAGATGTCTTGGACAGCCATGCGCTGAGAAACGAGTTAAAAAACATATTACTCCTCACTGCTCCATCCAGCTCTTGCTGTATTTCCCCTTCACCGAAATCAGCGGACTGCAGTTTGTAGGTCCACGTTTTAGTGTTGAACCAGTGTGCTAGGTGGTCTGTGCTAACAAAGGGGTAATGAAAAAATGGGACGGAATGGAACGGTTCTATTGGTACCATTCACAACTTTTGACAATGTAAATGCAAAAATAACTGTTGTACTGTGCAACGAACTGAACTGAACCGGACTGCTTGGTGGAAAGCACTTGATGTCAAAATATGACTGTGAGGCAAATGCTTGTTTTTGACAAGAGGTTAATCAGCCTCATAGTTAATCCATTTAGAGATGAGGACACAGGCGTAAAAACCTATTTAGCAGGCTCTCATGCGTGTAATAATTGTCATTTCAGCAGCTTGTTTTGATGCTTTCAGATTCCATTATGCTTTTTTAGTGTTAAGCCTTGTCCAGACAATAAGAGAAGCACCGAATAAAAACGAACCTTGTCACACCACATTTGACAACAACATTTTGTTGTTGTTTTTCAAATATAAAGATCTGAAAAGAAAGACAGAGTGGGGGGAGAGGAGAAGGGGAGGAGGGGAGGAGGGAATAAGGGAAGTTTTTTTTTTATGCCGAGCATACTAGATTCTAGTCCCATGTTACTTTTACTTATCAGCTCAGGTTTAGATTTTTTTAAATAATCACAGTGAGGAATTTTCTTGACTCTGCTAAATCAAGGTAGGATCTCAATAATTCCTAATCCATACAGTACTGTAGCTGATAGAGGACATATGCTATACTTTCCATTACACCTCTTCCATCCTTTACACACGGATGTGATATCTTACAGTCTGTACTGTATATGATACAAGTAGGCACTATAAGACTCTATCACTATGTTAAAAATAAGACTGCACTAATGACACTAATACCTATTTTGTATATGTTTATCATGCCTAGGGATAGTCAGCCAGACCAACAGAAAGGCAGATAGAATACACATTGGCAATGTCAAAACTGGAGTATTCCTTAGCAATTTTCCTTTTTTGGATGTATCATTATCAAATCAATTTAAGAGGTTGTGATGAGACCATAGCTGCATTCATCACCAGAATCACTGATAATTGAAGCAAATAGTGGGCTGCACAATATGAGGAAAATATCTAATTGCGATTAGATTGACTGATTTTGTAATTGCGATATGACAAACGATATTGGAGAGAATGATTATTTTTGTATCAACATTCTCATTTTCAATTTTAAAGAAATTGAAATACATTAAAATGATTACAGTGTGTTTTTTGCGAGGATCTGTACCAAACAAATATTTTTTCTTTAGTCTGTAGGATACAATTTAAAGGCTGGGATGTCTCTGCAGCACCACAATACTTAATTCAGAATGGCTTGACACATATTTTGCCTTTAACAAACAGTTGCGTCCCCCTGCGATTTGGATATTGCACTAGTCCATCTTGTAATTTTGATAAATCTGTGATAAAAAAACACCACTGAGGAAAACAACCCCGACAGGAGCAGCATGGACAGAATGTTTTTCTGCTCCCTAATGTGAGATCCTTTTGACATTGTTACTCACCTCCTTGTCAGGGTGTTTCTGCTTGAGCTCCTTCAGGATCTTAGCCATGTCTCTCCGGGTCTCCTCCTCATCCAGATCCTTCTCATCTATTTCCAAACCCAGCGTACCATCCAGGAAGTCAACACCATGAGAGTTCAGCATCTTCCCATCCATCTCAATGTCCACCTTATGATGGCAAATAAGGCAATTGAATCAGTAACATTGATTTGAGGCTTTGGAGCAGTATGTAGAATTGCAAGGCAAAACCATGTATGGTGCTATCATGGAGGTTTATTGAGAACTGGGTGTGTACCAAGAATGGCCTTCAGCAACCATGCAAAGAAAGGTAAAAATATATAGTTTATGTGGTTTCGGTGTAAGTCATATCATAGTTACAGGTGCATTCCTTTGTTTTGTTAAAGACATGTATGTGTGACAAGCAGATAGTAGCATCAGCTTTCATTAGACATTGTTATTCATTGAAAGCCTGCTTTCTTTGAGTACAGTTGTATTGATGAAATGTATTTTAGCTTTTTAAGCACAATGGCAATTTAAAACTTGTGAATTATTAGGATTTCCCCTCAGGGACACTTGGTTTTGATTCAGTGATTTCTTTTAGCCAGAAGTTGAGATGAAGGTGCTCTTCATGTACTAATGAAGCACAAACAAATGAGGGAAATAGAAGAAAAGACAATGAGTGACTCTAAATTAACTGAGTGGTAAATAAATATACCCTACACCCTAAAGCCAAAGGCTAAAAACACTTTCATATGTCTCTTTGTAGCTTTGTTTATTTAAAGCTAATGTACTTGCACTTACTACTTGTTGTCTGGAGTTTGAACCTTCACTGTTGAAAGCACTTAATTGTAAGTTGCTTTGGATAAAAGCGTCAGCTAAATGACATGCAATAATAAACATAACACAAAGCATCGGATGGTAATCAAAACAGGAAATTAAAAAGTGGCAATACTTAAAAAGTATCTGTGTTTGTGTGTGTGTGTGTGTGTGTGTGTGTGTGTGTGTGTGTGTTTGCAGTAATATGCTTTATGGCATGAGTTTACCTTGGCAGAATTCCATTCAGTAATACAGATAATTGTTTCAGATACACGTTACTCATGAACTAAATTCCGCCTACACAGAGCGCCTTATCTGCTCCTTTGTTTTTTCCATGTTTGGATGAGGACAGCTTAATTAATTTCTACTGGTCGGCTGTTCTCTAACTGATATGCCTTTGGGAAAGAGAGCTCCCAGCATCACTGTTTCTTAAAAAGACATAAATGAAGGGAGTTTTATTCCCCTTTCCCAAGGAGCTTATGTTTTTGATTCGGTTTGCTCTGCCTGTCAGCAGGATTACAGAAAAAAAACTACTGGCTTTCTAATGTGTTATCGCCATCATCACCATCACCATCACCATCATAGAGTGATTTCTGGTGGGGGATAGGAAAGGGTAGGATTTTTCGTGTAGACAAAATATTTACTGTTCAAAGGATATCCCTACTTTTCAAGTTAAAACATCTACATGTTATATTCAGCCTAATTGAAATGAATGAGTACTAGAAATGATATTGGGACCAGAAGTAGTAGTAAAAATTAAACATCTAATGATTGGTAGTAATAAGGATGATAACACTAGTAGCGTATGTTTTAAGTGATATGTTTTTCAGGTATGAAAGTGTAAAAATGTATGTCAGGAGTATATCATTTCAGTTGGTCTTTTGCTTTGAATGAATATTAAAAGGTACATTCAGATTTATTATAACGTTGTTCTGTCATTTATGTTTTTTCTGACATCTGGGAACATAGTAAAATCACTAAAACAAAGTCTGAGCAATAAAAAAATGAGTGGTCAGTTTTTTAGGCAAGTTGTAAACAAGAAACCAGTTCAGTCGCATTATCTTAACCACTTTCTTTAGAAGTGAAACCAAATGTTAACAAACCTGTAATGGAGATAATAATCATTTCCCAGGAAAATTGTACATGCAAAAGTATGCATGAACCTTATTTTAGTGATGATACTGCATTCCTAGATATAAGCCATAGACTTGCTGAATACAATGTTATTAACGATAGCCAAACCAAAAAATAGCCAAAAAAAAAAAAAAGTAATGGGGGGTCATAATAATACAAATTATTAGTGTTAATTGTAGCAGTGGTAGTAGAAGTAGAAGTGGTAATTCCTCAGAGCATACCTTGGAAGGAAGTGGACGGTCTCCCTCGGTCTCGATGATCATCCCACGCTGCTTGCCAGTGCGGTAGCGCTTGTACACGTACTTGTAGAACAGCAGACGGCGGTCGGCCACCCAGGCAAACAACACACAGATGGGGAAGAAGAAGAACGTGAGCAGCCCCTCCCACACCTGCACAACACCAGGCGAGATCACGGCCAGGATCAGGTAGAGCCAAATATAGGCGAAGATACTCCAGGTGGCCGTGACAAAGAAGACGCGGAGATGCTTGACCTTCCTTGTCTCGCCGTCGGGCACGACGTACACACAAAGCCCGATGATGACAAACATGTTGAATGCAGCAGAGCCCACAATGGTGGAGGGGCCCAATGTGCCAGCCTGGAACTTATGACCTATGACTTCTATGACTGACAGCAGGATCTCAGGAGCCGAAGAGCCCAGAGCCATGAGGGTGAGATTGGAGACAGTCTCGTTCCAGATCCGAACGGTGGTGGTGGTAGTTTCCCCGTTGGGTTTCTTGATGGTGATCTCCTTTTCCTGTGACGTGATGACCTCTATTGATGCCATGAAACGGTCTGCGATGATTGATACACCCAGGAACATGTAGATAAGGGCCACAAAGTAAACTGTTGCCCGGGCCACTTTGTCACCAAATGACGGGTTTTGGGGCTCCCAAATAGGAAGGATCACGCCCTTTTGGCATGCCTCAGCTTTGCTGCATTCAGTTTTATTAGTTGATACCGCCGAAACGGAGCCACCCAAGCTCTGCTCAGGGGGAGCGCCAGCCAATGAAGGATGGAACTCGAGGAGGAGAATAATGGTAACGACAGCTAGCCTTAGGGCAGGGGACAGGAGGGAGGAGTGATCCCAGCGACCCATGTTGACACCCAAACCAGTACTGTGAGGTAACGATTAATGAGGATGTTGAACCTTTAGAGAGAAGATAGGAGAATAATTCAGATTAGACCATCATGGACCAAATTAATGTTGTTCAAAACAGTGACACTTTTGGATAAAGGGATTTTGATTCTCTACTTTAATTAGAATTTTCACTGCAACAATTTCTAAGAGTTAGGATGACATACATATTTAACCAGAGTATATTGCAGGCATTTGGGTTTAACCTGTTGCAGGTTTAATGGCAGATATGGCTTTATAAAATAATTTTAATATCTCATGATGGATAGTAAAAACAAACTTCAGTTCTCCAGCAAGTAACCAACTTTCATCTCACTTAACTTAACTCAAACACCTAGATATAACAGATGACATGATTCTGTGTTCTTGCAAAAGAAAAGAAAAATTTAACAACTTTGTTTGGAAGCTGTGTTGGTAAAGACTTTGGATTATATATTCGTTTAACTTTCAGTAAATCTTAAAGCAGTGAAAGGTCAAATCTGCATCTGTCTGAATAAACACACTCTAATGTGACTGTTGCAGACTTATAAACAAGGGGTTTGTCACTTTGAGGCATGAAGAACCTTAAAAACAAAATGACACAAATAAAAGCAGGTTTCAGGTAGATTTTTGCTTATCTGTTTAGGGGCAGCAAGCTCAAATAACCACGCCAAAGATAAACAGCTCCTGATCTCAGCGATATAAATTTCCAAGGAACAGCTTCTGAAATCACCCTGCAACATTCCTGCAGCAATAATACCCTGCTGTTCCTCATGCAGCCCGACCAGAAGTGGCTCTCTCTGATAACAGTCCAGTTGACTTCTGTCAACAACACTGGCTTGTAAATTAAGTTAGCTTAATCTTTGGAGCCAGACAGCCATCATTGTGTATTCCAAATTGTATTTTAAAAGTCTCTGGTAAGATAACAAAAAGCTGCTGGCAAAATAATGAACCAGTAGCGAACACCCATACAATACAATTGCCTCTAAAATGAGCACAAACTTGTATCGATCCCTTGCACTTTTGAGTCTTGAGATATATGTAACATTATAAGCCTCACAAGCATTCATTTCAGATCTGTTGTGCATGTGTGTGTGTGTGTGTGTGTGTGTGTGTGTGTGTGTGTGTGTGTGTGTGTGTGTGTGTGTGTTGTTGCTTTTATTGTGTCCACATCCTGTTACTGGGTTTTATAACTGACCAAGGTGGCAAATGAATTTATCTTTTTGGTATTATAGCTTTTTGTCAATCAACTAATCATTACATCGATACAAAATAGTCAAGTTTGTGATAAACTGTTCTGATATTCAACTTCAACTCAAAACATCCACCATGTAATCTGGCAGTATCACTAAAAAACTTTAAAAAAAACGTATGTTTGCCTAGTTATCTACAAAATACACTGTTTCAACAGCATTTTAAATGCAGTGAGGAATATCTTGGCTTGGCTTAACTAGGCCACCTTCTGGCCACCACAAAATCCCAACACTGAGACTTCAAATCGGTCATTCAGTTTCCATGTGATTACTTTCAAACAAACGTAAAAAGAGGCTAAATTGAATGTAGAGGAAACATAATTAGCCAAGAATCAGTTTCAATGAACCAAACGTGTCCCTGTAGCCAAACACGTAATCAGTGCAGTTACCACAAATAACAAGGTAATTGCACATTATTGGGTTATTTTCCATGGGGAGAATAATCCATCTGTCCAGAATTTGTATGGTTATGAGACTAGGACATCCAAAGAGTACTCACATTTGTATACAATTAAAACTCTTTGCTCCTTGTATGAAGGTGTGCAAGTGTATGCATTCAGGCTGTATAATAATCATGACAATAAACTTTATATAGCTCTTTTCAAAGCACAGAAAAGGAAAAATATATCTGGCTAACACACGGGGGGATGACGGTCCCCTCTTCACTCACCCTCACATTTGTATACTAGACAGTTACCCAGGAACTAGTAAATTTTGACAAGGTTTAATTTCGGGGATTGTTCAGGTGCCGGCCTAATTTTCGGCCGGATGTCCGTCACCTTCCACGTTCTTTGTGTTGTAATTTTAAACTCCGGTCGATCTATGAGGACTATGGTTAACTGCTCCTCAGATCTCTGCAGGGAAAATCAAGACAACTAGCTAGACTATCTGTCCAATCTGAGTTTTCTGCACAACTAAAACAACTTTTGAATAACACACCACCAAAAAAAGTTCCTTCCCAAGGCTATTTTGCAGTGGCACTGTGGCTCCGCTCGGCGCTTATCACCGCCCAAGATTATTGTGATTGGTTTAAAGAAATGCCAATTAACCAGAGCACGTTTTTCTACCATCCTGGAATGTTGTGTGGACTAGCCAGACCTTCCTCCGCAGCGCTGTGGAGGAGGGTCTGGCAATGCGCGACTACCCAAGAACAAACTTTTACCACTCTGTAGACCTTTTAGTGAAAGCACTGCTGCACACACACAAGTAGTAATCCTTTTAATCAGGGATCAATAACAAGAACCAAGACCCAAAACAAAGATCATCTTAGAAATTCTCCTCAAACAAGCTTCTTCCACATTCCTGCATGCCAACAGCCATTTCCCAATAATTAATTGTTCACACTCTTACATGCAGACGAAGCACAATTTACCTGACATCAATAGTTACATCAGTACTTTCCTGTTTTTTTTCTCCTACCACAATACTTATTATAGAAAAGCTGTAATTCACAGAACAATATGAATCACATTTTGTCTTACAGAGGCTCAGGAGCTGTAGGGCCCTGACACTAAGCTAAGTGAACAACACATAATCCATTTCCACAGGGGATGTAGTCAATTCCATTCAATATATTACACATATTGTAGAAAAGTATGTGTGTACCGCTCCTAATTTTGTTGACGGCTACTTGCTGCATTAATCAGTTACTGTATAATGCATAAGTCCAAATACGTGTGACAAGTATTCAGTTTGACTGCAGTGTAGGTGTGTGCTAAGTGGGCTCAGCTGTGGTGCAAGATCTTTTTGCTCAAATGTTATGAAAATCAATTCCTAACTAAATTACACATCTACTTAATTAAACTTCAATTCAGTACGCTCATAACCAAACACTTTCCTCTCGGCTAATGTGATCCAGAAGCTCTTTGCCTTCAACGACCGTCTTGTGTGGCCACACAAGGCTTGTGTTGCTTTTCCAAGTGATCAATAATTCAGTGGGGTTTGGGATTTGGTAGTTTTCACTTAAGGATGCCATGTTTCTAACAGGCTGATGGCTAAAGAACATGTTCTCTATGCCAGCAGTTCTTCACACCATACATAGAGTGTGTTTTCCGTTGCTTCTCTACACCAGTGGATGCTCAAGGGAGACCGTAAAAAATCTAGGAAACCATAAACTTTACAGCAGTAAATATCATATTTAAAGTATAGGACAAGTTAAACAAAAACTGTATGAATGAAAATGTAGAAAAATAGATATAATTATATAATTAACAGGGTAAAAATATAACCTGATAAATTGTAAAGATGACTCTACAACCCCTCTGTCATCCTTGCTTTGAACCCACCTGACTCATGACGTCAACACCTGTTTGTCTTTATATAGACATTAAAAGGAGACAGCCGTTTACATTACATGGCACCATGTTGGAGTCTAATAGACTCACCACAGGTAGGAAAACTTTAATTAACAATTTATACCTCACACTTTAAGTTCTTTGTGTGTGTCAGCTCTTACAAACAGCAGCTAATATTTTTCTCAACAGGAGGCAACCCTCAAGTCATTGCTTACAATGAATATAGCTGCATGGATGAAGATATTTCATGCAAAAAAAAACTTTAAAGATACATCTTGAAGGGATAGTTCAAACTTTTTGGATATATACTTATTTGTGTTTTTGCTGAGAGTTAGATGATCATATCTGTCCATTAAATATTAAGCTACATCCACAAGGTGGTTAGCTTAGCTTAGCATAAAGACTGGAAACCAGTAGCCTGGCTCTGTCTACCAGCACCTCTAAAGCTCACTAATTAACATGGTATCTAGTTTGTTTAATCAGTTAAAATTGTACATTACTATTTAATGTGCAAGATATTGAACTCTGAGCACCATGCAGTTATAACATCTCCCTCTCAAGGGGTGAAATGATGCCTAGAAGACCATGTTTTATACCACATCACGGAGAAGCATTTGCCTTTATCGCTCATTATCCTCCTTCTTTTCTCTGCAACTATCCAATCAAACGATAATCAAAGTTGATTCATTTTATTGGCGTCGTTTTGACGGCCCTGTGACCCTGAACAGGATAAATGCAGGGGAAAAAATGAATGGGCAAATTAATAATGAATAAATTGAGAAGACAATGTCATGGGAGCTGCCATAGTCCTCACACAAACAAATTGAGGTTGCAGTGCCTTGAAAAAGGGCATTTTCTGAGTATTTTGGTGAAACCCAGCAATCCACCAAGACTTGCTCCTTTCCTACCTGGAGGCATTTTCATCTGGCTTTTGTGATAATAAGATTTATTCATTTGATTAGGACAATGCACATTAATCAACATTTCTGTAAATGTGCCAGTGTTAGCCAGACAGCTAATTTTCAACTGTAGGCCTAGTTACCCAGCATGTGTTACCATACAGTGAATGGTTAAAAAGGTAATCAATACTAAGCATGTTTTAGTATAAAGCACTGTGTTGTCTATGTCAGCACGAGAGTGTCCTACTCCGAAAAATGCTCCAATGGTTCATTTGTTCAAACAGTAATCACAACTCATATTAACGTTTATAGTGGCGCCGCCCTCTATTGGCCGTAGTAATTATGATGGGAGAAAAGCAGAAAGTAATGTGACAATGAATACGCGTTCATTATATACGCGTTCAAAGACCGTTACGCGTAGGGAGGCAGGTTGGGGACAAACACAGGACAAAAGACACAAGACTTTTACCCAGGAGACTGGGGTTTGTGTCCCGTTTAAAAATAAAAGTAACTGTCATGTTCAGCGTCATGTGTGTAACCAAAACTGGGACCATTATATAACGTTAACGACGTGTTTAAAACCGCAACTGTTACGTTCAAAACCGCGACCATTACCTTCTCTGGTTTAGATATGAGGAGGCAAAACGCTCCTGTAGGTCGTATTAGAGGGTAGGAATAAATAACCTATATATCGTCATATGGTTTGGAGGACTTGATGGTCAGCACAGTACCTACTGTAATATGAAACACAATGTATATGTAACGGCAGTTCGTGAAATGGTCACGTTATTTAATCTATTGATTCGTGTTACCGGGGACGTTTTTTTTGTGGTGGCCAGCACGAAAATCTAAAGTAATGTATTTCAATGGGAAGCATATTTTGTGTTCACAGCACAAATACGGTAGGGAGTAGTATGAAAAGCCGAAAATCCGAGTAGGGACGGTGGTCGGGGTGGTGGATGGGTCAAAAAATACAGGGCTTTCACCCGGGAGACCGCTTTTTGTTTCCTTGTTGTCTTCCTAATCACAACCGTCCCTTATTGTCGCGCGTCCCCAGCGGCCGCCTCCCGGCGTGTGAGGCGTCCTTTCCCCATTACCTTCCTAATCACAACCGTCCCATTATTGTCGTACGTCCCCCGTGGCCGCCTCCCGGCGTGTGAGGCGTCCTTTCCCCATTGTTTTATTCCTAAACCCAACCTCTGAATAGATGGTTCCCATTTCGTGCTGGCCACCACGAAAAAAACGAGATAAACATGTTGTTGTACACAAATCAATAGATTAAAAATAACATGACAATTACACAAACTGCCGTGAGACCATGTTGGTATATGCCCTAGTTTCTGTTTCTTGCTTAGCTTCTTCTCACTGACATCCTCGCAAACAAAAGTCCTTAACAAGGGTTAATTGGGTTAATTGGCTCTGTAACAAAAATATGAACACCACACAAGGGTGTGGTGTTCATATTTTTGTTACAGAGCCAATTTTCCCGGGTCTGGTGGACCCACCACATTATTAGGCTTTTGAATCAATACAGTCATAACAATGTATGTAAATACTTAATAGATGTTTACTTTAGCTCAATTACCAATGATATATACATCATTTATGGTTCATATTTGCCATTTACCCCTGTGAGATCACCTTTATGATCATATGATCATTTTCGTTTTTTGTGAGAAAATAAGGAAATTCAATTATAAAAAAGAAAAGGGAATAGAAACAAGGGAATAGCAGGTGCAGAAAGACAACATAGTTTCATAGCACCTACATTTAAATACACTCGGGTCCAGTAGACTCATATGTAATTTTTTTTAAATTAAAAAATGTTATTTTTTATGTTCTTCACAGAAAATGAGCCAAGGCCAATGAGTTTGAGTTAGAATAAATAATAAATAGCGTAATTTTTCTTTTAGCAAACATTGAAAATGGGTCCCACAGACCCGAACACCACATAAGGGTTAATAAACCTTACAGTCCTCCTGATTGCTTTACATGTTACCAAGAGATAACATTTCAGATGACTTGAGATCATTACCTGTTCTGTTTATAGTTCCGATTTGCTGTACAACTGCAATATATATCCTGTGGGAATTACTGACTGCAGTTCTCTCTCTGCACAAGAATCATTACCGGCGTTTGATAAAGGAAATATTGATGCCCTGGCTGGTATCAACACCAAACTCAAGGGTGTATGTTTACATGTCTACTGTTAACACTAAAGAGGCTTAGTTGCTGAACAGTGGCTGCTATTTTGGATTTTGTAATTGAACTATCAGGTTTCCGAATATCCCGCCATGATTTCCCCTAGTGTTATGACCTCAAAAACTTGGCTTTATTTCAGGAGGAACGCAACATTAGATAAGCCAACCCAGTTTCAGAAACACACACACACACACACACACACACACACACACACACACACACACACTGGACAACTGAATCCTCTTCCCCAGAGGCAAAAACAAAAGCACAATACATAAAGTTAGGAAAACAAAGGCCAACAAAAATAAATCTGTGCAGGAGAATACAAAGAAACGCTCAACCTTGTCCGAGATGCATTTCCTTCTGGGCAAGAGGCGATGATAACAAATGTAAAACAGTGACAAAGAAACATGGAAAAGTAAATAGAAAGAAGAGATCGAGGGATGTAAAGAGGGAGAGTGAAGGAGAGGGATGTAATATAGGAAACAGTGAGACGTCTACAAAAAAAAGAGAGTGAGAGAAAGAGACATAGGCAGATGGAAAGAAAAAGGGAGTACAAGATAGGAAAGAGAGAGGTCACCTTCCCTTAATAAAATAAAAAGGGTTAGTCCACTGAAATGTGTGTGTGAAAGCACGACCAAATATGTATACATACACACACACACACACACACACACACACACTAGCCCCTGCAAACAACTGAAGATTAATGGTCTGTGTTTACCATCATTGCAGTGATGTTGAGCTCTTTTAGCCTGGATCTGCCTTGCCGCCAATCCTCGAGCCAAGATGCCTTGTCATATTATTACACTTGGAGTGGAGGAAATGATCAGACTGGCACTGTAATACACAGGGCTATTTCTTACTGTCTGTCTATCGATCGACATTATCTGCATGTCTGTCTATCTGGGGTGTGACAAGGGACGTGAACACGCGGGAAAGTGATCATGAGATATGGGAAACGAACAGGAATGGGGGGGAAAAATCATTAAAAAACTTAAAAGTCAAACAAATAATTCCCCTTATCTCCAGTGCTCCATTCATTCATGGGACAAGAACTCGGCAGAGGCAAGCAATCATCCTCAAACATTTAAATCCTCCTTCTAGGGATGGGAATAATCAGTATAAATGGAATTTTTTTCAGCATTGGACAACATTACATGCCACTGGCAAACTGTCACAGCCTCATAAACACTTCATGTTTTTCCCTGCCTTCTTGCTCATGGTCTCAATTTTTTTTTACATATATAAAAAACCTTGACAACATATCTACACTTAAAGCTTCACTAATCAAAAATGGGTCAAATTAGTATGTGAAATATGACAAACCCACACATAATTATTACTACTTCAGCTCTACAGAGCATTTTAGGGTCTTTCATCTCATTGTTTTGGCTTAAACTGCAAATTAACCATATTGGTATACTCTCACTGCTGTCACCCTGTATTCAGCAACAGGAAGCAGCGGTTTTCAGCAAAATAAAAAGTTTTGATACACCCACTATATACACCAAACTACTGACAGAAAAAGTTAGTGACTAGCTAACAAAGTGGAGCATTTAGCAGTTTAAGGTCCAGTTGTTTCCATCCGGAGTTGATGGAGACCAAAACAGAGCAAGAAGATTGAATATTGTACATTTGTTGGATGGACAGAAACATAAGTCCAAAGGAATGCTAATGTTGCACTCTCTTTAACATGATGCTAGCTAAATGGTTGCCGACATGTTTGCCACATCAAGTATACAATGATATGTCATATTGTCTTTACAGCTTGCATCTTTTTTTTAAATCTATCAGCAAACAACAACCATCAATTCAATTCAATTCAATTCAATTTTATTTATAGTGTCAAATCATAACAGGAATTATCAGGACACTTTAGAGATAGAGTAGGTCTAGACCACACTCTATAAGCATCAGCGTTTTGGGTCTAAAGAGAGAGGGCATTGAGGCATTTTATTTATTTATTTTATGCTAAATACTGTAAATGTGACTTGACTAGTCTGTATTCATGCTTTGCATCACACTGTGCTACACAACTCTATGCGTCACATGTAACCTTGTTTGGATTCATCTATATTTTATCACTGAGCACATTGCTGTAGTTGTTGGGGGTTGTGCCTACTCTGTACAACCACTGACTGCACATGATGTCATGTTGGACCGCAAGAACACAACAGAAATATTTGAGCCATGGTGGAGACAACTAGTAGCCTCTGCCCCATCCAAAATATATTGCTCTACTGCTGCTGGTTTCCAGAATTAGCCCCATATTTCCTATAAAAACGGTTCCTTGCTATCATGGAGGCAAAGTTACCACTGGCTCTATTTATCAAGATTTAAAAACTTGACACTTAGAGATTGAACTTTTGCTTTGTTACAGTAACCTATTAGAACAGAGACCTCCAGGTTTTGTGCTATAATGGTCTTACATTTCTGCCACCAAATCTTATCCCAGTATAGTGTGCAGCATCAAATACAGTGTACTGGCCAATAAAGGCTGCCAATCTTCCCTGTGACGGGCTGATTTGTTTGCAATGCTTTTACTGAGATTAACATGACAATGATTTATTTGCGTTACTGTGATATGAGTGATACGTTTAACAGAGCTGATCGTGTCAATCTGACAGGGTAAGTGGTTTGCTTCCTAATTATACACATCCATGCTAACGATGTAAAATATGTATATATTGCAAGTTATATTATCTGTTATACATCTGTACTGAACCTGACAACAGTTGTAATTGTATTGTAATGCTGCAGTACACTGCCACATATTAACCTAAGGACTTGCAATTGACATATCAACCAATCAGCATAACTACAACTTGCCTAAACTAGATAGTAAGTTAGCAAAGAACCAATAAATCTGCATATTGATTTCTAATAGATAAACTTTTCCTCAGGGTTTGACACTAGTGCCTACCTGTTAGGTTATTATCCATTTAAATATATGATGAAGGTCACAGTATCAAAAGCAATATCTGCCTTCACTATACATACGATATACTTACGGCTCATTGCAGTTTTTACTTTAACACATTGTAGGAATGTAGCTTATCTGTATTTCTTTTGAATATGGAAAAACAGGTACAAAATGTATTTGAAAAAAATAATGTAATAATTAATAAACCCTGATTAAAACTGTATTTAAAAAGCTGCATGAAGTTTAAGGACGTGGCTGATCCGCAGCAACATCAGCAGCTCTTTTGCATTGTGTCCCAATTTTTCACTTCACTTTATATAAGCAGAAGCATTACCTGACCTGTTCTTGCCAAAGAACCCTGTTTACTGTACACTAGTGAACAGGGTCCCTTTCCTAGAAAGCAGCAGAACAACCTTCTGGTGTGTGAAAACATAAAATCTGTTTAAACTGGTTGGGTTCTTGAAAAATACAAGTATTTATGGATAGGTAACCTACATTTAAAACACCTTTTTGGGGGAATATTTGTTAAGTTTTAGCTTTATATTATGAATATTGAAATGTTCCGTCTTACTCTGCAAACATAAATGCTATTTTTCAATCATAATGTACTTATATTAAACCTAAAGCTTTTAACATAACCCCATAACAACCCAGGCAGAAAAAGGCTAAATTTAACTATTTAGGCCTTGCAACAATCTTGATGTGATGAAAACGTCTGTAATTGTAAATCTGTAATTGGAGTTTTTGTAGCATATTGCTACAACTACTGTATACTACCACACTGTGGTGTCTTGTGACCCAGCAGTTGTTACGCTGTGTGTGTGTGTGTGTGTGTGTGTGTGTGTGTGTGTGTGTGTGTGTGTGTGTGTGTGTGTGTGTGTGTGTGTGTGTGTGTGTGTGTGTGTGTTTTATAGTCTCTCCTCAACCAGGCCTAATCATTGATCAATCCCAGACCCGCTGAGATACGGCCTGAATCTTGCGTCACATATGGAACAGAAGGTTGGTTTGTATTGGAAAATAAATCACTTATGTTAATCTGAACCTGTTTTATTGGGATGCCTAAAATGGTGCCTTACCACTGCATCACCACAATATGTTATATTCCAGCAATAACCAACTGCAGCATTGCTGGACGGTAAATACGGGCAGAAAAGACCTCTAGCTGCGTTTCAGTTTCTCATTGTCGTAAATAAATATTTCATACCATCTACAGTGAATGAGTAGTTCCTCTGTGTTCTGCCCATAAAGGCGACTGAAGTCAGCTGGAAAAAGATTGCCTGGAAAGCCTTGATGGTACCTGCCTGATGTGCCAAGCACTCCTCACAAGACAAAGCGTTTGTAGTGTCACATCAGGAGAATGAAAGCCACTGTCTGTTGCCTCCTCTAATATAATATGTGCCGGGTTTATAGGAACAGTTAACTGATATGTGAAGATTTACTACACTTTCATTTCCCGTTTACAACACAGCAGGAAGAACGTAAAATAACCCTTTGTCCTCTGATTTAAGACTGAAAATCCAACTGATTCAGTTCTAATTCAGAAACAATTACTGAATTAAACCCATTCAAACTCAACTTCAGGGTCCGGGCTCAGATTTCTCCCCAACCTGCTCTGCACTGATGTGCAAAGGCACTCCATCAGCCCCAACAGCTCTGCACTATTTGGCGCAAAGGATGGGGAACGTCCAGAATTGCGCAAATGTGGCCCTCAATGCGCTTTTAAGCGAATGTATCATTCGTCCTCTGTAAGGATTACTCTCTCTATGGACACATTTAGCCTAGACTGCGCATGTTTCTCAACCAACTTCCACATTGAAAGCCTATAAAAGGGTGCAAGCGTGGATATCTGAACGTGCCCTGCATCCGTAATTATTATTCCTCTAGAAATAAGCGAGACAGGCGGTCGGACTTAAACATGCGAGAAAAGGAAAGGAGAACAGTGGGGGTGAAGGGCAAAAGGCAATTAGGGAAGAAGACTCCGGATCCTAAATTCCGGTTGCTCATTTTAATGAAAAACAAATTAACACCTTCCACCGCACCCTGGGATTTGTGTCCCTTCTCTATAAATCTCCGAATCACAGAGGTGGAGAAGCGCAGTGTGGAAAGCGTGGTGCGGGAGGATGAGGCGAGGAAACATCGTCTCCACATCGCATCCAAACCCTTCCGACGCATGGTGCTTTCAAGTCTCCAATCGTGGCTCCATGAGGCGACACTGTCCCCTTTTGCATCCCAATCACTCAAACTCCCTCCCTGCAAAAACTTGCTTTCACCAGACAATGCGGCGAAATAGAAGCAAAGATCCCCATCAATCAATATCATTAATATCATTATCCCCGCTGAAAACGTACCAAACTACAAAATACCCTACCTTGTTATCCAGAGAGAGTCCACAATACGGAGAAGACAGTCAGTTGTAAAAGCGGGACTATAGCTAGCAGTACAAGGATTAAGAGGAGTGGTAGTAGTGGTAGGCTAGTAGAGGTAAGCCAGTAGTGGGGAATGGAAATGGAGACGCAGGGAGCTCTTATACGCCAGCCAAAGCGGCGTATCCACCGACCGAGACGCAAAAAAGAAAGGGAGAGGTGTCCGGATTCCCTTGCGCTGACAGTTTTTTATCTGTTGCTGTTGTTTTCTGCTGTTGCCTACTCCTCGTTTCCATGCAGCGCGACCTGTATGATCGGATAACCGGCGCGGCGCTTCATCAGCAAACCCGCATTTGTTGGGACGAGGCGCGCAGCAAGGCGGACTTCTTCCTCATTCTTCCTTTCCAGTCACCCCTCTCGCTCCATGCAGCGCGCGCGCGCGAGAGAGAGAGAGAGAGAGAGAGAGAGAGAGAGAGAGAGAGAGAGAGAGAGAGAGAGGGAGAGAGATAGAGAGAGAGAGAGAGAGAGAGAGAGAGAGAGAGAGAGAGAGAGAGAGAGAGAGAGAGTGTGTGTGTGTTCGTGTGTGTAAGCGAGAGTGTCTGTGTATGTGCAGGTCTCTAATTCGTCTGTTCCCTCACACACCGACTGAGGATCAGCGCACCCTCCTCCTTCCCTATCTCTCTCCTGTGCGTGTCGCTCTCACTGTTGTGTGAGTCTTTTCACATATATCTTGCTTGTCTGTCAAACACACACACACACACACACACACACACACACACACACACACACACACACACACACACACACACCACCACCACCCTCTCTCTCTCATTCACTGGCTTTACCCCCTCTTTTGGGTTAATATCAATGGCCCATTGGAACTAAATATTGATGGCAGAAACATGTTACATCCTGCTCCCTCTGCCCCATCTATAATAGAAAGCATGCATGCTGAATGTTATAAAGCTTATTGCATTTTTTTTTAATCTTGCCTTTTTAATGTCCATTCAAAAATGTTTGTTTCTGATTGGCTGACAGGTGCCAATACAATCTTGATCCAGACAAACCTACCTGGTAAGACCTTGTAAAAGACAGGTATAGGCCTATAATAAAACTTAGGGTTTGAATAACTAAACTGAACAACCTGACAATACTCAGCTCCACCTCTAATAGATAGTAATGCTAAAAATATATATAGCAGCTGAGCTCCTCACTGGTGATTGAGAGTGGCATTGTCAACTCAGCTGTGATTCACAGTAGCTTACATTAGTCATGAAAAAAACAATTCAAAGACTGCAAAAGCCACAGAAGAAATCTCAATCTGATAAGTCAGTCGTAAATAGGCTGCTGAGCCAATAACCTTATATGTGCAGTGATAGTATAGTATTGTTTTGTACTGAACTGAACTTGATACCTTGAACAAGCAAACAGACTGAAATTGACACCTGGTAGAGTAAAGGGCAGCTTGCTGAGTACTGATGGTCAAATAGTTGGTAGTTTAAATAAAAAAAATGAGTTGGTATGTGTGTATATATTTATCCTTTTTCTGTCTAACCTCTGACGTACTGTCTGTGTGTTGTGTGTTTGTGTGTATTTGTTTTGTTTTCTTTGTAACTAAAATATCAAAAAAACAAAAAAACAACAATAATAAAAAAGATAGAGACAAGCAGGAATGGCTCAACCACTGTAAAGCAGCATAGACAATCTGAAAACTGGCGTCTGCATTGAGGAGCCGCTGGGTAGGCAGGTTACCTCTCGAAGGAAACTCGCTGATGGCAACTAGAGGGCAGGTGAGGCAGGACAGGGTCAGGGAAATTCCAGAATAGACACACTGGGAATGGCAGGAAAAGGAGTCTGAGTATCTGGCATCCCCAGTACAGAACTCTCTGCAAGGATGCCTCACATTGCTAATCTAGATGCCAGGGTTACAAAGAAAGCAGGAGGACAGTTCAGGAAAGGGTTGACCCAAGAGAAATTATGTGCAAGCTTGACCATGATGACAATGGCAAAGAGCCCCAAAAACCTGCATGTCAGCCTGCAGTATAAGTTAATTTAAAGTGGCAGGTGGACAACCAATTGCGTTGCCTAAGGTTAAAACAAGCACCAATGTAATGACTGTAGTCAAATATATTTCCTGAGCACAGAGTAGGCGTGAGGACCTGCTCTGTAGTAGGTCCTGGGCTCTGGTTAGGATCATTGGACCAGAAACTGGATGAAAAGAGAACCAAACAGGCTGACCTGACCCAGAGGGATTAGATGCTGGGGGATAGTGTTCAGTGTGGAGGAGAGACCAAGGGGAGCAGGCTGATAATGAAAGGACACTGACTGGGGCAGAGATTTGAGGGAGAACGGATGGAGCTACTGTCTTGGGCTGCATAAGCAACGAGACAAACTGGAGCGCATAGCTGGATCGACAGATGCAGGGTATAGACTCAGAATAGTGGCAGGCTTTGTTGGTTGTGACAGGGATACTGGAGCAAACTTCAAACGATTGATAGATTCAAGCTTGATGGACACATAAAGGCTGAGGCAGTGAAACCCATAAGACAAGCTCTTGAAAAGACACAGGCTAAGAGCCAGCCATAAACTCATGCTGAGAAACAGATCAGATTCAGTCTCAGACAGAGAGACAAGTTCAGCCAGAGAAGCAAAAACAGATGCAAGTTCGGGCAGAGACGGGGAACTGGAAGCTGGGAACTAATTCACAGGGGAGCAGAAGGAAAATGAGTAGGTTAGGAGACAGGGGGAATGTTACCTGGCTGTCAGTAAGCGCTAGAAACGAGGCAACAGAGAAACAGTTTAAATGGCAGACTGTGGAAGTAAACAGCTGGTTAATGAGTTTGTTTTTTTAACCTTTATTTATCCAGGTAAGTCGATTGAGAACAAATTCTCATTTGCAACGACAACCTGTCACATTCACACCTGGAAGCTGCCACCACCACTGGAGCAGTTGGGGTTAGGGCCTTTGCTCAAGGACACCTCAGTGGTGGTAATGAGGGAGGAATACACACTGCTCTTTCACTTTCCCCACCCACAACCTCACTTCTCTAACCTTTAGGCCACCACGACATGTGAGTCAGCAAGTTGAATAGGATGGCTGGGCAGCAGAGGGGACTGTATCATGGACCTGATGAGGGCCCTAGAAACCAGAAGGAAAATTTGGACCTGTAGGGACCATTAGATAATATCCCTGAAAGATGACAAGCCAAGATCCCACAAATTCTGTCTGCTGGTACAGACAGCACTCCAATTGATTTGCTAAAGGCTAAGCTGGCTGCTGCAGTGGGAGAGGGAAAACACTGGGAATCTGGCACACAAGGGTTTTAGGGACCAGGGAACCTGATGGCTGTGGCTGTAAGGATGTAGGCATAAAGCTAGCTGACAGAGATGCAACAAACGGCTGGATTTTTTAGTCTTTTACATATAATAAGTAAAAAAAGTTTGTATAGATCCTAATTGTAAAAGCACTTTTCAAAGGTATTCACAAAGACATCCATTGGGCTGAATAATCAGTATGTCGATGAATAAATAAAAAGGTGATTTTAATAATACTAGGAAGTTATACATACAACTTGAGATGTATTTAATTTGGAAATTACTCAGTTTCTGCTCTGTTTTAATGAACATTTATCAGCATTGTACTCCCACAATCTGAAATAAAATGTGGATACATTAGGTTATGAAAATTATTATGAAATTATGGTTGGATATTTGCTAATAAACATTTTATTAATTCACTCAATTCAAATAACATTTCATAGTAGCAGATCACCTAGTATAAAAGATTTTTTTTTCTCATGAATTTCATGAATTTATAACTTAATATGCTTCCACTGAATGATTATTTGGTACTTTATTGAACTGGCTTCCTTTCTGTCATGATAATAAAGCATATTCCGAGAGAGAGAGAGAGAGAGAGAGAGAGAGTGTGTGTGAGAGAGAGAGAGAGAGAGAGAGAGAGAGAGTGTGTGTGTGAGAGAGAGAGAGAGAGAGAGAGTGTGTGTGAGAGAGAGAGAGAGAGAGAGAGAGAGAGAGAGAGAGAGAGAGAGAGAGAGAGAGAGAGAGAGGAGAGAGAGGAAAGGAGAGCTCTCTGCAGATGTGAAGTTGACACAGGGAAGTAAAAGCTACGGCCCGTTCATTCATAATTCAGAGGGAGCTCCTCCACGGGGTGCCTTCTTGGAGCACAGCCATTCTCACACCTGTCAATCAAACAATTGTGCTTACACAATAGGAACTCAGCAAGAGCTATGCAGATGACATATAAGCTAAATATATGCTGTGTACAGACTGAAATTAAGTGGAGTGATGCAAGTAGCATACATACACTAAGTCAAATACTTTAAATTAAAGAGAAAAAACTGAATGTGTTATGTGTTTCAAGGTGAATTCCCCTAATAATGGGTAATATCGGTGAATACTCCTCTCAGCCTACAGGCGAAGAAGCGTGCGGCATCGCTGCAGGGATGCCTTTTATGAGACTGTCCCCATGATTATGATAATGGTACACTGCTGTTTTCAAATAGGATAATTTTCATTTTAGTATAATTCGGATGTGGCAGTTTAAAATATGGGAAAGACCTTCTGCTAAAGATGGCAATTTATTATGCAGTAACAAAGGGAGCACGCACACACACACACACACACACACACACACACACACACACACACACACACACACACACACACACACACACACACAAAAGGAATAACAATAGGAACATTCACTATATAAAAGAAGCTCACATTCTTATATAAATATTCTTAAGTCTTGCTCTATTACTAACAAACACACACCCACTCACACCTGTGTGCATACAGGCACAATTTTAACATCACAATGGTGCACAATGATGCATAAAAAGCCAGAGGGGAAATATTCTGCAGCGTTAAGACATTGTCCTCAAGGAGCATCTTACAGTTCAGATTAAACCTCAATGCTGTGATTCTTCTGGACATCTAGGTCAAAAAAGCCACCTATGCACTTGTTACTAAAGTCTCACAGTAGGCAACTACATAACATGTTACATAAAGTGGCCAGTTACAGATAAATCCTCCATCACAGCAGAAGTAGAGTGCTTTATTCAATTAAGTGTAAAGGGTGACAATACTACAATATGCATAAGCAAGACAGCCAAGATGCTCTATCCTGGCTACTGTCGGTGCTGCAGTTGCACAGAGAACACAGATGGTGGTGGAAGTAGTAAGGTAAGAATCAGAAGGAAGAGAAGAGAATTTGCCGAGCAACCTGACTAATCTCTGTGTGAAGTCAGAATGACCTTGTAAAGTTGCAAAACCAGAAAAGCCTGTGTTAGCGTATCCAGCCAGGTGAAAGGTAGCAGAAGATTTATTTTTATAGACTAGGGGTAGTTGTATTTTAATGCTATTTTAAAAGTTATGTGTTGTAGCTATGGCTGATACTGGGGCAGGACCATCACAGAAAAGAAGGAAATTAAACAAAGAACATCTAAAAGTTAAAAGGGAAAGTGACGACGGGCGAGAACGCAAGTCAACTTCGGTCGGGCTTTCAGCAGATGGAGACAATGACGGGATTGTAAATGAGTCAAAACCCACCCCGAATTGGCCCTCCGATATGTAATATGTCTATTTAATTCATAAAATAACTTTACAATGCGCAATGTGGTTGTACGTCAGTAGCCAACATTAAATTACACCCCCCTTCCATTTAGCTCCCGGTTTTTATTTCTTTTCAGTCCGTGTTTGTGTTGGCCTACTATTTTCTTTCCCCTTGTCCCCGTGTACTTGTGTAAAGCGTCCATGGTTTTCATGACATGCACTATATGAATCTTTGTTATTATTACGTTGGTTGCTACAACAATCTCTTAATGCTTTGGCTTGTGACACAGTGACAGTGATGACGTTGTTCATCCAAAGTAGGCTAAGTTACCGTATGCAGCACTTGAAATGCAACAATGCATCTGTAATGTATTCTCTTATTGTAAATTAATGATTTTCTGTCTGAGAAAAACATTCATCGCGACTATATGACCTAATGATAATGCTAACTCGGTAATACAGTGGGCATTAAAGCACCGTAAAGAAAAGACCTTTACGACAGCAAGTGTGATAAAAACACTATCACTTTTGTCCAAAGTGGTCGCTAGAATCAACAAAAACTGAAAGTTACATATAGCCACTTTAAGGTATGAATGCCATTTCCAAATTTTAGATGAAAGTCTGAATAACTGCATGTTCTTTTATATAGCCTTTAAAACCCTATCACAGGTCTGTCCAACTATTGCTCTCCTCTGGTTAATTTATTGACTGTATCAAGTCTGCAAGCAGAATGTTGATTGTCTTTCAAATTTACAATATACAAATTGGTCTAATCTGACTAAAATTCAAACCTAAATTATCACATTTACATACTACTGACCCATGAAAATACAATAGGTAACAAAGAATGAACAATGTATTGGCAATCATTTTATTGAATCCATATCAGAAACGTTGTTTTCCAGTTTAGTTAAAAATCTGTCTTTGTTTTGTGTTTAATCTCCAAAAGGGAAGAAAAGAAAGTAAATAATATATGACAGAATATAAATAACTATAATAATAATAATAATAATAATAATAATAATAATAATAATAATAATATAATTTAGCGGGAGCTGTGTTTGCCATGTTGCCACTAGTAAGTCATCACATGTGTCGATAGCATAACCAGTTAGAGTTGATGGAGCTGGGAACAAGCAGCTATTGATACACACACACATGTGTGTGTGTGTGTGTGTGTGTGTGTGTGTGTGTGTGTGTGTGTGTGTGTGTGTGAATTGAGTAACAATTGTCTTCTCCCTGAGGCCTAACCCATTAAAAGTGTAATCATCAAAAGGTCAAGGTCCATGTTGTCTAAAACAATCAACACAAACGGAGTTTAAATTAACTTAAATGACCTTGTTACTTTGCCACCAGTCCAATACGGTTAACATGCTTTTATAAATGCAAGTCATGGTTCAAATACAGTATATGGTTGGATGTCTGGTTCTCTGATTTTCTGCCATAGAGAAAAGAGGATGAGTGTATACTGTTAGGTGTGTGTGTGTGTGTGTGTGTGTGTGTGTGTGTGTGTGTGTGTGAGTGAATGGACTTAAGAACACAGCAGACTGCAAGATGGTCTCTCCTCACAGCTGATGTCTGATACTCTCCCCTCTTTCATTTCACCTCTGTTATGGGTTTCCTCTCCTGACATTTCAAACTAATTCAGTTCGGCAGACTGATCATCACTGCCCTACAGAAACCTCACCACTCTGCAAGCACAACCTTTCAGCAACGCTTCTAATTTCTCTCATGGATTCCCATAGATTTCTGTTCTGTTTTCTTTTCTTCTTTTTAATGTTATGCAACTGGAGCTTATTGAAACATCATTATGCCTCATCTAAATTTGACAAACAATAGTGACAGGAAACATTGGATGAATCAAAACTCCAGTACACTTATTTGTGTTTGACTGTGTCCAGACTTTGTCAGGTGCAGGTTTTTTTTTTTCTAGACAACATGACACCAGTGTCACAGTGTCAGTGAGTGGGCATGTTTTGCAACGGTCCTGAGCCAATCAACCGGCCTCACAACCGGCATAGCAGGAGGGGAACCACAACCATGTCTGCTCATGTCACCCAAGACAAATGCACTGCAGGTGGCTTTTTATCACATCCCCACAGAGGAACACTGGTTATATCATTCCAATTACCTACAGTACCTAATAGTGTCTTAAAATGTAACAAGATCTGGTTTTGTTGCTGCCTTCTAAAATGACACATATTAGTGTTGTCTAATGTGACGCTGCACAACATTGTTTCTCTGCGCCGTTCATTTGGTTAAAATTAGGGAAATATTGCATTCATGATTCTTGTTGTTTTTTAAAGCAACAACATTGACTTTGGTGGAAATCACACATGTTGACTCATCTACCCACCTAGACCCCCTCCCTAAAAGGTTTTGCTGCGGCAATAACAAAGTACTTCCTTTGTTCATGACAGACATGGGTTAAAATTTGTCGGGTAAAAGTACATATACTGTAGTTCCCCTTATGAATTGAAACAAACAACACATGTAAAAGGGGAACCCAGAATGAAGCTTAGCAGGTCAAAATAGTGACTAGCTTGAAGGTGATGCTTAAATCCTTTTGTTGTTTTTCTTTTTAGTGCCGAATGCCATTGTAACATATTTCTGCATACTTTGGGCATAAGAGGCACGCAGAGCTGTCAACATTAGGCCCCATTGGGGTTGTGTTCTCCTAAAGGTACCGTGAGAAAAATCGTTTGAGTGCAGCTTCCTTCCAGTTTTGCACCTGATTAATCAAGACTATTTGATGGAGTTGATTATGCAACTCAAGATTGTCATAATACCACAGGCACAACCAAAATGTCACTTTATTTTTATTAAGTTGGCTGTGCATCTCCCTCTTTTGTTTTGGCCTGTGAGCCGGTCGTAACAGTCACGGCCTATAGATGTCATCATTAACTGGGTAAAATACTGGTGTCATGACAGCTGTTATCCCCATTTTCATCTGCACACTACTTCTGTTAGAGGTTCATATTGTCACATTTTACTGGGGACATGTGCAGCCACATTTACACATTTACGTGGCGCAGTGGATATGACACATGCCTATGGTGTGAGAGACCTGGGTTTGATTCCCACTGCAATACTTAGCATACATCAGCCAATGTGTCCCTGAGCAAGACACTTAACCCTAGTTGCTCCAGAGGTGATCAACCTCTGACATATATAGCAATTGTATGTGTGAGAGATAGATATATGCTGAGTGACTCAGCATTGCGATTGTAGATGTCCCTCTTGGCGAGATTACTCACCTCCAGCCTGCTCCAGTGTGTGTGTGTGTAAATATGAGATGACATTAACAACTCTCATACAGGTGTGCATACACAGAAGCAAAAATGAAAATCTTATACTAAAAAAGGCCAGAATACATCCTACAGCTTTGGTCTTCATGTTTGTTTCACATGAATTTAGACTGTGCTGATGCCAGGAAAGAACAATCATTCCTCTCTCTTTCTCCCTCCCTCCCTGTCTCACCTGCAGCCACTCTTCTGTTATTAGGGTCAGCTTAAAATAAGGAAACTTTTTTGGAAGGGGTGGGGGGGCTGATCTAAAAAGAAATAGCCCTGGGCTCTTCTCTTTTTCCTCTTCTCCTTCCTTTGCCTCTCTTCTCCTTTCCAGTAGCTCTGGGTTTCAGTAAAAACAGAGCAGTGCAAAATACAATAGTACTCCGTGGAGATGGATCAATTAATCAATCAATTAAAAAAAAAAGTTGGTACATGAAAGTTGTACGAGGTACAACTTCATTGAAATGCAATAATGTACTGCATTACTTACTGCAATACAATAAACTAAGGATTACACAGAGCAGAACGTGAAGAAAATAATACGGCCATCTAGATGATGCTCCAAACACAGTCCCACCCAATATTTTTATTGAAATAGTTGTAGCTGTTTCCACTGTTGGCTAATACAAATCTGACAGATGCTGTCGATTTGTTTTGCAAATATGTCTATGTTCCCTCGTGCTGTTTTACACTCTAACAACTGCAATACTACTAACAAGTCATTGGAACACCTGTGGTTTCCATTGCATCCATTCCATACTATATATTGATGGATTATTTGCAAATAGGACTTACTGTGTGTTCACAGGATCTTAATTATGATAAAATCATATCAAGTTGTAACACACTTCAAAAGTGAAATTAAAGTAAAAAAAATGCAGCAATTCAGAAAATGAGTACTTCATGCCATTGACAAAAACAAACAGCCGGACATTCTGCAGCAGAAGCAGAACAGCTTCACAAAAAGATGACATATGAAAGAAATTACAGAGCAGGTGTCTTCTTCATTCTGAATTATACAAGGAGTTTGATTAAAAAAAAAAGTCTTCAGATTTAGAATTATCGTCAAAGTCTGTCCAAAGGAGCATCAGTTATGGTGGAGTTTGGGAATTATTCCTGAGCACCCTATTTATCTAATCAGTAAAAGTTTAAAAAAAAATCCCTTTTATGCATAAAGAAGTCGGACCGCTGAAAACTTTGACATATCCAAATAATGTTAACACTTAAATGTAAGAGAGCAAGAACCATGCTCACAGTGCATGAAATAGATGATTCCGTATAGTGTAAGTGTTGCAGTAGTTGTTGTGTTTTGCCCTAAATCCAAAACCACTAGCACACACAAATGACACCTGCAGTGATTTGATTCCAAAATCAAATCATCCTAACGGACAAAAAGAAAAACAAACCTGTAGGTTAGAACCAACCTATAGTTTATCTGTGCATTCCTAAAAGGCCAATTACAAAAAAAGAGGCAGCAGGGGGGGGGAAACACACACGAGTGATGATGTAAGACGAACAGAGCGGAGCTGTGCAGAGCAGAAAAGAACAGATCAAAAGGAAAGAGAGGAGAGCAGAGCAGAAAGGAGAGAAAAGACTGATGCAGTGCAGGTGCAGTGCAGCCCAGTTAACAACAGAGCTGATGTGAGGGCAGGAAGGAATGAAACACGCTTCAACTACAAGTAAAGCTTGTTAGAAATCAAATCAAATGGATTTATTTTCTATCAATAAACAGGGGGAACTTTGCGAAGAAAGAAAGAAAGACAAGTATGAGAGGAAGAAAGTAATGAAGGCGTGAGAACACGAATGACAAGAAAAAAAGAGGCAGGTGTAGGATAACTGGAAGAAATGTACTGTCGGACAGAAAAAGGACCAAATGACAACGTGATAGAGAGAAATAAAGGAAGAGTAAAATTAAAGGATAATGGAAAGTAACAATGCAGTATAACAAACAGGATGAAATAAAGAAAGGAAAAAAAGCAAAAGAACAAGGAAAGAAAGTATGTTGTAGAAGACAGAAATGAAGGAAGGAAGTACTGAAAAAATTGACAACAGGAAGGAACAAATGAATAATGGGACATAAACTATTTTAATTGTCATGACTGGAACAAACGATGAAAAACCAATATGTCTCCATTGATGACAGATGTTTTCCTGAATGAGTATAGTAATACAAAAAGTATTTGGGCAATGTTCGCTGTTGCAGCATGTTAAAAGAACATCAATCTCCTGTCCTGCATTTTCATCCTCCTTTCCATTCATCACTCTCTCTTTTCTCTTTATCTAACCTTCACATCATCCATTTTCTTTCTCCTTTCCTTTCATCTCCTCCTACCGTATTTTCTGTTTTTGTCAGATCATCTTTCCTATCTTTCTCTTCCTCCTTCCTTCTCTCCACAAGTCTCTTTCCCCTTTCGTAGATTGCTTTTTATCATCCTGCCCTTTTCTAACCTGTTCTCCTTCCAACTTTTTTCCGCACCCATTCTCTCCATTGGCTTCCTCTCCTCATTTCCCCCTCCTCTCCTACATTTTACTCTTATCGGAGGAAACATTCATTCTTCCCCGCCCCCTTCATTCTCCTCTCCCTCCTACACTTTATATTTTCCTTTCCTTGCTTCATCTTGTAATTTCCACCTTTTCCACTCTTTTTTCTATTCCCTTCTCTCTCTCATTCTACCTTTCTCTTCCCTTAGGATCCAGGGCTTTGTTCATTACCTGTATTACAAACAAGGTTGACATTTACACAAGTGCTAATCACTGTGGACATCACATACACCCCCCCCCCCCCCCCCCCCCCCACACACACACACACACACACACACACACACAAAGAAATAAAAGGAAGTTACCATCATAATGTAATTGCTGCAGTGGCTTCTGTATAGTAAAGGTTACTTAATTTCCGTTTAACTAATCCAACAATCCAGTATTATCCAACTAAAAGATATACATCATATATTTCTTAAGAAGTTAACCTGGTACTATAAAAGCAGTTGGTGGACTATTTTTTAATTTTTATTTTAGATGAAGTCATCTGAAATAATAGCAGCCAACATTTTAACATGCAGAACCCAGATCTTAAGAGTGTAACCTTAGCTATCAGTCTAATTGCTTACTTTAACAGTTACATGTTTTTCCTCACCTGGTAGCACATAAAAACCAAGTCACGTTTGGCCTCAGTTGAAGTTGCTCAATTAGTTACTGTCTAAATTCCTGTAGGGTACATGTAGTGTCTACAAATGGCAGTTTTTTTTTAAATTAATTAATCTCAGTTTTTCACTTCTGACCATGTTCTCTTCTCCTCTGACAAAAACACTGTGCATTGTTAAATCCAGAGGCCACTTTAACTTGTTCAATCCATTACTGCTGACAATGGAAATAATTTGATGAGCATAATATGGTCTGGGAGGCAGGGCCCTGACTAAGGTATTTAAGTGTCTCAGAGCAGAATAAATAATTTAAGATTAGTTTTGCTTAAGAAGTCAGTAATCCAAGGGTACAGGTTGTTTTTGTTTACTGGTTTAGCTCAGTTCCAGTTTTGTCAAAAGAGAAAAGGCAAATTAAAATGTATGGTTTACTGAGCAGGCCAAGAGGCTTTCCCCCATTTAAACACATTCACTCAGTTCTTCTCATTCACTCCTGCTAGCTGGTGAGGACAGCCACAACTGTCGGACACTGAGCAGGTCTATTAGAACAACTGGAAATAAACTTAATTTCTCAAGTAAACAAGTAGGGTTTAGTTTCTGAGAGAGAACAGTACGGTGGCTGACAGGGGCAAATGCACTGCAACTAAAAAAAACATGCAAATAGAGAAAACACAAGCAAATTTAGAAAACATCTTCATTAATTTGACAACACATGCGCAGCAGCATTTAGCAAACCCCGAAAACAAATGCACCAGAAAAACACTGCATCCGGTTTACACAATGGAAATTCTCCAGGCCTCTAGGGGGAGCGCTAAATGCAACAGCTTGATTTTCAACCCCACAGAGAGAGCGAGAGAGAGAGAAAAAGAGAAAGAGAGAGAGAGAGAGAGAGAGAGAGAGAGAGAGAGAGAGGGCAGATCAAGGGGGTAAGCCTCTCCCCGCTACGCGTAACTCCTATGGCGCCATTTTGATACTACCAAATGCTCACCCGCCGTTAGCATCCCATTGACTGCCATTCATTTTGACGTCACTTTGACAGCGAATAACTTTACATCTGAAGCGTTTAAAGTCTTTATTTGTCAATTGTTTATTTCTAAAGAAACACGACAATGTATAAAAGGCTCCATTACCTTGTACCTCACGTTATGGCTCCGTAGCAGACGTTTTTGTAAAAAAAGCGATTGTGTCATAACCACGGGACTTACTGTTGCATAGTAGAGGAATTACCGTATAGTACAGGAGAAGTTCGCAGGCAGTTTCGACTTACATTAGCTGTTTAAGTTTAATTACTAATGTTAACTAGCATTTTAGTTAGCAATAATTAGCCTGTGCCCATGTTATCTCCTTACATATACCTACACTCTCCGTCTCTGCAAGATTGGGAATGATTGAGATTTCTCTTGGCACAGCTACCAGAAGACTTACAACTTTCAGACAGGTTGCTCACGTCACATCTACGTCGTCTCTCTCAGTTGGAGGCTGTGCAGTAACGCTCAGCACTCACCGGAAAAGTGTTTCTAATATCCTTCACTGGTCTCCGTCCAGAGACACGGGATCTGTTGGTCCATTGTATATACTGTCTATGGGGCAGATGAGGTTTGTTTTGGAAACGGGAAGAAACGTGTAGTAAATAGGCAACATAAAAACATGCATATTCATTTTTACGTTTGGCCCTAGTCTTTTACAGTAGTATAAAAGAGCAACAGGTTTACATAGCTACCGTGTTAGAGACTGACTTCTACAAGCGCTTGCTAGCGAACACTAGTTAGCCCATATGTTACTGAAAAGTAGAACACTTATTAAAAATCTAATTAAAAAATTTGGAAAACAATGATCCACTCTCTCTGACATAACCTTACCTTCCGTTTTGTAAACTAGATGCAGCGTTTTTCTGTTGCATTTGTTTTTGGGGATTGTGTGCTTTTCTTTTTGCATTGTTTCTGTATTTGCAGTGTGTTTATGTATTTGGTTGTGTTGTGTGTATTTGCAGCGTGTTTGCTAAATGCTGCACATGTGTTGTCAAGTTAATGAAGATGTTTTCTTAATGTGCTTGTGTTTTGTCTATTTGCATGTCTTTTCCTAAGTTGCAGGGCGTTTTCCCCTGTCGGCCACCAAAGAACAGTGCTCCACAAACTCACTTCTCTTGCCAGGCTTTCATAGCCAGTCTGGGACCTAAATAAGTCACCCTACACGAGAACATTTGTAGTCTTGATAAAATAAAATATTCTATGTGCGAATGATTGTAGCTGACCGATCTCAAAAGTGAGAAATTGGGTACTCATAGTGGTAAGATGTAAAATTATATTTGTTTGAGCCTGATAGTTTTGTATTAAAATAGGTCAAATTTGTAAATACGAAAAAAATAATGGTTTCTTTTTCAAAGACAACTGAGGACTAGGCCTACTTTCATCATCTCTGACGGTAGCAACTGCCATGGGTGATAAATAACCATTTGCAGCGGAAAATTGCTTCATGGTGGGGAAAAAGCATTTCAGTTCATCTTTAGAAAAACAGGTGCTGGACTACAAAATAGTTTTCAAAGTCTCATAGCAACAGTAAGAGTCATGACCAGCACTTTCCTGAAGCTGCTGATGAGCATCGTTACATAATAGGTGCTCTATAAATGGGTCCTTACCTCTCAAGTATGCACTTTTGGGATTCTACAAATGGATTTATTCACAGGCGATTGGCCGAGAAGCCCTCCTTTATACATCTAATGGTATATATTAGAGAAGGAACAACAGTCCACTAATACGTAAAGGTTGAACTACAGAACAATGTGACATATTGTGTAACAGCTACAATGCTTCCTGAGTGGCATTTTCAAGCAGTTTGTTCTGTCTTCCTTCAGATGCTTTAGTGGGACCAGACCATCATTTCATGTTCTCCGTACCAAAGGGACAATAACTTGGTTTCCCATAAATTATATAAGGTTGTTTGTTTAATGTTTGTTAAAGATTAAGATCACATTTATAATTGGATTTACACAACAGTCAGTACGTTTACATGCACACCAACATTCCACTATTATTCCAAATATGACAATATTCCAAATTTGATAGGCCTACAGGTCATGTAAACAGCATATTCCGGTTGGATATTCCGAATAAGGCCTTTTTCCGAATATAGCATTTTCCGATTAAGACGTGGGATATTCCGGTATTATTCGGGTTTTAGAGGCAAATGTGCGTCTCAATCGGGGTTTCCACCGCAGGCTTATGGTCAGCTCTGTGCATTGGTTGCTGTAAGAAAACCAACCAGCCAAAAGTTTGCAAGGCTGCAGACCTGATAAGAAGCAGAAACCCAGCAACTTTTAAAAATGATCAAAGACTTGGATATCAACAGGTTTCCATAACCCACTGCCACTTATAGCAATAGCAGCAATCAGATGTGTTGTTAGGCACAGTGTGAAAGGCTGTTGTGCAGTCACATTCAAGTGTTTACTGGGATTACATAAATGACCAGAAGTGACTGTTTTATAATGCCCACCAGCATTACCACAAGTTGTGAGCCACCGCTGTCCTTGACTCCTCTCTGGCACTGAGCAGACACCTTTTATTTGGACCCAAGAACGAGACTCTATGGAGCAGAAAAAAAACATAAAACTCACAGAAGGCTATTTGTATGCCATGCTGTCCCAGTTTCAAATGGTCATTAACCTTTTTAGTTTAGGAACAGCGGAATTGCAAAGCACACTAAATTATAAAATACATTGGTTGAAAATGTCACACAAGGGCGCGATCATACAAGATAGCCTGCATACACACTGAGCAGCTGGATTAGTCAGTCTATATTATATGTATGTTTTTTTTTTTTTATTTTAGCCAGTATGTACTTTGTGATAAACATGTACATGATAAATACTTGATTACTGAATTTTCCTTATAAGGAGAACTAAGCTTTGGTAAAGACCCAACAACTCAACTTACCTAATTTTTTGTTAAACACTTACCTAAAGTGCCATTTACAAAGTGACTGTGGACATGTTTGAAATGAAGATATTGTAAACTATTTGCTCCCATTGTAACTCTGACTTGGATGCATGACAATACAGTTCCAGAGACTCATAAGGTATTGCAGCCATAGCGAGTAATTCAGCACATCACCTAAAGCTGCACAGGGCCCTATCCCTAACCCACAGGAAAAAGGAACCTCTTCAAACTAATTGACAAGTTGTTGAATATAAACTTTCATTTTTTAAATCCATATTTCCATCAGCAAGCCATTTTCCTCTTCCCTGCCTTTTGCTGGTGCATTGCTACATTTACTCAGAGCGTTACTGTCAATCATGATGTAGCCTACTAAAAAAAAGTCCAAAAGTACAAGCATGTGCACATAAAAAAACCTAAGTAGAGAATCACAGAGCTTAAAATTCTGTAAATGTGCTCCACTGTCGATAAGTGGAAGATTACCCATTTAGAACACTGATAACACAATCTGTACCGCAAACTATGTATACGTACTATGTACAAACTGAAGAAGTTCTCAGAAACAATGTTGAAATAATTTAAACTAAAGACTATAACATACAGTAAACCTACAGTATATTGCTCTAAAATATTGTTTTATTGATTTGAACTGCCCCATCATCGTTAAAAAACAGTGCACAACCGCTGCTTCCCTAAGATTTTTTTATAGGAAGGGGGATATGTGGCCCTGAACCACAACTTGTAGACATAACGTTCATCTTACGTAATAGGATGGTAGAGAATGTAGTCCATTTATCACATGGAGGTTCGATCTGGCTCTTACTGTCCACATGTTGAAGTATCCTTGAGCAAGATACTGACACCAAATTGCCCCCGATAGTTAGGCCAGCACATTGCATGACAGAGTGAATAAAAAGCACTTTAGAGAAAGCAATATATAAATACAATCTATTCCCTTTAATAGGACTTCAGTGGAGTTTATCATGTACTGTATATACAGCATCCTGCTGAGCCACCGGGCACCACCAAACTGTTTACTGCAGTGCAGTGCAGTGCACGTGTGCATTAGCCCTCCTCAGCTTCATAAGATTTTGCTGAATGTTTTGTGAGTGACAAAACCTCTTCCTGTAGAAATTAATCAAACAGGCCGTACAACTGTGGGGTTAACAAGCATGCTAATTGGAAATGAGCCCATTGGATGAGGTTGACTTAGCTGGCCATTTGTCTCGCTCTGTCTCTCCTTAGCTTCTTGTTCATCTGTTCCTCTCTCATTCACTTTTTTATACTCCTCCATCCTCCCTCCACGATATGCCCCTCCCTCTCTGTTTTGCAGTAATTCTGTAGTGCTGGCCCACTTTTTAAAGCCAGTGAAGAGAATAAAAAAGGGAAAGCACAGCATAAAAAAAGTTAACTTTTTATTTTTATTTTTTTTTACCTTTCCTGTAGGCCTACCTATCGGGATGGACAGAGACAGAGCAATGGACAATGTATTAAATGGCATCCATTTATGTTTTTTAATCCTCACCTTTGATTCTACAACTTTCTGCTATAATAAATTAAAACTACTTTTACACTTTTTCTTCATTCTTCTCTGCTGAAAATCAGGAGGTTGCAGGTGTGCTTGCAAGATAACAACCAGAAAAAGGTGTGTGTGTGTGTGTGTGTGTGTGTGTGTGTGTGTGTGTGTGTGTTGTGCATACAGCAAGTAAAGGCGTAGGTATGGATGTTTTTAGATGGCAGGGGATAACCAACTGGCTAGGACATGCAGGACTTATTTTCACTCCTGACTAAATTTCCTAACATATTATTTAATTATTTTATTAAAGCTCTTTTCTTAATCTGTTTTGCTATTGGGATTATTTATTAAAGTCACACACACACACACACACACACACACACACACACACACACACACACACACACACACACACACACACACACACACACACACACACACACACACACACAGATGTTGCTGAGGCTGCAGGAAGCAGCCGACTGCTGCATCAATCCCATGTTACATCCACAGGCAACAGAAAACACCATGGAGCAAGTGAGCTAGCAGGATGAAGAGACAGAGTGCTGCCTTTCTAGCAAACATGTTTCTGCAAGTGAACAAAGGACAATAAGATCTAGGGAAAGAAATACAGGGGTGAAAGAAGAAGCAGAGAGATAATCAGGAAGGTGAAAAGATGCAGAAGATGAAAAAGCATGGAGGGAGACTAGATGGGGAGAAAGTGACTGAGGGGGAGAGAGGTTGAGAACAATGGACAGGGAAGTAAAAGCATGGTTCAGTCAAGAGACTCCTTACAAAACAGATCAGTTTTGTTATGTATGAACACATTCAGACAATAAAAGAATGTGTGTGTTTGTGAGGCACTCTACGCAGGCCTGTGTGGGTGGGTGTGTCACTTCAATATTTTAAATTGAAGTGAAGAAGGTGTGACTCAGTACATTTCCTTCACTTGCTTCCCTTCCTTGCATCTTAGTCCATACCACAGAAGAAGCATGGGAGAGACGTGAGGAAATCATGCAAGAGAGAGGAAATGTGTTTTTAGAGGGATGAGATGTCCTCTCCGCTAAAGCGTCAGGTAAATATGTCAGCTATATTGGCGGAGTTACAACAAGGTGCTGTATGTCTGATTATCAGCAGTCGCTGGGATAGGAAAAAAACTCTCTTGGTTGTTTATTTATTTAAACCAATCACATTCGTCTTGGGTGGTGGTGCTTAGCCCCCGATGCTGAGATAGCGTAAGGGCAGGGACAAAGCCTGACATCCGGCACGTGAGCCACACGTTGAATGTCAGGCTTTATATCAGCAATGTACATACGGGGAGCCAGACTCTATATTGCCAGATTTTTAAACAAAAAAAATAAGAGACTTAACTTTAACTGAAATACATCAGAGCACCTCTACATCTGAGATATGTGTGACAAATAAATTCCACCTGCAACATGACCATTTGTGTGTGGAACCTGTATCGCACCAGTGCTGTGGTTTGTAAAAGCAGGATTTTAAAGACAGTTAGGAGCTGTGTAAGTTATAAATGTCAGGAGCAGAGAATTATAGATAGATGTAATGGGATGCCTGTCTCTTCTCATCAGAAAAGACCAGTTTCTTTTATATGAATCACGGCAGCGAGTGTGAAGTGGAATGTGTCTGCTGTAATAAATTGTGTTCACTGGCTTAAATGGCATCCGGAGGCTTTCAAGAAGACTGTACTTGGAAAAGTTCTAACCCTCAGCTGTTTAAACCAGCTGATCCAAATGGCACAGATATACTTATGCATCACATACAGTCTCATACAAACTGCACATGTGAGCACACAGACACTGATTTTCACTGTCAGAGCATCGCATTAGGCATCAAGTTGCATTTCAGAAAATGAGATTGTTCATCCAGATCATAAATTGCCTCTTTACATTAAAAAGGACAAACATCAGGCATTGTTCCAAATGAGCATCATTACCGGTTATTGGTCATAAGTGTGACTGTGATGTCTGTGTCTGCACGTAAATGTAAAGGGCTTTCAGATACGTTTGCATCCCTGTTTTTACTGCTGCATAATTGTCTACACGTTTATATTTGTACATAAGCCGGAAGTGTATTGTGTGACTACAGCTGGCAGGCAGTTCCATGTTTGAGGCATGCCTTCCACCTTCCTTGAGCCACAGTGTTGTGTGCACACAAACAGCAAAACAGGATTAAGGTATTTTCTAAGTGCCACTTCCTTGGAATACAAAAACACAGGTTTGTATGCTATTGTTTTCACCACTTAAGAGGTAGCAGTCATTATTTTAACATGTTAAGATACTGGAGGTCTCTCACTGCAGAGTGCTAAAAAGCTGTAAAGGGATGCCTGACTGTTATTTACCATTATAGCTCTCAATTCAAAATGAGTGAAAGCAATGACTTGACACTGTTACCAAAACAGGATTACATATTTATCACACCATTATATGGTGTACTAATACTAATACTAACTGAAGTCACAGTAATTCTTTAACTGAAAATATAATCTTACTAGGCACTGTTTTTCCCTTGGTTAAAGTCTGTTTTAGGACTGGACACAGCATTGAATCCACCAGTCAGATTATTGAAGTGCAAGCAATTTGTAGAACTAACGATTTTATATTGATGGTTTCTTGACACTCTGTATGCTCATGGGGATCTGGGGAACTATCCAGTCCGTCAGCGACCACCCAGGGTCACAACTTGGCAGCTCGGTCTATACAGCAAAACAGGTCAAGAACAGGGTTGAGAAGAGAATTAAATAATTCATTGGTCACATAACACCAAGTTACTGCAATCAGTCTTTCTGAGTAACTACTACACTTGTCAGCTCCTCTTTTGCACATATTAATCAGGGGCAAAACTTTCACAAATTGTCATTGTTACGACCCTGCCAAATAACTCCATGGAAAAATAAGAGAAGTAAAGCAGATTGTTTCAAGCAGATGGGTTTAAGCAGACTTTCACCTGGATTTAATGTTGGCATATAAAAGTTGTTATTTTTCATGTTAAAGTACAAGTGGCCTGCTGCCACACAGTTGATCTAAATTTACCAGTGCTGAAGGTGCCGCTGCTGGTTGTTGCTTCTGAAGGGACATCTTGTCAGGCCAAAGCGAAAGGTACTTCCGCAAAAGCACAGCTCTTGAATAAAGGAAGTGGCCAATCAGAATGTACCAAGTATCTGCCACATTGTGGGGGGATTGGAATTTATAGTTTAGAGATTTAGATTTTTTTAGACTATATTAATATGTTGTTGCTTCTGTTACAGTTAATTGCTAAAATATATATACTGATAGAGTAATTGTCCTGTTTTGTTTTATTTATAGTTTAGATGGTAGTGTTTGTCTTTGGGTTATCCCTTTGTTTCAATTTGATCTGCCATTTTGTATGTTCCGCTGTGTGTTCAGTATGTTAGTCAGTTCTACTTAGTTTATGTTTAGTTGTTATAGCCTGACTATAGTTTGGTTTAGTTGACTCCTTTTATCAGCCCAGAACTTGTAAATTGTTTAACTTATGGAAAAAATCAACCCTCTTTTTAAAAATCCACTCACATCCAGATTAATTAACAGATTGATTATGTTTCACAGTAAATAAAGCAAAAATAAGATTAGAAAACAATAACTGGCAGATTTTCTGTTCACATTTTCAACAAACAAAATAATTTTAATTCTGAAATATAGAAAAATAGCTCTCTTTAAAACATATCTTTTAGTTGGAGTGCATTCTGGTCTAGCCATTAACCATGTACTCTTTTGAGTGCGAGTTTAGCAGCACTACAATCATCAGGCTCGTTGGAGATGAACTGCGCCTCGCCTGTAAAGTGGACGAGAGCAGGCGGCAATAGCCGAGGGCGGTGACAAAAAGCCACGGTCAAGTCGGACAGTTTACAGCCATTTCCAGAAGCCTTCAGTCTGAACAGGAAGTCACAGAAACCCCCACATCCTGTAAGGTCCTTTTTCCGATTTATTAAAATATTATCAGACCCATATATGAGCTTGTACACAGTCTCCAGTTGTTTTTATTATGACAGACTAGCTGTCAAAATGCTCTACATGCGATCTGTTGCTTGTGTTAACAACAGACTGGAGATGATCCGTTATCTGAACGGATTTAGTCCCTCTGACTTTTAAACGTCAACATCAGCCACACAACATGTGTTCTGTTACCAGTTTACTTTGAAGGCCACCATAACAAACCGTTTACAATGCCATGAGCAGAGTCAGTGAGGGAGAGGATTGGATGGGAGTCAGAATAAAATGTAATGCTGGACTGGAAAGTTTCAGCACCACACTTGTCGGCAGCTTGTTTCTGCTGTACTGTTCTTTTAGTATGAGTCAGAATATGAATGTGGTCTGTAATGCAAAGAGTATTAAGACATCAGTCAAAAATATTGCTGGGCTTGTACCCAATGTCCTTTAGTTTCAAGTTCCTACAACACATTCGAATAGAGGGAGGAAGGAAGTATTAGTGATTTGCTTTGGCTGCTGTTTTGCCAGCTACTTAACACGAGGAGAGCAAATCCCCTTTCATAAATAAAGGCTCAGCTAACTGCTACTGTTGGCTCCTACCTCTTCAATACTGCACTGAGCTGGCAGACTGGATGAGCTCTTAGGGAGCTCATCACCCGCGAGCTTGTGGCTTGAGCTGCCAACGGTTTTCAATCTGGGGTCAGGAACACCAGCATGAAATCTTATTAAAAGTAAAAGGTAGAAAAAGAAATCCTGCATGGCGCATTGTGTCCTTGTGGTTTTGGGTGTCAGGGTAAAATGTTAAGGGCCTCATTGGTATTTGGTGTAAATACCTGAGCAACTGAGCATGTTAAGCAACAGCAGCAATTTTTTTTTTGAAAGGCAGCACTGCCCCACTTTCTTAAGTTTTAAAAAGAAAATGCAAGTTTTGATAATAAATAGCACTCTGCAATTAAAGGGATTGTAATTTGACTTGCTCAGCAATACAAGTTTGACATGAGAGAGCCTAATTTTAGCCATGAAAATGAAAGGCCCCCGAGACAATACACATTTATAAAACAAGCCAAACTAAAGTCTGTATTCGCTGATAAGGTGGTATTATTGCTTTACTACCACGGTGACTCAGTGGTTAGCAGTTTGCAGGTTCTCCCGGTGTTTGCGTGAGTTTCCTCCAGGTGCTCCTGTTTCATCCCACCACCAATAAAGGTTAGGTTAGTGCTCCTGTCAGTGCCTCTGTGCCTTTAACCTTTTACTTAAAAACCTATATACTATACAGCTGTCAGCACCGGCTCTGTGCAGGCTCATCCCGTCTCACAGGCAAAAACGGAACACTGAAGTGTTTATTCACGTTTCAAGTCTATTTTTTTTGACAAGACAAGAAGAAATGCAAGGTTGATGCCCAATAAAAAAGGCCTGCATAAATGTATTTATTTACATTTTTTGCAACCTAGGCAGAGCAGCACTCTCTGCTCTGGTTTATAGTTTACAGTCGTTACATTTTTCTCTGTACACTCTGTATATGTATATGTGTGGTTTAAGTTGGAAGAACACTGTTGCTAGATAACTGACAATAAAAACAGACGTCACCTTGTTCTATATAGCTTTTTCTGAATTTCAGTATCATGCTAAGATCAGTTAAAAAATTAAAAAATAATGCCAACTAACATTTTCAACCACATCAGACTTACCTCACAACTAGCAATGCTTTCAGAAAATGTACAAATACAAAGTTGTGAGTTTCTCGATCAGATCTTTGTGAAGAGAACACAACCCCACTTATAGGCAGCCTGTATTCTAAGGGGAGGTAAGGCCTTCTCTGTACATGAAGGCTTACATCTTAATTGTTCGACGATACTATCAGCTGTCAGTTTGGCCGTTTGACTGTGCTAGCAGGCAGTATAACAAGCCAAAAAATAAAAAGACAGCGGAACACTTGAATGATATTTTTGGAGCTCAAGGACAAATACTCTGAACAAAATGTGTGGAAACAAGCAGCACAGGTACAAAAATAGGTAACGATGTTTTGTCTTTGCTGTCAGATCTGAGTTTCATCCAAGAACAGATACAAACAGCCATCCAGGAAAGTGAAATATAAGCAGCTATTCAGGGAATGAAGACATGCAGCATGGGTGCAGCCTTTGTCTTCAAATCAGATCAAATACTTGTATTTCTGCTGGCTTCAGCTGAAATGGCACAGCATGGGATCTGGAAAGCAGACTTTACACGCTAATACTACAGTGTAGCTGTCAGTGCATGCCTTGTTCATATGATAAAGATTACTATGCTTATAATTGTATTTGTATCCATATCTGTAAAATACCCCCCTGAGTCGTATTGCAGTCAACCAGCATGTTACCAACTTTTTTCGTTCTGCAAGGCTGAATATCAGCACACAGGATCGTTCTAACCAATGCTTTTGCTTTCTCAAGCACCTATTTTTCTGCATGTAGATAATGGGTTTCTGACAGGATGTAGAAAATGTTAGGAAATGTGTATGCAACATGAAATGTATATAGCATCAGAAATTGAGATACTAATTCGCTTCTATCCCCTTTACAGTAACTCAAACTCAAACGTTTTGCAGAGAAATAAAGAAGCAAATGGTTGAAAAAATAGTTAACTAAAATTAATCAGTGGTTGAAAAGGTCAGCTGAACAGAAGGAATTAGACACCTTTTGAATTTTTTTTGATAATTAATGAACTTACAATTATTTGTACGTGTGTGTGTGTATATGTGTGTGCGTGTCTGCACGTGTGTGAGTGCGTATGTGTATTTGTGTGTGTGTGTGTGTGTGTGTGTGTGTGCTTTGTAAGTTCTTTGTTGTTGATGCTGTTAGCAAGTTATTTTCTGATTTATACACATAGCTGTTTGAAACTGCAGTCCAATATTTATCAATGACAGTGTTTGTTTTATGTCTGTGTGTTTTTGACTCTGAGTGCGAGCACACAAACACACACGCATATGTTACATTTTACTACATCAATAGATGCTTTGACTGCTCTTGTCTAAAGCCAAGTCATTAATCATTCATAATGTATTCAGAGAGTTATTGTAGTGGAAGAGAGTCCATAAGGATTTTTAATATTTATCTTTCATTAAATAACGGAGATGGAAAACATTCTGCTGAGGTTTTATCACTGCTGATCTGTCCAATGGGGAGTTTGTGTATGCAGTATGGGGGCTTTTCTCAGTGTTGTGTATTTCATCTTTAGGGGTTTCCCAGAGCCGTCCTCAACACAATGGTGATTTGTTTAACCACATGACATCCATTTTTCCCATTAACTACGTTGGAAAATCATCTTTGTCCACTATGTCTGTCAGTATCAAAAATACATTGTGTTAAAAGCTTTCTAGTTCTTAATTCAGTTCATTTGATGTTTCCACAGAGAGAAACAATCTATCATTATTTTTTATGGCTGCACCATGCCATCAAATTGGAATATTCTTGTGAATTATTTTATTTTCACATGTCAATTTGATCATTGGAAACCTTGGAATCTTCATATAAAATGTTGCACAGCATTAATTTGTTGATTGTATTCTAGTCTAACCAGCAGGTCAGTTTTGTTTTGACAGTATGAGGTTTATGGATAAGTCACTGTGTTATTGTGCTTGTGCTAACTGGCATCCAGGCTTTGTTTAGACAGTTACTGCAACCTTCCAGGCCTCCATCCCTCCAACTGGACTTCAACACCAACCCATCAACCCGCCAACACAGCTGCCCTGCGTCCTCCCTCCAGGGCTTCAGGCGTGGTCAGAATCATTTAGCTCCCCAGTGTAAGCTGCCAGCCCTAGGCTTAGAGAGGAGCCAATTCCCAATTCTAGAGAGAGAACAAGAAAGAAAAAGACAAAGTCAAAGAGAGAAAGAAAGAGAAGGGAGCAAAGGCAAAAGATGCGAGGAAAAAGATGCGAAGGACGACAGTGTAACCAAGGAGGAAGATATATGGGTGTGGTGTGTATTTGAGTTTGTTAGGGCCTTAGAGACAGGCTGTCAATGGTCACTTGTCTCTGTCTGACAGGCTTTTGGCCCTCGGCGGCCCCTGTCACTGGCCCTGAGCACTTCCGGGTGACCGTGTAGGACAGACTGAGGCAATGGGAGAGAGAGAGGAGTAAGGAAGAAAGAAAGAGAAAGGGCTTTGCTTGCACCCTGTCACTGCCCCTAATCACCCCTCAGTGTGTGTGTGTGTGTGTGTGTGTGTGTGTGTGTGTGTGTGTGTGTGTGTGTGTGTGTGTGTGTGTGTTTGTGGGCAGGAGAGAGAAGATGTAAAGAAGGCTTGGCTTGCATAGGGCAAAACTGTCACTTATCCTCAGTGCTAAGGGCTTTGCCTGTAGTGGCTCTCAAACATCTGGGGACATGTGTGTTCATATGTTTTTATCCTTGTGAGAGCCAGTTTGAGTTTAATCGTACTACCTGTTATATATGCACACTTCCTTAACTTACCTTTTTCAGAGATCCTTGTGCACTGCTACGTGATTCCTCAAAACACACAAACAAAACACGCTTAATTAAATAATCCTCTGGAGTCAGATAATACAATATTAATTACCAAACCGACATTGGCAGCAATAGCTTTCCTAAATTATTTTGAACATTAAAATATGCATGTGTAATAGTGGAGGACCATGCAGCATGAATAAGCACAGCTAGGCACACAGCTGCAGATGTAAGCATGCAGAAACATACAGGTGTGCAGACGTTAATCGGTGTTTTAAGCCCCCAACATCAGACACATGTGTTAGCATACTGGATCATTCACATACACTCAAATAAAATGATCAATTACAGTAATAAGTAAAATTTAACAATTTAGAAATAAAGATTAAACAATTCTACAGAAAGCTTGAACAGATGTTGACATATGCCTACACACTGTATGTGTTTATATGTGTTAAATGAATGTGTGTTGTGCATTTACTTGTCAGATGTCAGTTGGCAGTGATATTGTGCTCCCCTATGTCTCATTTAAACGAGACGTGGTGTGTGCAACATCATAGAGCTGTCGGTGCCATTCCCATGGTATTAGCATGAAGGGATGGAAATGAGAGTGTCCATGTCTGTGTCTGTGTGTGTGTGTGTTTGTGGGGGGACTTCAGTTCCAGCTGTGTCTGTCAAATGCAGATAACACTTTGTAAGAAATGCAGAAAGAGATCAGGAGAAAAAACAGAAGGAAGAAAGAAGTGAAATATAAGGAGTAATCCACACTTTAGTTTATATCCTTCCTTGAGAATTCAAGATGTGTATTATATGTTTCTCAGCATTAGAATCAGCATGCCTTCCCTCTAAGTGCGTGTGTGTGTGTGTGTGTGTGTGTGTGTGTGTGTGTGTGTGTGTGTGTGTGTGTCTGTGTGTGTCCTCAACCATCCCTAATCTAACCGGATTCCCTGTGTTGTTGTAAATTAGAAAATCTCTACTCCTACTGTCACCTTCTCTCTTTGTTTCCTGCTTGGTTTATGAGAACCTAAAAAAGAACCAAACAACAAGCGACACCCTGCTTTTTTTCTTCAGGATTCTATTTTGTGTCCAGGATATTATTTCTTGCATCTTGTCACCTTAATGTTGACATGGGGGTTAATATCTGTTATATTTTATAAAAACAGCTAAATCTATATCAATTCCAGCAAATGACCCCTACACTACAAAAAATAACATTTATTCAAAGTATATCATACATTGTATTTGTATGGTCATGGTGACTGTCCCGTAAAAGTCTAAAAACCACAAAAATCAATTGCATTTAGGTCCAAAAATGCATTAGTTACACTATTTTGTCCCGATTTCTCACACATTTTATACCACGCTTGGGGCTTAAAGGCTGTGTTTATGCTTTGTGCTGTTGTTGAGTGAATTACACATCAGCCATCAGACATATTTGCCCAGAGAGAAAAATAACTGAGAGAATTGTTGCTCTTTTCATATAAATAATGTCAACTTTGATTGTTCTGTTGGTGAGTACATGATGACCTCTGTCTAGACTGTATCCAGAGTGTGAATTGTGCCTTTCTTTACTGACCACTTGTCTTTATGACCTCTGAGATGAGCTGTCGATGAGAAGAGCTCATGTCCGTCACAAATAGAGATGAGAATGAGATTGCAGACTGCGGCTACAGAGACAAATTGGTCAGTAAGAAAAATCTAAAAGGGGATGCCGATGATGGATGTCACGCTCTCAAATCAGCAGAGATAGAGGCTAGAGGAGATTGCTGTACTTTATAATATATATCTCAGGCAGGTGAATGGTGTTAGATGTGGTGGGCAATCAAGTCTATCAATCAGTATGTTGCCACTTCTAGATGAGACTTTCACATTCATACAAGTTATCGCAGAGACAAACAGCCTCTTCCTTTTGACAGTTTTGTTTTTCAAAGTTGAAGTAGAGACATTTTCAAGAAGCATATCCTCTTTATTGTGTCGACCATTGTCCTATTTCTTTACCGAAACAATACCAAGATAAAGTATTGATTTAATTTTACAATGTTTAAAAAAATGCCACACATGCATGGTTAAAATATATTCTCTCTGTATAACATTATTTAAATAATACATGTATCTAAGATGTTTTACAAATCTCAAATTAAGCATGGCCAATATTTGCCCACTTTTGTACTCCAAAGTCAAACTCCATCACTTAAACACATCAAGTTGAACTTCTTTAATTTGACATTCACATGGACCAACACAAAAACACACATAGTTTAAAACTTTAAGCTTTTTATTTAGTCTGAAAAGGAAAAAGAAGACTATTTTATTAATCACACTCAAAAAGACACTCATACACTAACATTTACATAGACAAACACAAAAACTGATGTCATCTGTGCGCAAATATACACCAGCAAGGTCACAGACAAAACTGTACACAGACACATTACATGCACACAGGTCTCTAGTAAGCAATGTGACATAGTGACAACATTTGCACACAAACATACATGAACAGACTGATGAACTGTTGAAAATGCAAACATTCCAATACAAGTTGGAGTTATTTGCAAGTTATGCAAATAAGCAAATACATGCACAATGCACACAGATGCACAATGGCCTGGCAACACACATAAACATGAATAATGTACCATGCTATGGACAAATAAGGCTGTTTCATAAGTAATACACTTGAATGCACACAGATGTGTAGAATACATAACAAGAGCGTAGGGGACAAAAACAGTTAACACAGACACACACACACACACACACACACACGCACACACACGCACACACACACACACACGCACACACACACACACACACACACACACACACACACACACACACACACACTCAGTGAGAGCAATGATTAGCCCAGATATTGTGTTTATTCGAGATATTGTCTTTCAGGTTTCTACCTGTTTACAGACGCTTTCACTTCTCACCTCCTCTCTTTTCAACTCTTTCTTTCCATCCGTCTGTGTTTTCTCCCCATTGGATTTGGAGTTGGTTACAGTAAGATTATATACAGGGTTGATCTCTTTCTCCCAAACCTTGTCTCTCCTCCCTCACACTCTTCTGCTGCATCCTTTCCTTCCATGTCCCAGTGGAAATGTTAAGAGAAGATTGACTGTACAATTGTTCTCTCTGTGTAGTGTATAAATATATTAAACCCTATGTTTATTAAGATCATTGAGGTTGGGTTTGAGTTTATAAAATCCAAATGTCTGAATTTTCACTTGACAAATTACAGACAACAAATTATGGAGAACTATTACTGATGAAGGATTCGCATCGGATTAAGATCACGGACAACCTCCAAATGACAAATTACTAGAGGTCCCCAGGTAATAATAGTATGAATAGAATTTGAATGCACAATAGGTAATCTGAAAGTTAACTGGTGGCATAGTGACAGTTAGTATACAGTTTGAGCTGGGGAGCTGATTAGCAGGAACATGTAGGCATGCTTGGTGTGAAAATCAGGTGATGACTGAAGGCGGGAAACACTGGGGCCTACAGCAGGACGAAGAGGGAATATACTTTTTTCACAGCCATAAGTGCATAAGTGCAGGAATCTATGGCAAGCATTTGTCCAACCAGAAAAACATAACAGGAATCCATTTGCAATGTGATATGCTTCAGGGGACACAGTATGTGTGCACATGCATTCAGCATGTGTGTATTTGCTTGTGTCTGGCTCTCTGCCTGTGTTTAGCGATCATTGATATGCTCCATTCGCTGCCACTGGTGTTGTTGTGTTTCTGCGTGGTCATGTGTGTGCCTGTGTGCGTGAGTTGCACATGATTTGCCGCAGAGCACACATCCATTCATAATTCAGCTGACATGTTGTGGCCTTTCTGTCGCTGTTCCTTCAATACAAGAAGCAAGGTTGACTCACTGCAGTGCCATGTTGCTTCAGTGAACACTGAAAGACTCATTAATAAAAGGGATTTTCTTTTACACTCTCTCTCTCATTCACACAAACAGACATTCAAACCATCTGTGAGTACTGTGCTTTCCACTGCAAGATGGATTTTTATTTTCAGCCAAGCTTCTATATGCATCATCTGGATTTTAAAGTAATTGTTTGACCATGGCTGACCTTCCACTTGTTAATTAATTTAGTTATTAATCTCTCTGTGTATCAGATCACAATTTAAACATTACGGCGTTCCCTCTATTTGATTAGCCTTTTTTTATCTTCCCAGGATGAAGACATCTGCCAGTTAATTTTCTGGGCAGAGCTGCTTGACGACAAAGTCCTAAATGTCATTACATTACGAGACAAATTATACCAGATGAGGTTGAGATTAGTCATCAGGAGTAAATGGAGATATTAATCTGCAGAATAATGTTTTTAAGACACTGTGACCCCTTGTATCAAACATCTGCAATTATGTCCGCTTTGCCTACATTCTTTCTTTTTCATCTAATTTCCATTGTATATACAGTATGTCTTGAGATATATTTTATCCACATATAATGTTACATGACTCACAGTTAGAGCACATCTGTGGCTTGGATGGGCATGAAACTTCTGTTTGTATCGTCAGTACAAAATATGAACAACTGCATTAAAATAATATCTGGTTGTTGGATAAATGTTGAAAGGTACATGCCTCTGGACATAAACAAGTTAAGATAAGAAGTTAACTACGGCTCCTAAAGTGCATTTCAGCAAGAAACATCTAATCACAGATTTTAAAATTTGGTTACATGCACAGCCAAAGATTACGTACTTGCATTAGTAACATTTTTTAGCTTTAATCAACTCACCTTCTGATTCTGGGTCGATTCAGGATTAATTCTGCAACTATGACACTATGTTTTGTTAGCAATTGCAACGACAAAAGTGTTTTGCTCTGATTTATGCCCCTAACTGGCTTCATCCTCAAAGCAACAGTATTGTATCATGGTATTAAGTGGGAGGGCTGTAGTCAAGTCCACCTTTGACGTGTCCAAGACCAGGACTAGTCGAGACCGAGTCAAGACCGAGTCCAAAAAGGTTCAAGTCCAAGTCCAAATGAGAGACAGTCAATACAAAGACAGAAAAATAGAATCCTCTTCAAGACCACTCACTTACCTGTTCATAATTTATGTGATGTGAGAGACAGTATATCTTCTACTTTAAGAGGATAATTTTGCTTTATTATTTGTAATAATTACCTAAAGTGCAGAGTAACACACTATAGGATTAAATTAGGCCATAATATTTACTTAAAATTTAAAATAGCAATGTTCCCATTCTTTAACTTATTACTTGTCCTGAAGATTTCATAGTACAAAGTGCTTGCTGACATTGTCTGAGGCCAAAATGAAAACGATTGATACCTGATGATTGAGGTATATGGTGCAGCCAGGCATATACCAGGCGACCAATGTCAATGCCTGTTCTAGATGGATTTTGAATTAAACTAATACCTGTTTTCTGAACGAACGCGCTTCATCAATGGTTTTGTTTTGAAGTAGGAATTTACTTTAGAACAAAAGCATATAGTGCTGAACTCGGTCGAGACCAACTAGAATATTTGGCGAGTCCAATGACCGAGTCCGAGACAAGTCTGAGTCCAAATACCAACGAGTCCAAGACGAGTCAGAGACAACATAAAAGCAGCTTGAGTCTCTCAAGTACTACAGCCCTGTTAAGTGACATACCAAACCAAAGGAGAAAACATGATTTCTCAGAAATCACATCAAATACGTGAAACTGATGTCCCAAACATAAACCTTCCATATTGTTCATAACAAGGAGTTATATTGAGAAGAAATGTAGCAAATCAATACTGAAATAGGAATTGTAAATGTTTAAAGGAAAAGTCTAGAGCTAATCCAAATGTCAATACTAACAACAGGAAGTAAAAACTTCCATTGTATGTTTCATACATCCAAAATGTAACATGCACAGCTGCAGCAGCAAATAGCAGTTCTTAGATTATAGGTGTGGGCATTGCTGTAAGCAAATTGATGAATGCTGAAACCTCAGTGCAAACTTGCAGTTCCCATGGTTTGTTTTAGCAAAATGTTACTATCTTGGTCAAACGTCCCTAGACAAATAATGTTTGTCAGATCCAGTTAGCATCTTTTTCCATTGCAACACATTCATCCTTGGCTTGCATATACTGTGCTGTACAGCTCCTCCTGTCCTGACTCTAGAGCATATTGTGTTTTGTGAAGAGCATAAAAAGATGAGAGTGATGGAAGGTGAAGAAAAGCAGTTTTCAGTGGAGGCTGCAGAAATAAACAAGAAGTAAACCTCTTCTTTAGCAACAAACAAATTGTGCCACGACATTCCCTAGTAAACTTTAAAGAGAAAACTCAATCTCTAGTTATCAGTTCCTTCTGTTGGCACTTGGTGCCGGTGCTCCAAGATTTTAAATTTAGTCTCTACTACTCATTCCCTCTTTCTATTTCTCTCTCTCTCTCTCTCTCTCTCTCTCTCTCTCTCTCTCTCTCTCTCTCTCTCTCTCTCTCTGTCTCTCTCTCTCTCTCATTCTCTCTCTCTCTCTCTCATTCTCTCTCTCTCTCTCTCTCTCTCTCTCTCTCTCTCTCTCTCTCTTTCTCTCTCTCTGACAGGAACCCTCCCTGGTGATGTGGCATCTTTAGTATATTGTTGGTTCTCGTTTGCTTATTTTGTACACTATACAACATGCACCCACGTTACATTGTTATACATGCCAACCTTACATTACTAATCTTACTGACTTGCACATCCCACATGTATGTTCCTTTATTATGCTTTGCAAATTTAATTACTTTTGTTAAATAAATGACTTTGTTAAATCCTTTGAACTCCTGCATTGCTCATATTTGTCATGGCCTACAAGAGCCAGGTTAGCACATGTAGTCTTATCCAAACCTCGGGCCATACCAATGTGCAGTTTAGAGAAAGAGAAAACAGCATTCACTAATTACTGTAAAATCAGGAAAACCTCTTCAATAAAAGTATGTTTAAGAAGGGACTTATTAAAGGAGATCACTGACTCAGCTGACCTGATATGACCTCGAACAGATCCTTCCTGAACCTTGAGGTCCTGACTGGGAACACTCTGTCCCCTTTAGTTTTCCGCCGGGTCTCTGGTACAGACCAAAGACCTCTGCCCGAGGATCTTAAGGTACAAACCAGCGTTTCTGGTACTAGAAGGTCAGCAATACGGCAGGGTGCAAGGCCATTAAGAGACTTTGATGGTATTGTGTCAGATTGCGAGATCAGCTACATGCTACAGGTGGAAATAAAGTAAGATGTATATTACTGGTCGGCGCAGAAGAAGGCTGTGTTACAGTATTTGTATTTATTTGTTTTTATCTTGTTCATATTATTTATTTACTGCTGCTGCACTGATTGCCACCAACGGAATTACGTTGTGTTCATACAATGACAATAAAGTATCTTGAATCTTAAACATTGCGTGGGTGGGATTTTTGTTCAGCTTCAGGAAGTTTACACTGTTTGAGGCAGACCCCACATTAAAAAAAAAAAAAAAAAACACCTCAGTTGAAGCGTACTGATGGTTTGTGAACATATCAGTAGTCAGTCAATCAGTGTAAGATAGACGGACTGAACTTTTGAGACTTCAGACAACATACTGTAGACCTGCGGTGGCGTGTTGAACTAGTGTTGGAAATCTGGTTTAATCACTTCAACATCAGACTTGCTTGTTTAGTACCATTCTTTTTTCAGATGTAGGGGTCTTGTCATATGAAAATCTGGCCCATACAGTACATAAAACAGCAAGCCGGCTATTTGTTGTTTGACTATATTACAGACAGTGCGCCGATTACGGCCAAATGCAGTGTTACATTTCTTATGCTAAGCCACCATTAACATGCCAGGTTTGATTTTATTTGGAGTACACTGCCAGCTTTCACACAATTTCTATTCTTGTCAAAAAATGTAATGGTAAGGACAAATTCAATTCAATTAATTTCCCTAATACTACTAAATGTTAAGAATTAGGTGACTGATTATCCCACCCTCTCTCCATTTTTCTCTCTTCCTACTGTCATATTTCCTAGTTTTCTTCTTTTCTCTGAATTGTCAGCATGTAGAGTTTACATGTGTGTCTATAAGCCCCAGTAATTTGCCTTCACTATGGCAGTTATTAAGTGGTTGGAAAGAATAGGCAATCCTTCCAGAAAAATGCAGAGGTTTTTGTGATTGTTGCGGGCAAAAATCCTTGATTATGCTGCACGTTTTCTTAACAAATGCGATGGAATATGTGGAATATTTATGCAATTTTATGCGATGAAATTGCGGGAACTTGCAAAAACTGCGGTTTCATCATGGCTTCATCGCGGGGTTTGCAGCTTTTCGATGATGTTCACGTCGCATAATTACGTCACTTCATAACGTTCCCATGGCAACAGGGGAAAATGGCTGCTCTTGTGTAAAGTAAACGCAACATTTCTCAACTTTCTGCTAAGATATATGTGACTTTTTTTGCAACGAAAATGTGGGGATTATGAAATCATGCAAGCCCTGCATATTTTGCACGGAAATCTGCAATTTATGCGGCGTAAGTGCGGCGTATTTGAAAAAATGCGGCCCCCGCATAAATATGTGGACTTTGGCTGATTATGCATTGAATTATGCGATCGAATAATCGCGTTTTTCTGGAGGGACTGAATAGGAGAATAGTGCTATTTTTCCATTTTGTATTTCCACCCACTTTTCCACCCACTTCTTTTCTTCTAAACATCCTGTAAATTCAAATGTAAGACTTTGAAACATTCAGATCTTTAACACATTCCACAATAACTTGATAAATCTATATTATAAGTTATGCGATCTCCCCATTTGACTGAAATTGGCTTTGCAAAGATGTTTAGGGAGTTGTAATGCAAATTAATTTGAAAATGCTGATGATAGCTCATCATTAAAAGTGAAACACCAAACAGGATAACAACTTCTACTTGTTAGCCAAAGCTAATCTCATTCCTGGGCTGCTGCATTAAGACCTCAAATCCCTATTATATACCTTTGAGGTCATATGACGGCATACACATAAATACAATTCAATGACAACACTTGCATTGTGTGTTTGGCAATACTGACATATAAGTAGGTGATCAAAAAGAGGGTTGTGGGTCAGTTGAAAATCTTGGTTTTGCATATCTCCTGTGGTTTAACTAATCACTGTGCTGCAGTGATGTAGAAGTCTACTTCAGGCTGTGTCAGGATCACCCGCGGCGCTACCATTGGGCCTGGGTGGACTCCTAAGCCTGCCCACAGGCTGCATCGTCACCAGCAAGTGATCCAATGAAATGAATGACGTTGGCGCGCAAGATTTTCAAGCAAGCTCAATGAGACAAACACAGACGGTAGCTATCAGCTAATATGAAACGCAAAGCAAAGCAAAGCAGATGGTTTTCATTTAAATTCAGCAAGAAACGCTCCGAGGAGCAGGAGGAGGAAACTCCTGCCATTTTAAGTAACGCGGTTACAAGTGACGAGTTACCATCCTGCTCGGCCGCCCTCTCCCCATCAAGTCCTTCTGTAGCCGCCCCCCTCACACCAGCAAGGCAAGTAGGTTAGTTTCAGTCTTTTTTTTTCTTTTTGTGTATTGAACGTTCAAAAGAGATAAATGAAGTTAGGCTGACTGCCAAGGTGTATGTCTTTGTCCGCTTCAGCACTGAGTTGAGGACAGCGACACAAGAGCCACACAGGTAGGCTACTGAGTCGCTGTCCTCAGTGCCGCAGAAAAGCGCTGAAACGGAGATGAAGGGGAACCCGTTTTTTTATGGCTTAGTTTAACTGGCCCATCCAGTTTTCTGGAGGCCCACCTACAATCAAAATCCTGGCGCCGCTAGTGGTCAGGACACTGTGACATCACTGTTAGGTGTGGTTTCAGCTGCAGCAGAGCACACTTTACTCCAGAGAGGGGAAAGAAACACTGTTTGTCATTGTGGTGTGGATTTACGCAACTATGTGGAAATCAAACATTTTGGACTTTGATGCCCATCAGTGGCAGAATCTGAACTCAGGGATGATACAATAAAGGGGATGGAATCAGACAAAAATACTACATTACATTACAATTTTTTTTTCTGGCATTGTCTCATTTTTCTACAAACAAATTTGTATGCCATGCGTCATAATTTCAATGATGTAAACATGAAGCACAAAGTAACGTTTTTGTTGATTCAACGTGCTACAAGTCCCCAGAAAAATGTCTGAGGGTTGACAGCCAGAGTTGCACATTTTAGTTTAAAGGTCCCATGGCATGAAAATTTCACTTTATGAGGTTTTTATACTCATTAATATGAGTTCCCCCAGCCTGCCTATGTGGAACTCATGCCCAGTGGCTAGAAATGGCGATAGACGTAAACCGAGCCCTGGGTATCCTGCTCCGCCTTTGAGAAAAAGTAAGCTCAGATGGGCCAATCTGGAATCTTCCCTATATGACGTCATAAGGGGAAAGGTTACCTCCCCTTTCTCTGCTTTGCCCACGGCAAGCTGATCAAGGCCACACCCATATCCACCTTGCCCCCCCTCTCTCCTCCTCATTAGCATTTAAAGCTACAGACACAGAAATGACACGTCCTAAGGAAAGCTCATTGCATCCAAAAAGCAGCATGTCATAGGACCTTTAAAATTATGCTATTAGCTGCCATATTTCCCTTTTTCTTCCATGTAATTCCCTCTGCCCTTTTAATGTTCAGTGTAGATCTCTTAATACATAGAGTTGTTTTTCAAAAACAGCCACCACTCTTATTTACATTACATGAAAGCAGCTACAAGGCAAACAAAAGGTGAGTGCTCTCAAACAAGCACTGCACCAGGCAGCTGTTTCAGCAGAGCAGAGTGCTTTCAAAAGCTCTGGACGGTTGAACTTTTCAAAAAAGAACTGAACTGCTTTTTCCCTGCCAACAAGAATAAAGGAGATGTTTCATGCTGTGTGGGGGGCTGGCTGCTTCTCCACAGCAACTACAAAGATGTCCGGCGTCAGAAGAAATTCTTAAATCATCATCGTCTTTTACCATTAGATAAAGATTACGTATAACAAAGAGTAATGCACGCCTGTGTATTTTGCCTTTCATGTGCCACACTTCATTTCTACTCGATCAATACAATATGAATTGCCAAAATATTAACTATGGCCATAAATTAAACGTAACGTATCATTCTTGTCTCTTCTCCAAACTTGAATTGAACCTAATATAATGAGTGCACTGTATAGTGGGATATTATAGACTATTACCTTCAAGTGTAAGATTAGGCCAGGTGACGCCAGTTACATAAAATAACACTGCATCTTCCCAAACAACACATCAATCAAAGTGTTGTATGTAATGTGTGAATACTCATAATACCATAGCTACATAGTTAATCAAAACAACTGTTAATCAAAACAGTGTCATGACACAACACAGGCTGCAGTGACGGTTGTGAAAAGCTAACTGGCATGTATAAGAAAAGGAAATGCCACAAAATGCTTTTTCAACTAACTGCTGCAAGAATGCAATTTGTCAATTAACACAACACAAAGCAGAATGACAAAGAAAGCTAGTGTCTAAGTGATGTAAATGAACAAATATAATTAAATTCTTATTTATAAATAAATAATCATTCCTTATTCATTCAGCAAGAGACATTGCAAGAAATAATTACACAAATGAGTATCTATCATAAATGCTAATGAAAATGTATTGTTGATTAAAACCCTCTTTACACCACCTTATCTTCGATTTCTCAAATTTCTAATTAACAGCCGCATCTGCAAACTTTATCTAAACAATCTAGCATATTCTAGTAAAATATTAAATTAGTCAAATATAGTTATAATGGTGCATTTGTGATATTTATTGTGTTAATACTTGCAGTTTGAGAAAATCAACAATGGAAACGAAGCTGCAGGTTCAGTTCCTTGCTCAAAAGCAGCATGCTCAGAGACAGAGGTGCATTTCTCATTCACTTAGCATTTTTGGAGCAGGTGTGGGCATTAAAAGAGCAACACATCCAGATTTGTTAATCTGGTCTCATAAAAACCTCCAATCTCAGAATATTAAAGATCATGCGTTTTTCAAAGTGAAAGATCACCAGTGAATACATTTTTTCCCTGAATCCTCAGAGCAAACTTGAATTATTATTATTCTTTTTTAATAGACATTTCATCCACCAGCTGTAATATGGTAAAGATGAAAAGGTGATGTGATTTAAGGATAGCATGGAATCAATATGACCATTTGCATGTCAGGTAATACCCCCTTCTAGTTTGCAGATCTGCAGTGCTACAGCTCTGCTGCTAAGTGTATGTGTGTATGGATATTTGTATTGTTTTTGATCCTGCAATTCTTATGTAATGGTATCAAGAGGAGGGCAACTTTAATCAGCTGTGTATTGGTCTGCATGTGTTGATGTGTGCGTGTGTACTTTTGCAGCTTTTTACCTTTTCTGTTCTCAATGGGAAAGTTTGTTTCCTGCCCCAATGAGACAGGAGATAATTGACTTTATTTGTTACTCCTCCATGTACTGTGTCAGATAACAAATCTCTCTCTCCCTCTCTCTCTCTCTGTCTCTCTCTCTCTCTCTCTCTCTCTCTCTCTCTCTCTCTCTAGCTCTCTCTCTCTCTCTCTCTCTCACACACACACACACACAAACACACACACACACACACACACACACACACACACACACTTAAGCTGCAAATAGGCTCAATATATGCATAAGATAAGGCTTATGTTTATCAGCTAACACAGATTCAGTTTGACTTTCTACAAATAATTATTCCTCTGCTTCAGTGGTTCTAATATTTCCTCATTTATGTCATCAACATATCCATGATTCATGGAAATGTTGTGTAAAACAAGGTCATATTTTTCCTTTTATTTATGTATGGTTTGCAAAAATGGGAATTGCTGGGTCCTGAGATGAGAGAAGCAAAGTGTATGCACGGTGTGCACACTCTACATTACGGCCAAGCATGTGCCCTTAAAATAGCATCTGAATTACGCGCCATTGACTTTAAACTAGGTTTTTCCTGGACTGTGGCGGAATTGTTTTCTGAAACTGCAAAATAGCACTAGGGAAAGTTTGTGCCGGAACACGCCTCCTCTTTTTGCTGAACCGTCCCCGGGAGTGCAAGTTCATTCCCTAATTTACCGACATGAGTCTGTGGAGGGAAAAGTCTGCTGTGTGTCAGGTGCAGTATAGGATAGGAATGATAGGAATAGCAATGTATACATGAATGATACATGCGTCGGTGTACAAAGTCAATTGCGCTGGGTGCAAGACAGGTTTGATTCATTAGCAGTTCCAGTGCCTTATTTGTCCCACTTCCCAGGCAAGTCTACAGTAGCTAGTGTTAGCGGTCTTACTTTCATGGGTCAGATAAGGAGATGCCAAACAACCAGCTTGTCAAGACTAACAGCAACGGGTAGTCCTGTAACCTGTGTGTACAGATGGTGCTAAGCAAAAGGTAACAAAGGTTGGCCAGGTTAACAGCCTGGTAGGCTGTTAGGAGTAAACTACTTTTAATGCCCGGCCACACAGATATTGGAATAAAAGTACAAACAAACCCCAATGATATATGATTGGTAAGATAACAAGTTTGCAATATGCAACACCTGCAAGGAAAAAGTAGGGCGTGGAGGGACGACACCAAAAACCAAAATCACATTTTTTTAGTTGGATATTGGATGTGAAAAGAAGGAAATGGTTCTAACATTGCACTTTCGAGGCAAGGCAAGGCAAGGCAGCTTTATTTGTATAGCACATTTCAGCAACAGGGCAATTCAAAGTGCTTTACATGAAAACAGATTAAAAAGTTACAGTGCAGTATAAGAAATTAAACATTGAAGAGCAGTTAAAAAAGTTAAATATATAAAAGCAGATAAAATAGGAATTTCTCTTTATATGCTTATATAGATTGTCATACAGTGTCCACAATGCAACTTCAGTATAAGAAATAAACAGTTATTTAAAGAAAGGCAACACCAAAAAGATAGGTCTTCAGCCTTGATTTAAAAGAACTAAGAGTTGCAGCAAACCTGCAGTTTTCTGGGAGTTTGTTCCAGATATGTGGAGCATAAAAACTAAACGCTGCTTCCCCCTGTTTAGTTCTGACTCTGGGGACAGAGAGCAGACCTGTCCCAGACCACCTGAGAGGTCTGGGTGGGTCATAGTGTAGTAGCAGATCAGAAATGTATTTTAGGCCTAAACCGTTTAGTGATTTATAAACCAGCAAAAGATGTGTGTGAATTTCCCACACCAGGAGTAATTTATATAGTTCTATTTCATAGTGATCCATTATCTGTTCAAACATTTTCTGTTCAAAATGTTCTATTAAAGAAAAGATGGAAAGTAAATATTTGCGTGTGCTGTAAAGTGGTTAGAAAAAATTAAATCGGAATCAACTAAAATCGGTATCGGCTGGCCTAACTCAAAGAAAATCGGAAAATCGGAATCGGCCTAGAAATTTGTAATCGGTGCATCTCTAAATGTAATGTAATGGTTTCCTTGTAAAAACGTATTTAAAGATGTATGTGTTACATAGTGTAGAGTGGCGAGTAAAAGGAAATCCCACAGATCAAGAGACAGGAGGTGGTGTATACTGTACTGTAACACAGGCTCACCCCCACATCCTCAGGCAGTACAGGCACCACCCCCTAATCTGCTCAACCAAAGTGCGCTCTTCCAAGGTCAAGCTTATCCTTTCCCACTTGAGAACAGAAGCAGGAAAATGAATTAGTACAATCATACACTGCTAATACAACAGCATAATAGGGAGATGCTGAAAGAATGCAATTAAATTAAAGCACTCATGTGTAAAAGACTATCTATCCGGTTAGGTTGGAGGAGAAGCACGAGTGTAATCCACAGAGACATTACAGTGGTCAAATTAATTATCTCTATTCTGTGCATTTTATTTGTTTGTTGTTTTATGATGATTTTGCTTTATTGGCTGTTATGCAGTGGAACAGGGAAGGAGATGAGAGACAAAGGGGTGTTATGAGTCATATTTAAACCTCTGGCACTGCAGATGTAAGGTTTGTGCCTTCTCTTGCTCAATCCATAAGGACAGATCACTTTTCTTCCTCTGTTACTGCCATGACAGTTGGCTGACATTTCTATCCAGACTGGTATAAATACATACATTGCTGTATATTTGTGTATGAGAAACGTTATATGCTATTGGCAATGATGGTGCCATTCTATCAGCAAGGTTCAACCTTCTAGTAGAATTTAAACTTATATAAGAATACAACCATAGTTTTCAAACCCTACTTTCTAATTAGTCGTCCTTTTTATGTTGCAGTATTCTGATACATAGTGACAAGGGGGAAAAGCAAATACAATACCTACACTTATCTCATCAAGATATACATGACAAGGTTGAACCCTCAAATCCCAGAAAACATCTACTGGAGTCAGCTGGGAATACCTGGAGAAAAATATGCCCTTAACTATGTAGAGTAACAGCCCAGTAAAACATAGAAAGGTGTATAGGCCAGGTTAGGCTATGTTCACACTTTGCGTCTTTTGTGACAAGAAAAAGTTGACTAGGGTGCTTTTGTAGTAAAAAAGAAGCAATTGGCAGCGTTTTGGTTAAAAAAAATCAGCCGAAAGCATCTTTTTTTGCTATAACAACAGCTACTGCTACAGTATCCTAGAGTGCTATGAGGAGCGGTGCTAACATTAGATCAAGCAAAGCGGTGGAGCGAGCTAGAGAAAGAACAGAGAGAGAGAGCGGTGCTACTAACGTTACATAAAACAAAGCGAGTTCCCTGTACAGGGACCACCCAGTCATATCATATAACTCACAGTGCTCCGACTCCATTTTTTCTTGTTGTTATGAAAACGACAGGTCTGGCTATTCCGCTTGTCATTGGTCGGCTGTCAAAAAGCACTTGACGTAGGGCATTTTTTTCAGAAAAACTTTTTTCAACTTCCAAAAAAAAAAGTCGGTGGTCACTTGACCCTTTAATGCCTGAAAGACTTGTCTGCTTACCATATTGATTTCAAATGTGTTTCAATTGTTAATATGTGTTAACTAAACAATGGGGAGGTAGTGTTTGGTAACTGTTAAAAGTGGACACTGCTTTTGATGTTATGTATGGTGTTGGTTTAAATAATTGCACTTTAAATATGTTAAACATGATGAAATGTTTAATTACTACTACTAAAATGTACTAAAAAAATGTTAAAATGGGTTTAAAAATGGTTAAAAATATGATAAAAATGTGTATTTTCTTTTCTTTGTGTTAAAGGTTTTTCATCTGCTACTGCTACTGCTACTGGTAGAAAAGACAAAACTGTTAAGCAGCTTAAGGACCTACAAAAAATCCAAAATGCCTTCCTTGGCTGAAGCAATAACTCAAATTGAACTGCTGAAGTGTGCCAAAATAAAAGAAGGAAAAAAGGAAAGGAAGTGTTTGGTGTTTGGAGTGAAATCCAGTTCTTTATTCCAGGGTGGATGCATCAAATCCCTTTCAAGTGGGGAATCTGCACAAAAATCAGAAGAGACTTGACAAATATAGATTATGTTGTGGCACTGCCTTTTCATATGTGAGTGTGTGTGTGTGTGTGTGTGTGTGTGTGTGTTTTTTGACCTCTAATTGTCTGTGTTCGCGGTGTGTATATAGATGCCAGCAGCACCCAGGGATCAACTATATGACTTCAAGTATCACTAACGGCCAATTGCAATGCGTGACCTGACCTTCATGTCACTGGAGAGATCACAACTGCCGCTGTGAGCTGGCTGCCCTAAGCAACATGGAGGTCAAATGCCTTAAAACCAGGAAGAAGGAGACACACAGAAGTATCCTGATTGCACGGGAGGATTGGTGACCTTGGCAACTACCCATTATTGGGAGCTCCCAAAGGAGGAGGGGGGGCTTCAGCAATCTGAGGTTAACTCCCCTGGAGGGAGAGACATGGAGAAAGAAGGATAACCAGAGGGATGGTTTCTCCAATTCTGTCAGGAATCTCCCAGCTTCCATTCTATCGTTCCCATCCTTCCGGCTGTCACAGTAACTCTTACCATGGTGCTGAGTGGGCAGGATCACCTAGTTACCTGTCTCTCTCATTCTGTCTTTCTCTTTTCTCTAAATGTCACTAAATTAAACACACACACACACACACACACACACACACACACACACAAACATACTCTTCCTGGTATTCTATTTATCCATAAAACACACAGACACACACAGACACACACAGACACACACACACACACACACACACACACACACACACACACACACACACACACACACACACACACACACAAACACAAAGGCTTAACAGTAGGATGCTCAGAGGCAGTGATAGGAGGAACACAGAAGATTAATGAGACAATCAAGTGGAATTCAAGGTTACTACGCTCATCAGATTCAGACACAGAGGGAGGTAGCAGAGGAAAGAAGTTCTGATTTTGTTTTATCTGAAAGCATTTTAACACAAAAAACTGAAGCCAGAATACTATTTCTGCATACCTCATGACAGCAACATATGAGAGCATGTTGTGGTTCTCTTTTTCTTCTTACGAAACAACACAAATGTTTTCTTTGCATCAATTTGTTATGCAGTTGTGCTGTTAGAAACACCTCTTATCCAGTAAATGACTGATGAAGAACATGTCAACATGGTGAGTGTGTGTGTGTGTGTGTGTGTGTATACTGTATATAAAACATCTGAACAAATCCATCACTTTACAAATACACAATCTATGTGAGCTACCCTAAATTTAGCACATTGAGAAGTCTGAACCTGCTACAGGAGTCTTATGATGTGATGTCATTCAACAACCCTGACAGGGATTGATGTCAACCACTCCAATCTATCCAATCCAGTATAGCCATGTTGAGGGTTAAATTGCTGTGTAATGTTTTACATTATTTCAAATACTTAAGACTAAAGAAAATACCGAAGGTAACACATTATGGTAAATAGCACTTTCAATCTACAATCCATAACTTTCTGATATCCAAAGTCAAACCCAGATGATGTCACATCTGTCTCCTCATTCCTGTTGCTGGTTTGCAAAGAAAATATACCAACTCACTGGGTAAGTAGATTGTTTACACAGTAGGCCTTATTCACACTTTTTATTTCTCTCAATCCACAATGTATTTGTAAAGAAAGAAAATCAACCGTCCTCCTGCAGTAAAGGCCAGTAATATTAAATGACTACTACTATAACAATTTGTAATTTTCTTGCCTTACACTGCAGGAGCGTCAGTCAAAAAACTGCAAGTTAAATAACTTGGCAAGAGGAGACATATGCAAACTAATATATGAAGGTGACTCATTGGGTTGAAGCACACAATATACAGTTCCAAGACATTTTTTTTTTATCACAGGAGTCAGTTTTTCACACAGTAAATTCCTGTATATTTATGACTGTAACACAATGTTCGGTATGTTTGAGCCAATTAACACCATCAGTATTACAAACTGTACTGATTATGTACAATAATAAGATGAATGTATAAGTTCCTGTTCATAACACCTATTACTAAAGCACTACAGTGTGGCATGTGTGAGTAAATGCAGAGCATTTTACACTGCTGAATGTGTGGGTGTGAGACCACTACATCAAAACAGAGCAACGAAAATGGTAAATGTTTGTGTCAAAAATACTACAAAGCATTTAAAGTAATAATATCTGTGTGTATCCATGAGTATGTATCTGTCCATTGTATGTGAGTACAAATAGCTGTAACAGCCTATGTTTTAATGGAATTCAATATATTGTATATATTGCATTAGTGTGTGCGTCCATTTCCACAGATCTGCATTAAACAAAATACCCATATCACAAAGTGTGTTTACATCAATGCAGTACAGACTCACGCGTTTAAGGAACATGCATTCAGATGAGAAAACATGTAAGATCTGAATAATGACTCCAGCAAAGCCTCAAACAGAATACTTGATGAAACAATTTGCATGTTTACAGTTAATACATGTGGCAGGTGTAACAGCTGTCTAGTGCATTTCAGATTCTTGTCATCATGTTTTTATTATTATTCTATCTACTATCTGAACTGGATTACTATCTGAACTGGATAGCTTGTTTCCTTTTTAAATATCAGATTTAGACAAAAACATCCCACTTGTTACAGTCAGAAATAAAATAGGGCTTAATTTAGAATTGCCTTGAACAAATAAACCATTACATAATGAAATAAGGGATAATAAACAATGATTTGGGTCTACTATTATCCACTGTGGGCTACTGTAAGTAACTTGGGCCTATTAGAGGTTGATTCTCTTCAATGTTTTCCTTAATGATTATAATTGAACAGCTTTCAATCAGAAACAAACTGAGTACCTACGTATGCAGCTGTTAGCAACCATAAATAAAATGAATGTTGAATTACAACAAGGCCCTATTAGTAGTTTGTGCACTCTTCAAAAATTTACACAATTGACGATAGACCAAAGCCAGCCACAGGGCCCCAAAGGTTATTTAGGTTTATTTTGTGGCAATTACAATTGTTAAAATTAAATGTATTGGAAATTTGTTTAGTGATGTGGACCCATAGACAGTTAAATACATGGACAAAGCGACTCCGTAGACTTCCACGGAGACCAGTGAAGTCAATTAGAAGCACTTTTCCGGTGATGGCTGAGCCTGAAACTGATCTTGACGACGTAGATGTGATGTGAGCAACCTGTATGAAAGTTGTAAGTCTTCTGGTAGCTGTGCCAAGAGAAAGCTGAATCATTCAATCTTGCAGAGACGGAGAGCGTGAGTAGGAGCTGTCCATGAGCGTAGGAGCAGGAGCAACTTTTGGTTAAGTATTCTGATAAATTTTTGTCATTTTGACAATATGCCTCCACATCCCCACGATTGCCTGCAAGCTTCTCCTGACTACACGGTAATGTATCTATTGTGAGACAGAAAGTCACAGTAATGACACAAACGTTCGCCTATTTTTGTAAAAACGGCTGCTACGGGGCCATAACGTGAGATACAAAGTAATGGAACCATTTATACATTGTCGTGTTTCCTTAGAAATAAACAATGGACAAACAGAGTCTTTAAACGCTTCAGATGTAAAGTTATTCGCTGTCAAAGTGACGCCAAAATGAATGGCAGTCAATGGAATGCTAGCAGAAGGTGATGGCTTGTTAGCCTATGGACCTCCCCATAGGAGGTACACTTTTCGGAAGCTCGCTTACCCCCTTGTGTGGACCACTAATTGCAATGAATTAATTGATTAATATTGGCCGTTTACATCCAGTGTGACAAAGTTCAGCTGGTGGCTAAAGGCATCATAACCATGTGAAAAAGAATTGGAACAGCAGATTACTTAACATGTTTCGTTTTGAGGCTTGAGGCAATGAGGACAATAGCTTTCTGTTGGAGGCACAATATGAAAAATGCAAGCCATGGTTTCACTCCTCTTGACTCTTCTTTTGCTCTGCTATAATCCTCTATTCTCTGTGTATCCTTTTGGATCATGGCTCAACACTCACCATATATGTCTCATAAGAAGGTTTAAGGCGAAGGAAACGTCTGAGCTTTCTGCCTCACGCTAACTGTTGTATATGTAATATATATATATATATATATATATATATATATATATATATATATAACAACGACGGAGGAGGTTGAAAAAATAAGGGCTTAAAGGGGTACTTATTCATTTAATGGATAGGCGAGGAGATACATGGCTGAATGGACTGATGAATGGGATAGATGAATGAAAAACCCACACATGTAAATGGATGAACTGACAAATGAATAAAAATACCATATATGTGATTAGTGAGCGGAAGCAGATGCAGTGATGATCCAAGTTAAACAAAGCCTCCACACACTGAAACCAAGCCACTAGAAAAAAAACGTGAAACCTGCTTAATCCTCAAGCCCTTCCAACCCCCCTGGTGCTTTTGTAGAGCCATTACGCAATCATTTCATACACAGACACACACAGATTGGAGCAGAGTGGCAAAGTGCCTCCTATAGTAGATGGATGCCTTGTTCTGCAGCAGTCTGTGGAAAGAGAGAAAGCTGGAGGGAGGAAAGAGATCAGTGTGAAGGGTAATGATGAGAGAGAGATGGCGAAAGTGTGTGAGCGTTTGAGGTACACACACACAGGTTAGTAACTAACTCTCTATCTCTGTCTGTATTTGTCTCTTTCTTCCACTTTTTTAAACTCACTCAATCCTTCTCTTCCTCTCTTGAAGTCTCTCTTTAATGGCAGAGTTGACCCCCCCCCCTCCCCCCCCCCGCAGACGGTCTAACAGGAGAAGGTCCTCTTACCTTCTCTGCTTCTGATTCTCTGTTGCATTTTCATATAAATAAATGTCTGTTTTGCTGGTCTATATCAACATCTGATACAACACAATAATGATACAAAATCATCCCCCAATTTATAAGAGGGAATCATTTTGGTTTGGTTTAAAATGACTACGTTGTTAAGGTTAGGGGACCTTTGTCGTCATGATGACAATAATAACCACGTGGTTATTATTAATCAACAATTAGGGTCATGCTTTTACAAAAACAGAACGTTGACTGTGGGCAGTCTCCAGTGTTAAAGTCAGATGCTTCGTAGTCCCATCCATCCATCTCGACCTCCTCCCTATGCTGACTTTGATGACATTTCCTCTAGCTCCATGATGTTGATGTTTGTAGTTGTTATGGTTTTGGTATTTTGGTCTTGTATTTTGTTCCATTTCTGTTGCCTGGTTTTGTTTATTTCGGTTGCCTGTATTATTATTTCTGCAGGTTCCCTGTGTTTGTATATTTATCCTGTATACTTCTGTTTAGTTATCTCCTTGTTTATTGTGTTTACCCTGTTTTGACCGTGTTCTGTGTATTGTGCATTTTTTGGTTATCCCTGTATTCTGTTCTCCCTTGTGTTTAATGTTGGTCAAGTTTCTTTACTTAGGTTATGTCATGTTTCCTGTCTGTCTTTCCCGGTTTCCTGTTTTATTTTGACAGTATGTGTTTGATCTTGTCTTGTCTAGTTTTACTTTCCGTTTTCCCGCCTTGTCTGATTGTCCTGCCCGCCCTAATGTGCTTCACCTGTTGTATCAACTGTACCTCGATTGTTCATTCCCCCTTGTATTTAACCCCCTTGTTTCCTTTGTTTTTTGTCAGATCATTTTGCATTCCCGCGCCGTCAGTTTTGCCTGCATGTGTATCCCTCTGCATCCTGCCTTTTGTTTTTTTTCCTGCCTTTGTTCTGCTGTTTTTGGTAACATTAAAAACCGTGAGTTTTCGCCATCTCCTGCCTGCCGTCCCTCTCTCTCTCTCTGCATTTTGGGTCCACCATCCCTCACCATGCAACAGTAGTTTTGTGTGAAATGTTTCAACAACTATTTGACGGATCTACAACTATCCTCAGTTAAAAATATCAATTCGTCTGAACTGTGGTTTATGATTACATACAAACTGATGCCATTCCCATCATCCTCATCTACTTTTTGTTTAGAGTTACTTAGCATATGTTAGCATATGATGCATGCTAACACAGAAAATATGAATATGGTAAACATTGTGTGCTGAACGGGTCATTGGGAGCATGTTAGCATACTGATGCAAGCATTTAGCTCAAAGCATCACTGGGCCTTAGTACTGCCTATAGAGCTGCTAGCATTTTGGAAATGCGTGCTCCTTGGGAGTTTTAATAAAAAAACACAATCTTTTTCTGTTTCGGTGGCTAAAAGTTAACTTTTGTCGCCGCATAACGCTCACTTTTTCTTGCCTAAACTTAACCATAACCTCCGCCGAAATGACCGGCAGGTCGCAGTGCTCTGTACCCGGCTCATAGTCACCTATTCTCGATTAACTGAACCACCACCAATGACCGGCAGCTTGCGGTGCTCTGTACCCGGCTCATAGTCACCTATTCTCAAGTAACTGAACCACCAGCTCAGCTGACCTGACTGAGCACAATGCGGAGCACCATGCGTAGCACTGTAGCCAGTGTCGCAGAGCTCTGTAGCGGCTAAACACATCTACTAACTGCCGCTGATACGACGAGCTGTGACGGAGATCTGTAGCCGTGCCACGAAGCTCTGTAGCTTAAACAGCTAGCATCTGCCGCTCTGTAGTACGGAGCTCTGTAGCCGATGTCACGTGACCAGCTGGCGGTGCATTACTTTTCGTACGATATCCTACGACCCGTTCATGAGAATGCGTTGCAGCCCGACTGCTGTGTGTGCGGTCTGCACTGTTTACTCGTTTATTAATTAATTTGTGCCACCTACAATTGTTTTATTGTATTAAAGTTGGACAACCACACAGTCTCTGCCAAAGCAGCATGGGCAGGAGGCCATTGTAATGACGTAAATAAATCACTTGCCATCCTGATGAAGGTAAGATATATTTATGAAGTGTATTTATATTTAGTGTAAGCAAACATGAAATTCATTATTTGGGGTTACAACAAGTGGGCTGATAGTGAAATTTTACTGTATTTGGTATATCAAACATATTAAGGTTAGTGTGATATTTTAGGCCACATACCAAAACCTTTGTTCCATTTATTTATTTGTATTTTACTGCATCCTAATCACATATATATACACACTGTAATGCAATAATAACAACATTACTTTGTCTCTTTAAAGTCATATTTCCATAGCTGAAGTAATCTGCCTGGGGCACAAAATGAGCTGGTTTTGCAATCAGCTTTGTTGTGCCAAAACAGATTAGTCAGTCCCATAAGCTGATTCAGTGCTACTACTGATGAGGGAGCAGTGATAAACGTGTGGCCTCGCACTGTCAATCATCACTACAGTCACCTTAAAAAAACACAGACATTTCAAGGAACAAGTACAAAAAAAGATGATTTCAGGACTGACTATACAGCTGCTGAATGAAAAGTTGTTTGAACATCCAATGGAATAAATTATAAGAAAGTAACAATCAGAAACACAAGGATGACATTTATATTAGTATGCATGATCAATTTGCAGTCAAGACTGCTATGGTTTGGTAGAGAAAACAATTATAAACAATATTTTTGTGATTCAGGCTCTTTTCATGGACTGCCAATAACACTGTGTTACAATCATAATATGTCCAATATGTTCTGACTCAAGAAAGCAACAGAACTACAGAACACCCAGTGACCTTGAAAGAAGACATGCAGAAAGAACATCTGTAGACACTGAGAGAAAGAAAATAGTGGAAACAACCTTTGTTTGGTCTCTTTTCTCCTCTGGATATTGTAGCTGAAGGGTCCCTGTTTGTCAATGACAGCTGGCCTCATGAACGCCTGCAGAGAAATGCCAAGATGGATCAACAGCAGAATAACTGAAAGGACAGGAACGGTTTAATCTGCACAAGAGCATTTAAAAAATATATATATATTTGAAGAGGGAGGTCGAGTAGGAACACAGAGAATTCAACAAAGAAAAATAATTCTTACTTAACCGGGCAATAGAGTGAGGTGATTATCCTAGTGGCAAATAACCAGTTAACCAAGACGACTTAAATGTTAGTTATCACAACATTGAACACATTCTTTTATAACCAAGCAATTTTCAACAGGTAAAAAAAACCCTTGACTTTGGCCCTAACTAAAAGTTCATTGTGTCACAACACGTGTGATTACAGTGGCTACATGCCCTGTAGTCAACACAAAAACTGTAGGTTTCCATCATCGTAATCATTTTATAAATCTCTCACAGCCATCTTTATGCTGGCAAACCAGACTAAAACATTCTACCCAACAGGTTTTCTATGCATGTGTATATTCTTTCCTTCTCCATCCTCCCTGCTGTTTTTCCCTCCATCATCTCCGATTCCATGAAGTAGCATACAGAATATGCATATACTTATCAGTAATACTGTTGCTGGTAACCAAAATCCAGCTAAAAGCGAAGTGTGTATTGACCAACTGTTGACATGTTCACCATATCAACTTTAGAAGGCCTTATGTTAAACGTGTATGTGATGATTCTATGAGAAGAGTGGCCCAACACATGACAAATGCGAAGTACAAACTGTAGTTTGGATTACAACTGCATATTGATCAAACTGAAAATAAACTAAACTACTAAACTAATACTATTATTAATTTTGGGAGAAAGTGTGGCTGCTTTTGTGAAAAGCACCTTATGCAATGCCATCCCAAAGGCTTACACCCAGTCTCACCCTGATGACTGGGTGATGATGTAATCTACTCTACTCTGCGGCTCTCGCTGTCGGCAGCCATGAAACAAACTGTGTCACTGCATACATCTGGGTGCTCGGACAGAGTCTCAGGTCAACCTAGAAGTGGTTTGTGAGTGTGATGCATGTTTTTAATTAATTTATACTGATGTAATGTCTTCAGAAAGACAGAAAGCCTGGAGAAATAATCATATTAGAGTGCTGTTTGTGAGACATCTTTGGAATATTAGTAAGGCTAGTCATACAGTAGTTTGGACAAGGTTTTCTTCAGGGTATGGGGTGATGTTTCTGTTAAGCAGATATGAAAGTACTGAGTTAATTGAATGTCCTCACATATCCAGGATGTACTGTGTAAGTCTTCTCTGTGGTATTTGCTGTTTTGGGGGGCTGTAGCATGGTATCCAAGTATCCCAAGGGACTGTCTGGCAAAGGCATCTGTGTGTGGTTGTGTATGTCATGTGTATGACAAGGTTGCAAAGTGCTTTGTATAAAATTTACAATAAAAAAAATTACAATAAAGAATGATACAAATGGAGAATAAATAAAGGGCAGAAATGCAGGATATGTAAAAGAAAGAAAAATGGCTCAGGAAAGAAGAGGAACTGAAAGCCAAATCAAGGAAAAGTTGGAGAAGAAGATAGGAGTATGAAAGCTGTGAGTAATTTGATGAATAATGTATGGCTTTCTTCCAGCTCTCTCACCAGCGTTGTGTTCATCTGCTGTTCGTCTGTAATAAGTTCTAGCCAACATAAATCTCTGCTTAGACCCACTGTAATGGGTTTCACTCATACTCCAACTCGCTCGTTCTCCCTTCATCTCCATCATTCTGTCCCTCTCCATCTTTCTGTCATATTCACTCCCACTCGCCCTCTCCCTTTCTTGCTAATCACCCTACTAATGACTGATCACGCCAGAGCAAAGAAGAGAAAGAGAAGTAGAGAAGGAGGGAGACAGGGGTTAAAATGAAAAAGAAAGGAAGACTTGGGAAGCAGATTACATGCAAACGGTCTATTAACAATTAAGGTGCTACACTATATGGCCAAACATATGACACAGGTGTTCACTTTCCATCATGTACTTTAGGTCTGCTTTTAATGTTTTGGGTGACAGGTTCATTAGTTCCAGTTAAGGCAAATCATAATGTTAGCATACATTTTAGACAATAGTGTGCTTCAAACGTTTTGGAGTATGATATGGACAACCGTATTAACAGACAATAACATAGATATTCAATGCAACACCCTGGATTACACATGGCAAATAGACTGAGGTATTATTGGGTTTAGGCATCTAAAAGAATTGGTTAGGTCACTTCAGTTAAAGAATAATAATTGGCCAACACAAAGACATTTTAAGTTGCTAAGAGAACAGTGGAAATGCAATTAGGTTGTGTTTTACTTATCAAATTTGGGTCTTCTTTTGTGTCCTAAAGAAAAAACTGTGTCAAATACTAGAATATCTTGGCCACATCCGGACATGCAGATGCCTGCCAGACAAAATAGAAAATGAAATGGATTTCAACATGTAAGGAGAAAGCATTTTTTTAAGCTGATGATGAAGACTGGATTGCTGGCTTTTAAAATTGCATAATGTCAATAATGTATGAAAGATATGGAATACTTTAAGGTTTTTTGAAAAACTGACCCTATGCTGAACTGCTGACTTTAAAAGTTAAAAAATACCCAAAATGTATGAAATATGTGGAACATTGCAATGCATGTAATTTATAGCTTAAAGTATGACTACTTAAAGAAAATGCTTAAAGCTTTAGTGTGTAACTTTTTGATATTAATTAACGTCCGTTACATACAAGCCATTGCCAAATCAGTTGATACACAGCTAATTAAGACTATCAGCTTCACACAACTCTCTCTGTATTTCTCAGTATGGCTATGTTCAGAAGACTGTGGCGCAGAAACTTGAGGGAAGATAATTACCTCTTCTGAAAAGTCCATCATGTTTTTTAAATCCTCCGTGTCCTCATTGGCTACTAGTAACTGCATGGAGGAGGGGGGGGGGGGGGGGGGGTCGTTGCGTGGTCACGGAAGGCTTATCATGTGGACACGCCGACAGTTTTGTTGTCATTACTTAGAATTTCTCATGGGGATGGCAGACACTACGCACTATAGCTTAAAAAAATTCAAAATGTTGAATGCTGCATTCACATGAATTCAGGCAGATGCAGGCGGGGGGCACTGTGTGGATGGCACTGGAAAAACAAAGGGGGCCCAAAGGGTGCCTTGTGCCAAGTTGCCTTATTTGACGAGTTGGGAGTGAGAATGGGTTAGATTTTGTATTGGATTACTGAAGCTGATATCTGGATCTTAAAGCTAACTGTGTGTGTGTGTGTGTGTGTGTGAGTCAAAGGTGACCTTGGGTTAAGAGAACTGGTTTTGACTGAGGCAGCTCTGTCGCAATGATAGACAGAGAGCTGACAAACACCACTGAACTCGTGTAAGTGTGCATGTGAGTGTATGTCTTTTTGTCAGTAGGCTATGTGTGCACTTGTTTTGTGTGTGTGTGTTCACCCTCCCTGCAGTTTCTTGTACCTTCCAGCAGCCTAATATCTAAGAATAAACCCAAGTGTCAGGACAAGGAACTGGCGAGCCTTCACCGCAGTGTGACACACACAAACACGCACACACCTATCGTTTTTGCTTTCCTGGGAGGAAGGGAAAAATTAAATAATATTGTATAATTATGCTGTCCCTTTGTTTCTTACTATAACAAACTGCCCATGGTTGTATTTTTGTTTTCTAAGTTTGAAGCATTTTCTCACTTTATTATGACCTTTGGGATGTTTTTGCCATACAAAATAGAATGAGAGTAAAATGGACATTCCCATTCGAAACAACATAGCATGCAGGATGGTCAGAGCAGCGGCCCTTTTTATGTGTACCATTGCCATTGCAAAGAATTGTAATCGTTGTAGAGGGCTAACTCATTCTATTTCTACAGTCAATGCACAGTGCTATCTTCTTTGGTAATATGACCACGACAGTTCAATGTTCGTTATACTCTACTTTTTTATGGTTTTTGCACTGACTGTCCATGTATTGGTGGAGTTTGTCTTTCTTTGTGTGTGTGACAACTTTTACTCTAACTCATTTTAAACCTCTCAACAACTGTAGTTATTTCTGTGACTTTCCTTTTGGGTAAAACACATTATTTAACTGCTTAAGTGGAGACATTTTCTACTGGGGCCACCATGATGAATATTAATGTTCCATTACACAATACCACACAGAAGGACACTGCAATTCACCTTACCTTTTTTTAAAATGTACATTCATGTACCGCCCGTGGGCGTACAAAGAGTAGGACTTTGACACTGGAGACCTGCGTTTGCATCCATGATCACGATCTTTCCCTTAACAGAGTGCTGTGAGTGTCTAAGGGCCGAGTTATGCTAAAAAAGCTGACCGCCATAGAGAGGGGCAATGTGCGATAATCGCTTAAATATGGAGATAATGGTGTACATTTCCAGACAGTATCTTCTAGAAGGCATTCATAGTGTTGCACATGGTTGTACACATTAAAGCGACATAAATACTATAAGCTTACACATTGCTGAGGAAAGAAAATGTGGCAGTGTAAGAGTCATGAAAGAACAATGAATGCAGAAGAAAAAGAAGAAAAGTATGAGAATAAAAAAACAAGAGAAAAAGAGAGAAATCATACTCTAAAGGGAAGGAATGAGCAGTTCAGAAAGCAGTGAAGTCACAGAAATTCAATGGAGAAAAGGAAATGAATCACTGTAAGCACACAAAAGTGAGTAATATCAGATGATTAATTACAGTCTTCTTGGTGTTTCTGGCTTGCGGTCATGCTGAACGGACTGGAAGAGACAGAGTGGGGTGTGGCCATTCATCAGCCCCTCACCATGCCTCCAACGGGGCAGAAACCCCTCAGGACAGATAAGGGAAAGATCAGAGAAGATGGAATAGAATGAAAAATGTAGTCCTGATTGAAACTGATTTGCATGGCAGGCTGTATAACTTCATAATTTCATAGAGACAGATTTAGCTCAGAGGTTTATATTGTTTGTTACTGATTTGTCATTAGTTTTCCCACGTTGTCCAAAACTTAGCAGTTAGCCAACAGCAAGACACGTTTGCTTTAAATTCAACATATTTTGGATAAAATTTGTTATTTTGGCTAGGTCTACCTCAAAGTCATTCTTAGCTAAAACCCTAAAAGACAGAAATACAAAAAAGTGTGTAGGTTTGAGGCAATTATGAGCTTAAACATGTTTTTTTTGCTATCTTTACTTAAGAGTTGAAAAGATACCACCCTGGATTAGAACATTTTAGGATAAATACTGAAAGCGTGAGGCTAGCAGCTAGCCTAGTGCTCTCCAAACAAATACAACAATAATGCCTACCTTACTTATTTACATGTATCTGGTTTGTTTAATCTGAACACAAACATAAATGTAAAAACAACAATTTGTACATTGTGTAACTATTTCTTGGCAAACAACAGCCAGGCACAGTGGCTTCCTGGAGTCTTCAGCCCCTTTCACACATGCACACGCAAATGTCCGAATCAGTTGGATCAGAAATCAAATAGAGTTTAACCAGCCAACTCCCTAGTATAAAGTGTAATCTCCTTTTGAGCTCATGTGAGAATAGAGCCGCTCATTGTGCGGAGTATTCACAGCGAATGAGTGGGCGTATTGATGACTTTTCTATCGGCGCAAAATCAGAAGAAAACAAACATCCAAGGCTTAATAAGAAGGATGATTTACACAAAGATGACAACGGAAATGTCTAACTGAGGAGATGACAAGATTTGGAAACTTCTGTTGGTAAAGGCCAATGGCGAAATTGTCATATCTGACACGGACAATCTCCTGTTGTGTGCTACATACTGTATGTGAAAGGGAAATTGTCCATAGTGCATATGTGAAATCTGATTTGTTGTCATATTGAACTTGCCAGGTTTGATAATCATACCTGTACAGAGACACTTACTCAAACATGTACACTGTCTGGTTAAAATAGTACGTTATTACAATGTACATTTTGTACCATGGTTTTTAATATGTTTTGTGAGATTTGAATGGCCAATGCAGTGGGTTGCCAGATTGCACTGAACAAGTTGAGCCAGAATCCCCTTCTTATGTCTGCATTTTTGGGTCCCCTGCTGCGCCAACACAGCGCAGAGGTCTCATTGAAATGAATAAGGAAGTCTGCTGCAGTGCTGGTGCGTGTGTGAAAGGACCCACTACTCTGTGTGTGAATTTCACACACATCTGTCGAGTTGAACTTTATTAGTGTGAATAAAACAAATTCTCATTTCAGTGAAACTTCAGGGCTTTGATCCTCTTTGAGTGTCTGAGTTTAGATAGGACCCATGTTCCTCATTAGTGTGCGTGGGTGGGTGTCCATCCCTACTCAACAGGACAGACTATGTCATTAGCCAAAGTGTCACGTCAGCCCTCCTTCTCACTGTGGCTCAGGACCAATTAAAGTGTCAGTTTAAGAAAAGGTTGTGTGTGTGTGTGTGTGTGTGTGTGTGTGTGTGTGTGTGTGTGTGTGTTCTTGTTTAACTATATTCGTGGAGTCCAAAAAACGGGAATACAGTATTTACAACATTAAAGGGCTGTTTGAGGGTTAAGACTTGGTTTTAGGATTAGGGTTAGAATTAGGTTATGGTTAGGGTGAGAGTAAGGGTTAAGGTTAGGCATTTAGTTGTGATGGTTAAGGTTAGGGTAAGGGGCTAGGGAATGCATTATGTCAATGACGGTCCCCACAAAGATAGTGAGACGCACTATGTGTGTGTGTGTGTGTGTGTGTGTGTGTGTGTGTGTGTGTGTGTGTGTTTGTGTGTGTGTGTGTGTGTCAACGGGAGGGGATGACGGGCAACATAAAGGACTTTGGAAACTATTCCAGAGATAATTGGGACGAAGGAGGGTCTATGTCTTGCATCTTTTCTCTCAGATGGGATGATTCCTAATGCAATAAGTCAGATAAGGTCGCCTCCTTTTAGCAGCTATTCATTATCTTTATTACCCGCTTGATGGTTCAGAGAACTACTCATTTATTGCTCATTACACCTCTTTGGTAGAGTGTGTGTTTTAAAACTTAGCAGTGATGTGGAATGTTATTACAGAAAAAAAGGTTTTCCTGTTCAAACATTAGTAAATAAGTGAATCATATAACATTTCTCACTCACAATGCAAAAATGCCACTGATTATGTCATCACGACATGCACATTTTAAGTTTGCACATATACCACATGAAACCAATCTCAGATCTCAATCTCATTCCGATGGTGAGGCTTTTTGGTCTGTACCCGAGTTTAGCTATCAAACAGGCTATACGTATATAATGCACATAGGTAAATAGGATGAGGTTGAGGTTTGTGTAGTGATTGATTGTTAAGATACACCTTGTACCTGCTGGTGGGAATCCCGGGGGAATTTCGGGAGAATGTCTGTGTTGATGTCAAAACTGAAATAGTTCCACTACACTGTAAAAACGAGAACTTGAAATTGCTCATCTTACTTTGATTTTCAATTAAACAGAACAAAAAATACATAATGGCATTGTAAACTTTGTTAAAGTAGTTACTTCAACTCACTGTATTAAGTTTATTGTGATAAGTTGGTCTCAATTCAAAATGTATGGTGGCACCACTTTGAAATTGTAGTTAGACTCCAATTGAGGCCAGGTCAATTACTCTGCGCACGCTCCACGCTAAAACAGGGTTTCCTGGGCAGTTCTGCAGGGGCCCACATTTAGCCCAACCCCGATCTGCGAACTGCAGTCAGCTGCAATTGGTTCATTGGCTGGTCTATTCCCATGATGCAAGGCGGTAAATAGAGTTGTGTTAAAATTTGCTGAAAAGTTTGCAGTTTGTTCGAAATACAAATGTAACTTTATGAATTCCGTTTATTAAACATGTCTGCTTAGAATGTAGTGTTTTGTTGCCTGGTAACTGTCATTGTTGTGCTGGTTTACATTTGTAACCATGAGTTAGGTGACTGTTACGTTTGATAAGAAGAGTTAGAGGATTACAGTGTTTGACTCTGAGCATTAATAGACTTCCTGTCACGTCACTAGTGACCATTTTATGTCAAGTGATGCAAGATCAGCAGCTTTAGAAGGACCCCTATTTTGCACATGGGATTTTTTTAGAACTCAAAACTTAGTTTTTACACATGAAAGTTAATTATCTGAACGAAAGTAAATTATTTGGCATGACTTTATTTTGAATTATTTAGTATGTAAAACTTAAGATGTTTAGTTTGTGTATGTATGAAAGATTAATTATTTAAACAAAACATTATTAGTTTGCACAACATATGAAAGTTAATTATTTGAACAAAACATTAGTTGGCAGAACTATTTTCAAAACGTAGGAGTTTGAGTTGGCCTCAAAACTCAAAAATCTAGTGCAGTAAGTTGCCTTGAAATTTTGAGTTTTCACAACATTTTCTTTTTTATAGTGTACTTATGGACACACATTGAGTATTGGAAAGCTCAAATACACAACCCTGATATTGAGTTGATCCCCCTTTTGCAAAAAAAACCCACAACTGCACTGCCTCACTACTCTTCCTCACAGCCTCTTCTTCTCTCTATATTTTTTGCTCAATACAAATTAAATCCACCTGGGTTCACCTCACCAGTGCATTTTAATGAGGGACCGTCTGAAATACCGTATGTCTGCACATTAAGCAAGGTCTGATGTGGCTGGAAAGCTATCAGGAGCTCATAACTTTTAAAATGTTTAAAGGACTATAGCAGTCTTCATGTATTTGCACTGCAACAGTAAATCTGTGTTTTCTTATCTTCCAGGAGGTACTGGTTTGCCGTTATGTCAGTATTGGATGACAGTCAACTTCATACCCTCGACAAAAGCACAAAGAAAACATAAAGATAATCTTTCTTTCTTTTTTGTTTTAAAGGCTTTATTATTTTGTAGCTTACTTTGTAGTTAAAATTGTATCATTGTTTTCAATGAGGGTTTGTGGCAAGCTGGTTTTGGTATGTCCCAGCAGTTCTTATTATATAACATTTTTCACTAAAACTCAAACTCTTTTTCAGTCACAATGCACATTAGATATGCAAAAGAGACAAAGGGAAAGGAGTGGGAGGAAAGTAATGAGAGCAGGGTTTTAGATGAATCCAGCTCTGGTAGAGTGCATGACATTTTTAGGCCAAGTGCGGACACCCAGAGACATCTCAAAACATCAGGCTGTAACGATCAGATCAGACACAGACTGCTGCTGACACAAAGCAAAACACAAAGGTGGCATTATACATGGATTTTCATGGCAATTGTTCTTCAGTGATTTCGCTTCTTCCTTATTTTTCATTAGTGAGTGTTTTCAATGTCTTTTTTTTAGAGATGCACCGATTACAACTTTCTAGGCCGATTCCGATTTTCGATTTTCTTTGAGTTAGGCCAGCTGATACCGATTTTAGCCGATTCCGATTTCATTTTTTCGAACCACTTTACAGCACACACAAATATTTATTTTCTATCTTTTCTTTAAAAGAACATTTTACATAGAACATTTTTTGAATAGATAATCGATCGCTATAAAATAGAACTATATAAATTACTCCTGGTGTGGGAAATTCACGCACATCTAAAGTACAATGTTAGAACCATTTCCTTATTTTCACATCCAACATCCAACTTAATATAATAAATATAACCTTGCAGTATAAAGATATGTCTCAAAACACACCCAGGCCTGTTTGAACGTCAACAGTAACGTTACCTGAAAACATAAACGTCACCACTCATTTTACACACAGTTTAGCAACAAACTAAACGCTGTGTGACGATTACTACGTTTTTAATGTTGATTTTAAGCGGTATCCACCCCGTTTTAAACAGTAACGTTAATACAGCGTGTCGGAGGGAGAGGCAGAGGGACCGTCACCGCAGCGTTCTAACGTTAGCTTATTGTCTCATCTGCGGTCTGATAAACAGGAAATGCATCAAAGTCAGTGTGCCCAACGCTATTTTCCAATAAACTGTAGCTGTCATATTTCACGGGACCCGCGGTTTTCATGTTCCAGTTATTCAGCCTCGGAGGGGAGAGAGAACGCGGCTGAGAGCAGTAGAGCAGACGGCCGTGTATAATTACGACTTTGTAACATTTCATAAACAGCTGATTGAGCGGCAGTGCAATGATCTTGCGTTTATCATGCGTCGCCCAAGTGAATTTGACCGGCATAAAATCGGCATATGTCATGGCCGAGCACATGAAAATCGGCCAATTCCGGTTGTGAATATTATTCTCCTCTCTCTACAGACAAATACAATGTTGTTTATTTACTTTCTATTTCTGTTGATGTATTTTCAGCTTCATTTTCCCTTCAGCGTAGAAACTGAAATCCTTTGCTTTTTGTCTCGTAGTTTACATGTTCTTATAGCCTTTGTTCCCCATATACAAATAACTCCAGTACTGTTTCTACTGTATGTATTTCCTTACCTTCCCTTGAGAGCCTCTAACTGACTTGCTCTTTCTTTTTGAATTTTTTTTACCCTGTGTCTTTCCCCTCTCTATTATTTTCCTATACAGTATATCTCTCTCTGTTCCTCAGTGTTATCAATATACATTAGTTTAAAGTGTTTGATGTCAGTTAGTGGGGTCAGTAAAAGATTAAAACAGAGAGCTGTTCAGCACAGAAAGCTATTGATCAGAGTCAGATCTGCACTCAAGTGCATGTTCTCCACTGTACTGTAGTGTGTGTGTGTGTGTGTGTGTGTGTGTGTGTGTGTGTGTGTGTGTGTGTGTGTGTGAAAAGGAGAGAAGCACACAACCTTTTAGATTATTTTTTCTTCTTTTGTTTTTGGTGCCTAAGGCTAATACTAGCATATACTGGGATTTCAGAGGGCAACTAGTATTTTCCAAAGTTTGCTTTTAGACATAACAAAAGTTCTGAGTGGATTTAATGTGTAAAAACTGATATATCAGTTAAATAAACATTATTTTTTAGGTTACAATTTCAAGAGAGGTTTAGTTAGGGCAGGATAAAGGTTAATGCCAAATGCCAATGTTAAAACTTCAGAAATAAAATATATCAGACAGTTTGAATAAACAAACTGCATCCCTGCTCCAATTCTTCACTCAGTGCATTTTATTCGTTTACTGTCATCGTCCTTTTTTCTTCTCCTGCGCAGAATTCAATAGAGAGCTCCACTATCTTTTTAAACTGTATTGATAAACCTTTGCTGAAAACATATTTTTGAATAGAGCTTGGTCCCTGTGTCAGAGTTATTGATCTCCCTCTGAGCAAAGACAATAGCTTTTCTTCCACTGCACTCTATTGTCTGCAACAGGTGGTCATAGCAACAAAAGTAAACACTAAAATAACAGTGAACAAGAGTGTTACTTTTCTAGTTGCACCTTGGCTGAATTCACCGTCTGCTTCTGCAACCCATTCTCACTTGGGCCAATGCTTGGTCAGTGGCTCTCAGCGTCAGATACCGATGCAAAAATCACCCTTTAGCGTCTGTATGTAATGCACCGGGCATAACGGCACCTCGACCACGGCGCTGTAAAATGACGTAGTATTAAGAGCGACAACGGTAGCGAGTAGTATCAGAGACGGTTTAGAACCGAGACATAACCAACTCGGAGTAGTTTCCTGTATCAGTGTCACGTGGGCTTCGCCACTGACACACCTCTTTAGGAGACTAGCGGCAGGTCCGAGTGTATTTATTACAATGGGAGAAGTGAACGTGAACAAAGATTATGAGCGATCCTTTCGCCGCATAGTCACCAAAGTATATATTGGACCCATTTCTCACAAGCCACATATCTCCAGAACATTCTGACACTAAAATGGCATTTTTCAGACGGACACATCAGGAGAAAGTTAACTTTATTTGAGACCTGCTTCTGTGTCAGGACCAAACTCTCGTGAGATCTGGCAACACAGAGACGCTAACGTCAGCTAACATTCGTGAACGCCCTAACAAAACTAATCTCTTTGATGCTAAATATGTCTTTTAGCTCTGTAAATATCTAAAGTTAGCAAAAGAACATATTAATAAATTATTCAAATATAACTTTTCATCCATCCACATGACGTTCACGACACGTTCAAACGAGGCCACACCCCTTTAGGAGACAGGAAGTGTTCAAACCATCTTAAGTATAGAGGATCTTTGGTAGTATGAAATACCGACAATCCCTGTAAGGAAAGTGGTTGGGGCGGTGGATAGCTCAAACAACACAGGACTTTCACCCAGGAGAACAGGGTTCGTGTCCCGTTCTTTTCCTGCATGTCACTGAAGTGTACATTTTGTAATCCCACCCACGATCTTTTCCTAAACCTCCTTTTAGTGTCGCATGCCAGTTAAACGTACGTCCAGACCGAGAGCGTCAAAAAGTGATTCCAAGAGTCCCGACCCAGAGCGTCATAAAGTGACGCCCAAAGTCCCCTGGGTAAGGAAAGGGAAAAAACAGTGCTTGTCCCTCCCTCATTACCACCACTGAGGTGCCATAAAGCGAGCCCAAAATTTCTGCTTATGTCACGCCTCATTTATCCTCGTTAGCTTGATTTATTTTTGTGTGATGAGGTCATATTCTATTGGCCAAATATACATGGGCTACTTTGTGCATACTCTCAGCTTCACATAGTAAACCCGTTCCACCAGAGCTGGATTGCAGAAATAACAAATAGTTCAGACATTTACAGGGATAACACAGCTAACTGTCTCTTCACGCTGGAGACAGACTAGTAATGTTACACATTAGTTCTACTGTACAAGAGTAGGAAAACAGCTGTAAAATGGACACAGAATGAGATTATGTTTGGTAAATTTCAATTTGGTCCCCTTCAGCTTTACAGCTGAGAAAAGGCTACGGTGGCTGGTGCAGAATTAGGGGAAGATAGTTGCAGGAAAGATATAGAGGATGGGGGAGTTTTTTTTAATGGCTGTCAATACAGCGTAAACAAAATGGGAGTATATCTGAGTTATACCAGGTCACTTGTATGAGAGAAGGAGGAGAGAGATGAGAGATGAAAGATGAGAGACGTGTGTTTGTGTTTTGTGGAAAGGGAAAAAAGATCATGAAGAAAGTCGAGAAAGCTACTTAATAGAAAAACAGTCTGTAGACCGCAGCAGTTCTTTCATGAAAAAAAGGATCAATCTTTTTTTTTTCTCCTGATTTCTTTTTATTGCTTTATCTTCATCTGTTTTATTTATGAAGGTGTCCCCCTCTTGCCTGTTTCTCCACTTTTCTCGCATCACTTTTACTTTTACTTGTGTGTGTGTGTGTGTGTGTGTGTAGCTGTCTGTCTCTGTGTGTTTCTGTCTCTAGCTGAGAGGACACAGTCAGATCATAAAAAAAGACAGAACATTAACAGAAATACACAGTGACAAGAGAAATCATGTCAAGTTACTTTACCATACAGCAATCAACTAATTGCTTACCTGTGAGCTGTGTAAGTAAATACACTTGAATTTGTAAGTGCATGCAATAAATAAAATTGCATTGATCTCTTAAGTGAAGCTAAGCTTTATCTTTCTTCCCCTTCCTTCCTCTTAATGCATACCAATAATCAATACAGTTAAATTAATGTTGGCACATGGAGCTATTTTTAAGAATAGAAAGATTTAGGTTAGGGTCATTTAATTGTAGAGCAACTGAATATATAACTTTGGTATAAGATCTAAACAAAATAAAAAAGCAAAGAGAACAATACTACTTTATTTCCTAATGATGTATTTCATATAAACCTTTAGGGTTTCAAATATGTTATGTTTTATATTATATCTGGAATTATACAGCTGAGTTTTAGTTTCAAACCACCCTATTAAAAGAACAAAATAAATATATATTTACTGACCAGAGATCATTACTGAGAACAAGAAGCAGCAAAGGAAACTAAAAAGAGAAATAAAATAGAAAGAAAGATACCTTGGAGGTGATAGTGAAGCTGCAGTAATTGTTAAAAGTCTGCAAATATGAAATGTGAAATAAAGAACAGTACCAAAACACCCCAAATCAAGCCGAACCATGTCTCCATCTCTTTAACATGATGATCTTGAACTTCCAGTGACCTTCATCAGAAATGTCCAGTGGCATTACAGTAAAAGCTAAAGTAAATTTTTTGTTTATCTCGATGAAAGAGGTATGTTTAGCTGGGAAACCTCTACTGTAAGACACAGCAGTGTGCATATGCAGGGGGGCTGTGTCCCACTGGTGTCCTTCAGCAAAAAGCTACAGTGATATGTTATATAATAGACATATACTAGCAGTTCTATAGCAGGAGAATAAACTCAAACACAGCTACAGAAATATACTGCATGCTCATAATTACAGCTAGGTCACTGAGTTCATGTCTTAGGCAAATGTAAGGTTATTAATGTGCGTGTGTGTGTGTGTGTGTGTGTGTGTGTGTGTGTGTGTGTGTGTGTGTGTGTGTGTGTGCCGGTATGCCAGTGTATGCCTGTATGTTTTCCATTCTTCAGCATTGTCCCAGTCTATATCCCTTTGATGACTCAGCGTCAGACACACTATAGTACATAATGTCTAAGTACCCCACCCCTCTTTTTGCTCTTCTTCTTTCCATCCCTCTTCCTTTTTTATTTAAACCAGAATTGTGGTGATGTCATTTTAGCTGTCACTGCTAATTCAAATCAGCATTTAGAATAAGCTGGATAGAGTCATATTGCAATATGTTTGACTAATACCAGGATTAAGAGACTTCTACAGCAGTTTTTGGTGATTTCTGTACCAGATCTACAACAATGAGAGATATCCTATGTGAATCATTATTTAATTGTTCAAATATGGCTTTATTCTTTGTTCTTTTGATTCTGTCTTCGGTCTTTTCTCTGTGCCTTTCCTTATTCCTTATTCAAACTGCTATTACAAGCTATCTAGTCTATATCCTTGACGTTCCACTTCCAGAATTGCTCCAGTGCCGCAGGAAATTCCGCCGGATGCATGTATTTTCTCGTTCCTTTCGCTTTCTTTGTGTTGGAATTTTAAACTCCGGTGGATTTATGAGGACTATGGTTAAATGCTCCTCAGATCTTTGCAGGCTAAATTGAGACAGCTAGCTAGACTATCTGTCCAATCTGAGTTTTCTCTCGCACAACTTTTTTACAGCAGCTCCGTGTGGAGCTTAGCGCCGCCCATGACGATTGTGATTGGTTTAAAGGGGTGATAGAATGCAAAACCGAGTTTACCTTGTCATAGTTGAATTACGACAGTTCGGTGGGTAAAATAGGCATACATAGTACCTCAAAGTCCCATTGACACCTCTTTCCTCTGCAAATCTCACAATTTGAAACTGCTGCTGAAAATGGGCGAATCTCAATAAAGCTCACCGTTGGCTGTACCTTATTTGGCTCTAGTCTCTACCTTTGTCATGTCCCAAAATTTGACCTCTGGTCAGTGTTGTATGCCACCTGTCACGTCCCGCCTGTCACGTGTCACTGCCAGTAACATTAGTTGATGAGTTTATGTGTCGGGGCAGAAATGAAGTTTGAAGCCAGCGGCGGCCGGGCGTGTCTGGACATGTCTGTAGTTTAGAACGTTAACAGACAGTGTAAAAGCTGCCGCTGAGAAAAAAAAGGGAATTTGTGTGTGTGTGTGTGTGTTAGCAGACAGGCTGGGTTTGTTTGATAACAGCGCTCTGCTGAAACGGACAGCAGTGTCTGAAATATGAGACCTCTGCTGTCTCGTCTCCACTGTGTGTTTATGTGCTTTGCTCAACCAATCAGCGCGCAGCTCATCTAAATATTCATGATCATACCATATTTGGAAGAAAAGCTCTCGTTCCAAATCAGGCCTATTTTACAATGCTGCATTGGGGCCCATAGAACAGCACCTGGGCCATTTTCAGCCCAACCAATGTTACATACCCTATTAGGAGACCTTAAGGAACAGTGAGGAATACCCTATATAATCATTCTATCACCCCTTTAAAGAAATGCCACTAAACCAGAGCATGTTTTTCTCACAATCCTGGAATGCTGTGTGGGGTAGCCAGACCCTCCTCCCGCTCCGCAGCATGTGGATGGTCTGGCAAAGTGAGACTTCAAGCTATCAGAATGAAAGAGGTAAAGGTCTTTTTTTTAAGCAAATTACACGGAGTTGATATAAGTGGTGGTGACATTTTTAGTACAATGTCAATCTCATTGCTGCCACCTCAGGGCTGTGAAACATTTCCAACACGACAGAGAAATGTTCAAAGTTACAGATTAGATGTTTTGGCTGAACTTGGATAATATGCTATCAAGAGCTGCACCTGCAGCGTTTAACAAAATCATTAAAGCTTTTGTCAAACCAGAGCTACAGGGAATGGTTTGGTGTGTGTGTGTGTGTGTGTGTGTGTGTGTGTGTGTGTATGTGTGTGTGTGTGTGTGTATGTGTGTGTGCGTGCGAGTTAAAGATGGAGTAATTCATCACTGTGTATGCCAAGATGTTGTTTTCATGTTTTGCCAGATTTGAAAAGGCTGGATCCCACTGTGAGATTAGCCATCTGTAATATGAAGTTTATGTTTAAATTTTCTCATATCTCCAGAACAGTTGTAGCTCACTTTGCTTCCGGCTGATAACAAAGCCAACAGCCACACTGGAGGGGAGACTTAAAATCATTAAAGTAAGAAGGAGACATTTTACATACAGGAAGCAGATACAGACACAACAAAAAAAGGTTTTCTAACAGAACTATGGTCTCTGACCTTTTATCACCTTACTCGCAGTTGCGTATAAGATCCTTTTGCTGCTGCACACTTGTATGTGTGATCATGTCATAGATCCCTAACATGCCACCAGAGACGCCTAGCAAGTAAGATCATGTCTTCAAGTGTTGACACTTTACACAGACACAAAGAGTGCGGGAATTGTCCGGGCTCGCTCACATGCTGAGTACAGTGACATCGGTCCATTAACCTTCAGAGATTTCATTGCATATTTGTAGGCTTGGACACTCTTTGAACCCTTGAAAGTACACATAAACACGCTTTTCAGGACATGTTATCCAAACCTTTCTCACACTACACGGGAATCCTGGATGAGCGTGATGGGACAGAAAAGCTGTGGCATGAACAGGTTTACCAAACATGAAGTTGCCATGAAGTTTCTCAAGGTGATTTAATTTATCCTCTAAAACAGCGGTTCCCAACCTTTTTTCCTTGCACCCCCCCTACTTATGTCTAAGAAAAGCTGACCATAACCGAAGTTGAGGTAACTCTCGAGATAGAGCCTTACTTTCTTTTTTGATACAGAGGAGTTATCAGCACTTTTACGTTTCTCCGCCATGTTTCATTGATAAAATAGTGATGCCGTGGCGGCAGGAAAAACGAGGATGATAGCAGCTAGCAGCTAGCAGCTAGCAGCTGACCTGATGACAGCAAGTGCCACAGGTTAAGAGGTCCCGGAGGTTTGGCCTACTAAATAGCCTGCCTACAATTTTAAGCGAGAACAAAAATATATAGTTTTTATACCAACTTTTGTATACATTATATATTCTAGTGTATTATCATAATTTGTTTAACATGTGCAAATATTTTTTTTTACCTCAACCTCAAACCAGATAAAGACTTGCGCACCCCCTGTGATCTTTGCCGCCCCCCTGAGGGGTGCCCGGACCCCAGGTTGGGAACCACTGCTCTAAAACACCGTCACAGCCTGTGTCTTTCACCCCTGTTTTCTCTATTGAACAGTTCTCCCTGGCAGCCACGTTTTTCCTTTTTTAACATATTGCTGTGATAAATGGTTTGAGTTGTAAATCCTCCCCGCTTGGCTGGGGTTTTAGTCCGGTATAATACCTGCAAATGAGATGACATCAAGGATAGCACGTAACCATGTCAACAGAACGTAGACATGATGGATTCAAATTGATCATGTTGCCATTGATCATTGTTTGTAAGGTTATTATTGCTACTGTCAGCTATCAACATGGTGTTTTAGCTACAGCAGAGGGTTTGAACCGTGGGGTCAGGATCTTTTATAAGTCTGCTTGAGAAGCAAACAAGGTTATGGGAGATTCCTGAGACTTTTATTGAAATTTAAATAATTTAAGGGGACAAAAAATTCAATTTAATTTCATTTCTATATAAGAAAATGAGAGCTCGCTCCGTAATACGAAAGGATGCTATAGTAATATTTACATGACTACTTGACATTGGGAGCTAAAGGTTCACAGAAGACCCATTTTTATAATGAAGATCATGATTGTTAGCAGCTTTAACATTGGCTTTCCTCTGTATTGCAGCTGTTAACTGAGCTGAGCTATAATGATGATGGTGGTGGACAGAATAAAATGAATGCATTTATATTTATTTATTTTATTTCAGGTTTATTTAACAGGGACAATACACACTAATAATACATATGAAAATGTAAAATGTGCCAGAATTAGCCAAAAAGCTATTTTACATCTACTGTCCCTGGACAGATCGTACAATGTCACACCTAAAAAGACAAAAGGATTATAATAGGACATATAGGTTTAGCCCAATACAAGTAAAATTGACTATAAATGTAAAGAATTTAAAAAATGACAAGATCAACATATAAACAAGAACAGATTGTCATTATCAACATCAATACCAGCACACACATACACACACACAAGCTAAATGTTCAGTCCATGTAACCGACAACTTTGTAAGCATAGCACAAGTGGCACAAACAGGCAGGACAGGAAAGACAAAGATTTAGTGTCTACATGTAATGTCGACAGTCCTGATATAATGTAAGTCAGTATACAATCCGTGCAATAAACTACCTTTAATGTTTAATCATGTCAAAGGCACTGATTGAACTATTTGACTGTAACAATTATTGATTCTGCTAAGCAGTTCATACTGTGTGCAATGTAATATAAGCTATAATATAATTTTCTATAAACCACTACAAAAAAACTAGCTATAACCACACATTACTGCATTTTACATAAAGCTGATGTAGAATACAGAACAAAGTCAAATAACATTTAAAAAATGTATAATTCGGATACTGTGCATTTGCCACAAATATGTCCCTACTTTGTGTAGCTGATAATTTCATCGCTGACCCCCTTTAGTGGTCCACCACATCTATAAATGAGTATAATTTAGTTGTCTGGCTTTGCTTCATGGCTTGCACTGAACAAAGAGAGAGACACTTCTACATGTCACACTGCTGTGAGGGAAATGTCAGCCTGAGCTTTTTGTGTGAGCTACACATTATCGAGCCCAGTAGTGTAATTTTTCTCTCTCCCACAATATCTGTGTTCTCTGCCTGTGTGTGTGTGTGTGTGCGCACATCTTGGTTCCCAGGAGGGGAGCTTGTTGGCTGGCAGAGTAGCACAGTTGTCGTCACTGTGCCCGGGGCAGCCTCTGGGACAATCTGGCCTCCCTGAAGGATCCTCCACTGGAGCGACATCAGAGCTGGCATGCGGGAGGAAAACCAAAGAGACAAGGCTGATTTGAGAACAACCAGAGCTGTCGAAACACGACACAGCAGAGCACTGAAATGGGCAAAAATTCCAGTTTGCAGCGCATCCTGGTAGAAGGCTAGAGGCACATACATCCAGCTGTTTCAAATTTGTCTCAGTGGTCAAATATATGTTCAAACAATACAGAACACAGCTGTGCTGTATTGGTTGCCGCTGCAGGAAAAAAAATGAAGGTAGTCAGGGACATTTCCCCATGCTTTTGTTTAAAATAAAACCATTTACTTTAGTTGGTACCGCAGTTGGTAGCATCTTCAAGGGCTACAAATGCCCTTAAAGGTGTTCTTGGTACAGCTGGCAACATTCGCCTACAGCTCACACCTGTTGCATCAATGTCAACTTGATCTACTGTATAATTACAGTGATGAATAACCACTTAGATTTTACTCCTATATTAAAATAAACGGCCATGCATTTGATAGGCACTGTTTTCACCACAAACAAACTGATGGACCAGCAGTATCATTTGTTGTCAACAAAACAGCAAGAACTCTTAATTGAAGATTAAAAATGTTTAATGGTATTGTAAAAGACATTCATGCATGCTGCATCTATTAATGATTGCTGCACATGTGGGAGCTGGGAATATTTGTCTTATTCTTTACTGGAGATGTCACACAGATATACACATTAAAAGTGTGATAAAAGGTATGTCATATCCTGCCCAAGTCAATATAACCAAGTCCTCTAGGAAATAACAATCCTCATAAAAGCCATCTGCTTGTGCTTCCAGTCACCAGCAGATTAATGAGATGCGGTAAAAGGGCTCATCATTATTGTCTCATTACCACCTCAACTCAACTCAGGAAGAGGCTTTGTCAGGTTTGAAATTGTCAGTACCTGTACAGTAGGTGGGGTTGAGCTTCTTGAAAAGTGAATTGGTTGGTGACATTTTACCTATACCTTAAAAACGTAGGATAAAAGGTAACTTTGTCTTCAGATTTTAAGAGATATCATATACTGTATTACAGGCTAATTTACTTCTGTTGTGACATCTGTGTGATACTGTGGCTTTGCAAAGTCAGACTACATCTCAAAAACCTTAATTTTTGCCAGAAAACAACCACTCGTATTGACTGAACCAGACTCAAGATACATGTGGGAGCAGTCAGCAACCTTTATTGTTAGGATAATGATGTAAGTTACTGTCTCTTGCATCTCCAAAATGGCTCGAACAATGATTAAAACAAGGAGCCAAATGAAATAAAGAATGACATGACATTTCCATATTTGAAATTCAAAAGTAAAGACAGATGACAGCCTAGAGAGTGGTGCATTCATCTAGTCAGGTTTAGAAAGCGTTTGTGCTGATGTCTGAGTGATGAAGTGAACTCTTGTTTCAGCTTCTATAAAATTGTTGCTTAAGAAAATGCCTGCTGAACTTTGCCAGACCATGAAGTGAACATTGTGGGTTGGCATTATACACAAAGTATCTCATTTTCAGCACAGAAACAAGTAGATAAAGAATAGATCCTATTTTTTTCTCTTCATTTCTTACAGCTCAGTTAAAGGAGAATCCCAGTCGATTTCAACACGTAACTCTGTTGTTTGTAAATTTGGAGTGCTGTCAGTAGCGAGAAAAACGAAAACAATCGGTGTTGCCTACACCGTGTTATCCTCCTGCTACAGTTTGCACCCAGGAGGCTGAAACAGGGCAAGTTTTAAACGTGCTTTTAGTCGCTTAAGATGTTCGAAATGTCATTACAAGTGCCTACCCATGTGAAACGATTCCTTCCGAGTGAACACAGTGATCTGAATCAAACAATAGAGATACGTGTTAAATTCTCCTTTAAAGCAGTACAGCCCTGGCAACTGTTGCAGACAACAGACAAACTTTTTTTTAATTTTTTAATTGCAGAACAATCTCTGAATTTATGCTATACAGTCTCCTGAAGAAACATGTCTCAATTATTTTGTCCTTTAACAGAAATTACAGGTTGGAGTTTAATCACAAATTGGTTGAGAAACATAATTTTTTACAGTACAACAAAGGGTTTGAAAGCAGCACTCTACAGGTAAGAGAAGAAAAAACCTAATGGCAATTTCAGAAATACATGTTCTGCAAAGCCTTCAGCAGTTTAGAGTTTACCTCCTGGGACTAAATTTTGTATCTGCCAGAATCCAATGTCTACTAAGCCAGCTTACTGGCTGGGATCACATTAGCAGTGGCTAAAAGCAGAATCCGGGTGGTTTAGTTGACTCAGACATGTAACTGTAACCTTCAATTCCTGTCACACTCTCTCGCCTAGATTTTGTGTCATTGATTTAGTGTTTTGTCTTTCTCTTAATCAAACAGTATGGACATTTTTATGCTGTCTTGTTTGGCTAGTCCTGTAAGTGACAGTTGAGTTTATCTAAGTCCCACTGTTTAGTTGTTTAGTTAGTTTGGCTATGTTGGCTGTCATTGCTGATCCTAACTAAGCAGTTCATCATGGGCTGATTCTAAGTATACTGGAAATGTAAAATATTCCTTTACACCTACTAAGGCCTGGGTGTGAGATTTAAGTTGTAACTTATGTCTGCGTTGGAACTATTTCTGGTGCAACCTTTAAAAATTAAGTAGTGCGTAAACTCTGACTTAAGTTAGAACTTAAATTCAAACTAGTCTACATTTGAACTTAACACATAGCTGTTGCAACCCAGAGCTGATGTCCAGTGTTGGGAAAGATACTTTCAAAACGTATTCTGTTACAAAATACAGAACACATGCCCATAAATGTAATTTGTAACGTGTTCCGTTACGTTACTCAATCTGAGTAACATATTCTGAATACTTGGATTACTTCCACATTGAATTGCAGTTTATAAGTGTAGGAATGTGGCCATCACATACAGCTTACTAAACAGGCCTATTCTGGTGTGTTCTTCTGTTCCAACTGGCTGAATGTGTACCTGAACAAGTAGATTGATTTTTGTATTTGTAGTCCCGAACTGCATACTACAAAAATCTAACCGCAGTCTAAGCTACCATGACAAATTTTACCTAACGTTAGCTAGCATGTCAAACGGGGCTAGTCAGTCTTTCAATGGCTGGATGGAGAATGTAAAGCCGCACGTCAACTATAAAATAGCAAGGCGACCAGTAAAACTACAGCAGACGACTACCCTTGGCTAATTAAAAAAAAAAAACTTACTTTAAGATGCTTCTTTAGTTTGGAGGTGGAGTAATTTGGATGCTGAAAGGAGGTTGGTTGCTAGCAAGTAGAGGTTGCACTGCACAGTTATATTTTGTTCTCCCTGTTCTTTCTTTAATGTGAAATGCTGTTTGAATTTCCAAGATAGAAACGCATTCCTGCCCTGGCTCTGTTGTGCCAGTTCCGGCTCCATCTCTACCTCTATCAGTGATCATGCAAATAGCTCATTTTTTCGTTTTCATAGTTGGGCTTATGGCGTTGCTTTAATTTATTCAGAGAGTGAATAACCTCGTGAAACAGAGAAGTATCGTCATGTAATCCATTGATTTCAACAATGTAACTGTATTATAAATACCAACTATTTAAATTGTAACTGTAACGGAATACAGTTACTCATAATTTGTATTCTGAATACGTAACGCCGGTACATGTATTCCGTTACTCCCCAACACTGCTGTCATGCAGGTTGCTTCACTGTTCTTCATTCATTCAGATTCAATTCTCTGAAATTATCAACCCACACAGGTGTTTTGATTCTACTGTGTGAAATTTTACAGACCATGCTGGATTGACATCTCCCTTAATCTAATGCTAACACCTTTGTGATTAGGGTTGACGGTTTCCTCTTTAAAAGTATACAATATATAATACTTCCCACGAATATATCCCTCTCTTTAAAAGAGTTTCATCTTACTAAAAACAGAACTACTTGTGTGTTCAGTCTTCCGCTCTATGTGGTATCTCTACTGTAATGCACACTTATTTGTCTTTACACCTAAGCCACTAAGCCTGTTCTTCTGTGTGTGTGTATGTGTGTGTGTGTGTGTGTGCGCGTGCGTGCGTGCGTGCGTGTGTGTGTGTGCGTGCGTGTGTGTCACAGCTCAGCAGTACACATTTGACCCGGTGGCCTCATATTGTGAGAGTGATGATGAGGAAAGCAAAGGTGGAGCAGAGAGAAGGAGGGTGGCATGCAACATGGAAGGATGTTGTGAGGGTAAGAGGGATGATGTGATAGGAAGAAGCAAGGGTAAGGAATGGAAAACAGTGAAGGTTAGAGAAGCAGGAAACCAGATGGAAAGAAAACAGGAAAAGGAAAAACAAAGAAAGCAATCAGAATCAGAATCAGAATCAGAAATACTTTAATAATCCCAGGTGGAAATTATTTTTGTTACAGTTATGTAATACAGTTTGATTGTAATGAAACCTGTCACAAAGAAAGTTTTAATTTTTTACAGAGCTTGTGGTCGATTGTTGCTCGTCACTTACAGTAGTCACCGTGTATGGTTTTATTTTTTCACACTTAAAGTGCTTTATGTTGGGTTAGCATATAACAAAGCATATATCAAATGAACTAAAATTGAATGGAAGTGTGATGAAAGATTAAAGAGGGACGAAAAAGTGGGATGAAGGGTAAGAGATTTAAATCTGTATCTGTCAGACGGACGAGACAAGGATTTACCATGCAATGATTCCGTGAGTCACTGCATGCCCTACAAACACACATACACACACACACACACACACACACACACACACAGCCACAGCCCATATTTACTGAGCTTCATCCGCAGTGTTGGAATAGGGGCGTGTGTGTGTCCAGGCTGATAGCACATAATAACTTTTGTGTACTAGCAATGGAAAATGCACATACCCTATTTCATTTTGACTATACACACAGGCGCTCACACGTGATGATGACTGGTCTTACCATGGAACAATCTGTACGAAGAGAGAGCGTAGTTATCGCCACACACACACACACACACACACACACACACACACACACACACACACACACACACACACACACACGCACACGCACGCACGCCACAGGCTAGCCTAAGCAGAGGAACTGCTCTTACACACCCACACAGGCTAGTATGACTTGCATGACATTGGTGTCACTGTAACATTGTGTCAAACTGTGTGTGTGTGTGTGTGTGTGTGTGTGTGTGTGTGTGTGTGTGTGTGTGTGTGTGTGTGTGCATGTGTGAGGTGAATCACCCTGATAAGAGACAATGATGATTATTAGGTTAAAGTGGTTATATGTAACTTTTAGTTTGTGTTGATTTCAGCGGCCGCTTTGGACAAAAGCGATTTTTTTACCACTCTTGCTGTCGTAAAGGTCTTTTCTTTACGGTGTTGTGTTACCCACTGTTTTAGGTAAAAACATTACTTATATTATTAAATTACTGAGTTAGCGTTGCCGGGAGGTCATATAGTTGCGATGAATGTTTTGCTCAGACAGAAAATCATTCATTTACAAAAAGAGAATATGTTACAGATGCATCGTCGCATTTCAAGTGTTGCATACGGTAACTTAGCCTACTTTGGATGTATCGTGTGCTAAACCGGGTATCACTGTCATTGTGTCACAAGCCAAAACATTAAGAGTTTGTTGTAGCAACCAACGTAATAATAACTACGATTTATATAGCGCATTTCATGAAACCCATGGAAGGCCAACACAAACACGGACTAAAAGGAATAAAACGTCCGCGCTAAATGGAAGGGGGACTGGCTACAACCACATTCTGCTTATTCTGCTAAGTTATTTTATGAATGAAATATACATATTACATTCCTGAGGGCCAATTCAGGGTGGGTTTTGAGTCATTTACAATCCCGTATTTATCTCCATCTGTTGAAAGCCCGACCGAGTGTGACTCAGGTTTCGCACGTCGTCTTTCACTTTCCTTTTTAGCTTTTAGTTGTTCTTCGTTTATTTCATTTTTTTCTGTGATGGCCCTGCCCCAGTATCAGCCATAACTACAGCAGATAACTTCTAAAATAAAAATTGCCTCCTCTGCCTGTGCCTTTGCTTACACACTTTTTACACAGAGCCATTTAAAATGTAATGGTCTCTCTCTCACAAATATTTTTGGATCATTTTCAAAATGTCATTGATTGGGCATGTATAGGCAACCTGAGTTATACACCATTATTCATAGGGTAGTGTTGCTGTTTTACACACGTTTGAGGAAGAGAGTGCACCTTAAGTCTATACAATTAATATAATATCTAGAATAATCACACACAAACACAAGACATCCTTCTTTGTTTAGACTGATGATGAAGTGAAATTGCTATAGAAGATAAACTAGTATAATGTCACCACAGGAATGTAAGATATACCCTGGAAGCCAAAATAAATAAGGTTGAAGATAATTTGGGGAATGATTATCTCCACACTACGTAAAAAATTACAGAAGGAACTGCCCCAAAAAAACTTAAGGCAATTCGACTTTAATACAGAAGCAGAGGAGAATGACTCTACTGTGACCACTTTTTCCAAACACTGAAAGTGACCGCCAGTTGATGAAACCTGTACCCTGGAGGAATCTTATATCAAGAAACAACTATTTAAAGGAGCAAAGGCCACAGACTAGGATTTATCAGACAACCCAGACAGACTGACCTCACATAATAAAAAATATGACTTATTCAGTAGCGTAGGGTTTTGCAATGGGGCGGTCAGTAATGTCTTAGTGCTGATATATTGCACCAACACATCATCTCCCACACAGCCAGAGAAGCAGCACCGGATCACTTTAATCTAGAGCTGTTAGCTGTAGCAGGCAATCCACTTACGCAGCAGCAAAATACCGGACAGATCAGTTTCACACACTGGTTCTTAAATGAAAGAGACAATAAGAAGGTTATGAACAATTATGAAAACACTTATTTAACAGTGCTTACTGTTCAGTTGGTTCTGAATTTCCTATTTTTCTCTTTGTGTAGTGAAAAAGAGAAAATATGTAGCGCAATATTTGTAGATGTATAGATTTGTTAGGCTTGTTTCATTATTTGTGGACTGACATGTATTCAGATAGGTGAGTAGTCCTCCTTAAACTCAAAACATTGATGCACTTTTAATTACAAAAATGCACATTTCTATTTTAAATGTGTACTTTCAGAAAAATATTAAAGGTCCCATGGCATGAAAATTTCACTTTATGAGGTTTTTTAACATTAATATGAGTTCCCCCAGCCTGCCTATGGTCCCCCAGTATACTATGGTATCCTGCTCTGACTTTGAGAAAATGAAAGCTCAGATTGGCCGATCTGGAATCTCCTCCTTATGAGGTCATAAGCCCGCCCAGAGAATTTGACCCGCCCATGAGAAAGAGAGAGACATCATGGCTTGCAAACAAGCAAAGTGGCAGTTGGTCAAGGCCAATTTTAACAATGGGCTTCGCAATGTATCACAATTAAAAATAAATTAGACTTTTATCATCAGCAGCATCACAATCAGTAGTATTAGTAGAAGCAGCCTAGTGGTGCAATCTCTGTGCTTTATATTGTTTTGAACATGTTTCAGTGGCTCACTGAGAGTTCAAATCATGGTCAACTGTTTAGTCTGCTTGAAAAGAACCAATGAAATGCCTCTTTGCTCCGCTGCGTGTACTCTACCCCTCCCATGTACAAGCCTGAGCTTTATGCATGTTGTCGCAGATGGAGTTACTGAAAGTCTACTCAAGAATGGAGGAGAAATAATAATATTATGTGTTTGCTTACCTGTGAATGAGAAATGAAAAAAAAATGTATTGAGTGAAATTGCAGTCCTTTCTCCACTCTGCACTAAAGTAGTGACACAGAGGTGCTCATGCACCTATGCGTATGGGGTGGAACCCCGAGGGCAGGGGGAGGGGTTAGACCGATCCCCGAGGAGATGCTACTTTCATATCTTGCTACATGTAGCTTTTCAACATTACCAACCCTGCCTTTAATTAGAGATGATGCTACTTTTTGTAAAAATTTGTACGTTGGTGCATTCACCTTTTTTCTACTTTCTTTCTCACCTTTTTTTCTATTTGTAGTAGGCTTGCACATTGTTATCTGAGTCATGCTCACAGTGGATCATTTAGATCGGGGTTAACTGATACAGATATAACATTAACCCTGCAAAGTGGAAGCTAATTCTGGAGAGTAATAACCAAGGAGAGTAATGCTAGCCCCAGGCTAAAGTCAGGGTTTGTCAACTTGAATCTGACAGACTGTGAACCTAGTCTGCCAGAGATCAGGAGCTTCTCAGAATAAAGTTGCCTTAGGGCAGATGTTTTTTTTTCTGGTTTGTTTATAACAAGCACGACATTACTGAACTGATTCACTTAACAATACAGGTCTTTTTTTTTACAGTAGGAGTCACATGGTTGCTGAGATTATTTGTGAAACAAATTGTGTCTGTACATACAGTGTGTGGATTAGGTTATTAAATGACATTAAACACACAAAACACGCGAACATAAAGAAACAGGTGCCGTCTGTCTCCTGTGTAATGAATAGCTCAATACTGTACCAAGGCTAATGCTAATAACATGTTAATCCATAGGGACCAGAATCAGAGCTAACAAAGCACACAATAGCTGCCAAAAGCAGATATGTGTTGTCACATTATGGCAGTGGAAGATATCTTCAATAAATGGGTTGTGTGTCACTGATGTGTGATTCTGTTTGTTAAAGGCACAGACAGGCTGTTTGAGTGTTCCGATGTGATGTATGAGAGGGAGACTGATTCTGTCAGCTGTGAAAATGAATGTACGTTTCTGCTTTCAGTATTTTTTTGCGTGCATAAAGTGAGCAACAAAATTGACTGATAAGATCTATGTTTGTGTTTTTCAGTGTGTGTACATAGAGTATTGCATAATGTGGTAAGCAGTATACATTATGTACACCGTAAAATTGCCTACTGTGACTTATATTTGCATGTTACTGTGTAAATATGCAAATATAAACTTTTTTTGACATCGCATATCACCATATAGTTTGACTTGAACCGAATGTGTTCATTTTGTTTGTGAGAAGACATTTAAATAGAAATAAACTGTCATTCAAGGCTAATATGATACATGTGTTTGTGTGTCCAAAGCACACATCATGTAGAGTCAGAAGAAAGATGGGCAAGCTTAGAAAATGTTAAAAAATCAAAGACCCATAGCTGAACTTTATGTAGATGTTTATTTTTTTTAATTATGAGATTTAAAAATAAACTTGTTTTCATCTTCCATGTTTACCACTATGAAATTCAGCCTTGAACATAAGCTATTAGCTAGATTTAATACTAGCTGAGGGTAGGGCTGGTGGAGATTTAGGTTAGAGAGAGTTGGGGGGCATCAAACTATTTTCTTCTGCCTTCATCATCTCTCACTCCCTAAATCTTAGGATAGAAGGCAGGTTAGGAAAGTAGTCTCCCAGGCAGTCAGACGTAGTTGGAAAAGGTCACATAATCCCAGTCTGAAGCCTTTTCTAAACATTCTGCCTATGATGAGATGAGAGGAAATGTGTATCCGAAAAAGATTCAGTAAAGTTTGTCAAAGTAGGAGGTGGCTAACTTTCCAGTAAAGCCATTTTGAGCTACAATTGCATGTTGGATCCTGATTGACACATTGAAAGGTCAAAAAAAATTACAATAGCTTATTTTTGTACTCTACCCTATGGTGTGGGTAATGAGCTGCTTTTAGAGAAAGAAGTCCATTTTTAAAACAGCTTGACTTCAGCGGCTGCCACTTGGAAAGCCATTCAAAGATTATTAATCATCCTAAAGTATATCTAGAAGTACTGCGTGAAATTGGCTACTGTGTATTTTGCCATTCAACCAGGAGTATTCATCTGAAGCCATAAAAACACCCAGTACTCATCACCACTCGATAGAAAAGATGAAGTGTCTTGGGTGAGAAGAAATATGTCTTTCAGATCAAACAGCATGTCTATTTGGCTTTGACTTAGTACTTCAAGATCATTTAAACCAATTTGTCATATCTAAAGGTCACTTGAGCACACTTTCGAGCAAGGTTCCATGTTGGCAACCTTAAATTGCATTTGAAGCCCTGTTAGGTGAGAAAGTTGCAGCCAATAGGTGGCTTGCCCTTTAATAATCTGGTGCTGTAGTTTACAGACATCTTTTTTTATTTACCACATTATCATGTGGAAAGATTGGGCATTAAGGGTGGGAAGGAACAGGCTTTGAGCTGTCAGACACAGAGGGTTGTTGAGAATGATTGTGAATGTAGCATCATCAGGACATGAAGGCTGTGACAATGAAGTAGTGACACTCAGATATATAAATACACATTTAACCGACAATTGTACAATCTCACTAGTATACAGTAGTTCAGTCTTGGTCTTGGTTCTTGGGTTTTGCACACAACCTCAGTTTTTGGTGATATTTGACTACAGCTCAGTGATTTAAAGCAGGAAGGGACATTTGGTCTGGTAGTTAGTCTAGCTGAGCGGAGTTTAAACATACGCCAAAGACTGGCACAGTAACTGCGGCATTTGTGATATACAGTAGACAGGCTATAGTATTTGTTCTTTTATAGGCTACTTCCTACAGTATATAAAAAAGAAACTGTACTGAACAGGTTGCAAGGTTTATTTATGTTGTGTTTTTTATTGATATTTGTAGTTATTTGTTCTGCACATTCAAGCTAGCGTAACTTGCGTGTACAACAATAATTACACAGTTAAACATACGTTACAGCATCTTTAGTTTATGTAACGTGACATATTTCTGAGTAAAACAGAATATGTGAGCTGGAGATCATTTTGAGAAGTATCTAATCAAACTGTTAAGAGTACCTGTTTTCTTCCACTCACACAAACACAAGACACAAGACTTTCACCCAGGAGACGGGTGTTTATGTCCCTGGAGGAGTACTTAAGGGGGCTGCTGTTGTATAAGGTGTGATATTCCAGCCAAAAAGCAGAAATATTGTTTATGCTTGGTTTATTTGCGAGGAAAAGGCCATTGATAAAGCTAAAGATGTTCAAGTCTTATCTGAAAAAATAAATTGCAGGACATTGACATTATCCTGCTACCAAACATGACAGACCACTAGAAAGGCTGCGACATTAATGGATATGTTGATCGAAACACTTTTGTCTCATGATTATCTCCATTGTCCTGGTGAAAGAGGCAACTCCTTGAATTGATCCGCAAATATGGATGCTTGTTCTTTCAAATCACTAATCACAGTAGGAAGTAACTTTCAAATAATAGCTTCTCCCTCTCCAGCTCTCATCTTTTGTGTGTGAGGTGTGTGCGTCATTATATCGTATGCAAACGTAACTGTAAACGTACATGTGATATGAAGCTGCGTGCATATGTGTATGTGCCTACATAATGGGTATGAGTGTGTCTGTGTGTCTTATTCAAATAAATAACATTAACAGCAAAGGCCGTATTTCTTGGGAGGCAAAGAGTTCAGTCAGAAAGGCTGGTGTGAGATCTGCAAACACAGTGAGAATACGTGCAAACTGTTTTGGGTGTAAACACACACGCACACTGCTGTATAGGCATATGGGATACTTTTACAATGGAAAGGCAAATACACAAACAAGCATGCACAACATACAAATTCACAAAGTAATGATTTTCCCACAGTGTTGTAGTAATAAGATTCTGCTGTGACAGCATCTAGGGGCAAGTAGAGGTGAATAAAACTTTCTTTCCCGCAGAATCCAAACACCAGACAACTGTTCAATTCAATTTTATTTATAACACCAAATCATAACAAGAGTTATCTCAAGACACTTTACAGATTGAGTAGGTCTAGACCACACTCTATAATTTACAAAGACCCAACAATTTCCCACGAGCAAGCATTTGGTGGATCAGTGGTGAGGAAAAACCTCCTTTAGACAGAAAGCTTGGACAGACCCTGGCTCTTTGTGGGTGGCATCTGTCACTGCCAGTTTGGACACAGACACTGATACAGATATATAGATATAGAGAATTATGATTCATAATAATTATAGCAGTTGGAATGATGAACAGTGGCAGTTATAATAACAATAAAGATAGTGGAACTATGACTAGATATAATAGTTGTAGCAGCTCAGGTCTGGCAATGCGAGACTTCTGTTAATGTCACCCACTTTCTCATCCCCACTGCCTCGATTTCTGTGTCTTTGTCTTTAAGACCTCTTTTCTCTGCATAAGCATGTACTTTATGCTTGTATCCATGTTTTGTACATGTCCGGTTGCTGTCTAAATGATTCTCTGAGTATGTGTCTCCCTCACACACTCTCATATCTCCCATCTCTCTCCCACCAGCATGCTGTAGTCTCACGGGAGGTGTTCTGCAAAGCGAGTGGGGCTGATTGAAGACAGGAGATGGAAGACAGGAAGGAGCCGATTGAAGAGGTGACACTTCTGAACAACTCTCCTGGAATCACAGTTAACCGAGTGAAGGGGCTTGTGTGCCTGAGTGCAACTGTATTATCTGGCGCATTAGCTCTCAGTAGGATTTCCCATGGCAAATTTGTCCCAGGCGAGGGGCAAGTCAAAAGAATGATTAACTTATTCCTTTAGGAAAGCACAACAAGAACTCATCCTTTAGGGAAACACGGTCCCTTTCCTGGATCCAGTCCCAGGAGGTGGTGTGGGATTTCATACTTAGTACATTTATTTATAATTAGGTGCACAACGTGCCGAGTCTGGTCTCCTTGTTAGGAGTTGGACTTTTCCAGAATTATTCAGGGTGAGAGGCACTATATGAGGGTTGGGATACAAACAAGGCCCCAGCTGGCCACTGCTGGTCGAGTTTGGCTCAGTGAATGAGAGGATCTCCTCAGTTTGACCACTTGTCACATAATATGCCACAGTGTGTGAACAGACAGGTGTAAGAAGCATCTAAAAACAGCAAAACACTTGCAAATGTGCAGGTGTTAGGGCATGGTCACATCAGCATTTGTAACAGAAAAAATGTGGACCAACATTCATTCACTTAAATTTTTTGTGCTCTGTTTTCATATTGAGTTCAACTTTAGGGAGAGCAATAAGACTTGATACTCAAAAGTAACACGTTACAAAGTAACGCGTTACAGTAACGCGTTACAGTAACGTAACAAGTTTTTCGGGTAAAGCTACTGAACTATTGAAAATTTGGTAACGAAAAGTAGTTTGTTTTTCAATTCGGCGCAACGTTACTTTTCCCAGGGACATTTGACAGCGACGCTGCCTTCTCAGCTGCACGCTCACAAGCTCCAACACAAGACGTGACAGAGGCTGGTAGCAGAGTAATAATAATAACTTTTGAGAGCATTTTAAGCTTCGTGGCTTTTTGATGGACGGCGCTCTGAGCCGGGCAGACACAAAGCTGACAACCTCACAGATGGAGATGGCCTCATTCATACACGCAGCGGACCGCTGTGGACTTGTGTCGGTTGCATGGACAATGCAAGGATTTCCAGAAAAGAGTCTGTGTCTACGACAATGCACGGACCATCGTGGCTGCGCGAGTCGATACAGACATTACATAGTATACATTAACACCGTGTAACGCCGATGACCTGCTGATATGCATTCAACCCGCGCTGGACTCGTTCATAATGAATCGGCCGTCACTCTGTGAGTAGAGAATCCAGTCTGCAGTGGAGTTCAGACACTTCACTGATAAACCAGAGATTGGCTTTATGGTCAAAGATAGTTTTTGTATAATTAACTTCAGTCTCTGCCAGAGACGCCTGCTTTTAAAAGTAACGTCAAAGTAATGAGTAAAGTAAAAAGTTACTTTCCATAGGGGGTAACTAAGGAAAGTAACGGATTACTTTTTTAAGAAGTAACGAGTAACGAGCAAACACTACTTTTTAAAACCATCTTGACAGGCCTGAGCCATAACAGAGAAAGCCAGTGAGTCTAAAATGGAGGAAACTATCATATTAGCTGTATTATACCATATATTTGTCTTTTGGGAAACTCTATCGTTACTGGGAAATGTAAATGCTTATTTTGTCAGTGATCACAAAGCTTGTATGGGAATAAAAGACTAGACTAACTAATCCCAAGTTGATCCAGTGTTGTGTTGTATAGATGGATGACAGGATAAAAGGGGTAGTAGCAGAAGGTGGTGTGTGTGTGTGTGTGTGTGTGTGTGAGAGAGATCTGATAATATCCAATTCCACTAAGTGCTGCTAGCTGGACACTACTTTCTCATCTGAAGAGAGAAATAGAGAAGAATAAAGATTACTGGCTAAATGAGCCAACACACGTACACACGCACACACACACACACACACACACACACACACACACACACACACACACACACACACACACACACCTTATGTTACTTGCTGGTAGTAGGTATTTTATCATGGTAACCTGAGTGCATAATACAGTATATAACAATCAGATTCAAAAAGCATTGTATTCATTCATGTAGTACTTCATGAACTATTATTAATGTATAAGGATTAATAGTATATCATGCATGACTTAATGCAGGAACAATATGCTAATTAATGAATCATTTAAGGTATTTCAATCATCATGATTTCTGATTTATCATCATCATCATATTTTTTGAAAAATTACAAATGTAAATTGAATCATCATTTTGGATTTCAACAAGAAATTGCAGGTGTACAGACACTCAAAAGTTAGTAAAAAGTATAATTCATAAATATCCTACTTGCGTGAGCATTGTTCTTGTTGCTGTTTAAGTGCATTATGTTGTTGTGAATAAAGCAACTATAAAAATGCATCTGCAGTGTACTGTATTTTGTGTAAATGTAGTGACCTTTGTATCATTTTACTAAACCACTCCTTTAATTCTAATACATTTAGTTTTATGCCACCATTAATCATATCCTAGGGCCACAAACACGAAGTAATGAAGAAGTAATGTTTAGTTAATCATGATTACAACAATACAATTCTTCAGAATGTATGTACACTGCTGTGACTGGTCAGTTTTTTGAAGAAGTGTCACGTCTCGTCCCTACTTCAAGTTTCTGTGTTTTAGTTGGTTTCATGCTTTTTGTTGGTTTTCCATTTCCTGTTTTATTTTGTAGTCTGTTTTTTCTCCCTGGTCATGTCTTGTTTTTCTTCCTGTCTTTTGGTTTCCCCGCCTTTGTGATTGTCTGATGTCTTTCAGGGGCCTGTTTCACAAACGCAGAATATATAAATCCAGGATAACTGATAAAGCGAGGCTTGACCTAGTCTAATCTGTGCAGCCTGGCTTGGTGCGTTTCACGAAGGCCAAGCCAGGCTGAGGAGGAGCGACTACGTTGAGCCAGGCTGAAGTAATTCAGATAGATGCGTGTCCACGGCTTTCCTCAAAAGTCCGTGAGGTCGATCACAGATTTACTGATGCCAAAATGGAGAATACGCATTGTAGGCTACATACTTTATACAGAGTGAGCAGCAGCTTCTTGTGGAAGTATGATGACGTGAAACACATTATTCGTATAAAAAGAAAAGAAACACGGCCGCTGTAATGAAACAGCGAGAGAAAGCGTGGCAGACGATCACGGACCGACTGAATGCGTAAGCAACCTAAATATATACAATTGACCACTGCTCTGAATTGAAACTGTCATAATCATTCCATTCAAGGATTAGGCTACTAATCATTTGCACAAATTAACAGTTGTACTCTTTGCCTTAAAAGTAAGCAGAAGATAGTGATACTCAGGCAATAAGATCAATTTTCTACAACGCTAGTAGTATGATGCGTAAATATCTCTCTCACTCTGTTTCTCCCTCTCGCTCATGGGCTAAAATATAAATTTCTTAAGTCATATTAACTTCCACTGCTCGCTTTTAATGCAAAGTGTACAACTGTTCGTTTTTGCAAATGACAGTGACTCATTGCATGGGCGTAAATCTAATCTAACAGTAGGGGGGGGACAATAAACAAAATTTCTGAAGAGCAATTTCTGAAGGGGACACAAATAATACAGCCACAATCATACTCGTAGAGGACATGTGTACACAAGCCACAAAATACCTTAAAACATAATGACTTATTTTGAAAAAGTGTCCCCATATAAAAGAAATACAATACTTTTGTACACTTGTTAAATTAGCTGATCATAATGTAAATTAGTGAGCCACTAGTAAAGCTTATCAAATATGAGTTAGGCTCATAGGTTCACCACACGGTCATATTATAATTATGAAATGATCTTGCGCCCTCCGCATAAATATTAGGTTTCGTCTGGGACAGAGGATATATATTTACTGCAGCAAACCCACTGATCAGCCACTTCAAACACAGCTGTAGATCTTCAACATTAACCGTAATGTCAGTTTACACACATAACGTTAGGCTTATCGCCGTGGTAACGTTAGTTGTAGTGGGTGCATTTCTATCCAACAAGCTATTAAACAAGCTAGCTAACGTTACATTATATTACACAAACATAGTGAACTTTTTGTCATAACTAATTAATTAATTACTCAGCATAATTTCTGTTTGAGAAAAGAACAACTTCATCCAATGTTTAATGTGAATAAAACAGCCTTGAACCGCCTACTTACTAGCTACATTCCTGTCACTACCGATGTGACTGAGTCCAGTGAAGATGGGTAACGTACAGCAGGCAGTGGACCAAACCACTGTGAGGCAAGGGAGGGGGGAGTCAAAATGTTTCTAAACTTAAAAAGCATTTTTGGGGGTTTGTATTGTTTTACTACTTACACAGATATTTTAAGTATACATCATTATGTTATTTACAATACACAGCATTGTTGTAATAATATTTCTAGGGGGGGGGGCAACCCTTAGAAGGGTTAAGGGATTTACGCCCTTAACTCATTGAATGGTTTCAGTTAAGAGCAGTAGTATGTATATTTTTAGACTATCATTCAGTCTGTCCGCTATTATCTGCCACGCGTTTTTTTATTTTTTATTTTTTTATATAGTCCCATATAAAAGCTATGAATTTTTTTTATTCATAGAGTCCCCGTTTAGAGCAGGCTAGCTGTTAGCCTGGCTGTTAGCCTGGTTGGGAGCAGGCTAGCTGCACAGAATAAATCTCCACGGTGAATTATGGTGATTTATGTGCCTCCGCTTTCGTGAAACCGAGTCAAGGCTAAATTCATCCAGGATAAGGGGGAAATCCTGGCTTAATCTCTTATCTTGGTTTTGTGAAACAGGCCCCAGGTCCTGTCCCTTGTTAACCCTCGTTTACTTGTGTATTTAGTCTCTGTGTAATCTTTTGTCTGTGTCAGATCATTGATGCTGTTTTGTGTATCGCACTTGCCTCTGTTAGTGGATTGCTTTCTACTGTTTCTGTGTTTTGCCTGTTCCTGTTTTTGGGATTCTGCCTGTTCCTGCTTTTGTATTTTGCCTGCTGATCCAGGACTCCTTTTCATTTGGTATGGACTTAATTGTTATTAAATCATCAAGTTCAACACTACTTGTCTGTCTCTGCATTTGGATCCGCAATTCTCTGAACCTTAAAACAAGAAGACATGAACATCATTAATAAATCAGAAATCATGAAATTAACAGACCTTCATTTATGCATTAATAAACACATTGTTCCTTCATTAAGTCATGCAAGACATACTATTGATCCTTGAAAAATGCTGATAGTTCATGAAGTACTACATGAATGATATCATGCTTTTTCATGAATGAAGTCATGCATGAATTCAAGATAATTCATGTACCCTCATTATAAAGTGTTACTGAACATCCTTATAAGTACTAAGTTTGAGGAAGTACACTTTATCTCCCTCTCTTCAACAAGAGCATCTTATTCGAGTCCATGGTGCAGCTCAAAGCCCAAAACCAAGGCTAGTAATCAGACCGCCCTTAAGTTAATACTGTTTTTCAAGCAACACCTCCTTTGTTTATGCTCCACCTTAAAGGAACACGCCGACTTATTGGGAATTTAGCTTATTCACCGTAACCCCCAGAGTTAGACAAGTCGATACATACCCTTCTCGTCTCCGTGCGTGCTGTGAAGCTGTCTGACGGTTCCAGCGGCATCAGACCAGCACGGAACATGCAGGTGAATGGTTCCAGTAATCCTACTGCTCCGAATAAGTGACAAAATAATGGCAACATGTTCCTATTTACATGTTGTGATTTGTAGAGTCACAGCGTGTACAAAAAACAACGTAACATGAGACACAGCCATCTTCTAACCGTAAACAAACCGGGAACTATATTCTCAGGCGGAAGAATATAGTACTTGGGCGGAATGATTTGCTTTGCAGCAAGCCTGTCTGAGAATATAGTTCCCGGTTTGTTTACGGTTAGAAGATGTCTGTGTCATGACTGTGTCATGTTACGTTGTTTTTTGTACACGCTGTGACTCTAGAAATCACAACATGTAAATAGGAACATGTTTGCGTTATTTTGTCACTTTTGTCACAATTTGGAGCAGTAGGATTACTGGAACCATTCACCTGCATGTTCTGTGCTAGGCTAAGCTACCGGTGGAGACGTCAGACAGCGTTACAGCACGCCAGGAGACGAGAAGGGTATGTATGGACTTATCTAACTCTGGGGGTTACGGTGAATGAGCCAAATTCCCAATAAGTCGGCGTGTTCCTTTAAGGAATGAAGCTCCGTTAAATTAGATGCAAGAACTTGAAATAAGAATTCAAAAACCTTGGCTTTTAAATTAAAAAAAATATATTATTATTAATAATATAAAATAATAACTAATGCACAAAATACTTCAAAACCTGATGGCAGACACCTAACTGTTGTGCTAACTGTTTTTGAGTCTTATTTAGTAGGATTAATGTTAACTTTCACAGTATAACAGTACTAGTACAGTATCTTTTTTCAAAAACATTCTGGCTGCTCTTTCAGCATTCCTCTTAATGGCACACAGGCTGCTGCATCACACACTACGCACACTTAACTGTGTTAGCAATGAGGGTAGAAGATTTCAAGGTCTTGGTAGTTTCCCCAGGGCCTATGTGCACATAATGAGAGTGTTTATTTAACTCAGCACACAAGACAGGTGTAGTTAATGGCAGTTTTATAGTATACAATTGAGGCCCACAGTCCGGAGGACAGACTGTTAGATGTTGGAATACCCTCCTCCTTAATGTGAAATTCCTTCTACAGCTGTGAGGGTTATATTAAGTGACACTCCGTAATGAAGAGCTAGTGAGTTAGGATCAATTTGGGAAGGGGCAATTGAGAGTGAGAAGTCTTCAGGATACTAATTGGTAGTTAGAATAGAAATTACAGAGACTATTCAGAGGACGTGGAACCAGGTGAAGGAAGACAAGAGCGATAAACCATGACAGCATGCAAGTTTTAGCCAGCTATAATTTGTCTCCAATGCAGCATGTTTCATTTAAAGCTCATTTTGATGCTCGTTGACAACAACACTGTCGTTGCATCCACATGCACAAGCCTTCGGTGATCACGCACTGCCACCACCCCTCCTCCCCGTAGTTGCTTGTAGCCAAGGAGGAAACGGAGGATTAAAAAAATATGATGGACTCTTCAGAAGAGGTAAGTATTTTCTGTACGTGAAAGTCACCGGACTAAACCATTTTGTAAACATTGCCATACTGAGAAATACAGAGAGCGTTTCGGTGCTGATAGCGGATAGGCTTAAGATGCTTTGTATCAACTCATTTGGCAATGGCTTGAATGTAAATGACATGTATAAAAAAATAAAAATAAAATAGTGTGCAACAAGTGTGCAGACATAACCAGCTTGTTGAATAACAAAGTCCAAAAATATAGTCTGCCTCATGAGGAATATGTGTCAAGTTCACTCCTTTTCACCTTTCATTTTTTTCTCTCATTAAACTAAATGCAGGAAACTATGCAGTGTCATTTACAGCCATTTACTTCAAGATCACACAGACATGTTTTTTACTGATCCACTGGCTTGTATTAAAAAGCTATTTCCCACTCTTCTTGGCTAAAGACTAACTGTGATTCTTTTATTAGATAGGTGTGTTTTAACCATTCTTTATTAAATGGTATTTAGTGTGGGGGACAGGTAGACAAAGTGTTTGTGTGCCTGTAGGTAGGTGCATCTTGGAGGGTTTATGCATTGCAGTGTTTTAGTTCTACACCCTCCTAAAAATGTGCTAGAGAATTCCAAATTAAGTTTTTAACATTGGGGCCTCTCGCTGTGTTATTGATCTTCACTCCTAGGTAAATTACATTGGAAATCTGTTGGATTGCTTTACAGCATTAAGAAAGAAAGGGCTGTTCCATTACTGTACCTACACTCAGAACTGTTTGCAGTAATTATACCAAGGTATTCTAATAAAGTAGTCAAAGTGACAGTATATTAACTGTCCTGTTCATTCCCCAACTGTTTGTTATTGTAACTATAAGGGTAAAAGGTCCTTTAACAAAGTTGTAATTTGAGCCCAAACCATGACATTTTCCTAACCTTAAACAAGTAGCGTGTGTCTTAACCTGCTCAAACCTTAATCATGCGTTGTCAGGACAACAGTTTTTTGTTAATCAGAAAAGATTAGAAAACGCTTCTATGTGGTGTTTTAGAGGGCGTGGACAAAAGAGTATTCTGTTATTACATTTGGGTGACTTGTACATTTTATTGACTCACGTGGGAAGTTATTTTTCTTAGTACCAGAAAATGTCAAACTGTACGGTCTTACTTTGTAATTCAAATCTGTGGTTAATCATCCCATGAGAGCTGCAAAAAACCATCGAGGGAGAATCTAAAAAAAACATAATTGTAGAGCAATGACAGAATAGCACAAATTTGAATGACAGCATAGCTATTACAACAGCAGGGGGGTCAATTTATGGTTAACCTCTATATAAGGATTAGGCCACGAAAACAACAATTGTAGAGATATAAAGGAAGCAACCATTTTCTTGATAGTTTTTAAAGATAGTAAAAACCGTTACTTTGCTTGAATATAGTCTGGGAGATGGATTGGAAGGGTTCAACATTTTTTTGAACACCTGCATACGATACCCAATTTAACCAACCTGCTGATGTAAATTCAATCATCTTTAAAAGAACAAAAACCCATAATTATTATTCATCACTTGACAAGAATGTTTGACAAGTGAATTTGAAACACGCTTGGTCTCTAAACATCTATTTAAATGCAGTGTTGACAACTGAGGGCTCAGATTTCTCACAATCACAATTTTAGTTTCAAACTTCTCTCTCACACGTGCATAGGCATCACTGAGGCTCTTTGACTCTCTCCCAAACTCACCCTTTTCTTTTCTACATCGATGCACCCATTCATTTACTTAAATGGGTAAACACACACACACACAACATTTGGCTTACTGATGCCACAGTGAAGCAATCACCAGAAACAGAGGGAGATTGCCAGAGAAGTTACTTCTAAAGCCGGAAAGCAATTAAAACCTGCTATAATTAGCTCTGTTCCACCTCAGACTGGGTTTATTACTCGAAGAATGGAGCAATCTGTGTGAGTGTGTGTGTGTGTGTGTGTGTGTGTGTGTGTGTGTGTGTGTGTGTGTGTGTGTGTGTGTGTGTGTGTGTGTGTGTGTGTGTGTTCTCTCACAGGTGAGTCTTCCATTAGGTAGTTAATTTTCCTCAAGAAATTATATTTCCCTGCTACAACACACTAAAAACAAACATTAACACAGTAGATCTCAATCAAGACAAACAGCAATAAATCAACAAAATGATGACCGTCCAGGCTACAAGTGATGATTCTGAAAGAAGAAACAAAGCTTTTCTTTAATGATAAACTGTAAAAGTGGCAGTGGTGCCCTAAAGTTCAGAGAAGCAAGCTTGTGACTGGGAGGTCGTCGGTTCAATCCCCAGAGCGTGAATCACAGAACTGGAAACTGCTGCTGCACTGCTCTTTATGGATTGAAATATGTTGCACATGCTGTGGCCACAACCCAATTATATCAGTTCTGGTGTTTTCCATCAGCTTCCATCTACTGTGACATTCCTACTGTGTATTTACAACTTTCTGTTATACTGCAGTAGAATAAAATAACAAAAAATAAGCCTAAAAGAAATTGCTTGCATTGATGCTAGCATCTCGTTTCATTTTAAGCCATGCCAGTGGGGGCATGGCCTGGCCTCAAGGAATATCAATGATTTACAGATGCCAATAAAAATGTCTAACTGTAGAGACAACAAGATTTAGGAACTTCTGTCGGTAATGGCTGACGCCATACTTCTCAGACAAATTCAAGGAACGACAAGAGACTTGGTTATTTATGACCAAAGTACCAACTGGCTATGTGACTGCAATTTAATCTGCGTCATGTCCTGCCTCCTAATAAGCAGGTGCCACCCCTCGCCTAAGCCAAAAGAGTATTTCTAGTAAGTAAAAGTACGTCTGGCACGGGAAGTCTCCTGTTGTGTGCTCCACGTGTGAATCGGCATCTCTGGACAATGTTCGATCCTGATTTTTCTGACATTGTATGGAGTTCATATGAAAAAAACGGCTTTAGTCTTGTTAACTGATATGGACACCAGAGAAGAAGAGCAAAATACATCATACTCGGGGTTTATACTATTTGCTTCATCTCTTTAAGTGGCAGGATGGCAGATTACCAAAACATTGATACCTGTGAGTGATGTGACTAGTTGATGTACCAACTGCAAAACAAAGTACACTTTAACTACAGAAAAGCAGCTGTAGGTGTGATCAGATCTTTGATAGCATTCACTTCCCATGCATTAGGTGTAAGTTCAAACTGCCTGTTTTGATGTACATTGATGCAGTTTTTACAAAGTTCATTAGGAGGTGATGTTTGTTAATAGATGATTTTTGATATGCTGCACTGTGGCTGATCCCACAAAACATAATACACAAACTCACAGATCTCCACAATTCTTTTCTGTTATAAAATGTTTATGTGAACTTGGTTTTTAGTTAGAGTCTTCAAAAAACGAGGCTGGTGTCTGGGACTTGGGTGGAGACATGGGAAGAGGAAATAGTGTGAATTGGGCTGTAGGTGCTTTCCAATTGACAGCTTTGGTGATGAGGTCAGGCCGTTAGGAAGCAGGGGGGCCAATTATTTTTTAAGCTGTGTAGGTATTTCAAATGAATCTGTTCCTGTCTCAAACTGAGAGCACAGTGAGGCAGAGGTCATTGCACAAGTGTTCACCTATACTTGTGTCAGAGAGAGTGCATGGCAATCTCTTTGCAAGTGTGTATCTGTGTAGATTCACCTTTGCAGATGTGTGTTAATCTATATCAGAGACTGATGCTTGAGTTAGTGACTCATAAAACACAGCCAAAGCCTTTTTCACACTTGGCCAGTCACTCTGTGAAGTGGGCATGATTGTCAGATTGTTTTCGGAAAGTGTGAAGAGGGGTATCAGACGTCATTTGACCATTAAACAAGCACTTTGTTTAAACATACAGACCCCTTAATGGCACCTAACCTGACAGGATTGTCATGTACAGCCTTGTTGTTTATAAGTCTTTGGGGCAAGTCCAAATCAAGTCTTCCAAAACCTTGGAAATCAATCAGTCTTCCAATTTTTCTCAGGCAAACTGAAAGTGAAGATGCAGGTTTTGCAGGTGTGAATACTGAACTCTTTTCTTTCAAATCTGTATTAAGCTATTTTATGTATAGGCCAAATAATTAATCATGCAGTGTTTGTCTGTCACTGTCTTGTTTATGTTTTAACAGCTCCAGATTTTTACCATGTTAAGTCTTTGGAAGTCAAGTCTCCAAGCAGTCAAGACTAAGTCAAATCATTAAATCATAATTTCTGTCTTGACGTTAGGGTTAGTTCAAGTCCCAGTCTTAAGTCTACAGCTCTGATGTTAAAGCTGGAGTGTGGAACATTTGTCTTCCCCCTCTGGCAGTGAGAGTAATTACACAAACACTGACGACATAGTCTACATCCTTGACGTTCCACTTCCGGGATTGCTCCGCCGGATGCATGTATTTCCGTTTCCTTTTTGTTGGAATTTTAAACTCATGATTTATGAGGACTATGATTAACTGCTCCTCAGATCTCTGCATAATAAGTTGAGACAGCTAGCTACACTATCTGTCCAATCCTAATTTTGCAGCGGCTCCGTCCGGCGCTTAGCACCGCCCATGACGATTGTGATTGGTTTAAAGAAATGGATAGGAAAGCACTGATGCTAATTTTAACTTGTGCACGTATCATTTGTGTTAGCGTGTTTGTGTGTGGTTTGAAAGAGAGACACCTATATTGTGTGTGAGAAGGAATAACAGTGTTTTATTATATAATTTATGGATGTAGTAGTGCTTTAACCCTTGTGTTGACACATTTAAAATTTTGCTTTATATCAGAAAACATTGGACGTAGAAATAAGTGCTGAAAATGTGTAGAAGAAAAATTTTAAAATTTAAAACGTTGGAAAAAGCAAAAACAAATTGTGAAAAAAGGCGTCACAAATGTAAGAAAAAAAAGTGTTTTTTCAAGGTTGAAATGAAGACAATACAATGGTTAACAAGTGTGTATTAGGATGTCAGTGATTCTGTAAGCAAATACATGCATATTATGTGTTTGAATGTGTTTCGAAAAGCACACATACTGTAAACATGTATGTGTGATAATAGCTTAAAAAATATTTAAAATTCTGGAAAGCTTGAATGCAAGTGATTACAGATTGAATCATCAGTGAAAGTAGTACTACAGTTGAATGGTCCTCTCTCTCTGGGCTGCTTTTCAGAGTTTTTAAAGTGTACCATGGTGACATTCTATTATGCATATTTCTACTCTGCACACTGCAGAAAAGTTTTTTTTAATTTTGTGTCAGCAATACATGTTATTTCATGTTGTGTCAACAAACGAACAAAAGTTTTGTCCGAGAGACTTGAAACATTGATTGATTTTAGTTGTTATAAGAACTTGGGAATTAGATTGAGGGAAAATTATTTGTGTACCCTCAACTATTACTATTACGTTGGCAGCACAAGCCAGAAAGAGTTGTTAAAACTCAAAATAATATTTGCAACTAGTTCACTCCTTATTTTAAGTTGATACAACTAAACACTTTTTACAGTGCATCTGTACTATATTTATGTTGCATCCATTCTACATATAATTTATATCTATTCCTTTCCTGAATATGTCCTATCTTTTAGGAATGTATTTGTTATACATCCTGTATTTTTTCATATACATGATAATCCTATTCTTTGGACATCAAATTTTTTAACAGTTCAAAATAAAAGTTACCACTGAACAGTACTGGAGCTGTAGATTGTAAGGCATTTTGCTGCTCATCCATTAGCTTAATTAAACGTAAGCCGTTCAACAGAACTGATCCTCACACAAAAAAGGGTGAAAAACACACACACTGACTATGTTGCGTACCATTGCATCATTTGTTGTGTGTAGCACGTCAAGGTATGTTAATAAGGTAAAGAAGCCAGGAAATAGGACAATGGTAGGTCCTGACACTGATATGTGACGTTACAAAGAAAACAGATGTAAGGGTGTTTTTGCACACCATATGCCGCTGCAGTGTGTTGGTACAACTATAGTCATCAACCGTGAATCTACGCAGAAATATTTTCCCTGACTATGTCCTACTGTACGTCTATTCTGCATTGATCTTGTGTCAGTTTGTCTTTGTATATACTCTGCATCCATCATGTATGCATCCAAAATTCGATCTTTACTTTGCCGAGCAATGATGTAGCAAAAATCCACTTTAAGAACATTTAACAGTAATGTGTGTGTGCATTGCAGTTTTGATCCAGAAGTCAAAATAAACAGCTAAATGGTTTTAATGTGCACAACTTGCAATCATAGCCTTTGTAACTAATTTATGTGAGCTGACACTGCTTTCCCTCCACGTGCTTCTCTTCATATTCATCCAAGGTACAGACTTGACAACCTGCTTGAAGGTTGTGACAGAAAATGTCTTGAGGCTGAGCAGGTTTTACTAGAACATTCATGATTTGGAGAAGTTGGTAATGAAACCTGCTCTGTCTCCCACATCCTGAATGTTATATGATCATTCTGCATTCCCTTCATTCAGTAAACTTAATGTGGCGGCACGAGAGGATTGAATCAGAATAGAGGTGGTATTTTAGATGAAACCTACCTCTAACACACCAACAACGCCACCCTGGGAATTTCACCCAGAGAATGGTTTCAATTACTAATGAATGATTTTACTTCCAATTGCAAGATTGATACATTTAAGGTCACACAGGTAAGTATACAACGCAGCCAGAGACGAGGTTCAATTTTTAAAAGTACATTTTATTTCTATAAATTTAAAAAAAAAAAAAAAAAAAACAATTTAAGACACATTCTTACCAAAAAGGGAAGGAAATAATTGTGCTGAGACTTACCAGTGGCGGCAAAGGGAATACGAGGGCAGAGAGGGGTCCCAGGAAAAGTCACCCGTGAACACACAAAAAGACAACAGTGGACACAGCAAATAAAAAGGGGAGACACAGCACACAGGAAGGGAATACCACCACCCGGACACCAGCACCACCACCTTTGGCTCTCAGCAACTGAAATAGGAACAAAAATGGGGGACACGCACACACAATTAGCAGAGTTCGCTCCACAGAAAAAAAACATCAATACAAGATTATAAAGAAAAGAAACTGAAAGAAATATAACACAATATAGACCAATATAAACGCCCCGAACCACTAGTGGTTCCAGAAGGCAGTACAAAACAAAAGTATAAATTCAAAAGAAAACACTTGGCAATAAACCCAAAAGAAAGAAAACACTAATTATAATTAGAACCCAAGAAACTCTAATTTTTAAGTAGAAAACAACTCACTAATGAAAAGAAAACCAAACAAAATATAACTAATGTTTACTAACTTGAAAACAAAAAGAAAAAAAACAAAAAGAAACAATTAAATCAACCAAATTAATGTAGGGAGCCAAACCCCTCTGCTATATTCACTCGTTTAAAACAATGGCTCATATGACACAGGTGGCTCACACGTTGGCCCAGTAGCCGTACAGGCAAGACAGGCGTGCAGCAATAAACAATACACAGCAGTCTCCGGCAAAAGCAGCAGTCTCCGGCAAAAGCAGCAGTCTCCGGCAAAAGCAGCAGTCTCCGGCAAAAGCAGCAGTCGCAGGCAAAAGCAGCAGTCGCAGGCAAAACAGCAGCCAGTGGATGACCGCTAAGCGGCTACGATGATCTCCGGCTATACCAGCCCGGTTCCGATCAAGCAGCGTTTGTCAACCTGAAGGAGACAGCTCCCAGCGGCCAAACCGCACGGCGAACTCAGTGATATCTGCTTTATTCGAAGGTGATTTAAATGGCGAGGTCAAGGACTGGCCCACCAACCGGAGATCTGTAGCGTAGCAGAGCAGCACACACAAAGTGAGCGGCGCGGAAGTATGACGCACTTCCGTCACCAATGAGCAAGAGAGGGCGGAAGGAGAACAACTACCTGTTTTATATGGGGGCCATGTGGCAATGATTGGCCAAAAGAGCGCCAGGTAGTTAAGAGTTGAACTCTTACTGCTACATTAACATTGTAGTACATGCTACATGCTTTTTGATATTTCACTGACTAAAACTGGTTTGTAACAAAAAAAATGATTTAGGATTTAATGGCAATACACCAACCAAGAATGGTAGCACTAATTGTTTTTTGGATATCACAATTGAAAATACGAGAACATATATCTTTCCATGCAGCTTTAGCGATACAAGATGCTGTGGCGACACAATTACAATTATGGTGGTGATGAGACCTGAACACAATGCAATTTAAAGCGATACTTTGCCGATTTTAATCCAGCTCGCTGTCATCTTTGTGCGGGCAGCAGACATTATTGATGCGTTTCGCGTCATCTGGCGGATCTCGGCAGACCTCGGGTGCTCCACACTTCGTGCATTGCGGCCACAGAAGCAATGCCATGACACAGAGCTGGATTTAAATCAGGAAAATATCTCTTTTTTTCTAAAAAAGCAAATGAAGAAAACATCCTAACCACTTGCATATGTTGCATTTAAAAAAACTAAAAAAGCTGCAAATAAGAAAAGAAACACATTCACCAACACAACACATATAAGACATCAACAAATTAGCTCCCCTAGTGTTTCTTAAACTGTTCATATGAGCATGATGCATTCATATTTGTTTACATCTGTAATCCCTGCATTTGTGCTATTGGTTCATAGCAATGTCCTCGTGAATAATGAATGTTAAGAAAAGCTAATTGGTAACTAACAGCTTCCCCTTGTGGAGAATGTGCAGCTTGCTTAATGAATGTTTGTGAATGTGTGAGTTGCATTCATCCTTTCATTCATGCTGATTCGTTGCCCTCTTATTTCTCCCCCCCTCCGCCCATCCTTTTGGCAGGCCGACAACCCCCCTCGTCCACCTTCCTCCCTCTCTCTCTCTCTCTCATTCATCATGGTAAGCTCCAGTGACAGGGGAGCACTGCTCGGTGGCAGTCTGCTTAGTAGAGCCTGACGCACACAGCCTTGAAGACAACCTCGCAAAATGAAAGTGAGAGAGAGAGAGAGAGAGAGAGAGAGAGAGAGAGAGAGAGAGAGAGAGAGAGAGAGAGAGAGAGAGAGCAAGGAGACAGTATGTAAATGAGGGAGGTCACATGCTCTCACAGTGGAGCTGTCATTGGCCAACACATTCCAGTATGTGTGTCTGTTTTGGTGGGTGACCTTGACAACTATGGCCTTGAATCTATCCTTTTTTTTTTCTTTTTTTTTTGTAAAAGCGAACATATCAGCAGCTGTAATGCAAAAGCACAGACTCACACAAATCATGTTTTCCTGACAAACAGCAGACTTATTATATATTTTAAATATTCAAATTTTTTCTTCACATTCTGCAACGTTTGTACATGAAGATGTTGTTGACTCTTCTGGGGAAAGAATTGCACGTAGTTGTGATTAAATATCACGGCAAAACCCATAATAATGTTTGCTTAATTCTGTCTCCATAAATAAGCAAATGTGGAAGATAAGAATTGGTGATTCTTTATTTTAAATAAATAAAGGAATGAAATGCAATTGATGTCTGAAGATTTTTCTCATAAATGCACTTTAAAACATAGAAGGTAAGAACGTGAGTCTGATAGGGTACAAAACAAATGCATATCCAGAGGTAGATGTACCCAAAAACTGCTTCTTAACAGCCCAATGTGTGGGGATTTCTCCCATCTAGCATTGAGATCATATATCGCAATCAACTCTCTTGCGCCATGCAGTTCAAAGTACGTATTACATCTACAGTAGCCTTCACGCTTCAAAAAGCCGGTCTCTTCTCTTTTCAATATCCTTTTTAAAAAAAAAAAATGAAGAAGACTCCTGTTCCTGAAATTTTGATTTTGAATACGTGTGGTCCTCCATGTTTCCATCTTCAAACTTGTCGGGGCTGGGAAGCGTCGATACCCGTTAGCAGCACCTGTGAGTTTATCATGTGACTGCGAAAATGCGATAGGCGGAGCAGTATATCCTGTATGTCCCTTACCGGCTAACGTATTTCAAGATGGCGCATGAATATGGAGCGTCTACCCCAGTTCATGCAAATGCAAATGTTATATTTCAAGCCAATAGGAATACTTGGAAATATTCATGAACAAGGACAAGTTTGTGAACGGGCAACACAGATTTTGATAATAAACAATTAAAAATGTTACACACTGGACCTTTAATTAGCTTAACTATAAGGGCTGTCACGGTTGGTAGAAATTGGTTTGGACCCAAATGCAAGAGACGAAGCAGGCAGATTGACACAACAACAAGCAAACTGTTTAAGGCTGAATCCCAAAAACCAAGAACACTAGCACTAACACTGGAAGATGAAATGAGAGCCAGGAACAAAAGCAGACAATCTGACAGTGAGCACGTTTACATGGACACCAATATTCCACTATTATTCCGAATATGACAATATTCTGAATTTGATACAGGTTGTGTAAACAGCATATTCTGGTTGGGTATTCCGGGTATTCAAGGCCTTTTTCCGAATATAGTATTTCCGATTAAGACGTGGGATATTCCGGTATTATTCGGGTTTTAGAGGCATTCTTTGGACATGTATACAGCGCATTCGGAATATGCGTCTCAATCGGGGGTTTTGCCGTAGTTTACGGCCTCTTGCCTGTTTACGGCTTATGGTCAGCTCTGTGCGTTGCTATGGTTGCTGTACACAAACCAACCAGCCAACAGTTTGCAAGGCTGCAGACCTGATAAGAAGGACAAACACAGCTACTATTAGACATTATTAAAGACTTGGATATCGACAGGTTTTTGGATAAGCGCACACATCTCTACGCCAACCTTTCCAAGTAGCTGGTTGAAGGAATGAAAGAGGGAAGCTGTGTTCGCACGGTCCAACAAGTCCGCCAAACTTGAAAAAATAAAAAGCTAACGTAACGTTACATGTAAATGGGAATATTAGTGCATTATTCACTTTCATTAGCCATGTAAACAGCTTAGTTGGAATATCGTCTTTTTCGGAATAAGGGCAAAAACCGTAATATTATGAAAACGTAGTCACTGAAACAAGAGAACACCAAACTAATATACACATGGAAAGGAGAGTGTGGGGCAAGGAAAATAATTGAAACGCAGGCCTCCAGCCTACATAATTTGGCCTGAAGTTTATACTTGTGCGTTGGTGTGTGCGTCGATATCTTTAATAGCATGGCCGACATGTGTGTGTGCGTGGGCAGTGTGTGTTAGAGTGAGTGAGAGAGTGATGGTGATTAGCTTCGGAGCAAGTAGCGACTCTAGAGTCAATGGCCCTCATTTATCAACCTAACGTAGAAACCAGTGCAGATATGAACGCAGAAATCATCTTACGTTTCATGTGATTCATGAAACGTTCGTATCACACCAATCAGAGTGTAAGAATGGTCATTCATTGATAAACGCAGCGGCTGGAAACGATAGTAATTTTAATTTCACGCCCCAATATATTCTCGGTTTTGAGGCCTCGCCCCTACAATTTACGACATGGCGAGACGCTAAGAAGCGGCACTTTTCAGAGGTGGAGATTGAAACCCTGATATCTCAGGTTCATTTGCACTAACATGTGTACTATTTGGAAGCCTGAAAACTGGTATTAAAGGCTGTACAAAGAATGCAGAATGGAAAGAGATCACTGATGCAGTCAACAGTGTTGCCATAGTAAATCAGACTCCAGCTGAAGTTTATTCAATTTATACATCCTTGACATATGCTATAGTCTTAATAGCAATATACAGGCTTATATTGCAATCTCTGAGACCTACATGTAGGTGTACCTATATTTAAATAAACACACAGTAGAGGAGTTCATGCAGTGTTTTTTTTTCATAAGTCAGAGCCAGGCAACCGTGATCTGTGAGGGAGAGCGTGTGTCCTCCACCCCCCATGCTGGACCACCACCCCAACCCTGTCTCCTGACAGCAGAGGTGCTGGAAAATATAAATAAAAAATAAACAAATATGTCGGTCAATGGCAGAAATAAATCTTTCACTTGTGGCCATTAACGACACTTTAAAAGAGAAAAGAAAACTTAAAGTACAAATAAAAATGCCATGCATTGTCATGCTTCCTGTATTGAATATTGATATTGTGCAGAACCCCACAGGCAAAAAAAATTTTGCAGACTTTTTCTGCCATGTATAGTAGGTATTTTTGTTTTCTGTCGTACATTCGTTTTGTAAATGTAATGGAAATCTGTAGCAGGATAAGTTAACTCTCTCCTTGATTTCATGTTGTTTATGGAGAAGAAGTACTGTAGCTGTTTTTGAAATAAGGGAATACGAGAAAAGGAGTTGAGGCGAGAGGGATAAGTAATGAGACAGGGTGAAATTCTGTATTTAATCAAGTCTGTAAAGGATGTCTCAAGAAACATCCTGTCCAACGTTGTAAAACAAATCATATGTTTGCTGATGAGGAAGTATATTAGATTGGAGCCCTGAATTTGTCATTGCTGCCATTTATCCATCTCCTGTATTTGCCCTCCTTTTCTTCATGAATTATTTCAGAAATCATCACAACCCACTGACAACATTGACACAGAAAAGCTAAGTCTTCTGGCTTCACTGAATCTGAACCTCTTCTGTTTTACTGTGTGTGTGTGTGTGTGTGTGTGTGTGTGTGTGTGTGTGTGTGTGTGTGTGTGTGTGTGTGTGTGTGTTCAGGCTGAATGAAGATGGAGCTTTTGGTTGCTTTTTTTACGCTTTGTGGAAGTTGTGGATCAATAATCCATCTTCTCATTCAGTGGCCTACAACCCTAACTACACACACACACACACACACACACACACACACACACACAAACCTACATAAGTAAAAATAGGAACACATATAGACTGGAAAGTCAAAAGGTCAATATCACTTTTAGTAAAGATCACTACTGGGTTGCCCTATGCATGTACACACACACACACACACACACACACACACACACACACACACACACACACACACACACACACACAAACTTTGATTCGAAGATGTGTTTTTACAGATTTGCTGATACAGTTACTGACATGTTTTAAAGTACTGTGTCTAGTTTCAAATGTTTCACTGACCCCATCACTCCCTGTCTTCATTAATTTTCATCACACTTTCATCTGCTTCGCTTCTGTAAATCGTCAGGTAGAGTGAGCCACCAAAGCTGCCAGGGTTGGTGGTTCCAATCCCCCCAGGACCTATATTACAACAGCGTGTCTGCAACACAGCAAACAATTCTGACAGTTCTGAAACTTTGAAAGACTGTGAAGCAGGTCCTGATAATCAGTTTCATCCATCCAGCCAGGGCTGGCTCATTTCTCAGCGCACACAGTAGTCTAACCTCAGTTACTACAACTCAGTCCTTTCTATCTTCTTTTTGTCTGTTTGTCTCAACTTTGTTCATTCCATTTGTCACAAACATTTTTCTTTATAATACTTTGACATTCTTTTCTGGCTATACATCCAAATGTGTACTGTCTATCTGATGTCCTTCTCTGCCTCTGTTGTTCACTCTTAGACTTTATACTGACATAATATGGTCACTTGATAGTAGAGGTTGGTTGTCAGCATGACATTATATGACACTAAAGAAATTCTGCATATCAGTCACTTGTATTTATTTCGTACCTTATTGGCCTGCAGATACGACAATATACGTATATTTTTTCATCCCATTGTATTATATTTGAGGACAAGACAATTGCATATATATACATTATGTCACATATTCAGGTATTATTTAACTGTAGACCCTCAGGGTGAAAGTAACACTCTTATCACAACAAGGTATCTTTTTTGTGTACTTTTTTTTTTAATTTCATATATTGCACTGCACTTGAGGTTGCATCAGTTACAAAGTAAAGACACGTAAAAAAGTTAAGATAAACTGAGTGCAAAAGATCTAAATCAGCAGCTTAGCCCAAGAATAATACATTTTGGCTTGTTGGTTCTAGGAAAGCTACAGTGTTTATGGAATGAAATTTTACGAATGTATCTGTACACAAAGCTCATGATCCACATTCATGCTCAATGAAAGAGTCACACATGGACACACTAACAAATGCACACATGCACAAGGAGGACTGGATGGCTGCAAGCATGAAATGATTTACACACACACACACACACATAAAATAAACACACTGTTTTTCTTTTGAATATATCCATGTAACTGTCATTTAACTGTTCGCCATATCAGATAAACAAGAACAGACACAAAGCAGACACAACTCTTCTGTGGTTCAAGTGATGTCAGTGCGAGGAAGTCATCAAAATATGTGTGTGTGTGTGTGTGTGTGTGTGTGTGTGTGTGTGTGTGGTACATCCTCCACCCACACACACTTTGTCTTCACAGCCAGACAAAGTCACCGTGTCCTCATAATTTACGAAGAGTACAAGAAACATGTACTAGACATGAGCGGCATGTGTGTGCAAACAGTGCAGCACTATGCAGTCACACATCTACAACCCTAAAAGATTAACTTATTGAATTTTAAAGACTACATAACCCTGAAATCAATGTATGCAGTGTCAAAAAACACTGCATGTGTACTGACCTGTCTAGTCAGTTTATACCAAAGGGATGGCAAAGGTTGAATATCTAATGTTGGTGAGACCACATTTCTCTGACCTGAGCGCCTTCTGGTTGCTTTTTTATAAAACAGTTATTTTTCTCAAGTTTAAATAACAACATAACAGACATTTTCCTGCTTGTGTTCACGCCAGAATTGTATTTAAGTAAGTGCTAATCTGCAGTGTGTAAATCAGCCAGCGGCCGACTCTTTACTTGGGGAGTTTTCAGTAATTTAAAAGCCATAGGCAAATGCAACCCCAGGCTCCTCTAGCTACATACCATAGCTCAGCGATACGCAACTTACGGCCATCTGGCCTGCAGGCTGTCAATTGAATTGAGATAGGGTGTCGGGTGGCCGGCCGATCATTTTCTAATTCACAATGAAAATAAATTGATTCACACCGATTCTATTTTCTGCATTAGCAATGTACATTTAAATGACAAAATTCAGTGCGGATACAGCAAGAAGAGTGACTTGTATATAAGATAAGTAAAGGTAAAGTTAGTCATCATCATTCCCCCCTAAGTGGGTTTCTTTTGCCTCATCTTGATGTCATTCTCAATTGTGAACTACCTTTCAGTAATCACATAGCTTGACATGGATCTTCACATTTTGTTGCCACAATGTCACTGCTGTTGTCTAAATCTAAATTTTTATACTTTTTAGATTTCATCTTGTTTGTGCAGAAGTGATTTTGGAAGGAACATAGGGTTCCAAACTCAAAAAATACTTGTCAGTTCATAAAACCCACCTGAGTGCACAGGAAGGACCACACACAGGACATTTGCACACATGCACCAGCAAACAGTCAAATGTACCCTTCGGTCCAAGTGCCCTTGTACCTTTCCAACGGTAAAATGCATTTGTCACAAAACACACACCAAAACATACAGTACCTGCCCACACACACACACACACACGCACACGCACACGCACACGCACACACACACACACACACACACACACACAAAGCGGGCACAGAAGTGACAGAAGAGGAATTGCCCGCTTGCAGCCGTTCAGTGCCGCAGACACACTGCTGTACACACACACACACACACACACACACACACACACACATACACACAGAATGAATTTTGAAGGAAGAATATAGGATTGATGAAGGATGATAGGAATGGAGAAAATGAGGATGGACACAAGAAAGTGGCACTTGCAGAAAATTGTAGTGAAGTTAAATGTACAAAATTTGCCTTTATAGCATTCTCATGAACGGGTTTGTACGATATCGTCTGAAAATGTATGCACACCAAATCGTATAATATCCTTCGAACATAGGCAACCGCCTGCTAGTCATGTGACGCCGGCTACAGAATTCCGCTTCAAAATCATGTCAGTGGGCTGTAGCATAAATAAGGTAATCTTAACGTTCACTCAAGTGAAACTAACTATCGTTACGTTAACATTAGATGGCATCACTGGCCACTGCACTGTTTTAATGTAGCAAGGGAGCTTTTTGTCAGAGAAGTGTTTGGAGATGAATGGCATTGAAAAAAATATAATTCTACTAGTTAAATTTACTAATTTGCCTACGGTATTTACTTGCTGTAGCCAGTAGAAAAGAAAGCTTTTCGGTGGGTCCTGACTGTTTGTTGACACTATTCCCAAAAACCACCTCGTTGACCAAAGATCTTATAGTTACGACAAGTTAATCCACTACACCGCCTACTCAGTCACCCACCACACACACAAACAATGACGGTGATGATGATCAGACAGGGGAACATGTCATATCTTGGCGCTGTACAAGTTTATTTTTGACAGTTAATATTGAGGTCCAGACCAGACCTCAGTGTCCTCAATGGTACATACGGCCATGAGTCTCAAGGAACAAGCATTTCCTGGGTAAAAGTATGTTGTTTACTCCAGTCCCCGGCTTGAAAGCACTTTAATTTGTGACCATCCCATCCAAACCAACCTTCTCCCTTCCCGGTCCCGAGTGTACTTAAACAGCGGCAGTCACTGTGATGCATACAGCAAAAAATATGTGGAATGTTTACGAATAACATGCATGTGGTCAAAAATGGTGGGGGTTGTGGATGTGTCTATGCCCAGAGGCCATTATCCAATAATCCGTGCATGAATAAAGCAGAAGGTAGGTGGAAAGTGGATATTACAAACATAAATAATGCATATATATAATACAAATCACAGCACTTCATTTCAAAATCCTCCTGGAAAATACTGGATATCCCAGATTGAGGATAATTAACTGTCTTAAAGTATCAGAATGTTGATTTATCTTCCATGCAATGTCATCAATAAATAAAATACCATGTTTTTCTATCTGCACTTCTGGAACCTCTCTTCCTTTAAACAGGCTTTTTTCTGCTCAGTTTTCACTTTTTTTATTTACAAGTTTTTGGAATATTGAAGTTCACATTGAGGCCTAATTTTTGCTTATATTTTTATTTACATTCTGGTGAATAAAAAGTCCTGCAAAAGAATCCTGCATTCACTGTTAGCAGGTCCTGTTTGCACTGTCCCCACACCAATCATACCTTAAAGGTGTTCTAAGCAATGTTGGGTGACGTTACTTCTTGTTGACGTTCAAAGTATTTTCAAACTAGGTAGCTCGTCCCTCCCTCCTCCTCATCCTGTCCCCTCTCCCTCCCTTCCTTCTTCCACGCACTAAGCCCCCCAACCCCCACCCCCAAATCCTTCTTGTCATTTATTGGCTGGAACGCTGGAACACTGTTTGTTATGCTTCGTGGTGCAGATTGGCACAGATTGTTGTTGTTGCCGTTTGTGGTGCCTGGGCTACAGAGGCCGTGTTTTTTTACAGTGTATTGAGGTGACAGGCAGCTCGCGGATAGCAGGAGATGTTTCCTGTATGTGAGAAAAAAAATTGTAGCCTAAAAAACGTGTGACATCGCTTAGAGCACCTTTAAATTAAAAGGATTATCTTTTTCATTTGATTTGCGTGGGTTTATGTTGTATTGGACATTGGAGATACCACTATCACTTGAAAGAGTTTGCAGTGCTTTTAGCGATATGTGTTACAGTGTGAAATTTCTGTGTTCATTATTGACTGAGTTGCATATCTAATCAGAAGGGGTTTTTTTGGGGTATTTTTAGGCCTTTATTTTCACAGGACAGATTAAGACATGAAAGGGGAGAGATAGGGGGAATGACATGCAGCAAAGGGCCACTGGTCGGAGTCGAACCCGCGGCAGCTGCGTCAAGGAGTAAACCTCTACATATGTTCTTCCTCTACCAACTGAGCTAACCCGGCCACAGGTTATTTTTTTAGGTAAACTACATAAATTAAGTTCAGAGGGTTATAGGAGAATGCATGACTCAGGAAACTTAAAGGGGCTGTTCTGCATGCAGTTTCAGTGTGCAACTGCCAGGCTAGAATAGTGATAGAGAGCATGGAGAAGAAATGCAAAGGAGGTGAAGAGAAGCTGCGTGAGAAAAAGAAACAGGCCCTTCAGGCAGACGCTGCCAAATGTGTCAAATTGACAGACATGTTTTCGGCAGTAGCAGGACCTTCATCAGCTCCCGTGGCTGATGATAGTGGTGGTGGTGTCGGTGTCGGCGGCAGTGGCAATGCACAGTGAGGAGGAGACTCAGGAGGAGAGAGACAGAGATGAGGGAGTGAGGGTAGAACCTGCGGTAAGCAGAACTCCCCTTAAAACAATTTGCTCCTTGATAAAACTGTTGATGATAACACTACAACAATAAAAGAAGTAGGCATGCTACTGATTGCATTAGTTTGGCCAACAAAGTAACCTACATCTTAATAATAAGCAAAACACCACCTTAAGGTTCATCAAACCTTAAGCTTGCGCTTGTGCATTTGTGTCCTTAACTTAGATAAACGTTGCACATCATGCGAACATTCTTAACGAGAATTGTAGCTTTTCTATCTGCATTGGCAGACAAAAAACTCGGCCTCGACGGACCAGACCTGGGCGGCAGAGGCTGCCTCTGGGGACGTGGAATGTCACCTCTCTGTGGGGGAAGGAGCCGGGACTTGTGTGGGAGGTGGAGCGCTACCAGTTGGATCTGGTGGGGCTTACCTCTACGCACAGTCTCTGTTCTAGAACCATACTCCTGGATAGGGGTTGGACTCTTTTCTTCTCCGGAGTTGCCCAGGGTGTGAGGCGCCGGGCGGGTGTGGGGATACTCACAAGCCCCCGGCTGAGCGCCGCTACATTGTAGTTTACCCTGGTGGACGAGAGGGTCGCCTCCCTATGCCTGCGGGTTGTGGGGAGGAAAACTCTGACTGTTGTTTGTGCATATGCACCAAACAAGAGTATTTTTTTGGTGTATTCGAAAGAGTATTCGGCCTTCTTGGAGACCTTGAATGGAGTCCTGTATCCTGCTCATTACATGGCATTAGTAGTTTTAAGGAGTAGGAGTTGGTATACATATTCAGGGAGGAGGGGTGGTATTTGTGATCTTATGTGGTGGGCCGGTCTGGGCCAAAATGCCAGGGCCGATTTTTGGTCCCAGTCCGTCCCTGGCTATAGTCGACATACTGAAAAAAAAACAGCAGGCTGGGATTGCCTCCACACGGCTCTCATAGACTGTCCCCCACATGAAATACCTACATTTTTTCACGGCCACGTGCACTATCATGCACACAGGGCTGGAACGGCTATCAAAACACAGAACAGAGAATACACAAAGAGGTGGTGTGACTTCATTCTCTTCTACGGATGTCATTACTCCACTATATCTATACTGTACATAGTAAATATTTGTTTGCAGCTACATTAATGTGCTACATTAATGTACAGCCCCTTTAAGGAGAGCTGACATGTTGCTCAATAATCACTGATGTAAATGAATGGTCATTGACACCATGCATTATTCAACGGACTTTGCCACCTTTTCATCACAATCTCCCCAGACGCCAGTCAAACTAATACACATACACCACATCATGGACTATTCATAAGCCCAAAGATTCAAAATATGAAATATAAAAATAATGAGGAAATGACCCACCACAAATGAATATTGGGAAGAAAGAATGATGGAAAGATTGAAGATTACAGTAATTCAATCAGGAGATATGGAGATATGTTTGCAGATATGCAAAAGGTTTAATGTACATGAGCAAATAGCTGTACAGAGTACTGGAGATTGGACTCCATCGTTATATTAATACATTTAATATAGGGGTAGGAAACCATGATATAACCCCCCGATGGAATCCAGACACCGGTGGTGGCGGAGAAGGGCCTGAAGACCAGACCGAAGGAGGCACCGGAGCGACACCCGGAAAATCACTATGCCGGGAGGTGGAAGGGGAGGAGGAGGGATGAACGCCTTTCCTGAAATGACAGCTGATAGCACAGGGAGAGAAGCAGATTTAAAGCAGTGTTGTGACGCTGTGATTGGCCTATGAAATTCATGCCCGATTCTGATTGGCTTATCAGGAAGGTGAACGCCTCCAGCGCTGATTCGATTTAGTGAGAGAGAACTGATTAATTGTTAGGTCTTCCTGAAAGAGAGGAGAGACTTGTTTGCAGATATGCAAAAGGTTTAATATACATGAGCAAATAGCTGTACAGAGTATTGGAGGTTGGACTCCCTCGTTATATTAATACATTTAATATAGGGGTAGGGAACCATGATATAACCCGCAAAAACGTTACTGAAATTAGAAGGTAGGAACATGGAGGAAATAGAACACACGAAAATTAAATAAGAATTAATTTATAAAAGTTGTGGGCTTACCTCCATGCAGCACGGATCTGAAATAGAAAAGCAAATACAGTGATCCGTACCCGAAACAGCATGCGAAATACTTCCTGCATTTCGATCATCGGGACCCAGAGCGCCCCTGCGAGATTACGCGAAATTGAGATGCCCGAGAAGGGAGAGCAACTATGATGAGACGCAACTATGATGAGACGCAGCGATGCTGCGAATGCGCAGCAATTTATCTAGCGGGAGAGACGCTTCCATGCTGATGGAATCTAAGGTGATGCCGCGAAACACCAGGCAGGTGGCAGGACCGATAGTTTTCACCTCAGACAGAGGGACGCAGAGGGAACCAAAACAGCACCACAGTTTGCCCAAGGACGAGCTGGAGCCATCGTGGGGGGGGGGGGGGTCTACGAGAAGAAAGTCGTCCAGCAAGTGAAGCACCGAGGGCACCCTCACCCTGTGAGCAGGATCCAGCACAGTGCCTCGGAAACGCGGTTAAAGATACACGGGCTGCTTCGGCAGCCGAAGGTTAAACCCCCCTCGAAATAGAACTTAGAGTCCCACCTAACGCCAAAGGATGAATGGGCACTATTTTAAATGCGTCGTTGATGTCCGCCTTAGAGAGCCAAGCGCCAACCCCAGCCAGCTTAATCAATCTAATGCCCTTATCCACGGTGGCATAATGCAGAGTAAAGGGAACAATTGGGAAAAGAACAGACACCTTCATTAAAGTTATTGCAAATAGGAGGATTGTAATTCTGAGAAATCTGTCGTCTGCGGGTGGGCACGCCGGGCGGGGAATCACGGCGAGGGGGCTGAGAGGTGCGAAACAGGAAGGGGAACACCTCCAGCGCTGATTTAGAGAGAGAACTGATTAATTGTTAGGTCTTCCTGAAAGAATTTACGCTGATCTACATAAGACAGAATAAAACTTGAAGGATGGATGAAAATGTTTAGAAAATGTTTATGTAACAATGTTGAGTGAGAGAAAGGTAGGCTATTGTATATACTGCAAAGAAAGAGGTATACGGCATTCAAGAGGGATGCAAGGGCAAATAAATTATAAGGAGAAGATTGTGAAAGAAATAAAAGGGGTGAAGGAAGAAGAGTGAAAATAAAGAAAAGGGGGCGTTAATTGTTAGGGCCTCCAAAGAAAAGTAAATATGCAGGAAGCAGGAAGCAGGAATGACATGATGGAAATTAATAAACCATATTTACCACAATGTTTCTAAACCTCCAGACTTCACTAAAAACAATCTGGTAACAATGAGGATGATTTGTTTCAAAATATGACGCATAACATTTGCACAGATACACAAATACAAAATAATTTCTAGCAAAATAACGCATCAAATTTTACAGGATCTGAGTTTTGTGTCACGGTCTTGCTCTAGGCCAGTTGGCCTTTGAAATTTTAGCTTATTTCTTTAAGACCATGTGACAGTTTTTGAGTTCTTGGCGTTCTTGTGTTTACCGCATGTATTTCTGTAGTCCTGCCCTGAATGTCTCACCCTTGTCAGCCTGTCTTTGTGTTATCAGTCCACCATTGTTATCCTGGGTTTTGTTAGTTTCCTGTTATGTTGTCCATTCATTCCCTGTGTGTTAGTGTTTCCCTGTTGTTTGTTAATGGTTGTGTGTTACCCGTGTTCTTTCTGTGTTCACTGTTTTTCCTTGTTCTATCCACGTGTATGTTTCATGCTTCAGTTTCCTGTTTTACTTTGTAGTGTCGGTTTCTCCTGTGTCATGTCTTGTTTTACTTCCTGCCTTGTGTTTTCCCGCCTCTGTGATTGTCTGCTCTGCCCTGATGTGTTCCACCTGTTCATCATCATCATGTCAACTGTCACCTGAAATTTAGTCTCTGTGCTTTATTTGCCTCTTGTCAGTTCATCATCGTTGCACTTGTGGGTCCAAGCCTGCTATTCCCAAGAAGTGACATTTTGCTTTCGATTCATAAATTGTTTACTATATCCAAAGTGTCTGTGACATTTTCCATTGTGACTTATTTCAGTCCCTCCAGAAAAACGCGATTATGCAATCACATAATTCAATGCATAATCAGCCAAAGTCCGCATATTTATGCAGAGGCCGCATTTTTTCAAATACGCCGCACTTTCGCCGCATAAATTGTCGTTTTCCGCGCAAAATATGCGGGGCTGGCATGATTTCACAATCCCCGCATCTTCGTTGCAAAAAAGTCACATATATCTTAGCAGAAAGTTGAAAAATGTTGCGTTTACTTCACACAAGAGCAGCCATTTTCCCTTGTTGCCATGGGAACGTTATGAAGTGACGTTATGAAGTGACGTTATGAAGTGACGTTATGAAGTGACGTAATTACGTGACGTGAACATCATCAAAAAGCTGCAAACCCCGCGATGAAGCCAGGAACAAACCGCAGTTTTTGCAAGTTCCCGCAATTTCATCGCATAAAATTGCATAAATATCCCGTATATTCCATTGCATTTTTTAAGAAAACGTGCCGCATAATCAAGGATCTTTGCCCGCAACAATCACAAAAAAACTGTTATTTTATCTCCCGACTGTCAACAGATTGGACCGGACTTGGTCCAACTTGTTGATCAGCACCAACTTTGAAGTGTCATCAGCATGAAATGTCCAGATGTGGCCACTGTCTCTTTGCTGACAAGCTCATTTTACACACCGACCCAAAACCTGGCTGGAGTTCATTATTTCTCCTAGAGCTGACTGTAATAATGACAGCATTTCTCATGACGGATCATGTACACCTTGTGAATGCAGAATATCAGCACCAGCTGTTCTCTCCCTGAAGCAGACTGAGCAGGTGAAACCAGTTGGAAGGTAGATACAGATAAAAGAGAGGAGAGTGAAGGAAGAAAAGTTTCTAAACTTTGATGGTGACAACATGAGACTCTGAATGAGGTCCCAGCTATTGATAAGTGAATATGAATGCCTTCATTGTGTGTGTGTGTGTGTGTGTGTGTGTGTGTGTGTGTGTGTGTGTGTGTGTGTGTGTATGTGTGCAAAGCCTTTCAGGTTTTGTTGATGGAAGGTGAAACTATTATTGCATCACCAGCTTATAAATACCTCCCTGTCTGTGCTACTGTACTGACAGTAGCTGTGTGTGTGTGGTCTCTGCATCTGTGGATGTGTGTAACTGTGTATACAGTATGTGTGAAGATCTGTGATGCCTGTTGTTTTGACAGCAGCCAGATGGGATGTTTCCTGCTGATAATTGGCCAGGTGTGTGTGCATGTGCTTGTGTGAGTGTGTGTGTGTGTGTACTGTCTGACGTCCATTAAAAAAAAAAATCAAACAAGGCAGACATAGCAAGGCTCAAAACACACCACACACACACACACAGAACACAAGCAGACACGAACACATGCAGACACATGCAGAATAATTACACCCAAAGCATACAGACATGAATGTACTGTACTCACAGTGGGATACAGTCTAAGGTGTTAACACACAGACACACACAGCAGGAGGAGCTCTCCCCATTGTGTCTGCTTCAAATAAAATGTCAATCATGTGATTCCTGTTTCCCAGAATACACACGCTACAATATCTTTCTCGTCGATCTATCATCTCTCCTTCACTCAACCACATTTAAATTTGTTTTACACATTACCAACAATGATGAAATAAGCAAACAGCACCGTCAGACAATGCTTTTCGTTTGTTGTTTGGACTTTAAATGAATTATTGGAGCTATTAATGTAAAGAACAAGGTGATAATTTGTCTCCTTAATGAAGTCACAGTTATTTAAATTGCATTTTGCTGCATTACAGCTCAGCATCCTTTTGAGAAACAGCACAGCCCGATTTTCTGATTATTTCATCCATTAAATCTAGTTCAGTCATAATAGGGACATGTGATGTAAGTGGAGGTGACAGGAATTATCTACAATCTTAAATTAAAAAAAAAATATGCCAACAATCCTCAGAAAATTCCTCAGTTAGCAACCTGCCTTATTATCAGAAAAGATTGGCAGCCGTGTACTGCCAAACCAAATATTTCCTTTAATTAATTGTTTCTATTTTAGTTTAAGAGACCTAAACATCAATGCCACTTCCCATTATTCATTTTGCTCTTATGTTTAAACATAATCATACTTTAGTAGATGAATATAATAAATAAATACATAAATACATATAAATATAATGACTAAGCTAATACTGTTAGGAGATGTTGTCAACTGTATTATTAGCTTCATAATAATAATGTCTAAGAGCAGAAAAAGTGTTGCTGATATAGTAAATTAATTAGTATTCTCTCTCTCTGGCTGAATCACGAGGATGTCATCAAACTGCACTATTACTCAGATACTGATATGCTGTACATGCAATGTCATTATTTATTTTTTGTTATGTCTCACAATGAGATTGCATCATGACTTATTTTAGCTAAAGATATGATCAGATGTACTCTGTCAGTGGTTACAGCTTAGAGGAAGGGAGGGCAAGCTTGGCCGTTCACCACCCAATTGTGCTAAATCCATTGTGTCTCTATTAAGTTTTGATTTTAAAAAGGGTGCTGATATGTGTTTTAATTATTTGAATGTATTTATTTCTTAAGCATCAGTTTATATTTCTAATCATCAGCAAATGATTAAATGACTGTTGGTCAACAGTTAGGAGGGTAAAGTGAAATATTAAACTGAGAGATTGGCCACCTACTACCGCCCTTGTTATAACTGAACAAATCTCTCTGCATATAGTAAAGTTGACAAGCTGCTACTGGGTTTAAGTGGAGGGAAATACTGTGACCTAATTTGAGCTTTACATGAGAGAAAGAAACCCCTGATTTGACCACCCACTACACCATCCCTTGTTAAATCAGAATACATCAACTCAGTGTGTCTTGAAGGACCTCCCGCTCACATTTAATTAGCCTTAATGGGCCCAGTGATGGTATGCATGAACGGTAGGGAAACCGGGGGAAATGATGATGATGATGATGATGATGATGATGATGTGGTATCCATTTCAGCTGAAATCCTAACCATGCACCACTAACAGTGAGCTAGAGACCCTACTCCTTTCCTACTCTTCACCTTAATTTTGTGAGAACGTATAGCAATTTCTTAGCAGTTGGGGGAAATACACTTTCTCTTGCAAAGAGTAATATGAGAAGAAGAATGTTAATCTACTTTCTGTATGTCTAATATGGAGCTAAATTTAGCCTAGTTTAGCATAAAGACTGGAATCAGGGGGAAACATATACCCTGGCTTATTTTTGTGCATTTGCGGTACTGCTGGTAAAGTTTTCCTTTTTTTTGACATACAACAATGTCTAAACACAGCGGTTAAAATCATAAAAAACTACAGGAATGGTGTGAAGAATTTCACCATAGGTGAAGTCACTGTGGAAGATCAGGGTCCAAACCAATATGCATTTTTGCTAAACAAACAAGCTCTGTATGCTGTTTGCCTTTAAATTCTTCATCTGCAAATGTGTATACATACATCAGAAAAAATTAATCTGAAAGAACATTTGCAAAGAGAAGCAACTCATAATGTGCTTTAAGTCTGCTGTCATGATGTAGCATTGCTGATGGAAATTGTTTGTCGAAAATTGTGCATTTATCCGTGGTATAAATAGGCAAATATAGCAATGCAACTGTCTTTCATCTTCACAGCCCCCCCCCCCCCACATTACAAAACCATCCTCATCCAAACGGGCATGAATGACACCTGTTACATGTGCATATGTTCTTTCAAAGCTGGATCCAAAATATCTGCAGCTGTCATTTTGATGTGAGGACCGGATGAATCAGACTGGCTTTTAGGAAACTGAATTAAAATAGTCACGATTGCAAGACCAGCTTATTGGCTATTCTTTTATTTCCTGTTATGAACATGAACAATGAACTGATATTTCTTTACCAAAAGCCTGCACTCAATTTTGCCCCTGTCCCACAACATAGGAAACAAAGTGCTATTAGCATTTATGAAAACAAATTAAAAAGCACTATAGAAAGCAAACATTACTGCAGCTAACATTAAAAAAGACTGCATCAAAACATATTAAAAAATACATATTCACCTCCTTGTTGTCCTTGTCTATCTTGGTGGGAAATCGATTATCAGTTATATAACATGTTTCATATTGGCATGATGCTTTGAGATAACTAAATGGGGCTGTTGTATTTTACAGTGTACATATCTTAATAATAATAAGTAGTATATCATACGAATCTGAACTGTGTTAAGTCTTTATTTGAAATGATGGATGGCTAACAAGAAATAAAAGGATGACGGACTGCTGAGCAGACATATTCTAATTTATTCTATTTCATATTTAGATCTATAACCAGATTCCTGTTGGTAATAGATCTAAATATGAAATAGAATACATTTCTGTTTGGGAAACAACTGATCAACAACAGCTAATGATCTGAACAACTGAAGTGAAGTTCCAATGTGTTAATATGACACTTGTAATCACCTAGTGGCTTCACCAAATAGAATCACACACACGGAGATGCTCAGAGGCACCGACTCAAACATCAACACTTAAGTGCCCACCCACGAGAGGCTTAAATCACACAAACACACACACTGATGAGCCGCTGTTTGAGCTTGGCAAAAGCCACACTGCTGACTGTGTAAATCTGCTGGTTCCCTGATGGAACAGAGATGAGAAGAGAGAAACACAAAGCCAGTTTCAACCAGTTTCTGAACCAGTGGATCATGGCTGATTCTCATACTGTATGTCCTGAGGTGCAGCGATTCAATTACAGCACTGCAACACTGTATTTTATTTATCTACAAAGCCTTGCATAGAAAAAATGCCTGTATATATAACAAGCTTGCTGAATTTTAAATTGTATCACTACGGCAATCGCACCAGTGATTCCTTGGTCCTAAATATTCCATTCTTCAAGACAGAAATAGGCAAAACTGCATTAAACAATTATAAAAATGTTGGTATAGAGCTGCTGGTCCTTATGGACAAAACCCTTGCTTTTATGTTATAAGAATCATAATAGTTTCTCTTAAAAGTGAAACATTTCAACAAACTACAGAACTAGCCTCCTCTTCTCACACCGTGGTCATTTGATCAGAATTACCTCCTCCTTTCTCCCACCTGGTGCCGGGTATTCGCTGGACACAAACACTCTCACGCCCACACTGCCCCTCTGGTCTTTTTCTAATTGGAATATTTGCAAACCTCATTTGCATATTTGGTCTGTGGCCACAGAATCTGAGAAAGTCTGTGTGTGTGTGTGTGTGTGTGTGTGTGTGTGTGTGTGTGTGTGTGTGTGTGTGTGTGTCTGTGTGTTAGTAATTGAGACATGTAGAGGGGTCAACAAGAGTCAATGTATTTAAGCTACAGTAGTGTGTGTGTGTGTGTGTGTGTGTGTGTGTGTTTTATTTGCCATTGAGACAGGATTTAAATGTGCGCACATACTTCAGACCAGGCAAACATGGTATTCTAGCACTAACAGATAATACTAATACACTAATATGTTAGTCTGACCATAACAAATAAAGTGAGAGTTTAACTCTAATTTTATTATAGTCTCTAAGTGTGCAGGCTTTACCTTTTCTTCATTGATGCTGTTTTCTGATAGCCTTGCACTTACGTGATATGCGTATAATTACTTTCATTCATTACAGTCTACACAAACATCAATGGCGCATTTACTGTATAGATTTTTATTCACATTACTGTGAAAAGGCTTATGCACATTTACACACTTCTGCTGTAATTGAGGTTTATAAAACAGAACCATGTATATGCAAGCTTTATGGATCTTAAGGAAATTATTAATACATGTTACTGTCTTTATGCGCGAGTTAACATAAGTTTTGGTCGTGAACCTACACAGACTTCATCTGGTCTTGGTCTTTGTTAGAGCATTTCTTTTGTTTTTCTGATAATTCCGAACAAACTATTTTCACATTTCTTTACACCATTTTTGTCTTATCTTATTATGGTTCAATAAATCAGACGACAGTGGTGAAAGGTTCACTCAGCTTCAAATAAAGACTTTTCCTTCCTTTCATGGGTGGGAGTCTATAACAATGTAATGACCTTTCTCTGACATTTGGTATTGTGCACATTAGCATGATTTTAAAGTGTCTCTGCAGGCATATTATGGTGGGTGATGTATATCAGGATAGCGGATGGAAAGAGCTGACATACACACAAGGTTCGACAATGAAAATGAATGACATGAAATATGAATCGTGTTTGCGTCAGAGTTCCATGCTGGCAGTGCATGAGGAGTATGTTTTGTTTTCTCTCTCTCTCTCTCTCTCTCTCTCTCTCTCTCTCTCTCTCTCTCTCTCTCTCTCTCTCTCACACACACACACACACACACACACACACAGACACACACACATATGTAATCACTCAAGGAACAATGTCACTGTTCTCAGGTGCAAACCACACCACCAGACTTTTTGTCCATACCAAATACATTACAATAATTTCTCTATAGATGGCCACTTAGCAGCCTGTGCATACAACAGACTACTTATGGCTATACAACTGCCTTAATCAGTATAGCCCTCTTAGATTTAATCAGAAAACAGCACAAAACTCAAGCAGCAAGGATGACAATAAATAAATAAATGAGGCAATGGACGGCATTGTTGCTTGTCAACCCCAGATGTTGTCGCTCCTTTCAAAAACAAATCCATTCGTACTGTTAACTCATCCCCTTAGATTAATGATGACCTATGTCGTCTTAAAAGAGAGTGCAGAAAGGTTGAGTGTAGGGGCAAAAACAGTAAATTGGAGGTTCATTTTATTTTAATGAAGGAACTACTTTCATCCTTTAATAAGATAGTGAAAGAATAATGAACTGCGTATTTTTCCAATTTGATTGATCGAACAACACAGTTTAAACTCAGGCAACAAGGTCCTCAGTGGGTTTAAAATATAGCCACTTTCTGACCTGAGGGATTTTTGCAGTTCCTAGAACATAACGTTCCTAGAACCCTTTTTTTCTCCTGTTCCGACTGGACGAATTTGGGGATTATTAAGTTCCTCTTGCCACAGTTCTTGTAACTCTTTCAGCTCCTACTTCAGGGCAGGGTCTTTTCCCTTTTCCCTTTCCACATAGTGGTGGTTAGATGGCTGTGATTATAATAACAAAATGTCAGTTCCTATATCCACTTGGCCAGTGTGAATGCAAATGGGAAAAAACACGGTTTTGGGGGAGAGTAGTTAGAAAGGTTATTATAGTTTTGCATTTTTCATAAGCTTTTAATTTTTATTTCGTTTTGACTTCTTGTTTTCAAATTCAGTTTAGTTTTAATAGTTTATTTTTTGAAAATGCTTAGTTTTAGTTTAGATTTTATTAGTTTTAGTCTTTTTTTGTAATATGGGTTATTTGTCGGGGGATTCAAAAAGGTCAGAAAAAGTATTGTGTAATAATAACTCAACAAAAACATCATACAATTTTAGAAATATGTATTCACAATGTATTCAACAATAACACCAGTACATAAAATGTAGCCTACATATGGTCATAAACAGTCTACACAAGACGCCGCAGTAAGTGCAAAATGTGTGTGACTAAAGAAGACATACATGAACAGGTGTTTTGAACTTTGGTTTGAGTAAAGTGGCGAACTTTTTGAAGTCAATCAACTCACACAGTTGTGTAGACATCCAAGTATCACTCCACATATTAACCCACGCTTCCTCCCGCTTTTGGTGTTCCTACGTATTTACTAACCAGCAGCTATCGGTTCGCCGGTGAAAGCACGCCTGTAGTGTTCTCTGTCCTGCTGTTGTCTCTGTCATGCTGCCTGGCCCTGTATCCATACATCCATGCCCGTAACGTTACCGGGGTTAGCTTCTGTTTCGGGGAAAGGGGGCTTTGCGTTCTCCTTTACCTTGTTAAGGTAAACTAGGTTAGCCTCCTAGCTTGTTTGCGCTTCTCAAATGTACTTCAAAATTCGTGGGATTTTTCCCTGTAATAAATTGTCCACATATTTTACCACCTTCCACTGCAAAGCACTTGCTTTTTTCTGACACAGTCATAATCACATAGGACTGCTACTTTTTTCCAACTTTCAGTTCTGGCATGATGCCAGGCGAGTGGCACGGACATGTTGTGTTCAATTTGACATGGAATGTCGGAATTTCTGAGTTCCCAGTCGGAAACTGTACATGTCTTTGGGAAATCTCATGGTCAGAAAGATATGACGTTATTTGCTCTATGAAAGACATCGACAAAGACGAAAACTAAGGACATTTACTCGATAATTTTATTTTATTTTAGTTAGTTTTGCAAACAGACATTACAGTTTTAGTTTAATTATAACGCTTTTTTTGTAATGCCTCGTTTGCTTTTTTTATTTCAGTTAACGACAATGTTTTTTCCCACCTAGTTTTCATTATTTTCGTTCATTTTTGTTAATGATTATAACCTTGGTAGTTAGTAGAAGTGTTTAGAAGTGGACTGTTCCCCTAACTACGTTCCTGTAACTACTTGGTCGGAAAAGGCTATATATGTCTCCTTTTTCTTCCCAAGTGACATGAGCTATTTGATTAGACAAAATGCTGTTTTAGAAATCACTTGGTAGTTGCCCTTTGTTACTGCATGAGGTGTTCAGTTTCTGCACTAACACTCTCATGTCATAGGCCTAAACATTTATTGTACTTGTATTGTAGTTGTATTGTATTTCATTCATTTTCACTATGAGATACAATGGCACAGTTGTTCCCTATGATGTTGTGTACTTTAGGGAGTTGGATCGCATGTGACACTGTTGATAGATGAAAACAAAGAGAGACACAGAAGTGAGAGGAGGTTGGAGGAGAATCCAATTTCTGAGGACACGGGACATTGCTTGTCTATATCAGTCTGTGTTTTTTTTTCATATATTTGGCCTCGGAGACAGCAGCAGTTGGAAAGTGCGTGCTCTGTGGCGGCTCCACTGGAGCTTTTATTTCAACTTCATAATGTCCTGATCGAGAGAAAGAGGCAAAAAAGAAAGGGAGGATGGAGAGAGGAAACCAGTCGTAAAAGTGAGTAATAAGACAAAGAGATGTTGTGCAGCGGGATGTGACAGGAGGTTCTGACTGTTTGTGGAGGAGTGGAATAGCAGGCTAAGTGAGGCAATCTATCTGTTGTCCTGTTTATTTATCTCACAGCTCTATTTTTTTTTGGACTGATTTGATTTAAGGCTGGGGATGTAGGGACAAAGTAAATGGCCAAAAAACAACTTCATTAAGAAGCCATCAGCTATAATTAAGTGTTGGTTTGCAGTGATGGCTTCATTAGGACATCGCAAGCTTATGCAATGGTTATAATGGTTCAGTGGTTCACAGGCACAGTATCAAATTGAGTACAAATAGGTGAACAGAAACTATAGCAGATGGTGAAGGCTCATTAAGGTGATGATGCTCAGCCAAATTCAGAAATGACATTCCTACAGAGGCTTTACAAGACATACATAGGGGAAGCAGTTTATTCATTTTTTTAAAATGGGTTCTAAAATCTACATGTTTGGTTCTGTACTTTGTGTTCTCAAGAAATAATTATCTGCATTCTTTCTCCACTGATTCACACAGTTTACTAGCGTGTGAAAACAGTTGCATAATGTCTTCTGTGGCTCTGGAGGAGTACAATTTCAGTGGCGTCATCAGGGTTACTTTTTGGAGACAGCTAAATTATAACAGAAAGCTGCATTATAAAGTGGAGATTGAAAGGCGGTTTAATCACGTGACTGTGACCATGTGACCACTGTGTTTAACGTAACGGGCGCAGTAGTAAAACGTTGTAAAACAGAGCTAGTTAAGTTTAGGCAACAACAATATTTGGGGTTAGTAAAACATAAAGCCCCAGTCTCCTGAGTGAAAGTCCTATGTTTGTTTGACCTATCCACCACCCCAACCTGTCTACTCATGTGGAATTTGGCGCTCTTTGTCACCTCTCAGGTCGCTGCCTAGCAAGAAACAAAATGGTCAGCAGTTATGAGCTGCTAGCATAATCGACCCATGATCTCCTTTTGTGGGTAAGAATGACTTGAGTAATACATAGAATTTGAAAGCTATTAGGCACCTAAAAACTGCACAGTAGTTAAGAATATGAGAGAGGATTGTGAAGTGTAGAGGTGTGACCAAATACTGGAGATGAGGACAGCCTACCAATACACTTCTTGTCTACAAAACATTGCATACTGGTGCTTCAACAGTGACACTTTTCAGTGCAGCTTTCAATCAAAGAAATTCCCATACTGTGATGCTTTGTAATTTTCATTTCTAAATGTAAATAGCTAAGACATAACAGCGTAAAGAAATAGACTATGCTCGCGTTAAAGAAAATATAGTGAAACTAATATGGTGTAATGTTCAGATGCGTGATGCCCAGCTTGGCTTTGCTATAGTGAAGTGGTTTGTAATGAATGAAGGCTGGACCAATGTGAACATGACAAATTGAGCCTGCTTTGAATTCCCCAAAACCATTAGCATCTCTGACTCGAGGAAATAGGCCTGTCGCACTTGCCTGATGGATTAAAATAGTCTATATACAGAATACATATATGTATTTACTGAGCTACACTTCAGCCAGCAGTGTGTGTGTGTGTGTGTGTGTGCGTGCGTGTGTGCGTGCGTGCATGCATGCGTGCGTGGATGCGTGCGTGCATGCATGCGTGCGTGGATGCGTGCCTGGAGGAAGCATGCTTGACATGCAGGAGCTTAACACACAGCACTTTGATTTACTGATCTCTCTCTCTCTCTCTCTCTCTCTCTCACACACACACACACACACACACCTGATGGTTGTGATGGTTGAAAAGAAGAAAGATATAGGATAAAAAAACAGATGGAGAGAGATTGTGACGAGGCCATCTGCACCTGTAATACCATGCACACTGGAAAGAGAATACATCAAAAGGTCTCTCACTGTTTATGTCCATGGAGGACAAGAAGTCTGCAGCGTTTTTTTCTTACCAAAGACCAGCTGATTTCACTGAGTAGATCCTCCTTTTTGGTTGATTTGTTGATTTTTAAACAGCCCTACTGATAAATAATAGTGCTGTTAATGAATGCAAAAAAATCGGATTGGGCTGAGGGCTGCATGTTAAACCAAGCAGAAAATACACCACACATGTTGCTAATTTGCAACCACAGAGGAGAAACTACTCACTGAACCCAGCTATTCCCTGTTTCAAAGAAAACCTGCACATGATCAGCCCTCCAGGGATATGAAGCATAACAATGTTGTCAAAAAAAGACATTTACATTAGTTTCTCCAAAACAGGGCAACCCACTTGGAATGTGGTATAATTCAAATATGGCTGTCGTGTGAAGCAAGCAAATTAAAGTATGAGTTGTTCAGAGGTGGATGGAGCTTGTTTACAGGTTTTGCATGTTTAGTAATTAGACAATATAAGAAATGTTGATGAGTTGATGTGAAAGAAGTTGTGTGGTGAAAGCAGGTGAGAAGAGAGTGAGGAAGAGGGAATGAGAGGCTTGTGAAGGAAAGCCAATGGATGAAAGAGAGCCAACACGATAGGGCAAGAGAGCAACAAAGAGAAGAAATCAATATCTAATTTTGCAGGCAAACATCCTCACAAATTGCCTCGAAAGGTGATTCCTTTGGCTGCTTTGTTGTGCATTCGAGTGAAAATGTGCTTATTTTGCCCTGTGCTTTCTAATCTCCATGAAAAATGTACACAGGATTAGTTTTTACTTACCTTGATGCCTCTCTGAGTGTTCTGATGTGGCCTCTGCTGTTAGTTGATTAAAATCTGTTAACGATAAGTGGCAATCAGAAAACCCCCTGACAAATTATGAAACTAATCATTGTTCCATTACCAGTCTGTATCCACTGACAACATATTGACGGGAGGAAATGAACAGGTCATGGATTTGGTTTCACAGGATGGAAGTAAGTAAGGAATTGTGATGTTGATTATATCTTCAATTATGTCATTGCATGTCAGTATTTATCACCATGTAATACAATTTTAGAAAATGTAACTTAGAAACCTTTTGGGAATGCAGAATGAGTAATCCAGTGAATTACAGTAAATGAAAAATCAAGATGTGTCATTACATAAATGCAAACCAAATCATGTAAATCCAATTGCCATAAAGCCTGGTGATCAATAGTCAACATGTCCCATGATGACTTTCAACCAAAGATACAGTATTTGGGATAGCAATGCTTGACAAATTTTAATTTCATGGTCTCCATGTTTTGTCACATCAACCAAACCTACATAGAAGAATGGCAGTGTAACAATGGAATGATGGATTAAAGGGTCCTGTTGTAAAGAATCATTTTATGGTACTTGATACAACCCTTTTTAAAAGTTAAGTTATGGGCTTAAAGTTTATTCTGCTACTGCCTCTTAAATCCCAGTTGAAAAGTGTGTCTGCCTGAAATGTTAAAATGCAAATGTAAATCTTTTCCCTCTGGAAACTTCCGAGCCAAAGGCTAAAAGAGAGTAAAATAACAATGAGTTCAGTCAACTCAACTGAATCAAATATTAATCAGTGTTGGATATATCTAAGGTCACAGATTCTGCCCCCAGTGGCCTCTGTAGAACCAAAGAAGAAAATGTGTGTACCAGCCTTTCAAACCAGGTCAGGGTGACACATTTTGAAATTCATATAAGCCTTTACATATTTTAACCCAACAATTCAATATGCATTTATACTAACTAAACAAAGTTACATGCACAAATACAAAGAGACAAACAGTTGAAAATGAAATAAAGTAACATGTATACACATACTGTCACTGGAGTGGATGTCAAGGCACGACCTAAAGCAGATACTCTGGGGCACCTAGCTCACCTGGTAGAGCGTGCGCCCCCATGTACAGATGCTCGGTCCTTGCTGCAGTCCTGTCAAATAAAGGCCTAAAATGCCAAACAAATTGTGTTTATATGACAGTATTAGCTTGGAGCCTCAAATAATAGCAAATACTAATCGGATAACACTGGCAGTGAGCTTTTTAAAAGGTCACGGAACATCGTATCAACAACATTATGTCTGCAGAGAGGAGGTGATCCTGCACACTGATCACACAAACACACACAGAGTCAATCAGAGCACTTATCTGTGAAATGAGTTGATCTCAGTGTGACTGAAGCAAACAGCAGAGAGCTGCCAGCCTTGAAGCACTGACTCTCTTTTTCATTTTTTCATTTTCTAAACACAAGCATGTGTGTGTGTGTGTGTGTGTGCGTGCATGCGTGTGTGTGTGTGTGTGTGTGTGTGTGTGTGTGTGTGTGTGTGTGTCTTCTGCCCTCTAATGATTGCAGCATACATCTCCAATCCTGTCTAAGAGTGTGAGGACAGACAGCAGAGTCAGGGCTGCACAGAAACAGCAGCAGTAAAAGAAAACATGTGAAAACAGGACTTTGAAGAGATGAATCCTAGAACTACAATTCAACACTTTGGCATGGGGTTTCCTATCCATTTACACAGCAACTAGCATATTGTGAAAGTCACTGTAGTCGCTTTGATGTTAAGCAAAAAAGACAGTGAGGCTGAGGAGAGGACAATCATCAACCACCGAATAGAATGCCACGAGAAAACTTCACCTATTTTTGGGGTTAATAATTATTTTCGGCTGCACATCGATTCTTATCTTCACTTATGAGCCTCCCCTTCTTGTAGCATGTTTGTGTTAATTGTAGAGGTGTCCCAATTCTAAACTTTATCAATTGTTTGCTTACTCCTCCCACTTTCCCCTTAAAAATAGATTTTTCAGCCATGCATCTGGCATAGAGGGCTTCCCATCATGCCTTGAGAATACTTTTTTTTAAAAGTACAGAAAACTTATAAAATGTATAATCACATTTTTTCCATGTCTATATATACTATAAAGTATATATATAATAATATAATATTAGTATATGTAAGTATTTGATGGGGCACCCTGGTAGCTCACCGAGTAGGGCCCTTTGTTGCATGCCATCCCCTCTCTCGCCCCCTGCCTTTCCTGTCTGTCTCTCTCAAAAAAATTATCTTGCACTTGAAGTCACAAAAAACATCAAATAGCAGCTAAAAATCCTTAGCTACTTCTGACTCTCTGAAAAGTCAAGACGCTGGGATAGTCTAAACATAAAATCAAGACAGTGAATGTGACTGTGGCTTGAATTTCTATTGCAGTAAGCAAACATGGAGCACACACACACACACACACACACACACACACACACACACACACACACACACACACACACACACACACACACACACACACACATGCGTTTCACTATCATTGTGTGGACCCGTCATTGACATAATGCATTCCCTAGCCCAGGGGTCACCAACACAGTATTCGTGGGCACCAGGTAGCCCCCAAGGACCACATGAGTAGCCCTCAGGCCTGTTCTAAAAATTAAAATTGAATATTGATATTATCTGTTTCCCACCTTGTTAAGTCATTGTTGATAATTATTGTGAGAAATCATTAACGTGATCAGTGTCTTCACATAGATGACTATCATTAATCCTTAATAATCATATATAAAGGCAAACTGAGCAAATTTGTTATTTCAGAAGAGTGTATCAAACTGGTAGCCCTTCGTATGACTCAGTACCCATTAAGTAGCTCTCAGTTTCAAAAAGGTTGGTGACCCCTGCCCTAGCCCCTTACCCTAACCTTAACCATCACAACTAAATGCCTAACCTTAACCCTTACCCTCACCCTAACCATAACCTAATTCTAACCCTAATCCTAAAACCAAGTCTTAACCCTCAAACAGCCCTTTGAAGTTGTGGGGTCCAGCATTTTGGCCCCACAAAGCTGTCCGGACCCCACAATTATACTGTATTCCTGGTTTTTGGACCCCACGAATATAGTTAAACAAGAACACGCACACACACACACACACACACACACACACACACACACACACACACACACAAGGCAACAGAGAAATCCCACAGCTATAAACTATATGTTTGAGGCAGATGATCCCCCAACAACCACTACAGAGCAGCTTCACCGAGCTAAACAAGAAATTAAAGGTGATGTTTGTTTTAGCTGAATGCTGACGACTGACTAATAGAGCCACTTATGGCTCATATACACCAAATTGATTCAACACACATTCAACTTGATGTCATTAGGCACACAGCAGGTATGTTTCTCCAGTTCTCTTTCAAAGCTTTGTGGCTGGCATTTAGACAAATGACTGTAAAAATGCTGAGAGAAAAATATAGTAAAAAGTTGACTTCCAGATCCTGGCATCCATAAGCAACCAGGTAGGTGATAGATGGGCCCGTTTACTCCCTTTGAGAAGGATGCAACAAGTTATGAGGGATGGAGGAGAATTTTGACGGTTAGATGGAAAAAAGGAAGGAAGTCAATGAAGGATGGGAATTTGAGTGAGTGAAGAGGCGATGGAACATATAGTAATAAAGGAGTAAAAACAGATAGGAAGGAGGGATGAAGGAAGCCACTAAGAAAGAGGGGTGGAGGGAAGATAAGTAGGGTTGAGTTAAACATGGTCCTGCAGGGAGGAAGAGAATAATGAAGATGAAAAGAGGTGAGGAGGACGTGATGGACAGAAAGAGAGAGAGAAAGAAAGGGAACTAGACAAAGAAGGATGAGCTCAGGCATGGTGACTGATGCTTCAATTTGATTTCAAGGGAAAAATTTGGTCAAAGACTTAGTCATCAGTCAGCTGTGGGCACCTTTGCAATTGACCTGCTGTGTGTGTGTGTGTGTGTGTGTGTGTGTGTGTGTGTGTGTGTGTGTGTGTGTGTGTGTGTGTGTTTGTGTGTGTGTGTGTGTGTGTGTGTGTGTGTGTGTGTGTGTGTGTGTGTGTGTGTGTGTGTGTGCGGTCATTGTAAAGCGCCTGCTGCCATTCAACGAATTCCAACACCTTATCCACACAAATTACATATTAGTAGAGCATGTCAGCAGCGCAGCAGCAGCTTCAGTCCTGAGTTTCGGCTGCAATCACAGACTAGTACACAATCTTTGTAACTGCAGGTTGATAGACTTCCAACCTAGAAAGACGCAGTGGGTCACGGTTGTGCATAGAGCGCAGGTGAAATGCAATCCATTATGCGACCTGTGTAGACAACTTATTACAACAGAAGTGTATCTCATTTGGCGAGCATGAGGTGGATGTCTGAAAAATGCAACTTAAAAGCACACTGTGTCGACAATCTGTTCTGTTCTCTAATCTAAGCTCCGACCATCACAGCTAAAATTTTAGGTAAACTGTATTTTAAAGCTGCATTAATAATGCTGACATACCTTATAATTTTGTTATGGTCAATTTGTTAGCAACATTAGCATTCTTTTTGAGTCGTATATCTGGCCACCTGGTGAATGTAACTCCAATATGCACTATCAGGATCAGTATCACTATCAGTTACGAGGGGGAGTGAAAAGTTGAAAAATGGGTTTAGTACTACAATCTTTCTCATTTCACATTGCTCAAGTAATTTGATACATTTTTAGCATAAAAATAGTGATTAGTGCAGCGTTAAGGTGTACTGGCATATACTAACATCACTCTCTCAAAATACTTCCCCTCTCTTAAAATTACTGTCCCTAAGCAATGTTAGGGTCTCAGTAGCTAATTTCACATCTTCTTGTGTGTCTTGGTGGCAGGTTTCGAACATGTTCTCTGCCAAGGGTCCAGCCTGTTGCTCGTATACATTTACTCCAGCACCTAAATGCCTCCAAAGTTGGTCTTTGGTTGGTCTGCAGTTTGCATTATTTTCTTTAAAGCAATGTTATATGATAAAACTTAATCCTAACCTTAACTACCATAAATCAAGCAAGGATTGTCAAAAATTGCCTTATTTTTCTAAAATAGCCTTTGCATTCCTCTTGGTAAGGTCAAAGAAAAAAAATGCATAAATAACCAATGTTACCACCAGAATATAAATACAACAACACACACACAAACACACATACAAACAGTGCAGCCTCTCCAATGAATGAATCTCACTGTGCCGGGATATTGAGCCCTATGGTTATAAAGCGTCGTGGTCTAATCATAGAGCGCTAGATTTGTTCTGCTTTCTGTGTGAATCACACAGCACATGAACACAAAATCCTCACAAGTATGACTACTAAATCTGCACCAACAGTAGCCTACAATTCTGTCTCACTGAAAGCTTATTCTCCTAACACAATGAATAGGAAAGACAGTGGGCAATGTGTTTTGAGTAAGAATAGGTAAACAGTAGCCTGGGAAAACCCTGACGAACTTCCGGGAAATTTGAGATTTGCTCTGCAAGTCAGTCTGGCCAAGAGCCCATTCAATCCCATTTCCATTTTTTCCAAATCAAGGCACCAATCACAACTGTTGAGGCGGGCTTTACACAATGATACTCTAGCACAGCGACGGCAAGCAGCTTTTTGTTAATATTCAACATGACGGCCACCGAAGCGCAGCAACCCGTTGATGCCGCTGTCGCTGCTACATCACCCAAATCGTAGGTCTGATTGGTTGAAGGACTATCCAATTGCGCCCAGAGGCATTTGAGTGGCGTCCGTTGGTGACGCCCCTTTGGAAATGGACTGTGAATGAACCTTGCCCAGACCCACTCTCACTTTACTCAGTGTAAAGTGTATTAGTGTAAAATAGTTATTATGATGTCGGCAGTCAGCAAGGACAAGGATGTAGGGCGAATCTCTAAAGTAAAATATGCTAGCCAAGATTCACTGCATTTAATTTGCCTTTAATTAGACAACTATTTTCTCTCTAAGAGACAGTTTTCTTAGTTCTGCTTTCTTTACTTAATTTCTTTTCTCTTTAACTACTTGAATCCTCTTGTCTTTCTCATTGACCTGACTGGTACTTTTTGTTGGACAGATGGAAATAAGATAAGACCTCGGAGCAATGTTGCTGCATCACCTAGTGCATTACAGCATGAAAATGGCAAGATGTCCCATATGCTCTTAACACACTGACAGATATATATAGAAGTAGATGAATGCACATTTTCTACAGCAGTTCTGAAAATCAGCACTTTAACTCAGAGGTCTCCTGTTTCATGGTGCTAGGTGCTGGTGGAAAAACCAGCAAGTTCTGATATCATGAATCACATCACAGTTAACCCCCTGATGTATAAGGGCATTTTCAAATATCTTGTTAATTTTACCTTTTTAAGGTATTTGCATATAACTGATCCACATGTGTTTCATATCAAAATGTTCAGAACAAACTCAGCTTTCCATATAGTGACGCCCACATTTTTTCTAGAGCAATGTGTCAAGAGATTAGTTCATGGGCGTCAGTTTGGTTTGAAATGTGCTGGGGACAGAGACGCATTCGGAAGTACATTTCCAGAAGTGCTGGGTACAATGACGCATTCATTTTTTTTTTTTCTCTTTCGTGCAGGTCATGTTTTGAAAGACGCTGTCCTGTAGCTTACTAATAAATAAAAACGTGGTTTAATGTACGTAAACAATGATCAATGATTACTAAATTCCTCTCTCATATTGCTCCTCATAACCACTGAAAACTGTCAAAAAATCAAAACCAAAGTCCAATTATTATGGACGTTATCTGACATTAAGCGTTTCTGCTTCATGTTTTCAGCAGGGCAGCGGAGCGGCTGTGGGTTGACTCCCCACGGTTCTCATGGGGTTTATAAGTCATAACGTGAAAAAGCTTAACGTGGTTTAATGTACCTAAACAAGGATCAATCATCACCACATTTCTGGTCTGATTTTTTGACAGTTTGGTACAGAAATTTGGTAATCATTGATCATTGTTTAGGTACAAGCTTTTTCCTTGCCATAGGCGCCAATGAAGAAGAAAATGTTAATGTGAGATAACTTCTATAATAGTTGGATTTCGGTTTAGTTCTTTTGACAGGCTTAAGTGTTCATTACAAGATATGGCCATGAGAAATGTGGTGATGATTGATCTTTGTTTAGGTACATTAAACCACGTTAAGCTTTTTTTCACGTTAAGCAGAATGTCCCAACAGGCAGTGTTGGGGACTCTGTGGGGATAGAGATTGTTGTGGATTTTTTTGGCATCTGTTGCTCAAGAATTATATGTGTTATGGACTTTTTTTTTTTTTTTTTTTCAAAAAAATGGTGGGTACAAAATGACTCATGACAAAATCTGGTAGGTACGTGTACCCACCGTACCCACCGTCCCCACCACGCCTGTGGATAAGTTGGCGCTAAAGCAGAAAGTCTTAGGTTATACGTATATGATTAAAATAGTAAATGAATGTCTGAAATGAAATTTTGTAACATCGCTTTTTTTAATTAGGAGTTTTGTCAAACATTGTTTGGACGCACCGTAGTGTCTTTCGTCCCCAGAGGGTTAAACAGTGTATCAGTAAAATCTCAGCTCACTACTGAGATCTATCAGCCTCCAGAAAAACAAATATTTAACCACAGCTCTTGCCAAAAATCCGGGGAGAAGAACTCATTTTAAATGAGTTGTTCAACACTGGTTTAACCTGAGCCCTAGATTATCTAAGTATGTGTGTGTCTTCAGGTGTGCCTTTGGATGCAGGTGTGTGTTGGATGTTCTCGTTTCTCATTTTGTGCGACCATGTTGAAGTATGCCTGTGTTTTTGTGTATGTGCAATGCTACTCTAAGAAGGCTTCTGGAGTCAGTCTCCCAGCATTAAACCTGCATCTTACCGGTAAATCTGCAGTCCATGCACTGAGCCAAGTTCAATCGAATCCTAATCCTTCGAAATTTATTTTTGTAACAATTTCACATTTACCAAGGACGTAGAATGTTTGGTATCATAATGATGGAGAGAGAGAGAGAGAGAGAGAGAGAGAGAGAGAGAGAGAGAGAGAGAAACAAAACATGTTCCTTATGCACTGATCTTGCAATATTAGTAGAACAATGTTTATTTTTCTCATCAGAGAGGGAATCACTTAAAGGGTAACTACCATTTTTTTCAACCTGGACCCTATTTAAAGGTCTATCTCTGGAGGGATCCTTTCCATAATCTTGGCAGACACTTAGAATATTAATCTGACTTTTGTGAAGGTAAATACAAGCTGGACAATTGTCTTATTGACTTACATTGTAGCTTGTTTCGCTGATGCCGACTGCAGTGATCTTGCTTAATACTGCACCAATGTCAAAGATTGTTGTTCCCATCAGTCACTTAGACACAAAAACAGGGAAATAGGGTCCAGGTTGAAAAAACCCTTTAACTTTGATCTTATTTCTGTTCAGTATAACAACTGTAAGGAAACATATTTGATACATACAGGTTATGTAGTTAGCCTACTTTTAGTCTAAATGGACAATGTTTCATTTCCGGGATTGCTCAGGTGCCGCCAGAAATTCTGCTGGATGTCCCTCATTTGGGCCGGATGTCCATCACCTTCCGCTTTCTTTGTGTTGGCATTTTAAACTCTGGTGGGGTTTCTGTTGCACGACTAAAACAACTTTTGAACGTACACATGTTCCACCAAAACAAGTTCCTTCCCGAGGCTATTTTGTAGGGGCACCGTTGCTCCGTCTGCAATTAGCTCCTCCCAAGATGATTGTGATTGGTTTAAAGAAATGCCAATAAATCAGAGCATGTTTTTCTCCCAGAATGCTGTGTGTACTAGCTAGACCCTCCTCTGCAGCACTGTGGAGGAAGGTCTGTGAGACTAGCCTACTTTATATCCATCTGATTAAGGATTTCTGTTGTTGCATCATGCCTAAATCTAGAAGCAGTTACCTAGTTTGTATTAATTTGTTCATGCAGTCAACAACAGACACACAAACACACACACACACACACACACACACACACACACACACACACACACACACACACACACACACACACACACACACACAACACACACACACACACACACACACACACACACACACAATATGCATGTAACACCCTTCAATTGCTGATTCAGTGATCTTCTTTATGGTTTATATTTATGGTTGTTTTGATTAATTAAAGCAATGGTTTCTCATAAAATGCAGAATGATGTCCATTTAATTAAAAGTTTTAACGAGCAGACATAAGGCCAGTATAGCAGAAATGCAATAAAAAATAAATAAATTAATAAATAAATAAAAGATGGCTTCACCTGGCACATCTTGTGTATTATTATGTGAGGAGGAAATGCAATAAAATCCTGGAATAGTCTGTGGAAAATGTGAGATACAGAGTTCAGTCCTCGTCTCTCTCACAGCGTTTTTTTCTCTCCATCAAAACCAAGAGGCAACAATGAGGAAGGTGAAAATGATTATTTCACAGCTCACCTATCTGCAATATGTCAAGATTAAATTGTGCTTTCTGTGCCCCTACAGGCACAATTGCTGGAGAATAACAATACAAAATCAGAAATTTAAAATTTAAAAATATTTTTTTTATAGAAAAATCAAAGCAATACAACCAATTAATACATTCTATTGGCTTACATATATGTGAGTGTACTTCTATTGGTACTCATGTTGTGACTGCTTCATCAGCTTGTTGATGCATTATCCAAATACAGAACATAGATGTGTGACATACTTATAGGATTAAGAGTCTATACAGCCATGCTGGCTGCTCTGTGTTGCTGTACTTATAGGCACAGCAGTGCTTTTAGCTAAATGCTAACCTGAGCATGCTAACATGCTCACAGTGACAATGCTAACATGCTGATAATTAGCAGGTATAATGTTTACCATGTTCTCTATCTTAGTTTAACTTGTTAACATTTGTTAATTGACACTAAAAAAAGTACAACTGAGGCTGACAAGTATGGCATCAGTTTTGCAGGTATTTGATCATAAACCAAAGACAAGGTTGTACTTTTGTACCTGATGATGGGACTAGATGAAAAGGGAAGAGGTCAGCAAAGTTATTGCAATTAATCCTGAGACCAACATGAATGTGCATGTCAAATTTAATGTAGGATAGAGAAATCAGGGGCTCACCAAAGTCATAAAAGCTCATCCTCTTAGCATCATGGATATCTGTACCAAATTCCAAGGCAATCAATTTCATAGTTGTCAAGACACTTCACTTAAACCCCAAAATGTCAACCTGTTAAGGGAATTACCAATGTCTGTTGGCTGCATCCTCTGAGGTCCATGAGTCCATGGAAATCCACAGTTGGCATTTAAGAGCCACACCGATAGCATGGCTAAAAACAAGTCATATTCTTTAATCTATTTGTTTTCACTGTCCCTACCCCTCCATCTATAGCCTAACACTGTATGCCCTGCCATTTTAAATACCTTTCAAATCTTTTTTTTCCTGCACTGCTTATTTGATTATCATCTGTCATCATCCTCGCCGACCATCAGTGAAGCGTGACGGTGGATTTCACGTTTAATTATACAGAACATCTTTCCCCTGGTCTGACCAGAATACACTCATTAACAACAGCGAGCTCACACATGAACTTACACAAGTGGATTTATGCAGACAAAAGAACACTTGCACAGCAAGGGCTTCATCCGGCAGAATTAAAGCACATTTTTTGAGCTGTCATGCTTAATAACCACTCAAAATGTCCTGGTCGTACCAAATGAAATGACAACATTGAAAGGTTGAAAAAGCTGTTCATATTGTACATCAGTTATACCGAGTACAGATTTTGACAGACATTTTTTTCTGTTTTGCCACCGTTTAGAGGCAAAGTCTTTTAATCAAAAAGTATAATAAATGTTTTTCATTATTACTTCACTTGGCTAGTGGAAAGCATGTTTTTATGCAAATTAGGATAGGCTATATTGATCATTAAAACTAATTAAAATTTCTGTGAATTTCTCTTTTCTTGAAGTTTTCAAGTTCCTTTAATGCAGACAATTTGATAATAAGTGAGAGATATTAATGATAATGTCAAAAAGGTCTTATTGGCTTGGATACATCACACACACACACACACACACACACACACACACACACACACACACACACACACACAGGTGCGTTTCACTATCGTTGTGGGGACCCGTCATTGACATAATGCATTCCCTAGCCCCTTACCCTAACCTTAACCATCATAACTAAATGCCTAACCTTAACCCTTACCCTCACCCTAACCATAACCTAATTCTAACCCTAATCCTACAACCAAGTCTTAACCCTCAAACAGCCCTTTAACCTTGTGGGGTCCAGCATTTTGGGCCCCACAAAGCTGGTCGGACCCCACAAGTATACTGGACTCCCGGTTTTTGGACCCCACGAATACAGTTAAATGAGAACACACACACACACACACACACACACACACACACACACACACACACATACATACACACACACACACACACACACACAGTGCATCTCACTATCTTTGTTGGGACCTGTCATTGACAAAATGCATTCCCTAGCCCCTTACCCTAACCTTAACCATCACAACTAAATGCCTAACCTTAACCCTTATCCTCACCCTAACCATAACCTAATTCTAACCCTAATCCTAAAACCAAGTCTTAATCCTCAAACAGCCCTTTAACCTTGTGGGGTCCAGCATTTGGCCCTAGAAAGCTGTCCGGACCCCACAAGTATACTGTATTCCCGGTTTTTGGTCCCCACAAATACAGTTAAACAAGAACATACATACACACACACACACACACACACACACACACACACACACACACACACACACACACACACCATAACTGACCTATAGGAAAATAGCAGATTAACTTTTTTCTATAGGGTAGTGTTGCTGGGTTTTTATATAGACATGGTTAACTGGTTTGATAGACAATGTGAATAGATTAAACATAAAAAATCAGACTTCAATAATACAAGGCTCAAAAAACCTGATGTTCTGCCTCTCCTATAATAGTTCTATATAAATTCCACATATACAGTGCAGTGCTGCCCACAATAGCGCCACTTATCATTGAGGTGACAGGCACATAATAACATGGCGCTATGGCTAATGGTTCCCACACACTCAGGACTTAAAATGTACTTCTCTCTGACTATAACTCCTGCCCTCCTCCTTCTCAAACATGATGGGATAATCCATCCCACAAAAGGCAATGATTCATGGGTAAGGACTATAGCACCAATGTAGATGGACTTAGCCCAAAGAGCTTTAACCTTTACAAAACTAGTTTGTTTTATTATTTTGTTTGCTTTCAAGTAAGATCATTTTGCAATGCTTTAATTATGGCCCGCAATCTAAAGCGTCATTCTTTGTGTGTGTTTTTTGTGCTAACAGTGTACCAGTACAGTACATACTGATACAAGGGAACAAAATGTAAAGTCAGACACTAAAGAGTTAACAATCTAGAAACTTAAAAATAATTCATACTGTTGGCATTTCTTTAAACAATATTACAGTACGACTCACTGAGCAAGAACTTAATACTCCATCTTCCACTGAAGGAATTTATTCTAAAATATGACCAATGACCGGTCTGGCCCTAAAAAGGCCAGACTTAATCTGACTCCAATTCTAATGGTCACTACAGTCTGAATGGTGTTCGTTTACTGGAAGATCAGATAAGTAAAACTCAGGATTCGTTCAATTAAAGTTAATAACAAGCTTTTAGTGAATTATATTGCAGAATACAAGAGTGTATGCATACGCATCAGATACAATACAGGTCTATCTTTCACCTACCTGTCAGTCCAAGATATTGCTCTTGCAATACATTTCTCCATTGTTGCCTCTGTTTCCCCCCGATCAGAGAAGACCTTTTTTCAGGCAATCTCACACTCCCTTTATAATGTCTTATCACTTTTTAAAACTAGATGGCTTCTCATAACCCAGAGAAGTGATGGCTTCTCATAACCCAGGGAAACGGAGGCACTGAGGTCAGCACTTTACTCTCACAAATATATTCTAACACCCCCCAAAAAGTTGGGGGAGGACGTTGAGAATTTGCCACTATACAGTAGAATAGGATAGAACTTGCTGTCTACCAGAGTAGAGGCAGAGATGGTGCAATATGAAGATTGAACAAAGACCTGAGTTAGTCTGCAGAGCAACTGAACCAAATGTGAATATACATGAGCTGCATCTTAAGTCCCTTACTTCATAGCTACTTGCTCCTAGCTCCTCGGCTCAACCAGAAGTTGTTCCGTCTCAAAGCCCTTAGTTCTACCCCAAGGGCCGTGGAGCGAGCATCGAGGAAGGATCATCAAGAAGCAATAGAACACAGCAAAAAAAAACTGTGTAAATAATAACTAAACAAGCAGCTGAGTTCCATTTAGCTGCTTGTTTCAGGCACCTGCTTTTGTTCATGCTGGCTCCATCACTCTGTCACACTGCCACGGCTTACTGGGACACATAAATAAAATTGAAAAATCATTATCATATTA
>CM042326.1:28158741-28176241 GCA_023566125.1 Zingel zingel | reverse complement strand
ACAGACCAATTTGCTGGTTCAACTTACATACTTACACACTTTGTATTGAGGGATTATTACCGATGTAACAGGTATGCTTACGTTTGGTTTTACTGGCTAAACAGTTTGCTTTGATTACAACCTTTCTGATTATTCAATTGCTTATGTTTTTCACATATTATAGCCACGTCGCAGTGCTTCCAGATTACTTTGTTGAATACAATTTCATCATCAATTTCGTATAACTGGTACTGAGGCATTTTTGCAGATGTGTTGTTAGTGTTGTCATCATAAATCCAGTTTACAAGGACCTCCACCAAGGGCAAACATCTCCATGTGAAGCAACATTGTCATGTGGTATCCACGGCCGAATGTACCTTCATTGTTGTTGTCATACATGTTTTCCACTTGATAAATCAGATGAAATCTACAAAGTGGAAGAAAGTGTTTTTTTTTTTAGCAGATCCCTGATGGAAAGCTGAGGAAACAGTCAACCTGTCCTTTGTAAACAAATGTTTTAGAAATAATTCTCGCTGAGATGGAGACACTTTCAAATCCATAAGTTACAACTGCCTGTAAAAAAAAAAATTGATGTAAGCTCAGCACTTTTGCAAATGTGGCAAACTAAACTAATGTGTAATTTGCACAGTCTAGTCCTCCGTGTGTGAGAAAGCACATTACTGGTCTCCATTGACTGAAAATGTTGCTGGTGGTCCAATGAGCTTTCACTGTCCCTGACCTTGAGCAGGGAAAACCAGTGCTTCCAGCCAAGTAGACAGACAGATGGGCAGAGAGATGATAACATTATTATTTTATGGTAGTTGTGGTTCACTGATCTTAATCGTATTGTACATTTTGTGCCTCACAGCTACATCTCTCCATGTCAAAGAGAATTAAAGTTACAGGAGTTCAAACTTTAATGTTCGGCTGTGATGCCCTCAGCTCGGCACTGTATCACTTGTATCAGCCTGCTAACTTTTCTCAGCCTGGTTACCGCTGCAGGCCAGAGCTTACTCATTACACTGTTTACTATGAGAGGGACAAATATAAATAAAATAAATAAAAATATATAAAAATATTTTCTAATGCACAGGTTCTAAGCAAGGCTCTGAACTCCCACCTGTTTTCTTGGAGATTCTCAGTGAAAGAATACATGCATATATCTACATATTAATATTAAACAGGGTAGTAGATAGAAACAGGAGAATGCACACTAAACACTAAAAGCAATGTCATTGAATACATATATGTTGTTCAATCGTAAGAAGGGTACGAATACCATTTACACAAATATGCAAGAATATGGTAACATCTTGATTAAAATTAGGTAAATAATTAAAATAAATAGTAATACAATCAGCAGTACAGCAACATACGCTCTACAATCAACCCTGCCTAGCCATCCTTTGGTGAAGATTGCTATGGTGCTCATGAGACTGATACTGACATTTTCATACTTACTGGAGGAGATTTTTGCACAACGAAAACATCTCTCTTTAGTCTTTTCTGTATACATCCCTCCTTTTTGTTATCGTTCCTGTTCATTATTTTATTGTTCATCTCTTCCTCCCCATTACTTCTTTCTGAAGCCCAACCTCTGCACTTCACTGGCTTTAACGTTGCTGCCAAGAAATGGCTTTCAAAACCCTCCTTTGTAGATTCCACAACGTGCATGTTTTTTAGGAAGTTGCTAAAGTTGTTAAAAAGAAAAAAAAGGCTACAATTATATATGTTGATTTGGACAAAGTAACAGTAGTGTTATCAAAGAAAAACTATGCCTGCACATATTTTCATTTATTTTTTTAGTGAAGACTTCCAACAACCCCTTGGAAGGTTTTTGCAGCAGCCCGGGGAAAATATCAGAGCTTAGTGTTGTGGGATTGCTTAAGGGTTAGAAGCAGTCAAGCTGAGAGAAAATGGAGGGTGAGGGAGTTTATGTAACGTGACATTGCAAGTAGAGCTTTCCCATAAAGTTAGCCCCAGTGGCTACGTATAGATGCATAGAGGCATGCGTGATATCCTTGCCTACATTACAGGCTATCGAGGCAAGGGCGTAAATCTCAGGAGGTTCAGGGGGGTCAGGACCCCCGCCCCCCCTTCTAAGGGTTGTCCCCCCCTAGAAATATCATTAAAACAATGCTGTGTATTGTAAATAACATAATGCTGTATGCTTAAAATATCCGTGTAAATAGTAAAACAATACAAACCCCCAAAAATGCTTTTTAAGTTTAGAAACATTTTGAGTCCCCCCCTCCCTTGCCTCACAGTGGTTTGGTCCACTGCATGCTGTACGTTAGGAATCGGATCTGCACTCGACTCACAGTCACATCGGTAGTGACAGGAATGTAGCTAGTAAGTAGGCGGTTCAAGGCTGTTTTATTCACATTAAACATCGGATGAAGTTGTTCTTTTCTCAAACAGAAATTATGCTGAGTAATTAATGAATTAGTTATGAGAAAAAGTTTGCTATGTTAGTGTAATATAATGTAACGTTAGCTAGCTTGTTGGATAGAAATGCACCCACTACAACTAACGTTACCACGGCGATAAGCCTAACGTTATGTGTGTGAACTGATATTAGGGTTAATATTGAAGATCTACAGCTGTGTTTGAAGTGGCTGATCAGTGGGTTTGCTGCAGTAAATATATATCCTCTGTCCCAGACGAAACCTAATATTTATGTGGAGGACGCAAGATCATTTCATAATTATAATATGACCGCGTGGTGAACCTATGAGCCTAACTCATATTTGATAAGCTTTACTAGTGGCTCACTAATTTACATTATGATCAGCTAATTTAACAAGTGTACAAAAGCATTGTATTTGTTTTATATGAGGACACTTTTTGAAAATAAGTCATTATGTTTTAAGGTATTTTTGTGGCTTGTGTACACATGTCCTCTACGAGTATGATTGTGGCTGTATTATTTGTGTCCCCTTCAAAAATTGCTCTTCAGAAATGTTGTGTTTATTGTCCCCCCCCTACTGTTAGATCAGATTTACGCCCATGTATCGAGGATCACCCTTCTGCTGCTGAGAATAAATAATAAATCCTATCATTCAAGATCAGAATCAGAATGAGAATCAGCTTTATTGGCTAGGTTTGCGCAAACAAACAAGGAATAACCCTAACCCTCCGGTTAATCTTTTCTCTCAAAGTACAACACTCACTTAACAAAAAACAGAAGGTTGCTGACAGTTTGGAGAAAGTTGATACAGAGAGAGGCAGATTTAACGAGTGCTGTCTCAGTTCCCACTGCAGTCACGTTACCTGAAGACATGAAACAATTTGTAGTAATAATGGAGATCATTTGTCCTGTCCTGTAAAACAAGACTTAGAGTCTACAGCTATGCTGGCAACTCTGTGAGGGTGTATTTTGAGTGGATCGCCGTGCTTTGAGCGAAATGCTAACATCAGCATGTTTAATATCAACTTGTTGATGTTTAGCAGTTATGTTTACCATGTTAACCATCTTAGTTCAGTGTGTTAGCATGCTCACATTTGCTAACTAGAAAATGCATTCCCTGCAGAAAATGTGTGTGAATGCTGAATAGCTAAATAGCAAAAACTAAACTGGATTAATAGTTAAATCCATAAGAAGAAGTGAGAATAGTTGGAAAAGTGGGAATGGTTTTAATAGTATGAATTTCATTGCCAAGTTGAATAAAACCACTATAATGTAAAAAGGATGTAGAATAATTAAAGTTTTTTTTTGAATGTGTAAGAAGAAGGTTAAGTTGTAGGAAATGTGGAAAAGTGATAAATGTTGAAATTAATATGATATATTTTAAGTTTAATAATAGCTATATTGTATGAAAGTTGTAGGTGGTACAACAGTGGCACAACAGTGGAAAGCGAGCGGCATCCATTCGGCACACATCCCGGCACCACAGTAGTAAACGTCAGGTATTTGGTCATAAACATAACTATTGGACAAAGTGAAAATATGATAATGGTAATGGTGCAAGATCAAATTTAGACGATCACTAAAGTTATAGGCTTCATTGTATGGGCACTATGAATTTCAGTTCCAAATTTTATGGCAATTCATATAATCAACAAGTCCTCCAATTTATGTCACGGCATAATCACACTCTGGGATAACGTGATATTGTTTATTGTCTAGGGCTTCCAGAGTTTGGTTTACTTGTGAATATGAAACTACAGAAACTAAAGGCTAGCCCCCCAGGCTGAAAGTAAGGATGGCCTACCTTTGTCCTCCGCTCGGGCGCCGCTTGCTCCGTCTTTGACCAGCTCAGTCCTTGGTGCAACGTTGACACACAGTTGATAGTTCATTTGTAGACATTTAAGACGCGGACATAGACAACTTAATAGGGGAAAAGAGGATTCATTGACTGTCTGTCAGTCTGTCCTTAACTTCCGTTTTTGTAAACTCTGACACAGGTCAGCCACACCCACCTCAGCCTGGCGGTAGGCCAAAACAGCCAATAGGAAAAAGATACTTAAAAATGACACCGCGTTTTCTGATCTGACACCCCAATCAGCCCCAATACATTTTTCTGTTGGGGGGGGGGGGCAAAAGTTTGGGGGTGACAGCCTTAATACAGTGGTTCTCCAGACATTTCACTTAAAAAACACAAATGTCAACCTCATAGTGCAGAAAGAGAAGTGAAGTGTAGAGTTCATCATCAGGGGTCCATGAATGTACAAAATGGATTGACAAATTATCCAATACATTTTTACCTCTAAAAGATCCAATCTTCCTCCTGTCGGGAGAAACAGAAGCAGTAATGGAATCCATAGAGGATGATTTTAAACATATTTTCAATACATCAGGAAAAGAGAAATAGTAAAATCTTGACCTTATACTTATGGTTCTGCAGATGAGTTCAGTTAATTTTATTATCCTTCCTGAAATGGAAAAGGTTGGTGGGAAATACATGGATTAAATGTCTCTCCAACATAACTGTGTCTCAAAAGGGAACACTGTTTTCCATTTTTCTCAAAGATATTGTTTTTTTCCATAACTGATTGCTAGCTACATCAATAGAAGTTGCTTAATGAATCCACCCTTTCAATCCACAGTTAGAATAGTTTGAAATACTGAATGTTATACTGAATGTCAAACGTGTTGTGAATGTTACGGATGTTACAGGGATGGATCCTCAACTTTGAACCCTCATTTTTGTACATTACAACTTTCAGCTGGCTCAAAAGTGCTGTCTTGAGTTGAGGAAAGGATAGTATTTCATCTGAGGAGATCGGACTAATGACGCAGTATGTCTTCTGAGGACAAAGTGCTTCTATTGGACATGGAAAGTGTTTCTGCTAAACAGAAATGATGATGGCTGTAAAACATTCTCTCCGGTAGCTCAGCGGCCATTAACTGTTGGATTTAAGCCATGCATCGCAAACAGGATGTTTCAAAAGACGTTTATGCTGTGTGAGTCAGAAAGACAAATATGTTGTGTCCTCTTTGCGTTCAGCATTGATCTGGTTTGGCCATGACTAGATTAAAAATATCGCCTTGTGCAGGGTTGTGTGTTATTATGAGTGTTTGAATAATTCAATAAAAGTGTTTGTGTGTGTGTGTGTGTGTGTGTGTGTGTGTGTGTGTGTGTGCGTGCGTGCGTGCGTGCATGCGTGCGTGCGTGCGTGCGTGTGCTCTTCTGTTGTCTGTTACTCACTCTTACTCTTAGCTAATTGTGAGCCCACAGTTAAAACTTAAGCCATTTTTACCTCACAGTAAATTATTTATCAGCGTACATTATTCAACAAGTTGAATGGCTAAACGAATACGGGAATGGCAATCATTCTAACTGGCAATAGCTTTCGCATGACTGCAGGGTATTCAGGCTGCCTTCCAGAGCCGTGCCATGCTGAGCTGTGCTGTGCTATCTTATGTTCTAACTTTCTGTGATGCTGCACAGATGCCTGTCACCGACCATAACATTTGTTGTAGATACTAACAACTGCAGTTTGACTGGGTGTTTTCTGGGGATTAATAATAAGTCTGTTTGAATTGAAGCTAACAATTGTAAGTTCCCTTTGTAAGTATCCTTCACATCAGATTACATTTATATTCCTTGTTGAACCAGCCACCAAAACAACAAATCCCCCAAAAAATATTTAAAAACATGTATAATTTGTGAAGAATGTGGCTCTGAAAACCATGAAGCATGAGAAAAGCCACCTTTGTTCTTGCTTTCAAGGCCGACAGCACCACTCAAGCCTTATATCGTCTTCAGAGGGGCTGTTCATTAACCCACTGCTAGTAGCAGCTCTACTCGGCTCGAATCGACTCGGCCGCGTTGCCCTGTCCTCCTTTTTCCATTGCAGATTTAGTACCGCCTCATGCGTGAGGCAAGCGCGGCTGGTGGTCATAGCGCCGCCGCAGGAAACTGCTGTGACCTAACGCGACACACACATTGAACGCCGAAGGTGTGTTGTTGTTGCCACAGCCAGAAGACACATTTTGTTTCAAAAGAAGCTGGAGGCAGCAAGAAAAACACCGCTGGCTAAACTATTTCAAAACGGCGAGTTTGTTCAGGACACCCCTGTCTGTCGCTAGCAATGATGACGCAGTGATTAGTAATTATTCTCTCCGACCAATCAGTAGTCTGCAGGTTTTCACGTGACCTTTTGGTATCGCCTCAGCTTGCTTGGAACCTCGACGGAGGTGGTACTAAAAAAAGTACCTGTTGGCAGGTACCAGGGACTTTTTCTCATGATGGAAAACCAAAAAAGCCGAGTAGAGTCGAGGTGAGTCAAGCAGGTACCATGTAATGGAAAAACGCCATAAGTGACGGCAATGCAGGAGCAACATTTACATAACGTCACCTTCCTAAAATAATGGCCTAAGTCATTTTTTCAGGTTTTTCAGGAAACACAAAAAACTAAATGGCCTAAGTCACACGCTTGACTTAGGCCATTATACTAAAGGTGTGGAATCACAAGACCTGTTCAACTGAGGATGTAGGCAATTTTACCAGAGGTGGCCAGCACCATGAGAAGATGATTTAGGAAAAAAAGTCATTTTTGTCAAAAGTCATTTTTTCAAGTTTTTCAGAAAACACAAAAAACTAAACGGCCTAAGTCACCCGCTTCACACAGGCCATTATACTAAAGGTGTGGAATCACAAGACCTGTTCAACTGAGGATGTAGGCAATTTTACCAGAGGTGGCCAGCAGCATGAGGAGATGATTTAGGCAAAAAAATATTTTTTGTCAAAAAATGACTTAGGCCATTATTTTAGGAAGGTGAGTATGGTAACCTCTTATCAGTTTAGCTCACTTATCTTGTAAATTCTTTTGTTCCTGACAACAAAGCAGGGGGTGTAGAAATTGCTTATCCAGAGGCTTATTGCTTGTTACCCACATGTGTTTGTCCAGCTGTGATAGACTCATACCTGGGTTTCCTGAATTTCTGTTCAAAATAGGATATGTTTCATTAATTGTTGTATGCAAGTAAACTAAACCTAATCTGACAGGGATGTAACCTTTCATATGAGCCCAAACAGTGTACCACTGTGTCACTGTGTCATTGCAGTATCAGACAGAATGAGTAATGATGACTAATGCATTCCATTTACCTCGGAACTCGGAAGCCGAAGCTTTCATTGTTTTTATTAGCTCTAGCTAGGTTAGCCATTGTTATCAATGCCAGTTTATAACAACGCATTACGCTGTTTTTTTGTGCATACAAACAGTGTAACATGTCCACAGATAGAATATGGACAGCACTGCGTGTACGACTGATTTAATGAGACACAAATAAGACAGAAGTGCTAATAAACTGTATGTTACTACAGCTTTCACGACTGTTGACCAAGGGGGTAAGCCAGCCTCCGCAAAGCGTACGTACTATGGAGCCATTTTGATGCTAATAAGCCATCACCCGCCGTTAGCATTCCATTGACTGCCATTCATTTTGGCGTCACTTTGACAGCAAATAACTTTACGTCTGAAGCGTTTAAAGGCTTTATTTGTCCATTGTTTATTTCTAAAGAAACACGACAATGTTATATAAAAGGCTCAATTACCTTGTATCTCACATTATGGCCCCATAGCAGGCGTTTTTGTAAAAATAGGCTAACGATTGTGTCATAACCACGTGACTTTCTGTCGCATAATAGACAAATTACTGTACAGTACAGGAGAAGTTTGCAGGCAGTTTCGACTTACATTAGCTGTTTAAGTTTAATTACTAATGTTAACTAGCATTTTAGTTAGCAATAATTAGCCTGTGCCCATGTTATCTCCTTACATATACCTACGCTCTCCGTCTCTGCAAGATTGGGAATGATTGAGATTTCTCTTGGCACAGCTACCAGAAGACTTACAACTTTCAGACAGGTTGCTCACGTCACATCTACGTCGTCAAGCTCAGTTGGAGGCTGTGCAGTAACGCTCATCCATCACAGGAAAAGTGCTTCTAATAGACTTCACTGCTCTCCGTTGTAAGTCTACGGCGTCGCTTTGTCCATTAATTTTAATGTTTATGCTGTTGACGCACAGAGCAGCCATGTTGGATTTTTAGCTCGGGGTACTCGGTGAATCCGAGTTCCTCGTACAAATGGAATGCACTATAACCCCAGTCATGGCCAGCTCATCATCACTGCAGGTGAAAATGTGATGCTGTCCTCAGTTTTGGCTGCTTGGCTTTTAGCTGTTTACCATTGTGTAGAATAACACAATGTGTCTGACATTCAGAGAGGTTGGCAGAAAAAGAAAAATAGATAATGAACTTGAATTTACTTGAATGTCAAGCTTGTTGTGAGTTTAACTCTAGACCAATGAAGTTGGGACTACAATCATCAGAGCCTGAGTGGATCAAGAATTGAATGATGCCAGAGCACTAATCTATTTTGAAAGTGAAAAAAGATGATTGCCCTCAAAAGGAATGAAGGTAACCCACCAGCAAGGATGTTTGTACATCCCTCTTTCACTATCCCTCTTTTGGTAACATCTTGTTACCTATGTCTCACTCTCCTCTGTTTGCAAACCTCTCTCCATTTCTCACCATCTCTTTCTACCACTTTTGTTGCCTTGTTAGTTCCGATATAACTATTAAGTCAGATTTCACAGGCAGTTATTGCTCATTTGTTCAGAAAGGGATAGATGAGGCCTCAACATAAAACTGAAAAAAACTAAAACCAAAACCTTCCATTAAACTCAATTCAAATGTAGTATGTATTTGTTTACTTATTTAACTATAAAGATGAAATTAAATGTTATGGTTTCTGCAGGACACGATCTACCATGAAATAACTCATTTAAATATGTACTACCTCTCCAGTTCCCCCCCTCTCTATGGATTACTTGCTCTTTTTTTCCACACTTTCATCTCGATAATGTTACAACTTAGTGATTCTCTTTCTTTTTCTCCCAACCTTACTTTGTTGGTGTGTTTACATTCAATCTGTCTTTCTTTCGTTATGTCTCATTACATCTCTTCTCTGCTGCCTGTCACCTACACACAAAACACACACACACACACACACACACACACACACACACACACACACACACACACACACACACACACACACACACACACACTTCCTCTTTTAGGTTATCTGCCTTTCTGAGTTTTTTTCTTCTGTTGCATTTAATGCATTCAAGCTCTCTCTGTTTCTCCTTAGGTGGTCAGGTCACCCCTGCCTGATTATATACTGATGTGCTTACAATTTCTTTGTGTTCCTCATCATCCCTCTTTCCCCTTGACATGCTCAATCCCTATATGTCATCTTTTCTTGTAGCTATTCATCTTTATTCTCTTCTTGTACTTCCCTTGATCCTTCTCTCCCTCCACCCCTCCACCCTACCTTTCCCATTTTGCTCTTGTTACTTCCTCTTATGACTGCTTGTGTCCTTCCCCTTTGCTCCCTCCTTTCCTCCTTAATGCTTCCTCTCCTCTATACTTTTCTAACTATTTGGCTCTTTTATCCCACAATCTCCTCAAGTGTCTTTACTTATCATTCCTCCCCTTCCTTCAAATTTCTAGCCTCCCATTTCCCTTATTTTCTTGTCTACTATCTCTTCTATCTCCTCCACTTCAACCCTTTTTTGCTTCCATTAATTTCCGTCCCACTTCTCCCCCACTTCTGTCTCCTGCCCCCACCTTCCTTTGATTACCTCACCTCACACTATTCCATTTTAAACTCTTTTACCCCCTGCATTCTTCCCATCTCCTTTGTTCATGTCAAATATAGACACACATGGCCAGTGTGCACACTCTCCTTTCTCTCACTAACTTACATACACACACACACACACACACACACACACACACACACACACACACACACACACACACACACACACACACACACACACACACACACACACACACACACACACACACACACACACAAATACGTACATCTCTTTCTGGCTTTCAGAGTCCTTTCTCAAAACTCCCAGTAACCCTACTTTTTCATTTCCTCTCCTTCAGTTTTGTTGCATGTTTATTTGTCTCTCTCCAACTCTCTTCCTCTTTGAGCTGCCCCCCCCCACTCTCCATATTCCCCCCTCCACTCCCTCCATCAAGCCAAATGTCTAAGTACCATTGAATTTTCATCTTCTCCGACTCTTTCTTTTGTATTTCTTTCTCCTGCTACTCCTGTCAACAGTAATATTTCCATGGAGGCTGTCACCAAATTACAGTGTTCACAGCACTTACTTTTCTTCAGTCGTCTCGCACTGTAGATATCACTTTGTGATATTTATTGAATTCATAGAATGGATTTTTGATGAAATGTTACATTTTGATATTCTTTTCCCCAACCTGCTTCATCTTCCTCTAAATAAGTTAATGATTGCCTACTTTTCCCAAAATGCCTTCTGCTATCTGCTATGGGAACAATTTAGCTCTGGGTTATGCTGGTAGCAGTAACAGTTTTGTGACTGAAATGTATTGTGGTGCATTTTCTGAAATTCTTCTACAATGGACTTCTTTTGTGATTCTTGTGATTGCTTAATGATGGGGCATAAATAATCCTTTTTTTCTTTTATTCTCAAGGACTGACACCATGTTATACATTTATGAAAAGAAACCATCAAGTGTTATTGTAGCTATTAAAAATACCTGCATATGAGGTCAAATTGTCTAAAGTTGGCCACAGAAAAAGAAAAAAGATAAACACTGTGAAACAGCTGGACATTGTTCACGGAAAAGTCCATAATTTTTGCATTTGCATTAGCTGTTCACAAGGCGTTGTAGACACTGTCAAGAAATGGAGGGAAGAGCAGGCAGTCCTCATAGAGAAGTTTTCTGTCAGAGCATGTTACACACAGTCAGGTGAAAGATTGAGGGTGGTGAAAGATTTTGCAAACATGCATTCATACAACATATCTTCCACCTCTCTATTCTTCCTTCTCCTCCCTTCTACTTCTCTTGTTTTTTAATGTTACATAATATTTCACTTAGTACATTTTTAATCCGCCACTGAATTGACTGCATAATTTCCGACGTGCGTAAGAAGTTTTGAACCTTTCTTTTCTGAAAACGGAGGTGTTGTTCTCAAGGAGATGGATTCATTTTAATTGCTCCTCAGTGCTTTATATAGCTTTGTATAGCAAGAGACAATAAATGGTAGACAAACAAAAGGACAAAAGAAATGGTCTAAACACAAGTAAGGTAAGTAAAGTAAAAAATGTGCTTGAAAGGGAATTAAACAACTCCACTTCTCTATTCTCCTCATTGTTGCTACCTGAAAACCTAAAAATTGGGCTTTTTTCTGTAAACATCTTCTCTGAGAAGTCACCAAATGAATGAATGACCAATGCCTATTTGGCATCCTAAGCACACTCCGGTCTCACTCCAGTTTGTGAAATGGTCACGTTATTTTTATTTATTAATACGTGTACAGGTCACGATTTTCTCGTTTATTTCGTGTACAGGTCACGAATTTAATTTTGTGTACAGGTTACGAATTTCATTCGAATTTCATTTCGTGTAGAGGTTACGAATTTCATTTCGTGTACTGCCACGGGGAAATTAAACGGCACACGCCGGCAACAACAATGGACGGACCGCCACACGGGGATGCATTCCCCGGGCGCACAGACACGATCCGTGGTCTCTGTGGCACGCAACAACGGGGACATGAAACGCCACAACAACGGGATGGTTGAGGTTAGGAAAAAAAAGAACTGGGAAAGGAACCGTCACACGCCGGACACGCCGACAACAACGGGACAGTTGTGGTTAATAACGCGGAAAGGAACTGCAACACGCGGGACGCGATCCCCACTCTCCGGGGTGAAAATCCTGTGTTGTCTGACCCATACACCACCCCGACCAACCTGCCTACGCGAATCTTCGGCTTTTAATACTACTCCCTACCGTTGTCGGGCTGTGATCACAAAATATGCTTACCATTTAAATACATTAAATTAAAATTCGTAATCACTACACCAAAAAAACAACATATTCGTGTCCTGTTCACGAATCAGTAGATTCAATAACCTGACCATTTCACGAACTGCCATGAGACTGGGCTGGCTTTCTTCAGTGCTGAGTGAATAAACACAGCAGGACTTCCCCTTTCTTTCATATTTGTTTCTCCTGCTACTCCTGTCAACAGTAATGTTTTTTCTACCCATTACCCCTTGACAATTTCCTCATAAATATCAACTTTATCTGCCTGTCAAAGCTGTCAAATTACAATGTTCACACCACTTACTTTTCTTCAGTCGTCTCGCACTGTAGATATCACTTTGTGATGTTTATTGAATTCATAGAGTGGGTTTTTGATGAAATGTTACATTTTGATATTCTTTTCCCCAACCTGCCTCACCTTCCTAAATAAGTTAATGATTGCCTACTTTTCCCCAAATGCAGGATTTGGGTTTGATACTTCGGGCGACCCCTTTCACATCACTAAGTAATTTGACAGCCTATATTGAGTGCAGCTTTAAATGCCAAAGAAGAAGCTGTGGAAGCTGGAAGACAATGGCAGCAGCATGCTAGTTACGTAGCCTACTGGTTTGTGGAGTACACATCATTTTTCAAAACAGCAAAAACCAAATACACATTTTTCCAGACCACATTAGCATTCATAGGAGACATTGAAGCAATATTCTCATGATGAGAGTATGCAGATTAACACAGCCACTGGGAAACATGTAGGCATGGTTTTGATTTCTTTTTACCCTACTGGACTAATTCCATCAAATATCTGCTGAAACAACGAGATTAAAACGAAGCCAAGAAGGATTTGGTGACACTTATTGGTTCGTACAGGTGTAGTGTCACCTCCCCTCACCTCCTGTCCCATCCTGTCTGTGTGAGGAGAGAAGAGGAGGGGCAGGAGAGGAAGAGGAGGTGTCAGAGAGCAGACAGCTGGGAGGTATAGTATCGATCCACGTCAGAAGGATGACCTAAAGACAACTCCGCTGGGAGAAGCCTTCAACTCACTTTCTAACTATCTGCCTCTGTCTTTCTGTTTTCTGCTTGTGTGTCTTTTCAGTTCAATTCAAAGTGCTATATAGTCCTATACTATAAACAGCAACTATAAACAGATTCATTAACCATTCACAAACTGATTATATATATATTAGGGCTGTCAAACGATACATTTTTTTAATCGCGATTAATCGCTGAATTTCTATAGTTAAAGGACAATTCCGGCGCAAAACGAACTTAGGGGTTAATAACAGATGTGTACCCACTCTGTCCCTCTCTGGGACATGTTTTCATGCTAATCAAATGAGTTTTTAGCTTGAAAGACGCTAGCACGGACCGCCGATTAGCTTACAACGCTAGCATTCGGGGCACAGGGAACGTAAAAACAAATCACTATTTATACCACTAAAAAGGCTCAACATATCACCAAACTTCAACGGTAGCATAATGAGGGTCCCTAAATGTTAACCGAAGCATTGAGAACTTTGTAAGTACAGACAGTTTATTGAACGAAGAGCTGCGGGAGCTCTGTGAAAGGGACACAATGCCCGGTCTCCTGGGTGAAAGTCCTGTGTTTGACCCATCCACCACCTTGAGCAACCTCCCTACGCGGATTTTACGTAAATTGACACGCAATAGCAAGGTAATGTAAGTCAATGGAGGCAAAACGGCGTTGATAAACACGCTAAAAAGTGATTATGCGTCTTGATAACACGCCAAAATGGCATACGAATTGGCGTGTCATACATACGCCACTTCATGAGATCAGTCTGTAATAAGATATGTTTGTAATTGAATTGCTGCCATTTAAACCACTGTCTATCTTTAACTGCTCTATGTCATAATTATGACACTGTTTAAAAGTATATTTAGTTGTTCAAGAAGTCTTTCCCTTTTTTCTTTCCATTCACACACAATAAATTATGCATTTTGCTTTTATTTATTTTTGTTGTTGTTTTGTTTGTGAAATCAGTCTAGAAGTTTGGCGATGACATTTTTCTGGACAAACTGGAATTTTTGAAAAATAGAGCATGTAAAGAATAAAGACTTACAAAGATTGGTTGATAAGATGAAGAAAAGAGTCAAACAACAGAAAATCTGAGGAAGATGTATCAGTATGATACAGACATATCTTTTCATTTTAGAGACCATCCTCTTTCCCACGTTTCTTCCACTCACTCCCATATATTTATGATCTTTTAACTCGATATACCGGCACTTCTCAGATCTGCTGACCAGCAGCTGTTAAGAGTTCTGTGGTCAAGGTTCAACATAAAGCTGTGCTTTTATAATTTCAGCTCCAGCATCATGCACACAACCTCCTCCTCAGGTCAGTACTTCATTTAAAAAATAAAAAAGCTTTAAAACCCAGTTTGAATAGAGTGTTGTGTTTACAGTGTGGTGTTGTGTTACTCCCATTAGTTCTGTATGGTTTTATTTTGCTGTTAATTAGGATTTTGTGGTTTTCACTCTGGTCAGTTGCTTTGCTATATCTTCCCATCTTTTTGGTTTAAACAGTGGATTATAAATAAAGCTTTTTTACACACTTAGACACTTATACTTTCTCTCACACACGCACAAACACACACACACACACACACACACACATAAACAGACTAAAATCTCTTTACAGGCACACTGTCCAACTCCTGACTCCCTGCCTAGAGAGAGGGTGGGAGAGAGTCCTTGGCATAGGGTGAGATAGATGAGAATAGATGATTTCCTCTCCTTCCCTCTCTCTTGCTCATATTCCTTCCTCAAGCTGTTAATATTATAACAGTGTCAAAAAGGTTGTGTGTGCAAAAGGTTATGTTTGTGTGTGTCAGGGTTTGACAGAGCTGGGTTAGCAAGGCCAACAGCGTACTACTGACTGCTGTTTCCCAAATAAAAATATTGTGTGGTACCATTACATACTTTTAACTTTGAGTATATTTATTCCAAACTGTGTTCAAAGTATGAAGTATTTTTTTGTCTGTACAACTCCAGATGGAAAGATCTATTGAATCAAGGATTCCCACAAAATGTTGCACAGACATTCATGTTCTCAGGAGGATGGTCTTGGTCTCGTAGAACATTGACCATAGTTACCTTTCCAAAACACAAACAAGTTGAGGGAATATCTTTGAAACATTTTGCATTTTTATAAAGAATGTTGTTACTGATATGTTTAAGAAAAGTTAATCAAGGCAGCACTACATCAGCCCAAAAGCACATTTCTGCTAATTGCAAACTGCATGAACAACAGTGGTATGAGAAAAGATTGCTTAAGTGTTTAAGGAGAAGACCATACAGACTTTTAGTGTTCACAAATAAGTATAGTTACTCATAATCCCATCTAATCAAGCTCCCCTAAACATAATAAATAGTACATGCATATGCAAGACAATACAACTTTTAATTTAACTTTAAATACAAATTTAAATTGCACATATCTACTGTAAATATACATTTTCTAAACTATAAATAGGAGTATTTATTATGATTTTCTCCGTATTACCTGAAGAGCACAACTATTCACAGACATGCTGTTGTACAGAGCAGCCTCCAAGGAGTACAACTTTATTACAGTACAAACAATGGAGGCAGTGTAGGATCAGAGTTGTAGTTCAAAGACAATAAATCATATCTAATCTGGAGAAGCGATTATATGATGATCTTGTGAGAAAATGGTGTGCTAAGGAAAGCAGTAAGAGCTGAGGAAAGAGGTGGAGGTGACGTATCCTTTAAGTTCCAGATAAGAGTGCAGTGGAGTGTATGGAGGAGAAAGATTGGGATTCAGCAGGTAGAGGTGACATGAGGTCTTACTTCAAGCCAGGGGATTTTAGTCTTTGATGGAAAATGTGGAGTTCAAGTGTAAGAAGAGTATGAGAGTGTCAGTAATAAGATATAAAATCAGCCCTTCTGGGCCTTACTAAATATGAATGCCTACCTTACTACAAGAGGAATTTTCTGTTTTTGATTAGACTTGGATTTCTTTACTGATTTTGGGACAATGCTTTTCATGGTAACAAGACCAACTTGCCTTTTTAATTTGGGGACAACAAAACGTGGACATATGTACCATAGTTGCAGAGTTTTAGAGGCTGTTTGTTTGTGAAAGTATTTTTTAACTCTTCTTTTGAAGCCCTAACACACCCATGGCTCACCCAGGTGTTTGATTAGGCTTCTTCTCATGCCCCGTTTACACGAAGGGAAGACGCAGATATTTTCCTGTGGTTTGGCCTCGCATTTACACGAAAACCTCGTTTTTAATCACAGAAAACGATTATTTCTAAAAACTCCGGCCAAAGTGGAGATTTTGGAAAACTTTGTTTGCACGTTTGTATGTAAACTGAGACAAACGGAGGTTTAGGCAGCCGAGGAAGTGAGGAAGAGAAGAGAGAGGAAGTGATTCGTTGCTGTTGTTGCTATTTTCGGGATTCTAATTGGCTAACGTGTGCTTGAGCTTCTCGTTACACTGCCACCTACAGGTTTGGCATGCTCTTGACGGCATTGACGGCATATATACACGGGTACATGTAAACGAACACTTTTCCGAAAACTGACAGCTGTGCACGATGTTTGAAATGTCCGTTTATGAAAATAGCCGGCCACGTGTAAATGTAGCATCAGTGGGTGCACAAATTGTTCCTTCTCTCTCCTGCAAGTTTTCTTGCACCTGTTAGCGCAGGGCGACTTATTCCTTATCATTCTTATTGGGAAATGAACTTTTGGTAACCTCAAGTAAATCCCATAGCTCCATCAAACCTGAACCTGAGCGCAGAGCTCCAATCAGCCGGAATGATTGACAACAGCTGTGCAGGCTCTTTGATGATCTGATCAATGTTCCTCAACATAGAAACACCTTAGTTTCCTGAGTCATTCATACATGAATCTATATGTTTATATGGCCATCCGTTTTAATGATTCATCTTTGTTTCTGTGAAATCATGTTTTTTCTGTTCGTTTGGTACAGCGAATGAACAGAATCTGAAACGTGTATTTATTTAATAAGTATATGTATATAAAAGTCTAGGTTATACTTGAAAGGGGAGATAGAGGGGGAATGACATGCAGCAGGTCGGAGTCAAACCCACAGCCACTGCATCGAAGAGTAAACCTCTATATATGGGCGCCCGCGCTACCAGGTGAGCTACCTGGGCACCC
>CM042326.1:28081241-28153741 GCA_023566125.1 Zingel zingel | reverse complement strand
TTTCACTACTTTGTGGTAATGTCTGAAGTTCTACCATGGACTCTGTAACATGCCTTGGTTACCTTGTTTCCAGCCATTCTAGCGTGGTATAGAAAGCCTGCAGGAAGACTCAGCCTGATTTGTGCCAGTTCTCATTAATATTCAATGAGCTAAGCTGCTTGACTCTGATTGGTTAACAGCTAGCCAATGAGAGCCTGGCTATCAGCATCCTTTACCCAGCGCAACTGAGCGAGCTCATGAATAGTAATGAGCTCAGGCAACACCACGTCAGACTGACCAGCTTTTGTAATTGGCCTGATTTCTCTGCTTATTTCTTTTCAGTGGCTAGAGCTGACAGAGGAGGTAGCAGTTCATTTTCACATTCACGACATAACACAATCACATATGGACCTAATATATTTAAAAAAAAAAAAAAATTGTTTTGTGTGGCAGGGCACCTTTTTAAAAAGTCCATATCAGCAGTAGGACTGGGTATCGGTGCACAATAGCTTTTAAAGTATTGACCGAAATAACCCAGTACCGAGTAGTATTGAAACTTCTCCAATCAAATGATACCTGCATTTGATCCTTTTTTGTACCTAGATCTACAAAATCTTTTACTATTTGTATGGTTTTGCTCGTAACCACTCACCACTTTATTATTGGATTTAATGCGACGTGTGATTGGCCAGCGACTGCAGCTGCTAGTGGTGGTGTTTTTTTACCTAACTTAATGTTCACAAGGAGAAAAAAAGATATCAAATGAAGTACTCTATCGGTATAATTATCACTTTAAGGGTACTGGTACTGGTGTTATAATTTTCTAAACAATGCCCAGTAGCACAATATATTTGTAGCGAGCTACATGGAAGAAGTCAGAAAGTCAGAGCTACTGAAATCCAAAGTAGTTTATTCAGTTTCTACTAGGGCTGGGAAATATGGAGAAAATCAAATACCATGATAAATAAATAAATAATCATCAGTTATGTGGATATAATGAGTCTGGTAAGTTCAGAAAAGTACATCACTTTACTGTAATGCAGCCTTTAAAACCAGGAAAAGACAACACTTATGTCATATTACGATCTAAGACGATATCTAGTCTTGTATCACAATATCGATATAATATCGATATATTGCTCAGCTCTACTTTCTGCACACACTCGATACACAGATGTCATCAACCCACCCCAGTGTCTCAGTCATGGTAACCCAACACATGTAAATAAACATGAACACTAAATCAAGACTAAAACCCAGCTAACATAAATGCATAACGAAAACACTAACAGAACATCACTTAAACTATCATACTTAATCTAGGACAGGAACCGTTAATAGCATTGTCCCATGATCCTTTGCACTGCAATGCAGAACAGTCATCACAACGGCATCCTGCCGGCCGTTACAATAACATTTTTCTTATCGTCGTCGCAATATCAACCGCAATAAACGCATCGCGAAAGGCTGCGACATATTGCGAAAGACGTTCTGAGATTTGATGTTAGTTTAAAGAAAATATCAGTAGAAAACTGCACTTTAAAAGGGTTTTTTAGTGTTGCCTTTTATATTCAATTCAATGTACAATGTGTTCAATAAAAGAATATTGGATTTTTTTTTTTTCATTTAACAAGCAATACGTTGTATTTTAGCAGAATACTGAACGCAGCAGAAACGCAGAACTGAGTACACTTTAATATCTTTATTTATTGCATGTAATTTCGTTATCGCGATATTCAGCTAGAGGTGCAACGATGAATCGATTAGTTGTCAACTATTAAATTAATCGCCAACTATTTTGATAATCGATTAATCGTTTGAGTCATTTTTTTATTAAAAAAAATAAGATTTCTCTCATTCCAGCTTGTTAAATGTGAATATCTTCTAGTTTCTTCTCTCCTCTGTGACAGTAAACTGAATATCTTTGAGTTTTGGACAAAACAAGACATATGAGGACCTCATCTTAGACTTTGGGAAACACTGATCCACATTTTTCACCATGTTTTGACATTTTTATAGATCAAACAACTAATCGATTAATCGAGAAAATAATCGACAGATTAATCGACTATGAAAATAATCGTTAGTTGCAGCCCTATATTCAACAACATCGCATATTGCAAATGTTCCTATATCGTGCAGCCCTAACACCCAGTCCTAGTCAACTTGATGCGTGATATAACTTATACTTTAATTTGTCATTTTTCAAGTTGAAGTACCATTAAATTGGTGAAGCCTGATGCTTGCAGTTGTGAAGAGTGTATTCATAGCTGTGATGTCTCTCTCCTGATGTCTCTCTCTTTCAGGTGCAGCACCACTCCGTACTGTAGGGGGAGTAGTTCAGGTATCCCAGTTGGCGAGTCGAGCTTCAGCTGCCTCTCTCCAAAGAACCCCTGCACTTCCACTGTTCCCTGCAACAGCATGGCAGCAAACCAGACATGGCAGCTTCTTCAACAAGTGTAAGTACATGGAAAGATTCTTTCCGAAATTCCTTGTCCCCATGTTGGAGCAATAACATCATAATTTGCAGGCCAAAGTGACCCACTATCCTTTAACCATTTTTATTTAATACAATAGCTTGATTTACAAAAGCACCTGTGAGTTGTGTTCCAATGATAATTGGTCGTTTATTGTTTATTGTCTCAAGTGCCTGTTGCTAAGTTTGGGAGGTTGGCCGGATATCATTCTTTGTTTTCTTTTCTTTTTTTCATACAGATAAAATGGAGAAAAGATAGAAGCTGTTATGTTTATTTCTGTGTTATGTTTTTTATTACAGTGACGGCTGAGGAGTTGTGGAGAGGTGTGTTGGCGGAGTCAGGTGCCGGAGCCAGGAAGGGCAGAGGGAAGAGAACTAAACGCAAAGTTAAGAGAGACCTGAACCGAGGACAGAACATCGGAGAAGGTGAGGCATAGTCTGTCTCTGTGTCCTTCTTTCTCTGCAGATGGTTTCCCCCCCCCCCCCCCCGCTTTCTTGGGTGCAGTTCAGAAATTAGAAACTCACAAAATCGAATTTCTTCAAATCTCAGAACACACCAGTGTAAATCTTCCTGGAGTTCTGTTCTACACCTTCCAAATATATTTTAATGTAAGCTGCTGGACTCATCACACTAGAAAATGTCATTTGTTGAAGTTTATTGATTTTATAAAACCGCTATCCTAGGGAGAGAAATTACCCTTCATTCACTCTGCTGTCCTCTTTATTCTGTTTATCTTTGAAGAGGAACTATCAGTCTTCATTCAGTCTCTGTGTCACAGTCTTGTCAGTGTGTCTCTTCTCTCCTTCCTTTTCACTTTAGCTAAATCTCTCTAGTTTATCGCTCTTTCACGATCCCTACTCATCTATCTGTCGTGGTGGAAAAGTCTTTAACCCCGTGTGTTGTCCTCCCGCTGACCATGCAGTGTTTTGTTTTTCTGGGTCAAAATTTTAAATGAAAACTTTTTTTTAAAGTTTTAGTCGTCTTTTTCGACGCTTTCGCCCCCGATGATTTTGTCACTTTTTTCAACGTTTGTGTCACTTTTTTCAACGTTTTTGTCGATTTTTTTTTTTTTTTTTTTTTTTTTTATTCCGCGCCTTTTGATATTTTTGTGTTTTTTTTCCCCACGTTTTTGAAACTTTTTCCGACATTTTTGTCACTTTTTTCAATGTTCTTTTATGCTTTTTTCCCCCATCAAATGCTAGAAAATAGAATAAAACACCCAAATTCAATGAAAGTAGTCAACTGATCATTTATTTTACTTATAAAAAGCGTTTTAGGGAACCCTCCATGTTACTTTTTTTTTTTTTTTTTAATTTGGTTGAAAGAAACCCAAATTTCTGATACTTTTTGAAAATGGGTCAAATTTGACCCGAGGACAACAGGAGGGTTAAAAAACTTTAAAGATGTCTTCAATGTATTTGCATATGCAGCTCAGTTCAAAAGAATGCTGCTTGTTGTTGTCGTCATGCCAACAGTAGCTGTGCTAAGTAGCAAAACTAAGCTTGTGAGACTCAGCTGGACTTTGATTAAGCAAAGCAGGTTTTAATCTTTAATCTCTCTTCAAACTAATTTTCTGAAAGCTACAGACACCCTAAACTCAAATACATCAGTGGGTACCGCCGTTAATTTTTTGTTATTCGCTACTCTCTCAGTTCTCAATGTACAAGAATAACAAATATAGACTTGCAAAATGATTGGTACAATATTATATATTTTTCTTCTCTTGTGTTCCTCATTTCCCTGATGTGTTTTTTGTGTCCTCTGTTCCTCTCTCCTTCCATGTCTTTAACCACCAGGTCGTGGTGGTTTTCTGTGGCCTGGTCTGAACGCTCCAGTCCTGAAGGATGGGAATCTGCAGAGCATGAGTCGAAGAGGCGAGAGTGAGCAGCAGGAGGTGCAAGCTGAACTAGGTACAGAGACAGAATGCACTGAATACATTCAAACACAGGCAGACAGGCAGTTTTTTGATAAATAATCACCAGTAATGTAGATATAATGACTAAGTGAAAGTAAAGGCAAATAATAGAACAGTCTGGCAAATTAATAAAATGACCATCCATCCATCCATCTTCGTCCACTTATTAAATTTTGGCAGGAAGATGAAACGCGTCACTTATGTGCTAGTCTATATCCACGACATTCCACTTCTGGGATTGCTCCCGTGCCGCCAGAAATTTTGGTTAACTGCTCCTCAGATCTCTGCAGGGTGAATCCAGACAGCTAGCTAAACTATCTGTCCAATCTGAGTTTTCTGTCGCACGACTAAAATAACTTTTGAACTTACACGTTCCACCAAAACAAGTTCCCTTCCCGAGGCTATTTTGCAGCGGCAACGTGGCTCTGTCCAGCGTTTTGCACCACCCACGACGATTGTGATTGGTTTAAGGAAATGCCAATAAACCAGAGCACATTTTTCTCCCATCCCAGAATGTTGTGTGGACTAGCCAGACCTTCCACCTGTCTGGCAAAGTGAGACTACTTATGTGCACATGCACGTGCCAATTAATGCATGAGATAAACAAACCTGAAAATAACTCATAGGAAAACAGCTCCACAGTGCTACTAGAGGTCTACAACTCCACAGGGAACCTTTACTTTTGAGAAACAGAAACACACACACAGCACCACTGGTGAGAGATGCCAATTTGTCTCCACTGTGATGTCAATTGTTAAAAGTAATTACACAGTTGATTAGACAGTGACAAATGGCCCCTTTGGTGTTTATAATGTGATGCTCCTTGAAGTCAGTGGTGGCCTCTGTGAGTTCTCGGGCTTCAGTGCTAAATGTGTTGGTTGTGTCTTTCTGCAGTGCGTCAGAGGGATGAGTGGGAGAGGAAGAGGAAGATGAAGGTGAAGAGGGAAAGAGGATGGACGGGAAACTCTTGGGGGGGCATCAGCCTGGGCCCCCCTGACCCTGGACCAAACGGAGGTAAACTAAGATGCAAACACTCCCATGGTGTACAAACATGTAAACTAAACGTGTGTGTCTGTGTGTGTGTCTGCAACATTTAAGCCAGATTTATATATCTCTGTCAAGCTGTAAATGGCTGTAGTGACAGAAAAAGAAGAGATGGAAAAGCAATAGAGGAATAATAAGGGATATAGGCTGCCCTGAGAGTGAGAAAGAGAGTGACAGTTCAGTATGGTGGCCCATTAGGACTGATGAAGATGGGAATGTGACTACAGTGTCAAGTAGGACAATTTCCTAATTTAGAAAGACATCTTCTCTGATTCTCCTCAATTCCTTTCTCTGTCACACTTTCTGTCTCTTTCTCTATCTCAGGCTTTTTATTCTCTCTCTCTCTCTACTATCTCATTTTTTTTTCTTTCATTCCCATCAACTCTCTGCCCTCTTCCTTCTCTTTGTCCCTCCCTTTCCATCTATTTTATAATTATTTCCGTTTTCCTTTCAGTGTTACACTCAGTCTACCTCATCTTCTGTCTGTCAGCCTATTTTTTCTCTCCTGTCTCCTCTTCTTTTAATCTCTTTCCTCCCACACACTTGTTGTCTTTTTTTCTTCTCAGATGCCATGCATTTCAGTTGCCATGCAAGGCAACGTTAGACACAGAAAAGAGCGTAGGCTATAAGTAGAGGTGTGTCTCCTTCAAGTATCTCACTACTTTCTAAGCATAAAAACAACAACGTGTAGCCTCTCAGGTTTTACAAAAGGCCTCCACATACTATTTCCATGGCCTGATAAGAACATGTGATTTCAGGTGCTGCCTGGGCCCTAGTAGGGAGGCACGGGAAATTCTAGGTTGCTTCATCTGTAATTTAGTTAAACTAGGCAAATCTAACCAGATTTCAGATTAACTTGCAGGCAAAGACAAAAAAACAACACCTGTGAGTTTGTCCGACTGTGATTCAGTAAGAAATACAGTAGACCTTTCTCACTGTGGACATTCTGACTCATGATAGCAAGAAAATCTATATAGCCCCCGGGTGTCATGTGGTAGAAAAAATATAGTACTGAAAAGAAGTGTATCAACACTGTGTTCTCCTCACCATCCTTTCAGTCCTGTCTGCTGTAATAGGAGGGTTTAAAGGGCCTATGACATGCTGCTCTTTGGATGCTTTTATATAGGCCTCAGTGGTCCCCTAATACTGTATCTGAAGTCTCTTTCCCAAAATTCAGCCTTGGTGCAGAATTACAGCCACTAGAGCCAGTCCCACATTGAGCTTTCCGTAGGACGTCCCATTTCTGTGTCTGTAGCTTTAAATGCTATTGATGAGGAGAGAGGGGGGGCAAGGTGGAGGGTGGGGGTGTGGCCTTTACCAACTGCCATGCTTCGCTTGTTTGCAAGCCGTGATGTCTCTCTTTTTCTCATGGGTGGGCCAAATGCTCTGGGTGGGCAATGCAGAGAAGGGGGAGGTAACCTTCCTCCTTATGACATCATAAGGAGGAGATTCCAGATTCGCCCATCTGAGCTTTCATTTTCTAAAAGGCAGAGCAGGATACCCAGGGCTCGGTTTACACCCATCGCCATTTCTAGCCGCTGGAGGACAATAGACAGGCTGGGGGAACTCATATTAATGTTGAAAAACCTCATAAAGTTAATTTTTCATGCCATGGGACCTTTAAATAAGGACTTTGGGTTGAAGGTTGAATGTAATGTTGTATTGTAAAGTCTCTGAAGGTGCATCTGCAGTATAATCAACTTCTCATTACAAACCCTGAGGAACACTGTGTTAATTCCACCTAATTCACTGACGGAGCTGCTAGCCTCCTGTTCCCAGCCGTATTACCTGTTTAAATCTTGGTCATTGCTGTCAGAATGAAGTTTATCCCATTTACCTCAAACTGCTGACAGTTGAGGGACGAGTCTCTGTAGTCATGCTCCCTCTTCTTGTATTGAGTCTCTTATTTGCTTGTCGTTTGTTCGTTTCTTTCTTTTTTTTCTTCTCATTTCCTCTTGATATTTCCTCTTTCTTGTCACCATACTAACAAGCTCTCATGCCATTAAATCCTCTCTCTCTCTCTCTCTCTCTCTCTCTCTCTCTCTCTCTCTCTCTCTCTCTCTCTCTCTCTCACATGTGCAAACATTTTCTTTTATACACACTCTATCTGTCGCTCTCACTCAAACGCAAATACACACTGGGCCCAGTTACTGTGATGTGCAGAGAGCTGTAACTGGGTTGCTGGTCTCTGATTAGGTTCAGTTTCTCACAGATGGTGAGCTAATGCCCCAGCTGAGAAGTGTGTGTTTTCTCCTTGGAGCCTTTAAGTCAACTCTCCTTTGTTTCTTGTTAATTGGTTAGAAGTGAACAGGCTGCTGTTGGTAAGTAACATCCTGTAGAGGTCACAGACAATGAAAAGTGTCAACACAGTGTCAGCTGCTGCAAGGGCTTCTGGGTATTTGTTACGCTTGTAGGAGCCCAGTTTAATCTGTTTATTGTGTGTGCACGTGTGTGTGTGTGTGTGTGTGTGTGTGTGTGTGTGTGTGTGTGTGTGTGTGTGTGTGTGTGTGTGTGTGTGTGTGTGTGTGTGTGTGTGTGTGTGTGTGTGTGTGTGTGTGTGTGTGTGTGTGTGTGTGTGTCTGTGTGTGTGTGTGTGTGAGAAAGCTTTTGTTATCTAAACTTCTTTCTTTCTTTTCCCCTCTCTCCACAGAAACCTATGAGGACTTTGATTCACGTGTTATTGAGGTGAGTGTCTTACCAGTCAATGTTGTTCTTAATTATTCCTAATTATTAAGTTATAAGTCTGCACACTAAACAAGACGGCTACATTGAAAACTGTTCCAAATATTAAGAAAGCAGCACTGAATTGTGAATAAAAACACTATCATGCTGCTCACAAACATATTAAACTCAAACTCATGAAATTGTCACATTAGTTAACTTTTAAAGGTCATATGACATGCTGCTTTTTGGATGCTTTTATATAGGCCTAAGTGGTCCCCTTATACTGTATCTGAAGTCTCTTTTATATAGGCCTTAGTGGTCCCCTAATACTGTATCTGAAGTCTCTTTTATATAGACCTTAGTGGTCCCCTAATACTGTATCTGAAGTCTCTTTTATATAGGCCTTAGTGGTCCCCTAATACTGTATCTGAAGTCTCTTTTATATAGACCTTAGTGGTCCCCTAATACTGTATCTGAAGTCTCTTTTATATAGGCCTTAGTGGTCCCCTAATACTGTATCTGAAGTCTCTTTCCCGAAATTCAGCCTTGGTGCAGAATTACAGCCACTAGAGCCAGTCCCACAATGAGCTTTCCTTAGGATGTGCCATTTCTGTGTCTGTAGGTATTGAGGAGGAGAGAGGGGGGGGCAAGGTGGAGGGTGGGGGTGTGGCCTTGACCAACTGCCATGCTTCACTTCTTTTCAAGCCATGATGTCTCTCTCTTTCTCATGGGCGGGCAAAGCAGAGAAAGGGGAGGTAACCTTCCTCCTTATGACGTCATATAGTGAAGATTCCAGATCGGCCCATCTGAGTTTACTTTTTCTCAAAAGCAGAGCAGGATACCCAGGGCTCGGTTTACACCCATCACCATTTCTAGTCACTGGGGGACCATAGGCAGGCTGGGGGAACTCATATTAATGTTGAAAACCTCATAAAGTGAAATTGTCATGCCATGGGACCTTTTAATTGAGTGAACAGTTTAAATAAAAAAACTTTCACTTTATTTTGACAGAAAACTAACAATTTTTTAAACCTGCATTAAGGAACCACTGGCCACTTGAGCTGAGCTTTTTTAGCAGCGGAAACAACAACACAGCATTGACACGTTATCACAAACAGCTAAACAATGAGCTGAACCACGGGGGGAGTGGATGGATGATTGGCACTTGTCGGATAACTCTTTTGCAGCCTGGTAGCAGCTGGCAGCCCGGCCATTGAGTCATTGCTCTAACTAAATGAGACTTTTTCAGAATAATGATGGAGAAAGCCTCAGAGGGGGAAACTGTTTTTAGGAAACTCAAGATGGTGGAAAATCCAGTGTGGCGTGTACACATAGATGGTGTTGGAGGCACATTTGCTGAGAAAGCCTAGCTGCAGTTGAGCACTAGATTGTATGTCATTTTTGCAGCTGAAGTGTGGGGAGATGAGATGGTTAATTACATATCCAGTTTTCACACATCCGGAAAAAGAAAATAAAAAAATCTTGTTTCGAAGGCAGACAACCTCATCAGCTTTCACTAAAATATAGACGAGCTGTGCTGAAAAAAAGGTGTGCATGTTTTTTTCCAAACACTGTGGCCGAGTACTTGAACTAACAACCGTCCAGTCTTGAGCCCATGTCCCTAACGCACTCAAACCGTCGTGCTGCTTTCCCTAACTGAAAAAGATTAAATAACTGCTGTGTGATAAGATCAGCTGTATTGACAGATCCAGTTCATTTAGATTCTCTCTCTGTCGTGCTGTATTTGACCTTCAATCAATTAGCCCTAATGGACCCTCCTCACTAAACTAATGGGGGTAATGCCACAAGGTCACACACACACTCGGGCATACACATAGACACACAGCAGTTCCATGGGCCCATCACACACACATTAATAACTTGCACAGGGACACAATGTAGTCAAATACACATTCTGTACGTAGACTTTGTGTCTCACACACACACTTTTAGGAAATCAATTTCAGTATCAATATGCCATTTATACCTGGACATTAGAGGTTACAGATTACATTTAACATTTCTTTTGATCATACACACTGTATGCGTGTGTGTGTTTTGTTTCCCTGTCTTTGTCTCTTGTTTTTGTCATTTCTTTATCAATGACCTTTTCTGAGTGTGTTTGCTTTCGTGTGTGTATTGTGTGGTTGTGTACGTCTTCTACTCTTTTTATTTGCATCTGTTTATTCCATACACACACAGTATTAGATTGTGTGTGTGTGTGTGTGTGTGTGTGTGTGTGTGTGTGTGTGTGTGTGTGTCACACATTGATAGTCTTCCCCATCCCTCCTGCCTGCATAAATAAGAGTGGTGTCACAGACATTAGGCTTCCCCCCTGAAACTGACTGATGCTTTTATGATGCCATCTCCCTCTATAGATATATGGTGTGTGTGTGTGTTGTGTGTAACTGGGTGTGTGTGCCTGTGTATCTGGGTGTGTGTACACCACTATAAATTCAGGCCTAATGAAATGAAAAAGGCTTACTGGAATAAAAGGCTTGTCTCCCAAGGACGATAATGCCGGCATGCCATTAGTGAACAAATCCAACAGGAGGAGAGGAGGAAGAGGGAGGGAGGGAGGGAGGGAAAAGAAGAGTGGAATAGAAAGTAAGAGGTGGTGGAGGAAAAGTTGTGAGAGTGAGTTAGGAGGTCGGGAGGTGAAAGAGAGGAAAAATCTAAAGAAAGTAAAAAGAGAGGAGAACGCTAAGCAGTAGAGATGCTGATGCAAGGTGCCATGTGTCAGCTATTATATCTACTCTAATATATAATCTAGAATTAATGAAATGCATTCAATCTTAAATCATATATATATATATATATATATATATATATATATATGTATGTATGTATGTATGTATGTATGTATGTATGTATGTATGTATATATATATATATATATATATATATATATATATATATATATATATATATATATATATATATATATATATATATATGTATATGTATATATATGTGTATATATATATATATATATATATATATATATATATATATATATATATATGTATATATATATATATTTATGTATGTGTATATATATATATGTATGTGTGTATATATATATATATATATATATATATATATATGTATGTGTATATATATATATATGTATGTATATATATATATATATATATATATATATATATATATATATATATATATATATATGTATGTATGTGTATATATATATATATGTATGTATATATATATATATATATATATATATATATATATATATATATATATATGTATATATATATGTATGTGTGTATATATATATATATATGTATATATATATATATATATATGTATATATATATGTATGTGTGTATATATATATATATATATGTATGTGTGTATATATATATATATATATGTATATGTATATAGTGTGTATAGTTTTCTATACTCAGTCATACAGACACAGTTTCCATATATTCCACCTATTAAGGTTTGATAACCAGCCTTAAAATATATATTTAAAATAATATATAAAATTAATCATATCCACTGTATTGACTCCAATGTTTACGTCTTAAGAATTTGGGGTACCCAAAAGATTATTACATATTCTATGAGACGTGTGATAATTGGTGAGAGAATTAAATTATCACTACAAGGTCTTATGTATTATCAACCCTGACTATATTAAATAAGTTAATGATTTAATCTTTTTATGTATAAAGCACAATGTGGCTCTTGCGTCGCCTATAAATCCAGCTTCACAGTCCCAAAATGCCGGTTAATTCAAGAGTAGAATACAGAGAAACATTAAATGAAAAACGAGCACCCTAATGTATGATTTAATCCAATAAAATCCAAAAATGGCCATCAAGTTGAATCTGCGTGTCCCTGGCACAGTCTCTGTAAGAATTACAATCAGTTGGACCTTCGAGAGATGAAAAAGAGAGCGAGGGACGACAGAGAGAAGAGGTAACAGTAAAGAAAAAAATGGGAGGGGAGTTAGTGCGACGGAGAGAAAAGTGATGTTCATGGCCTCTCTCCAGGGACAGCATCCACTTGGACAGGACTCGGTGATTTCATTAACTGAGATGGAACATTGTCAGTGTCGGAACAGGGTTTTTGTCTCTTTCCTTTTTTCTCTCTCCTTCTCTCTGAAGTCAACAACCTTGAAAGTTTTGCTGAAAGTAAACAGGAAGCCGGATGGATGATGGCAATGTTGTGAAAACTTTCAATTGGATTAGACGTTGTTTTCTAACGGCCCAGCGGCACTCACCTAGACACAGACAAAAGTTAATATCTTAAGTGAAAATCCCCATAAGGTGCATTACTACAGCCTGATTATTAATTTGTTAAAAACATTACCTATATTAGGTATATATGTATATGTGATACAGACTGTTGAACGTTCACATTCTCTCTCTCTCTCTCTCTCTCTATATATATATATATATATATATATATATATATATATATATATATATATATATATATATATATATATACAACTTAAATAAATATAATCCTGCTACAGCTCATGAAGACTTTTTGTAATTCAATAAATTACTGTAGCAGGAATCCCATATGAACCACTTTAAAGTTAAAGGTGCTTTTCCAACTATGTTTAACTTAGTAACTCTCACCAAAATGCAACCTAGGGTCTTTTTGTGAATGTACCCGAGTCAAACTTTCGTTTAAAAGCATATTTAGGACGGAAGCGTCACTTTTAAGATTTACCTTATTCTCGTTTTTCGGTCAAATGGCATCTTGAATGGGAGTGCTAGGGGCACTTTCATGCTAGCCTCAACATAGCTATTTTTAAAACACTAAGAAGGCTCGACACAACATGAAACTTTGCTTGAAGTATCACCAGGGTCTCTACACATGAACTCAAGCATTGAGAACATTGTTTGTGTACCCAGAGTTTACTAAAAAGAAAGGTTTTGAGCAAGTCACTGTAGCTGTTGTTCTTCCGGTCGCCGTCTATCGAGCCAGTCAAAAATAGTCGAGGGAAGAGAGTAAAGATGGAACGCTCCTAAAGCTTAGTTCCATATAAGTGGACGGATAATTTGTTGTTTTGTCGTTAGTGAAACATAATATTGACCTTGTAGTTGAAAAAGGAGCCTCATAAAGGAATGACATTTCCTCCTATGGAGTCCGTTCATTTGCATTCGGAGATCGCCTATTTTGGACTGGAAAAATGGCGGATAGCATAAACAACAACAGCTACAGTGACTTGCTCAAAACCTTTCTTTTTAGTAAACTCTGTGTACACAAACAATGTTCTCAATGCTTGAGTTCATGTGTAGAGACCCTTAACAAGTTTCATGTTGTTGAGCCTTCTTAGTTTTTTAAAAATAGCTATTTTGATGCTATCATTGTAGTGCCCCTAGCACTCCCATTCAAAAGGCCATTTGACCGAAAAACGAGAATACGGTAAATCTTAAAAGTGACTCTTCCATCCTAAATATGATTTTAAACAAAAGTTTGACTCGGGTACATTCACAAAAAGAACCTAGGTTGCATTTTAGCGAGAGTTACTCTTTAATATTGTATATATTTAAGTAACATCAAATAGTGACACTTTAAATGGTTCTTAAGATCATATTAGTTCATATATCTTCCATTCATAAATTTGAAGATAAAAGTCTGCTGCCTTTCATCACCGTGATCTTGAAAGTAGTAGCAGGTTAAACCAGGATGGTTCAAATCTACTTGGGAAGTTGACCCATGGTGAAACTGGTCATTAAAGCTCAGCAAGATCATAAGTTTGTCTTGAAGTACACTTAATTGAGGAACACGAACATGTAGGCTGATTTCAAGAAGAACAGAAATGAAAAGATTAACTTGCTCATTGTTTGGCTTACTGCGGCGGTTTGTAGATGTAGATGCATTGGCCGTGATGAAATTAAGATGTTTTTAATGAAAGTTGTTAAAATTACTAGAGAGAGATCATTCATCACGAAGACGAAGCCTGTATATTCACTTAAACCAACTTTAAATTGCAGTCAAACACAGCCGTTTCAATTAAATGTGAGAAATGTAATTTGTTCTGTTGGAAGATTCTGATTTACACTTTTAACTTGTTTATCTTTTCCCACATTGTTCATACACTGAAGTCAAAAGACAAATTAACATCAGTTCAAATTTATTTTTGTCTCATTTTCTCTTGTTTAGTCACACAATCACACACATACACTTCTGAGTCATTTTCAGGATTGATTCATGGTTTCCTGAGCCAACATGACGATTGTTTAATAGGCAGTTTGTCATTATGACCAACTCATTTTCACTCTTCCTCTTAATCATGAGATCTTGTGCGTGTAAGGTCATTTCTAAACAATTCAGAATTTTCTAAAACCATATTGTGACTTTTTTAAAGTGAAATCAAACTTTATTAATTTAACAATTCATTGGAGTTTAGTGTCTAATTTTGCAATCTGTCGGTCAGCAGGATTTCTCAAAAACTTCTACGCAGACTTATTTTGACGTAATCTGAGATTTTAACCTATTCGATAATTATCAATATTTAGGCGTAGCTTTAAAATGACACGGAGACTTGAGTCCCAATCCTAAAAGCAGATTTGCAGAAGTTCAGATCTCACTGCTCATCAGATTTCTAGAAGTTTTTTTTTTTTTTTTTTTCTTCACATCCACCTCTCTTCACGTTTGCCCATCTAGCTGTCAACACATCACAAGAGCCATACACACTGTGATTACACGACCAACGTCAAAATTAAATTAGTTTGAAGTTTGTTGATCACCAGATGGACCAGGGTCTGGGCGTCTGGATGTATAAATCTTACTAAACAAGCTAAGGGAACACAGAAATGAAACAGACTAAAATATGATATACTGTATATAAATGTTATCATATACTGTAATACTATATGATACATATTATGAAAACTAACGCACAATGTAGTGTATTATTATTTAGGGGTAGGCTATAAGACATGACATTATGAACAGGTGAAATGTATTTAACGTATGTAGTCAGATATTGATATGTACTAATTCTACAAGGATTTATCCTGTAGAGCACTATATGGAAGATATTTTTCCAGTTGTGCAGGAGTAACTAAACTCTTTACACTATTCAATGTGTTTGCAGTGTCAAGATGTCAACTTAAAACCCAAGTGTAGGAAATGAAGTGTAGTTGCGCAACAGTAAGTCAGAGAAGTGTCTAGCGTTGGCGGAGGTTTGTGCTCTCACAGCGCCTTCTGGTGTCATGGTGAGAACTCCTCCCCTGCGCTTATAGACAGATACAGATAGGGAGACATGCAGCAACAGATTGAGAAAATAAGAGATGAAACAGAAGTGCGAGCGAGCTAGAAGCATCCTCCCACCGACATGCTGTCGCTCGTCTGGTGGAGGAAAAACTAAGCCCATCTGCTCTGCTGCTAATGCTCCTCCAAAACTGCTGCATCTTCACCTCAAATGAGGAATGTAAAGCCAAAAGCTCAACATCACCGGAGGCGTCCACACACACTTCAACTACAAGTTGCAATGCAACATGGGAATTAATAACTTGTTGGATTTTGATTCCATCTGGGCAGGATCTTTGCAGAGGCGCAGTTTCTTTGACAGCAAAAAAGGATATGTTTCTGCTCTCCTTTACAGGCCTGCAGCCACAGTATGCAAGCACACTGTTGTGTATTTATTTAGCATTAAAGCTATGAAAACACCTAGTAATTATTGTATATACTTAATATATATATATATATATATATATATATATATATATATATATATATATATATATATATATATATATATATATATATATAACAGCAGTGTGTGTATGCAAGGTTGTGTTTTCAGTGTTTTGGTGTTTGCTGCTGCCCTGAACCCAAATCCTTCCTCTGTGGCCCCTGCAGTCAAATTATAAAACCTTTGCTGAAATGTTTGTTACATAACCAGTGAAGCTGAAGGCAGATCTTGACTTTGAAGTTCCCTCAGCTGAAATCTAACACTGTTCTATCACTTTGCGCTTTCTGGTGGGGACGAAAGCGTTGAGACAAACTGTGTAAAGCGCCTGAGAAAGGCTGCAGTTGGTCCCTGCACAAGCTTCCCATAGAAAAGCAAGAGGCAGTAGGTCACTTTATATTTATACATTTAGTCACAAAGTGCTTCACAAGAGTAACCTTGTTTTAAAGCGACTCTAGAGTACTTTTCGCGCTTCGGTCCCCCTACAGGTTGGAAGCGGAATTGTCCATTACATTACATTATGCCAGTTTGCCAGCTCGGGTAGCGGATCTGTAGTTCGAATGAGACATAATGAGACATTACGACAGCGGTAATGGACAATTCCACTTCCAACCTTTAGGGGGACCGAAGCGGGAAAAGTGCTTTAGTGTTGCTTTAAAAAATAAGACCCAGTAACAGTAAAACGAACCGTCAATACCCACTAGGTCCGGATTTGTTGCAGCACGGCTGTGGCCATGACTGACAGCTGTAGTCACGAGGACCCACAATATCTTGCAAATTCACGTAGAATAGAACCACAAAACCAACAACAGTTTGTTTCCATCCAGAGGAGTAGAGGGGAAACAACTCTGTGCTGTGTTTTCAAGGTGTAGTGCAGGGAAATATGATCTGTTCCGTAGTCAGTGGAAATACACACATTGACTTTAATGGAAACCTAATGACTCCGCCGACATTCCGGAGCGGATCCGCAGCCGTTACGCCTCCAGTAGAAATTGCCTGTTAGTGGTCCCCTAATACTGTATCGGAAGTCTTTTTTTTAACGAAATTCAGCCTTGGTGCAGAATTACAGCCACTAGAGCCAGTCCCACAATGAGCTTTCCTTATGACGTGCCATTCTGTGTCTGTAGCTATTGACACACACACTCACAATATGAGCTGCAGAAGCTTTAAAATCTCCAAATGAATAAAAGTCATGTTTGCTTACATAGCTTTTCTGCAGAATAAATACATATTGAGTGATGGATATTATTGAATCTATTATCTCTTGTCTTCCCACCTCATTGTTGGATGTAAATAGACAGATATTCCACATTACCACAATATCTAACAAAGGAATTGAATTCAGTACACCGCCACAAACTACAGCCTCAGAAATAACCACAGTGTTTTAAGTTTCTTTGTCCGGATTGACAAAACAGATACCAGAAGGAGAAAAAAAACCACCCACCACCACACAGCCACAGCAAAGGAATATCAACACAGCAACAGGCACAACAAAGGTTTAAACCACAGTGTTGAAGTGTTGTCTCTGACTCAGTTTTAGCAACGACAAATATCACAAACTTCACAAAGGTAATATTTAATGCAGAGCTTTTTCATGGGATCACATTACATTGGTCTAGATAGGTCTTGTCTGTCACTGCAGATAATTTAGCTCTTTTATACTTTGGCTGCACGAGTCAATATTTTTTTATATTAACAATGGATCAAATGTGTAATGGGAAAGGTGTCGCTTTAAAGTATTTTAGGAGCTTCAGAATCAGGAGTTGTAAGAGGAATTGGTAGAGACCAAAACAGAGCTAAAAGAAGAGTAAATATCAGACTTACATCCGCCAGGTCTCAACTAACATGACAAAATGCTAAAGTTGTTCCACATCGCCTGGATTTGTAAACAGGCAGCAGTTTGCTGTCACTTCCGGCATATTTTGTCAACCGTTTGTAAACTTTTAGCTTGTTGTGGAGTTCTGCCCCCAAGCGGCCCAAAGAAACAAGCAGCTTAAAGCTATAGTGCTTAGTTTTCTGTCCCATGAGGAATTCTAAGTAATGACAACAAAACTGTCGGCGCATCCACATGATTACACGTCATTTAGCTGACGCTTTTATTCAAAGCGACTTAAAATTGCTATATATGTCAGAGGTCGCACGCCTCTGGAGCAACTATGGGTTAAGTGTCTTGCTCAGGGACACATTGATTGATGTAGCGCAGTGGGACTCGAACCCAGGTCTCCCATACCAAAGGCATGTGTCATATCCACTGTGGCAGCTCTAGAGATATCTCGCTGAATCCCTTGCGCCGGAACCAATTACAAGACTTTAAAATGCGTTTTAAATGTCGTATCGAAACAATATAATGGTGACGACTTGCAAGCAAAGCAGCAATGTCCTTATACTGATGACCTAGATTGAAATATAGTGCAACTAACTCTGTACTGTAGTCATTTCTCTAGCTGTCACTGTCTCCAGTATGGCCCAGGCTACATCAATATACGGCTTTCATGTGCTCACACAAAGGTTTTGCGTCCTCAAACGAAAAAGTTTAATGTGCTCACACAAACACATGAAACTAAACTTTAGATTTTGTTTTGCTCATGTCCCCTTAGGGGCTCCGTAGTAATGCATAAAACTACTATGAAATAAGTTTTTATTCATAACACATTACATAATGAGTATGGTATTAAAATATCTTCTAATCAGTCCTCTAATTCTCTTAATTAACTTGGCGTAATTAACTCTCTAACTGGCTAGTTTTATGTACCATAGTGACGTTCAGCAGCTCACTCTCTTCGTTTTGGGCTTGTGGTGAATTGATATCATATATTATATCATTGCGTGTGTGTGTCTGTGTGTGTGGGTCTGTCTGTGTTGTCTTTTTTATCATGTGTTTAGTCTTTTTCTCTCTCTCTCTTTTTTTTCTTCTATAATTTTCTTTTTCTTCACGGCTTTTTCTCTCTTTCGTTTCCTTCACTTTTCTTGTTCTCGCCACTTTTTTTTTACCTATGTTGTCTCATGTCTAAAGTGGCAACAAATCATCTCCATTCCCCTCTCCCCCCATTTGCCACCTCTATTCTCCCTTCCTCTCCTCCTCGTGCCTGCCTCCTTCTCTCTCTAAATCTAGCTATTTCATTTTCTTTTCTCTGACCTGCCCCATTTCTTCTATTTGACATTTTGTATCTCATTTGCCTTCTCTCGCTCTCTCTCTCTCTCTCTCTCTCTCTCTCTCTCTCTCTCTCTCTCTCTCGCTCTCTCCTCTCTGGTCAACTCTAACCTCATATTTCCCCCGTTTCTAATCCTTACCCTCCCTCCTCTCTCGTCCTCCTCGCTGTGGTGTGTCAATGCTGCCCCCTAGTGTTTTCAAAGTCATTTTGCAGTCAGTGGATCAGCCTGCGTGGTTGCACGAGGGAGGACAAGGTACTGTGTGTGTGTGTGTGTGTGATAGATGACTGTTCGCTGTGCTTACTAACAGGTCGATGAAAGTCACTTTAATCTGGACAAGCGTTCTGTTCCGGATTGACAACACACACACACACGTCACACACACACACACACACACACACACACACACACACACACACACACACACACACACACACACACACACACACACAGTAAAATGCCCTAACAATCTGTTGTAGTGTTATAACTGCAGATGTTTTCATAAACACATTTGTCCGTTCAATGGGTTTATTGACTTGACTGGAGCAGAAAATACAAAATGTGCACGATCAAAGACAAATTGAAAGCTCAGAGACCAGCTGAATACATAATTATTACATGTAATCTACGTTATGAGCCAAAGCAAGCCCCTTCATCTGCTTTCCTTAGTTTTTGGTTTAGTTTTTTCTTTGTTCTTGTTGGAGATTCAGGTTTTTTTTTAATTAAGTGAAATTGCATCTTATAACAGATAGATGACACTGATTGGATCTGTCTACAACCACAAGAGCACATAATGAGCAATGTCAGTAATTACATGCAACAGTGGTTATATTCAGAACATGTAGAGAAGGCAGCCTAAGATGGTTTTGTGTGTATTTGGTATTTTAAATTCTTGGGCAACACTTCAAACACACAGTTGTATTAATGTTCATACCATAAGTGTGTTTAACATGGCGGCCAAGCAGAACGTGATAGATGTCAGGTGGTGATGCTGTTGTTTATTGTTTATTCGTTGCTGTTTTGTAGGTGAAGAGTGTGTTCAACATGACGGCCAAGGAGGGCAGGAAGAGGTCCATCAGCTGCCTGGTTGCCGTGGGAAACGGCAACGGAGCCGCAGGTTCGACACTGTCTAAAAATTCAACCTAGATCGCGACTCTGGGAGCAACTTGAAAGAAATGAAGTATTTTTGACAGTTTCAGGGTGTTTGCAAAAGTTGGAAAATAACTTGTCATATGTAGATATGGGGAAGTGCAGGAAAGAGTTTCGGCACTTGACAAGCTCTTCAGAAGTCGGCGTGAAAAAATAAAAAATGCTGAGGAAACTTTTTCACAGACTCCTGAGATTCACCTGTCTTCAGCCTTTCACTGCACATTCTGTTAGGGCGGCTTGAGTTAGTTTATAAATGTCATCACGTTACAGTGTTCATGTAGGCTCCTAATCAGTGACACTAATTTAACAACATTTGAAACAATAAAGCCGGGGTTTATTTGGCAGCATGGCTATCAAATAATACCATGAACTTTTCTCCGTCCGCCAGGCTTTGCGTTAGGGAAAGCAGCAGACAGAAACACCGCTCTGAGGAAGGTGAGTACCACAAAGTTTTTATTTAAACAAAAATAATAATTAAATCAGTTTTTGTGTGTCTTAAAGTGTAGAATTTGTGTATTTTAAATGTACTTACTGAGTTATTGAGTAAAACTGAGTAATTGTTTTCAGCAGAACTTTATTGTCAGAGTGCAAACAGCATTTAGACTTTGATTAAAAAAAAAAATATATATATATATATATCTCTAAGGTTAATTTAGTTGCTGTTGGTGCTCGTATAGCATTTAGACTATAACAGGACAATTAATCTCCACTGAGACCCAGAATACAAATAACTTATAACCACATTTATCATCGTATGCATGCATACAATCCAAATAATTGAATTACTATGCAGAGTCATTAACTGATATTTGTTCCCTAGAATTTAACAAAAAATTAACCAGTTTCAATTTTTTTAAAATGGCCTATTTGGACTCTTGCGACAAGATCCAGGCCTAAAATATTTGCCTGTGTATGATTACACCCTGGTACTTTGGAATCGCACAATAAACTTTACAGAGTACACTTAAGGCTGGTTCACACGGCAGGATAATTAGGCCGATTTTAGCCCCAATTCACCCCTTCCGACGATCTTAAGGATGCTCCGATTATCGTAAAATAATCTGATCAGATATTCCTGCCGTGTGTGGTGTGTTAAGACTGCTCTCGTCTGCTCGGAAGGACGTCGGGACCGCTCCGATCTCAAATCGGGGATGTCCAACATGTTGGATTGTTTTGGCCCGATTTCTCCTTGTGTGTGGTGTCCCCCGGGGACAAACGAGCACGCAGCCTGTGGACTGTGGCGTGTAGCCAATCAGAAAGCGAGGTGACGAGGCGGCGAGGAAAGCACCGGGAAACAAAATCAAAACAGCGGGAGTCAAATCGGTTTGTGTGTGATGGGTTGATTTTGCCGTGTGCTGCGCACCACACACTGTACGACCAAAACTGTTAGACCCGTGATTTTTTATCGCTGTGTGTGGGGTCTCTCAGGATTGGAAAATCAGCCGACAATTTTAAAATCGTCCCGTGTGAACCAGGCTTTAGACATAGAAAATCCCCAGACCCTCTTTTATGTAATTCAGCATATTTGACTATAAAGGCTTTATTACAGAGCAGTCCCACAAAACAAATGTAGAGTCCCTTGTGACACATAATATTGTACCTAATAATTAACGCTAATACAATTTGTTTACGGCTGCAGCAATTTCCCAACTGGGATGCTAATTAGAATAACAACACTTTCCGTCAACAAATGACAATGACATCAATGTGTGTTTGTGTGTTTTGTGTGATCTGCAGGCCAAGAACAGAGCGATCCACTACTTGTACTATATAGAACGATACAACAACCAGACCAGTAAGTAATTCTCCTCATTTCAGTTTTTACTTTTAACTTTATCCTCAACGTTACTTAAGATAGAAACATGTTAAGTTTCTGTTTTGTCCATCATTTTGGTTTGGCATTTTTCAGCTCTAAAGAGTACAATAGCTATAAGCTTCGGCTGCTATGGAGAAGAAGCCAGTCAGAGGGGTGAATCAGAGCAGCAGCAAATTCAAAACTCCTCCTGGTCGCAATTGTAAACAAAGCATGGCTCCACTGTACCCAAATTCATCCACATTTTTATTCGAAAGTGACTTGATTAAAGCTGCAGACCATTATCCATTTTATTAACACTGTAATATTTAGCTTTTACTTGCCGTTAGCAGCGTACACACAGTTTTAAGCCCATTGTTTCTTCCCGAGATGTACCTTGGGAGTCATGGATAACTCTTCATCTTTCATTTTCATGTTCAGTCTTTGACCTTCCATTTATTATATTTATTAAAAAAAACAGATGAGAAAAATGAATGGGGCTTTACTTCCAGAACCAGGGGTGCCCGCAATAGCTTCTCCCACTTCACAACTCAATTTCTTCCACTCCTCTGGTTTTCCCCTTCTACCTCGCTCTCCCTCTCTTTCCCTCCAACTTCTACTCTTTTTTTTTTTTTTTTTTTTTTTTTTTTTTTTTTTTTCTTTCCCCCCCTTCCTCCTCCTCATCCTTCCCTTCATCTCTTCCACTCCTGCTCTGCCTCCGCCTTGTATCACCTGCTTAGATTTGTGAAGAAAGGTATAATAGTTTTAAGTGCACCGCTTGTACTTTTTCTTTTTATTGTAAAACGCTATTTGGCTACTTGGGCTGCTGCTGGACAGCATAGCCAGAAAGATTAATGTGTGTGAGTCATCAGCCTCCACCGCGGCCACCGGAGGAGAAAGTTACCTTCCTGCTTTGGCCCAGGACCAGAGGAGAAGTGTGTGTGTGTGTGTGTGTGTGTGTGTGTGTGTGTGTGTGTGTGTGTGTGTGTGTGTGTGTGTGTGTGTGTGTGTGTGTGTGTGTGTGTGTGTGTGTGTGTGTGTGTGTGTGTGTGTGTGTGTGTCTGGTTTGTTTACTTCTTCGTCCTATCTTCTCTTCTTTTAAGGATTATCTCATGGGTTTTGTAATCAGGTTTTGTGACAGATCTGATAGCTTCAAGGTCATTTTTTTTCACCTATTTTGCTCACTTACTCAAGCCACTGTCACCTTTGTTTGACAGTAAAAAAAAAAAAAGTTTAAATGTGGCTTGATATCCTGCAGTCCACTCAAGTTTTTGGTGGCGGTCCCGATCTTGGATTTCGTCCGGCAGATGATTAACAGTTTTTCTTCATGATCGTTAAAGCGTAACTCTCGCCAAAATGCAACCTAGGGTTTTTTTGTGAATGTACCTGAGTCAAACTTTCGTGTAAAAGCATATTTAGGACGGAATTGCCATTTTTAAGATGTACTGTATTTTCGTTTATTAGTCAAATGGCCTTTTGAATGGGAGTGCTAGGGGCACTTTTATGCTAGCCTCAAAATAGCTATTTTTAAAACACTAAGAAGGCTCGACACAACATGAGACTTTGCTCGACCAGGGGCTGTACACCTTAACGAAAGCATTGACAACCTTGTTTGTGTACACCGTTTACTAAAAAGAAAGGTTAGCTGTTGTTGTTTACGCTATCCGCCATTTTTCTAGTCCAAAATAGGCGATCTCCGATTGCAAATGAACGGACTCCATAGGAGGAAATGTCATTCCTTTATGAGGCTCCTTTTTCAACTACAAGGTCAATATTATGTTTCACTAACGACAAAAAAACGAATTATCCGTCCACTTACATGGAACTAAGCTTTAGGAGCGTTCCATCTTTACTCTCCTCCCTCGACTATTTTTGACTGGCTCGATAGACGGCGACCGGAAGAACAACAGCTACAGTGACTTGCTCAAAACCTTTCTTTTTAGTAAACTCTGGGTACACAAACAATGTTCTCAATGCTTGAGTTCATGTGTAGAGCCCCTGGTGATACTTCAAGCAAAGTTTCATGTTGTGTCGAGCCTTCTTAGTGTTTTAAAAATAGCTAATTTGAGGCTATCATTGTAGTGCCCCTAGCACTCCCATTCAAAAGGCCATTTGACCGAAAAACAAAAATACGGTAAATCTTAAAAGTGGCGATTTCGTCCTAAATATGCTTTTAAACAGAAGTTTGACTCGGATACATTCACAAAAAGACCCTAGGTTGCATTTTGGCGAGAGTTACACTTTAAGCTGGCTCAATGTGTTCATTGGGAAGTCAAACATCTGGATGCCCCCAACTTGGCCACTAAAAATGTTGTTTTGGTAGAAAAACAAACTGTTCTGCTGACCTTCCAGTTGTTGTTGTTGTTGGAACAATGCGAAGCCAAAGGGAATTTGAATAAATTTGAATGTGGCAGAGTGTTTGATTGTTTCTCTTTTTGGCATTTCCACCTTTTGTTGGAAGAAATTAAAAGATTTTGGACTGACAAACAACCAGGCAAACTTTCATATGTCCTTTTTGGTTCAGCTTTAAGTCAGAGTTGACTTTTAGTGTAGTGTTGGAGTTGGAGACCGAAAAACACTTGTTGTGTGTATCAAGGAGGAATTTGCCTTTCTTTCTGTATTTTTTGACTTTGTCGCTGTTTGGATCTGTGAGTCACACATCACACAGAAGATACACTGTTCCAAATGAATGGACCTCCTGCAGCAACGGCAAATGTTCAGCCCCCTGTGCATTGTGTATGTATTTGTGTATTTGACATTTAGTTTTGCATTTTAGATTTCTTCACCCAGGGTGACGTGTACTCTGAGCACCAAATTGTCAACTTACTGCTTATCATCCATCCTCTACTTTTTTATTCCTTCCATCCATAACTCCTTCCTTTGTGTTGTCGCAGCATCCCAGTACACATCCTGAATCATTAAGTGTATTTAATTCCCCATGGATGTCTAAAGGATCTAGGGACAGCAGCCAGTGCAGTGTTTCAAGAGCGATGTGACACAAGAACCAGATCTTAACGATTTTAAATCAAGCTATGGAGCTGTACCGTACTGGAAGGCTGCATTGAGCAGCACATGGCTCCCACTAAGGGACTATGTGTCTGAATAACTAAGCAGCCACAGCTGCTGCAGTCAGCAGGACATGCCGGCATGTGGAAGGACATCTTGTGGGCAGATAGAGAAACACAAGAGCTGAGGGAGACGGGAGAAAAGATGCATAACAAAACTGAGTTATTGTTTCTCTCTCTCTCTCTCTACCCCCCCCCCCCCCCCCCCTCCCCACAGTTTATCATGACATTCAGTCCAAGTTCAAGAGGACGACGCTCCGCATGAAGAAACAGAACGAAGGTAAGATTCATTAAGTATTTAGTTGGTAGGATAAGAGTTAAGCTTAGTGTTGATGGAATCTGGTTTTACTCAGTATGGTTGGGCTATATGATACGATAAATACTGTGAGATGATAGATGATAGAAATTTAGATTTGTGCTTTTAATTTATAGGCCAGATGCTGAATAATTTCCAGCAGGTTTCCTGAAGATTTTTTTTTATTATTTTGGAACAAATTATAAGGAAAATAGGAACTTGCTTTTTGATTAAAAAAAAAAAAAAAAAAAAAAACTCAATTCAAATCCATGTAAATATGTATTCATTTATTATTGAAAACTATGTGGAATTGTATGCTTTCCTATGTAGATAAATTTCACATTTTTGCAAGTTATCCAGCTGAGCATCGACTAATAAAATCCCTAGGTTATGAAAGAAATTGGAGTTAATTAATTGGAAGGGTGTAAATTGAACACTGTGTCTTTTCTTCTGCATAAGTGGTATTGAAATAGACAGTTCTATTCAGGGACCTTATTAAAAAAGTAGTATTCCAAAATTAAGGACTCATAGAATAAAGTGTTAAAAAAAAACATTTAAATGCTAATGAGAAAAGGAGACAAAAACTTGGAAAAAGATGGTAGAAAGAAGAAAGGAAGTAAGGCAAGAATAGGTAAAAATAGTATCAAAAACTTCAAAAACAGTGACATAAGAAGAAAAGAGCGAGAAACTTGTAAAAGGTAGAAGGAAGGAAGGCAAGATTAGGTCCAAAGAAGGCGACACAAATGTCACATTTTTGGTAGGAAAAAAAAAGGCTACATAAAGAGGAACAATGTTCTGGACAACAGCCTTGTAACTATTAAACATTTTGTTAAATATCTCACGTACCCCCTGCAGTCCTCCAAAGTACCCCTACCACCATTTGAGAAACACTACTCTAGTTGTATGTGCAAACTGTCCAGATAATTCACTATATCACACTATTTGTCAATATTGTAAAATAGCATACCATTTTTATATAGAGGACTTCATATTCTCCCGCCCTAGTGCTCAATCATGGGGATACAATGTGCATATTTATTCTGTCTCTGCAGGTCATGGTCTGCACTGCCACCGGGCAGTCATCACTCTGTGCAAGCTGATCGGCATAAAGGACTTGTACTGCAAAGTAGAAGGATCTGTCAATCTCCTCAACATCACCAGGGCCCTCTTCACTGGATTAGCCAATCAGGTGAAGTCATGTCTGCATAGTGGGAGGGATCTTCTGTGGGAGCTTTCTGAAATTAGTTTGAATTAATAAATACTCTACCATGCCATAAAGGGAGCTCCTAAACATTTTTTAAAATCTGAAAAAGCACCATCATCTGATATTTAATTTGACTTTAAGACTTATGATGTAGAGGAACATTATTTAAGTATTTAAGCCCTGAAATGCATATCTGTGTACATTCTAATTTATATCATACACTGGAGATATGTATAATAGTATCTCTGTTTGCCCCTCCACCATCAGACACACCAAACGTTGTTGAAGTTGTCTCGCTGAGTTCAGAGTCTAATTTTCCTTTCAGACCAGACACGGTTTGCGCTGCGCTTGCCGCTGTGTTCAGTGCATATATGCACTGAACACCCGCCCGCGCTTTGCTTGTTTGGAAACAATGCATTTCAGACCGCAGCTGTGCCGTTGCTGCTTTTGGTCCGAAAGGCCCTTAAGTCACACTTCTCCTTATTCCTCTCTTCACTAACATTTACTTCCTTTTCTTCTTCCTCCCTGCAGGAAATTCACCAGAAACTGGCCGACAAGAAGCAGCTCCATGTCGTCGAGTTTCAGTCGCAGCAAGGCCCGCTGCCCATGGTGGTGGCGAGTCCGAAAGACGGGGCACGACCCGACCCGGAGCCTGAAGACGAGATCCCCAACACCCGGCTGCACTGGGACGACGTACGGGCTGCGCAAGGAATCAAACGCTCAATCTGGGCAGGTGTCAAACGCACTATCTGGTAGAGTGGGAGTACATGGATGACTCACAAGACAGATAATTGGACTGATGGGCAATTTGTTCAATCAGTTTTTGTTAATATTTCCAAATCCAAAATCCAAGTCAACCGAGGACTGAAGTTACATATTTCTCTAACTGAATACATCTCATTTGGAAACCTAATTCTCCAGAGTCACCCAGTTAAGGCCAATAGTGACAAATATTAATGTTCACGATGTCATTTTCTTTATAACTGTTGAAGGAAATGTTCTACTTCCTCATCCACGTGGAAGTGTTGTAAAATGTAAGAACGTAATAAAGTACGGAACTGTAAACTTGTGTGTGTGTGTGAGTGAATGCTCCAACTACTGCAAACTACTTACTTCTGTACTTCCTGACATGTAATAGTGTAGCTAAACCTGTGATCACTTGTTCATTCATCAGCTCTTGTTCATGGCTGAGATGCTACTGAATAACTTGGACATTTTGAATATGTTATAATCCTGTACATCTTTGAGTCAAATGATACACTGGTCAACACTGAACTGTAAGTTTATTTTCATTTTGATGCTCAAGTTTTAGTGCATTAGTGTGTAGAGGTAATGAATAATAACTGCAGTATCTAATGGAAATTAAAGCACAACCCTACGTGTATCACATTGAACAGATGATGTTTGGTCAGCATACCAATACGCTCCAGATGAGGCTCGAACTCACAACCTCGGCATCACTTTGCAGCGTACTGTCTTATAAGTACTGCACGCTGACCGATTGCGCCACTGGAGCTCAAACATTAACAGAGACACTGTAATGTTTATTCAGTACCTCTACACACTGCAGGCACTGAGAAAAATTAAAACATGTTGGAAGCTTTCCCATTTTGGATTCAAATCAGAGACAGACTGCAATGTGTGATACTGTAAGTCTTATACGGTATCAAACCAGAAGCAGCAGCAGCAACAACATCAATACACACACAAGTGGTGATCACTGGTTTGGCTCTACTATCATGCGCAAGGACGTACAGCTCCAGTGGTGGATTCAGTCAGCGCACGGTACTTATAAGACAGTACACCACAGAGTGATGCCGAGGTTGTATGTTTACATCACCTGTCCTGCTTGCCTATTTTTTTTTTTACATTTTTTGCAGTGTCAGGTAGGGGAAGACTCATGAATATCCATCAGGGAACTCATCCCTGAATGGCTAGTACTTGTTGCCTGCTCTGGTTGGGTTGGTTAGGTTTAGGCATGAGAAGTGGGATTGGTTATGGTTATGGTAAGAATGTCATGGCGAGCCAATCAGGGATGAGATCCCTAATGAATATTCATGAGTCTTATCCTACCGCCCTGCAAAAAAAAAAATTGCGTCCGGCTTGCCAGGTTCAATATGACACATGTAAGATTGTGTGTTCATCAGAGAGAAGTCTTGCATATTATGTAAATTAAGTATTAAATAAAGATCTTCCACCACTGCCTACATTTAAATTTGATGTCATTCCATTTAGTAGATGTTGAAGTATTTTATTAGATGAGTGGAAACATCAACCTCATGGTGGCGCTAATAAATAAGCAAATGAAACAAGGGCATCAGTTTACATCTATATCTTGTTTTAATATTCAGAATATAAAAATGACAAAACTAGACAAATTTCTGCCTTACAGCTAAAAAATACTCTTCACCATCCTGTAGTACTGATGATTGGTTGGCACTAAATGTATATGACAAAGACAACATAACTGGCAGTACTTCTACTAAACAGAAAAAAAATCTTAAAGTCAGTGTGTATTTTACAGATTTTGTCAACTCTTCATAGTTACAACAGAGAAATGTCTGTTACTCTGATTGATCACAAAGACATAAGAGATGGCTCCAATGGCAGCAAGAGGCAACTGTTTGGATTTAAAGTGCTCATATTATGCTCATTTTCAGGTTCATAATTGTATTTAGAGGTTATATCAGAATATGTTTACATGGTTTAATTTTCAAAAAACACTATATTTTTGTTGTACTGCACATTGCTGCAGCTCCTCTTTTCACCCTGTGTGTTGAGCTCTCTGTTTTAGCTACAGAGTGAGGCATCACACTTCTATACCATCTTTTTTGGGAGTCGCACATGCGCAGTAGCTAGATAAGGACTACTAGCCATTCAGAAGCAGAGATGAGGGCGTGCCACGCTAGCAGCTAGGCGAGCATTATAATGTGTGTTACAAAGTGACACACGGTCGTCACAGAAGTAAAGGCTGGACTACAACAGAGTTCTTTGGAGCAGTTTGTGAACAGTGTTTTCTGTTGGAGATGGTAAGTCCCTTTGGGGTGGACTTTGGGCTTGTTCACTTTGTAAACCTATAACATGTACAATAAAGATATATAACACAATAAAGGAAAGGGAAAAAGTCAAAAAGCATAATATGAGCACTTTAAGAACATACCAGATAAATGTAATACAAAAAGGTTTTAAACTTCATTTATTTAGGACTGGAAGCAGGCGGAATGCGTCCAAAGGTAACAACAATCCACAGACCATAACATTTACACCACGTTCCATGGTTCTCTTAAAGGATAATAAATATGATCCCTTGTCTTATGTAATAAATGAATAAATGACCAGTGGTTCAAAATGATATGTGGTTGAAGCACTTTTACCAATTTCATCATTTAGACTTTAAGTGATTAAATTCATGCAATTTTGTTTTCACAAAAACATGATGTTTGGGGTACAACTCCTCATTTACTTTAATTTTTCCCAATACATGATGCTTTAATGTTTTATGGTGGCATAAACACGCATACACACACACACACACACACACACACACACACACAGGATACACAGTACTTCTTGGAAACCCAGGTCTGTGATTCAGCATCGCTTTTCAGAAGTTTTTCCATCGGATAGAGGAGAGGATTGTGTGGATGAAGTAGAGGAGTGTGGCTAAGAAGGCGAACACCTGAGACACACACAAACACACAAGTAAACACAGGCTTAAATCTCAGGTTTTTTTTTCGAGAATCAGTTTGTGTTGTGAAGCTTTACCTACTATAAATGTAATAGTTTTACATTTGTGGAAATGTAAGTGCTTATTTGCTGTCTTGCTGAGAGATCGATGAGAAGATTTTACTTGACGGTATCTACATAAGAGTGACATGACACTGTCATGAACACATGAACCCTAACTCTAACCCCTAACCATAACTTGTCATGACAAAACCGAATGACACTTACTAAAAGAAGCGTTATGTCATAAACGTTTACAACTTGTTTATAATGTTTATGACACGTTCATGACAGTGTCATGTCACTCTTATGTAGATACCTTCAAGTAAAGTGTAACCGAAGATTGGTATGACGTCAACAATTTGATTTGAACACTTTTTCAAGGAAATTAAAAAAAATCAAACACTAAAATGGCTGTTACTTAAGTGTTTTTCAATAAATACTGTATAAAGGAACAGTTTGTTGGTGTGTGTGTGTGTGTGTGTGTGTGTGTGTGTGTGTGTGCGCGTGTGCGTGTGTGTGTGTGTGTGTGTGTGTGTGTGTGTGTGTGTGTGCTTGTTTGTCTATCAGTTCTCACCACAGCAGCGATGTCAATCTGGTAGATTCTTAATTCGCCTGATTTCTTCATTAAGGTGATGTAAGCCAAATCCACCCCTGCACTGAGGTAGAACAATACTGCCAGGCCGTGGTAAGCAAAATCCTGGACACACACAGATTACGTAATATTACTACATCATTCTTTCTCTCAGTTGTATTTCCCGTTTCAGTCCATCTTTCTCTCATTCTGATCTCTCTCTCTCTCTCTCTCTCTCTCTCTCTCTCTCTCTCTCTCTCTCTCTCTCTCTCTCTCTCTCTCTCTCTCTCTCTCAGGTCTTACAGCAGCAGCCCAGCCAGAGCTGTTTTGATGAGCTCCAGCAGCGAAGATGATCAACCAGAGGAATGTCATGACGAAGCAGAAGACGGAGACAAACATCACCCAGCCCAGAGGGTTCGGAGGGTCCACATGGGTCGACGCCACCAGAATCCACACCAAACCACCAAACACCTAAAAAGACATAGGGAGCGAGTGGGCAGATGGTATTGTGGTTTTTGAGATTTGACCTGTAAGGTGTACAAAAATAAATTCCAGACTTAAAGTTTTTTTCTGTGATTGCCTTAACTCGCAAACCAAATCCCGCCCGTCTGGCACTCACAATATATTAAAAGCAAACACAATGTGGATTTATAGTTTTACACAGATGTGACTTTAGAAACTATTTACCGGTTAATTCTCTTTTCTTTAAAATGTCCATTCAACTCCTCTATTTGCTCTCCTATTTGTCAATCTTTAATCTCTAAATTACATTGTCCCACTGTGACTGTAACTGCATCAAGTCCCTGAATGCTGCAATCAGCCTGAAATTACTTGAGATGAACATTTTTCTGCAGTGGGGTAATTCCCTGAATGCATGAAATCCTGCCAGCAGAAATGTGTGTTGATACTGTTCTTTGCTGCTCCTTATGCAGGCTATTTTCCCCAAAACGACCTGTGACCTAAATGCATGTTTTCTTTCAGTCTAATTAGGCTAAGCTGCAATCCCTTTTTGATTTGTCCATGAAATGCACCTTGGTGATGACAGTTTAATGAAAGGAAAAAACAGAATAAGGAAGGCTGTGCAGTTGAAAATGGGCAAAGTGTGGAATGAGAATATGTTTTACTAACTGTGGATCTGATTCTTATGAAACCTTTGACGGTTTTTCTGTCATGATAACTGATCTGATTGGAGGCTACGTTTGATGTGTAGACATCCTTTACCATTATTTTGACTTGGACAGTGCTGTGTTATGGATTAAACATCCCCTGGATGCAGGCCGATCTACACAGCTGCATTCTGTATGGATACTATTGACTGGGCGCCCGGCTAGCTCAGTTGGTAGATCAGACGCCCATATATAGACATTTACTCCTCGATGCAGCGGGCCGGGTTCAACTCCAACCTGCGGCCCTTTGCTGCATGTCATTCCCCCTTTCTCTCCCCTTTCATGTCTTCAGCTGTCCTGTCAAAATAAAGGCTTAAAATGCCCAAAAAATTATCTCACAAAACATTTTTGTAGTCTGATTAAAGTCAAGACCTTTTTTGAAGCTACAGTGTGAGCTACACAGTTACAGCTATACAGTCTGCAAACAACAAAATCAGCAGGATCCGAAGCCATATCTCTCTAAATGTTGACTAAACAAACACTTCTCTTTACTTTCTAAATGTCTCTGAGCACAAGGTGGGTGTTGTTTAATTTGCCAGGTTACTTTAGATAGAGCTTTAACCACATCAGTAATAGTCGAAACTCTCTGGAATTCAAAGTGTTATACTGTGTCGTGCCCAACCTGGCTGATGCTATGAGCGTGTTAAAGTGAACGCACATCATAATTTGACCACAGCTTAATCTTGAAAAGGCTTTGCGTCAATATAACCATGAGTCATGCCTGATCTCATGACCAACTGTTGTAAATAAAAATAGTTACTTCTTTCTATGCCTCAAGTCATGCCTCTAAAATTTCACTGCATGGTTAAAGTTCTGAGAAAAACACTGTAAAATTATTCTCAGTCAGAATAACTTCAAAGGTCGCAGTACAGAGGTTTTACTGCTGCACATCACAAAATAACCCCCAAAAAATGAAAGGAGATAATTGGTGAAAGTAAACTGTCAAAGTGCTCTTAACCCTCCTGTGGTCTTTGGGTCAAATTTGACTCGTTTTCAAGAGAAAATGTTTTTTTATATCAGAAATATGGGTTTCTTTCAACCAAATTGCCCAAAAATAGCATGGATGGTTCCATACAACGTTCTTTGCAAGTAAAATTAATGATCAGTTGAAGTTTGGATGTTTTATTAAATTTTATAGCATTTATAGCATTTATAGATTTTTTTTTTTTAAAGTTCCAAAACAGTAACTCAACTTTGACTGTCTGTGATTATCCATCAACATATGTTCCTCTGATATTAGCTATTTAAAATAATTCATAATTTCATTTTTTATCAACAACAAAATTGGCATAATTTTAGTTTATTGACCATGAATTCAAAAATCTGTGTAACACTAGTGGCAATAAGTTGGTGTTAATGGTGTATATACTGGTGGTATTAAAAGAAAGCTCCAAAAATGTTGAAAAAAAAGCGCCAAAAATGTTGAAAAAAGCATTAAAAACAACAAAATAGTGGTCATTTTCACCATTCATTTTGACCCGGGAGGACAAGAACAGGTTGCACGGTCGGCAGTAAGACAACACAAGGGTTAAGCAAGGCACTCAATCAGTGGCCAACAGAAGACGTTAATATTTGAAACACTTGACAGATGCAGGAAAAGCCTTTGGCCATTATGATGTGTGAAAATGTGCTGCATGTTCATCCTGCAGCTCAGAGTTGCTGCATGGCTGAAGCAGGGTGTTAGTGACATGGAACCTACTTCCTCATCACAACACCTCCCTTGATAAATAAAAGCTAAAATAAACAACCTTAATATACATTAAGATCCAATTATCAGACAAATAAATTGAAACACGTCCCTCAGTGCATTTAGTTTTCCAGTGGTCATATGAGCAGTTTCTATCTCTTGTCATCATTCAGGGAAAAGAAGAGTTGGCCGCATTCTTTCCTAGATTAGTATCACAAATACAATATGAGTGAAACGTGAGATGTGAAAAGACAAAGGTGCTCCTCCCGTATCAGGAATTTGATTCACCATCTCCCATTTCAAATGCACATTTTTGCACTTTTATTCAAAAAGTTAAATTTTTATCTTCACCTATGCATCGTATTATTTATTTGGACATTTACCAACATGAAATGAAAACAAATTCTGATATTTTCTTTGAGGCTATCATCTAACTTAGGTCATGAAGTTATCGCGTTATGCTGGCATGAGCTATTCTTCTATTTTATTCATACTATTATGTGCACACATTTGAAAAATGTCATACATTTGGTTCATCTTTTGGATACAAAGTGTTCCAAAGGGCTCCAAACAGTAACAGTGTTAACACTGTGTCTAAAAATTGCCTTTTGTCCCTTACAAGCCTTTAATTAATTTTAATTGTATCTATCATTATGCATCATTTTGTAAGAAGGGATGACTTGATTTACTTTTGAGATGTGAACAAAATAAGTTAATTGTTGCCATGAAATAAACTCATGACAGTCAGTTTTGTTGCATTATTCATTGTATTTAAACACACTGACATCCAATCAGTTTAATCAAAATAAGGAAAACCAACAATTTAACCAAAATGCAAATAATTCCTTAAGAAACTGACGCCAAAGTCAGCCGCTGTGTCCTCTGTCATTGTCCACTCACCAGTTCAGGCAGGTAAAATATATCTGGGGCTGTGGTGCATATCCCCAGTCCGCTGGGCAGGGTCCCCATAGGCTGAGCAGTAGTTTCAGCCATCTCTGCCTCTTCCTTCTCTCGTTTCCGAGTTAACAGCGAGCGCCCTGTCCTCTCCACTGAACTAACAGAGCAGCAGCAGGTGTCACTGAGCTTTGTAGGAAAACTTAGTTAGCAGGCAAACCTGTTCTGCCTCCGTCCTACAGCAGCTCCTCACACTGGCAAAAAGTAGACACACCCTTCATCTTACAGCATCCAAGGCCACCTGGTGTTTAATGTGAGTTGGTGACCCGTGAAGGTGGTTTTGAAACAGGGGTTAAGGTTAGGGTCCGAGCAATTTTACGTCCTGGGGCCACAGTGAAACCTGAAATATCTTAATTGTTGCTACTGAGCAAAGAAACAGCTCACTGAGTTTTATGTCTTCTTTCTAACTTTGTAACCCTTAAATAGTGTTAGCTGAGTACATGGAGCCTCTATGTGTATTGCACACAGGGGCTAGATCAGGAGTTTCTTTTCAAAAATATACAATTGTCTTTATGGTTGAAGACATTTTATTTCAACCACTTTAACCTCACAAACAACGTTTTTACTTTAAAGCTGCACTAATTGATATTTCAAATGAAATGTGCAATATGAAAGATGGCACTCGTGGTCACAAACCCACAGAGAAATAATTATCCCAACTCTGCAGCCTTCCTCATCTCTTGGAGTGTTTGAGCATCTTTAAGTACATTATTTTTCTTGTTAAGGGGCCCACAACTTCACTGTTTTTTTGTTTTCTTTCGCTTCCTTTATTGACAAAAATAAATGAATACATTTTTCGACTTTGCTTTAAATTCCAGTCAAAATCATTGATTTTTTTTTCCTCTCCGGGAAACATCACCTTATCGTGGTGGAGAGGTTTGTGTGTCCCTATGAACTTGAGGGCTGTGTTGTCTGGAGCCTTGTGCTCATGGTAGGGTCTCCCAAGGCAAAGTGGTCTCAGGTGAGGGGCCAGACAAAGAATGGTTCAAAAACCCTATGAGAAATCGAGGAAGGGATGGAGTGACCCTGCCCGGAGGAAGCCCGGGGCCCCCGTCTGGAGCCAGGCCCAGACGGAGGGCTCGTTGGCGAGCGTCTGGTGGCCGGGTTTGCCCGAAAAAGCTACGTGGCATCCATCTCTCCAGCCCATGGGCCCACCACCTGTGGGAGGAACCGCTGGGGTTGGGTGCATTGCCACACGGGTGGCAGTGAAGGTCAAGGGCCTCGACGGACCAGACCCGGGCAGCAGACGCTGGCTCTGGGGACGTGGAATGTCACCTCTCTGTGGGGGAAGGAGCCGGAACTGGTGCGGGAGTTGGAGCGCTACCAGTTAGATCTGGTGGGGCTTACCTCTACGCACAGTCTCGGTTCTGGAACCGTACTCCTGGATGGGGGTTGGACTCTTTTCTTCTCCGGAGTTGCCCAGGGTGTGAGGCGCCGGGCGGGTGTGGGGATACTCACAAGCCCCCGGTTGAGTGCCGCTATGTTGGAGTTTACCCCGGTGGACGAGAGGGTCGCCTCCCTACGCCTGCGGCTGGTGGGGGGGAAAACTCTGACTCTTGTTTGTGCATATGCACCAAACAAGAGTTCGGAGTATTCGGCCTTCTTGGAGACCTTGAATGGAGTCCTGTATGGGGCTCCAGTGGGAGACTCCATCGTTCTACTGGGGGACTTCAACGCGCACTTGGGCAATGATGGAGACACATGGAGAGGCGTGATTGGGAGGAATGGCCTCCCTGATCTAAACCAGAGTGGTTGTTTGTTGTTGGACTTCTGTGCTAGTCATGGATTGTCTATAACGAACACCATGTTCGAACATAGGGATGCTCATAAGTGTACCTGGTACCAGAGCACCCTAGGCCAAAGGTCAATGATCGATTTTATAATCGTTTCATCTGATCTGAGGCCGTATGTTTTGGACACTCGGGTGAAGAGAGGGGCGGAGCTGTCAACCGATCACCATCTGGTGGTGAGTTGGGTCAGGGGGTGGGGGAAGACTCTGGACAGACCTGGTAAGCCCAAACGGGTAGTGCGGGTAAATTGGGAACGTCTGGAGGAGGCCCCTGTCCGACAGACTTTCAACTCACACCTCCGGCGGAGCTTTTTGTGCATCCCTGTGGAGGCTGGGGGCATTGAACCCGAGTGGACAATGTTCAAAGTTTCCATTGCTGAAGCTGCGGCAAAGAGCTGTGGTCTTAGGGTCTTAGGTGCCTCAAGGGGCGGTAACCCACGAACACCGTGGTGGACACCGGTGGTCAGGGAAGCCGTCCGACTGAAGAAGGAGTCTTTCCGGGATATGTTATCCCGGAGGGCTCCGGAGGCAGTTGCAAGGTACCGAAGGGCCCGAAGGGCTGCAGCCTCTGCCGTGAAAGAGGCAAAGCAGCGGGTGTGGGAGAAGTTCGGAGAAGACATGGAGAAGGACTTTCGGTCGGCACCAAGGTGCTTCTGGAAAACCGTTCGCCACCTCAGGAGGGGGAAGCGGGGAACCATCCAAGCTGTGTACAGTAAGGATGGGATGCTGTTGACCTCAACTGAGGAGGTAATAGGGCGGTGGAAGGAGCACTTTGAGGAACTCCTAAATCCGACTAATACGCCCTCTATGGTAGAGGCAGAGCTGGAGGATGATGGGGGATTGTCGTCAATTTCCCTGGTGGAAGTTGCTGAGGTGGTTAAACAACTCCACAGTGGCAAAGCCCCAGGGATTGATGAGATCCGTCCGGAAATGCTTAAAGCTCTGGGTGTGGAGGGGTTGTCTTGGTTGACACGCCTCTTCAACATTGCGTGGAAGTCTGGGACGGTGCCTAAGGAGTGGCAGACCGGGGTGGTGGTTCCCCTTTTCAAAAAGGGGGACCAGAGGGTGTGTGCCAATTACAGGGGTATCACACTTCTCAGCCTCCCCGGTAAAGTCTACTCCAAGGTGCTGGAAAGGAGGGTTCGGTCGATAGTCGAACCTCAGGTTGAAGAGGAACAATGCGGATTCCGTCCTGGTCGTGGAACAACGGACCAGCTCTTTACTCTCGCAAGGATCCTGGAGGGAGCCTGGGAGTATGCCCAACCGGTCTACATGTGCTTTGTGGATCTGGAGAAGGCGTATGACCGGGTACCCCGGGAGATACTGTGGGAGGTGCTGGGGGAGTATGGGTTGAGGGGGTCCCTTCTCAGGGCCATCCAATCTCTGTACGACTTTTTGCAGATGATGTGGTCCTGATGGCATCATCGGCCTGTGACCTTCAGCACTCACTGGATCGGTTCGCAGCCGAGTGTGAAGCGGCTGGGATGAGGATCAGCACCTCTAAATCGGAGGCCATGGTTCTCAGCAGGAAACCGATGGAGTGCCTTCTCCAGGTAGGGAATGAGTCCTTACCCCAAGTGAAGGAGTTCAAGTACCTTGGGGTCTTGTTCGCGAGTGAGGGGACAATGGAGCGGGAGATTGGCCGGAGAATCGGCGCAGCGGGTGCGGTATTGCATTCAATTTATCGCACCGTTGTGACGAAAAGAGAGCTGAGCCAGAAGGCAAAGCTCTCAATCTACCGGTCAGTTTTCCTTCCTACCCTCACCTATGGTCATGAAGGCTGGGTCATGACCGAAAGAACAAGATCCAGGGTACAAGCGGCCGAAATGGGTTTCCTCAGGAGGGTGGCAGGCGTCTCCCTTAGCGATAGAGTGAGAAGCTCAGTCATCCGTGAGGAGCTCAGAGTAGAGCCGCTGCTCCTTTGCATTGAAAGGAGCCAGTTGAGATGGTTCGGGCATCTGGTAAGGATGCCCCCTGGGCGCCTCCCTAGGGTGGTGTTCCAGGCACGTCCAGCTGGGAGGAGGCCTCGGGGAAGACCCAGGACTAGGTGGAGGGATTATATCTCCAACCTCGCCTGGGAACGCCTCGGAGCCAGTCGGAGCTGGTTAATGTGGCTCGGGAAAGGGAAGTTTGGGGTCCCCTGCTGGAACTGCTACCCCCGCGACCCGATACCGGATAAGCGGACGAAGATGGATGGATGGATGGATCATTGATTTTTCAAACATAACAAATCAGGCTAATGTCTGGGCAAATGTGATGCACTGACATCGTGTGTGTATGCTAAATGAAGAAAAAAGCAAGACGTAGTACATAAAGATTTGCTGTACTGTACGTTTTTTTCATAAGGCAAACCCCAAACACGAAATACATATACAGTAGATTTTAATATTTAACCTGCAGAGATAGGAAGTACTAGTGGTGATTTTAGACCATTTTTAGGGGGGCTCAATCCCCTAAATTTCATCTCAGCCCCCCTACAAATTATAATACAATTCAAATTCATTTAAAAAAAGTCTGTTGTCTGTTAGTGACAGAGGACAAACAATTACAGGTTCAAAGAAAAAGGTTTAATATCCTGTGTCGCTGTCACCAATGCTATGCACCTGTAACCCAGTCAAGGAAAGTTGTTGTAAGAAAGGGGCTTTATTCTGTCACATTCTCATTAGGGGCTGAGCCCCCCTAAAGGTCTGATCCTAGAATTAGCCCTGGGAAGTACTGATTTTATTAGGTCATTTTTATGCCAGAATCTGTGATAAATGCCTGTCTCATTTTTGACTGGAAATATTCTGGTGTACTATCCCAGAGAACTTGTGGCCTGAGGCTACATTATGTAAAACTAACACAACTTACCTGACAGTACACTACAGGTGAGTCCGGGACAGAGACAGAGAGGAGGAACAGACAATACACTATTCTGCAGGTGCATTGTTTTTGCAAAGAGCAGGGGTACAAGTGTCTTAAACATATTAAATTTGAAGAAAAAGACTTGTCAAGGAGAGTTCATTTTAAACATAGAAAAAACATGCAAGGAAACAAATCGTTTACATTGTTGTGTCAGATTTTGAATGGTACAAGCCTCTGAGGATTTATTAGCAATTTAAATGTACTGTGCTATACTAACGCTAAGCTCTGCTATTACATGCATTCAACACTTTTTAGTGAAATGCTTTAATGCCATTTTGATTTGTAAAAATGTTCACTGCAAGCTGGAGGCAAACTTCTGGCATTCATTTTTGCCCTGTAATACATGTTTACAAATTTGATTTAATTTGTATTTACTTTTTATGATTTTACCTGTACAGTAAAGCCACCAACAACAATAAACAAGTAACATTTATCAATACCTTTCTTGTATTTCACTCATTCACTCACGTTGGCACTATTGTTAATCAGCAAGTTACTCTTGCTGACAGAAAGAAAAAGAACGAAAACACAAAATGTCATTCTGTGTTTAGTCAAATGACAAGTCAGCTGTTTATTTGGTTTCTTTGTAGTTTTGTCGTCTTGTTCTTGGTTTGTGTTTTGTCCTTTTAGGACCTCTTCCATCGGATGACAGAGAAAATGGCATGGATGAAGTAGAGAAGAGTGGCCACATAGGACATCACCTGAAAACACACACACACACACACACACGCACGCACGCACACACACACACACACACACACACACACACACACACACACACACACACACACACACACACACAGAAACACACGGATGATTGTCACCTTCAGATAAAAAGATGGCGGTGTTGCCAAGTCTGGTCACAAGACCACAGACAGATGTCAACACATTGATTTAAACAAGACAAATAGAGATGCATACAATTGCATTTGAGCTGCAAGATGAGATTATATCTGTAACCCCCAAGTCATTACAATTACACACTGCAGCCCAACATTATTCAAACCCACAGAACTTAATTTGAAATTCTAGAGATCTTAAAATTTACAAAGATGCCAAATTTGTCAGGTTGAAATGTGTAGAAATATGTATGAAATGACACAACTAGATAAAATGATGCATGCCGTTTACTGTACTTCCTATTTGATTGAATTGTGTAGCAATTAAAAACATAGCTCGAAAAGAAAAGCTGAAACGAGCTGATACAAAAATAGTGTATATGATACTGACAATCCAACCTTAAAGCTACTTATGGGGAGGTATGAAAAAACCATAGACTATTAACATACTCTAAATTGGAAAAATCACAGAAATGCTGTGTACATGTTAGCTTCCGCAAAATGTTAGTTTAGTTACCATACAGCTGAATATTGTAGTATATGTAAATAGTAATAGCTAGGTTCTGTGTGTTTTTGACATACCACTGCAGCAATGTCCAGTCGATATGTTTTTAGACCATCCGATGTGCCCAGAACGGACTGAAGCGTTGCTCTCAGAAGGGTGACGTAAGCTAGAATCACCGACGCACTGAGGTAGAAAACCACCGCTACAAAATGATAACCCACATCCTAAAAAGATACAGTAAGAAGGAAGGGAGGGAGAAAGATTGATGGAGAAAGAAGGCAGAATAACCGTTGTTAAAATATGATTGGACGAACACTATGTGGTGAACAAGTTTACGGTATCTACTGTATCTAAATTAAATCAATCAGCAGGTGGTGGGCGTGTCTAACCAGGGAGGGCCAGATGCCGCTCTGATTGGCTCCGCAGAGGAAGATGAAGAACCAGAGTGTCGTCATTACGAAGCAGAAGACAGACACGAACATCACCCAGCCCAGAGGGTTGGGAAACACGATGAGTTCAGCCGATGCCACCAGCATCCACACCAAGCCCCCGAACACCTGCGGGGGGGGGGGGGGGGGGGGGGGGGGGGAGGGTCGGAGAGAGGGGTGAGGGGGAAGAGACAGCTAGTGTAGCCTACAGTGCATTTTAGAGTTTTGTTTTTGTATGACAATGACAAACTGTGAATAACAGTGTTGCACCTTAAAAGCTGCAATAACCGATTTTTTGGCCACTTGGGGGCAGCAGAAAGTTGTAACCACACACTTTCATATCATTTTTAAAGTTGATATGTGAAGTTGTTAGCAAACAGTTGTTTATGTACACATCCTCCGTTTGGAGTAATGTTTGTGTCCACCTGCTGAATGTAAGTAAATTATTCTCTCTCTTTTCTGACGGAAATATTCGGCTCTTTAGCTGCTAAATGCTCAACTATGTTCCCCAGTCTCTAACTTCAAGTCCCAGTACGGACCAAATATGGAGTGTGGACTAGTAGCTGGAGAGGTGCTAGTTCACCTCCTCTGCACTGCCAAGATACCCATGAGCAAGGCACCAAACCGCTAACAACTCAGGAACCTTTCTATGGGCAGCTCCCTCACTCTGACATCTCTCCATTTGTGCATGTAGGCTATAGGTCCTGGGCATGTTTGTGTATTTCGGGCCTGTGTATAACTGTAACAACAGAGTGAAAAATGTAATTTAATGTGCTTCATGTGTAAAATTGGTGGTTTCCCTTTAAAATAAGGATTGGGCTTTTAAAGTGCCCATATTATGAAAAAAACACTTTTTCTGGGATATAGGGTGTTATTTTGTGTCTCCGGTGCTTCCACACGCATACAAACTTTGAAAAAAAAACATCTATGCTGTTTTGAGTGAGATACGGGTTTCTGAATGTGACCTGCCTTCAGTCTCGGGGTATGCTGGTCAAAATCTGCACGGCTTTCTACGTAACTAGCCGAGACAAGGGGCCTAGGGGTCTAACCGGCTAGCTCGTTCTCAATGGCAAAACACTGCTACAACCAGTGCTTGAAGTGGGAAAAAAAAGGTGCCGGTACTCTCTTGCATTGGCAAATCGTTATGACATTTGAGATTTATACAGTGAATAACAAAACTTGGAGATACTGCTGGTACAACAATGTAGTTATTTAAAAACAACAATTTATTGTTATTTATTTACAACATAAATGTATGTATTTATTTAAACAAGTCGTGTGTGTGCGTGTGTGTGGTGTGTGCAAGCGTCCCGGCAGAGAGGACAGTCATACTCGTTTCAAGTGACCGCCAAAGGAAGGAAGGAAGGTGTGTGAAGGCATAGATACACGACCCGACGGGCCGAGCCGGGTTTGGATAGATATTAAGTAGTAGTAGATATTTTAGTGAGCATTGGCTACATGCGAGAAAAAGTGCAGGTACGCATAAGAGTAAAATGTAGAAGTGCCGGTACTGCGTACCGGTGAGTACCGGCCCACTTCGAGCACTGGCTACAACACACACAAATTCACCCTAATCTACAAAATAAATTGTATAGAACTACTTACATTTCCCTTTTCTGCAGGTATTCCACACAAAGTTGGAAGTGCGCCCTCATTTAGAAGAAGTCTCCCAGCTAATCCTCCCTTGTAGAGGCCGAAGTTGCACAAACAGCTAGCTAGCTCATGCACTCCTTACCTAGCTACTGGGCATGTGTGACTGACAACAAAGATGTTACAGAAGTTGCGAGGTCTCACTCTGTAGCTAAATCAGAGACCTGACACAGGGTAAAAAGAGGATCTGCAGCAATGTGCACTACAACAGAAAAATGGTGTTTTTAGAATATTAAACCATGTAAACCTATTCTGATACAATCTCAAATTACTTTTCAAGTATGAACCTGAAAATGAGCTTAATATGGCCACTTTAAAACACACACAGACACACACACACACACACACACACACACACACACACACACACACACACACACACACTCAAACAAACGTCACTCTTGGATGTAGTTTCACAGTCTTTCTCTTTCCTCCTTTGACAAACATTGTGCCTGAAAGTGTGTTTGGTATTTGGATTATGAAAGATGAACCTCCACCATTTGTTCCATGATAAGAGGCATTTGCTGTAGTCTCTGTGTACAGGAAAACCATTTAAACTAACAGCTATTGTACATGTTGACAAGTGTCTGCTGTGGAAAAGGCCTAGTGTGTCCTAGCTTTGATTTCCTCCAGTTGGGCAGTTAAGGGCTACACACAGGTGTCTCTACAGTGCAACCAATCAGCATTAAGCCATTAAAGGTACAATATGTAACTTTTCTGCATTCAAATGTCTAAATACCACCATACCTATGTTATATATTTTTTGGAGTTGTGTAGTTACGCTATCCCAAATGTTTCCACCAAATGGCAAACCCAGAGAAATCTGTTATTTTATTTTCAGACACGTCACGTTCCATTTAGTTGCCCATCAGTGGTGTCATATAACCTTTTACCATCTAGTTACTCGTAACTTCCGTCAAAACACGATAAATACTTGTAACCCTGCTTTTTCTGCAAAAGGCATCATTTTGTGATTAATTACATGCCACTTTGCAACACAGTAATACAGCAGAAACCTTATTTATTGATACATATCAATATTAATCCAGCTTAATGTTACTACAATGTATGTGCTGGTTGACAAGTAGCTAACATTAATGCTAGCACACCCCGCTCTGCCTGCCTCACTCCCCCGGCACAAAGAGACTTCATTCGGGATGATAGCTGACAACACAGCCGGGACATGTAGCAATAGCTAGTTACCGTTAGCCCCAGCCGGTGCTGTGTACTTACGATGCTAACGGCAGTTTAATGAAGCGTCGGGAAACAGAGAATAGCAGACCCAGGCATCCTAGTCACAACATCGGCTATCCATAATGTTAGCTACCGTTGTTTGTACCGTAAATCTCCTCCCTGCTGAATTTCTCCCCCCTTCGCGTTTAGCTGTCTTTACAGTTATCTAGCTAAATTAACCTGACCTGCTAATTTGTGGAAGATATACATAATTGTGGTGTGTGTCATTTAAAAGGTTGGCATGGTTTTATGGTGGAATGTGTAGGCCTATAAGTAAACAGGATAAGACTTTTGCCACCAGTTCATCCAGGGTTCTCTCTTCTCTCTTTCTTAATGAAGTCATCCAGTCTACTTTGCTAAAGTTAAACCAAAGTAGGTAGTTTTTGTTACTACACTATTTAAAATCGTACCACTTAGCCAGCTGAAATTCCACCAATAATTTGGAAATCCAACTGCACTTTTAAAGTCGAGCTGTTGGATAAAAATTGAAATGAAACATAATGTGTCTTTTTTATGTAAATTGTCTCATAAATGCAGAAAATCCAGGTTTCACTCAATTGTGTAAACACAGTGAGTTCAAAGCCAGGACAGTCCGTTCATAATCTGGCCGCAATGTTTTTTTAATTACCTAGGCAACCAAAATTCAATCTGACCACATGAAAAGAATGTGCCATGCCATAAATTAAACAATTCATCTGCAGGTGGTTCAAATATTTCACTACCAAAATAAATTAATTTATCCCCACAAACTGATTTCCCCCTCAAAATGTTAATGTGAAGATACAAAGACATTTTTTAAAGTGTTTTTTACTTCATTGAAACTACAGTATATGATGCTTACACTGACTGATTCTTTTTTTTTTTTTTAAAGATAGTTATTTAAAAAAAACAACAACATGATTTTCATGCACCATTATGTATGAGAAAATGTCCAAATGTGTTACGTATTGTATTTTGGGAAGTTTGCAATCTTGATTAGAATTTAAATGAAGTTATGTGGGTTTAAACAAGGGCTGTCCACACAACACGAGTAAAATCTCTCACTAGTAGAGAACCTATGATAAAAGTAATGTTACAGTTGGCTGATGTTGCTATGAAACAAACATATGATGCTTTTCATAATAATAAAAAAAATAAAATGCTTTCAACTCTGCAAATTATACTTTATCTGTTCTGGTTTACCAAGAGTTTGAAATATTTTATTCAGAAAACACCCTGATGTTATATTCAACATTCTTGTAAATTGGTAAATGAGTATTTTAACAAAAAAAACTAACTAACAAATATGTGGCTATGTATCCTTTAAACAGACAAAGATATGAGCTTCCTGTAAAAGCAACACGGCTCCTTAACTCAAAATCTGTGGCAGTTTCACGGAATCGCAAAACATTCCGTGATAGGCCCATGGTAGAATTCCGTTAAAAAAAGGCCATGGGTGGGCTTACGGTTCCTTGACACGCGGGAAGAACGGGACAGTTTGGTTCAGGAAAAGGTCGTGGGTGGGCTTACGGTTCCGTGACACGCAAGAAAAACAGGACGGCTGGGTTCAGGAAAAGGTCATGGGTGGGCTTACAGTTCTGTGACACGCGAGAAGAATGGGACAGTTGGGTTTAGGAAAAAAAGAAAGCGACTTTAGGAAATGTGACATGCAGGACACGAAACTGGTCTCTTGGGTGAAAGTCCTGTGACAGAATTTTCACACATTCCGTGCCACCACCATGTAATGCGCTGTTAACAGTTTGTGATCATTTCACGGAATTCTGTTTTTTATATCATGTTAAGTGGTAAACCAGTTCAAATCAGCGTGTCAGTGTTTCTAGTATTGTAACATTGTTGTAATGTAACAAGTCCCCTCATTTGTATGACGCTCACTTTGGATTCAAACCTTTGATGGGAGAAAGCCACATTCATTGATACCCGAAGGTGCTCGAGCACAGCATGTTGAGAAAGTGAGATACACAGGTGAGCAAACACAATTCACTACTGTAAAAACACAATGTTACTTTACACAACTTTATACAAACATTACTTGAAGCTGTAGTAGTGGTATCTGCAAATATTGTGTAAGCCTTATCTCTGCTTCTCCATATCAGTCTTATCTTTCCCCATACCAGAGGAACATTACCCATGTATTTCCATTCCAGGTAAAAGGGCATTGGCCCGCAACCCATTACATTTCCACTGAAAATCTATCTTTGAAGTATCAAATACTCTCCGCCAGGTGGATCTGAAATGTTTGTGTCAAAATGTACGTCATGAAATTCTGCAACATGATTCACATCCTCACTGTTGATTCATATGTTCAAAACAATCCTTGCTTCACAACTAAATATGTGGTGATATATTAGTGTATTATGCTGCTGCCCCCAGGAGCTACTGTAGCTTTTCAGAGCCACCTTCATTTTAGTGGAGTGTTCCTTTAAATCACTGGAATCCAACCTACAGTTTCCCACATGACCTAAGCTCGGTTTTAAATGTTTGTTTGAAATAATTGCCAACTCAAACAACCCTCTATATACTGTATGTATCATTGCATTGTTTGCAATCTTGTTCATTTCATTCATGTAGCACACACAATTCCACACAGATGTGAATGAGGAAAATGTGTTGTGAAATTGTGTGATTACGTTTTTGTTTTTTTAAATATCTTCTTTCTGGTTTCTCCTTCTAATTCTGAACTCCCTTTGTTTGAAATTGCTCCATCATTCAGTTTCATTCCAGTGAAAAAAGACAATGGACAAAAATGCTGCCGAGCAACTACAGTTATCTTCCCTGCCCTTTTTTATTGTGAAAGAAAGTGACCCTAGAAAAAGTGAAGACAAGTACAGGGACATATAAAAAGCCAAAATAGGTTAATTACGGTAAGACGACTTACGACAAAAGCAAACCCTGCCCTTTTTATATCTGTGATGGTTTAGATTTACAGTGTCAACTCTCACCAGCATAATACACATTACCAGTGCATTTCTATACCTGAACAGTAGGTTATTTCATGGAAAGGTGAACTGGCCAGCAGCCAGGAAAAAAAAAAGATCCAAGCCAGCAAGTAAACCATGTGAGCTGATGGTTGGTTTAGATTTACACCTCCCCCTGCAATTAAAGCTGTTTTTCCACCTGTGTCACACAGATTTAATCTTTAGTTCTCTGTACCGAAAACTGTGGTGGGCTGTAATATTTTCTGAATAATTCATTTAAACAGGAGCTTTATCAACATATTGACTCTTAATTGACTCAAGTAGGGAAATTATCTTATATTTCACCTCCACAGTGAGGACAGACTTCTGGGATAACCAAGAAATGAGGTTTCAATAATTTCCAGGTATAACTTTGAGTTGACAGTTTTCCCCAGAAGAAGAAAGAATGTGCCCTAAATCCACAAATTTAGAAAATTCTGATGAACCAACATGATCAGTTTGATTGGAGAACCAGATCTGAGTTAGCTAAGGTTTACCCTCTTTTGCCCTTCATTAATGTCCAATTAGGAATAAAGACAAAAAAAAATGAGGTTTAGTATTTTAATGGTTAGCGACGACAACCTACACCTCTGTTAAGAGAAAAAGTCTGGACATAGCTTTGTTGTGACCTGCAGTGTTACATGTTTTAGGCTGATTTCTTAATTTTCTTTTTTATAATTTTTTGCGGCTCAAGACCCAAACATGCGGTGTACAACAGTGTTCCAAATTATTATGCAAATTATATTTTGCACTGATTTTCCTAAATAGTCAATGCAAATGATATATATATATATATATATATATATATATATATATATATATATATATATATATATATATATATAATATAATTTTCAAGTCACCAACTTGAAAATTAATTATAATATATATATATATATATATATATATATATATATATATATATATATATATATATATATATATATATATATATATATATATTATAATTAATTTTCAAGTTGGTGACTTGAAAATTATATTATATATATATATATATATATATATATATATATATATATATATATATATATATATATAATTTTCAAGTCAAGAACTGTTAGGGTATAAGTAAAAATTTCATTGAACAAACCTGCACTGTTCCTAATTATTATGCACAACAGAGTTTCAAAGCATTTTATAGGTTGTTAAGAACTGAAAGTGGTAATTTGCTGAATTTGCAGCATTAGGTCATATTTACTGAAATCAAAAGCTATTTCAATCAAACACCCGACACTGGGTAAGCGGACGAAGATGGATGGATGGATTTGCATCAACTGTGTAGGAAAATCAGTGTAAAATATCATTTGCATAATCATTTGGAACACCGTGTATGTAGAGAATGGTTACAATGTTGCAAATTGGTCCATTTCAATAATTGTTACTAAAATGAAGCTATTGCATCACAGAATACTTTCAACCTACAAGTGAAAAAAAAACTATACAGGCCAAAGTAGTGTGAGTTTTTCACTTTTGCTTTTTGTTGCTAAAACTGGTTAAAGGTGTTGTTTTCCTGTTGCTATGGCAACCTGTGTTTTTCACAATTTGCCCTATGGGAACAACTGTCAGTACAAACTTAGTCTCACATTGCCAGACCCTGCTTCACAGCGCTGTGGAGGAGGGTCTGGCTAGTCCACACAGCATTCCGGGATGGGAGAAACGTGCTCTGGTTAATTGGCATTTCTTTAAACCAATTACAATTATCTTGGGTGGCACTAGGCGCCGGACAGAGCCACGGTGCAGCTGCAAAATAGCCTTGGGAAGGAACTTGTTTTGGTGGAATGTGTACGTTCAAAAGTTTTAGTCGTGCAAGAGAAAACTCAGATTGACCAGATAGTCTAGCTAGCTGTCTGGATTTACCCTGCAGAGTTCTGAGGAGAAGTTAACCATAGTCAATGTAAATCCACCGGAGTTTAAAATTACAACACAAAGAAAGCAAAAGGTAACGGATATCCAGCCGAAAAGAGGGAGATCCTTTCAGATGTGGGGGCACCGGAGCAATCCCCGAAGTGGAACGTCGTAGATATATTATAAACCCAACTTGCCATGTTTTCTAAATAACATGACCACACAACAATCAGTACTAAAAAGAGTAGGCTAGATGAAGAGTAGATTGTTTTAACTGACGGGGCTCTCAATAACTAGTTTCATCGGCATATCCTTGTATCTCATTGGACCAGACCAAATCAACTCCACTAATCTTCACGTTTGCTGGTCCCTCTGCTCTGTGTTGGCTCTACTGATCAAACACTGAAGCCTGCTGAGCAACATAACAAGACAAGAGAGATTCCAAAAACAGATCTGCAACAAAGACTAGCCTCAAGGAGCCATGAGGAGGAGGTAGACAGAGAGTCAAGGAAACAAGATCATAATATAAATGATGCTGACCCGAGTGGAATAGGCAGATAAAAGGAATAAAGTATTAGTTTAACAACTCACTTGGGTAAAGAGCAAAGATTGAGAGACCAAAAGGGATAATGAAAGAGGAGAAACCCAAGGGGAAAGAGGAACCCCTAAATAATAACAAAATGCCATGACAAGATGAAAAACTTACAAATTCAGGGATGAAAAACAGGTCAGGAATGGAAGTAAAGATCCTGCCACCTGTGGGCAGAAAATCTCTCGACATGGTGGAAGTCATGGTCCAAACGCTGTATGTGTACGTGTGTGATTTCCTCTAGAATGAGAAGTGTCACCTGTTTTGATCTGCTTTTTAAAGACCGTCTTTCTCCTCCTTCCCCCTCCCGCACCTCCCTTTACATCTTCTCCACTCCTCCTACTCATCCATTTCACTGGGCGAAACTACCAGTTTGACAGGTGCTTTTTGGCTTTGTTTGTGCAGTGAGAGGCTGTCCCTGGTTCTTGCATGTGTGATTCTGTGCGCCCTCATGCTTTTTGTGTCCTGTTTGGTCTTATAAATGGCAACCAACTGTTTACATGCACACAAGTGATGGAACGACAACTAATGCAGCATTCACATGGGATATGCATATCCAACCTTCTAACTCCTTATCAGCTGAATGGTTGAAGACATTTTATTTCAACCACATTGACCTCACAAACAAAGTTTTTACTTTCAAGCTGCACTAATTGATATTTCAAATGAAATGTGCAATATGAAAGATGGCACTTGTGGTCACAAACCCACAGAGAAATAATTATCCCAACTCTGCAGCCTCCCTCATCTCTTGGAGTGTTTGAGCATCTTTAAGTACATTATTTTTCTTTATAAGGGGCCCACAACTTCACTGTTTTTTTGTTTTCTTTTGCTTCCTTTATTGACAAAAATAAAACAATACATGTTTCTACTTTGCTTTAAATTCCAGTTAAAATCCCAGATTTTCCAAACATGACAAATCAGACTAATGTCTGGGCAAATGTGATGCACTGACATCATGTGTGTATGCTAAATCTTTACAACTATGAAGAAAGTGAAGAAAAAAGCAAGACGTAGTACATAAAGATTTGCTGTACTGTACGTTTTTTTCATGAAGCAAACCCCAAACACGAAATACATATACAGTAGATTTTAATATTTAACCTGCAGTTCCTAAATTTCATCTCAGCCCCCCTAAAAATTATAATAAAAAACAAATTCATTTTTATTTATTTTTTATTAATTTTAGTGCCTCAAGTTAGAGTTTGTGAACTTATCGGTTAGTGACAAACAGAACAAACAATTACAGGTTCAAAGAAACAGGTTCAATATCCTGTGTCGCCAATGCTATGCACCTGTAACCGAGTCATTATCATTTCATTTGATTCTGGTAGTCCATAAATGGACTTTCTTAGTTTTTTCATATGTTCAATATTTTGCATTTATCCTCTGTTATTGTTATCCAGTGAAATTACTGATTTAGCAGGGGGGGGGGGTCATTTGTATGCCAGAATCTGTGATAAATGCCTCATTTTTGACTGGAAATCAGAAATATTCTGGCGTACTATCCCAGAGAACTTGTGGCCTGAGGCTACTTTATGTAAAACTAACACAACTTACCTGACAGTACACGACAGGTGAGTCCGGGACAGAGACAGAGAGGAGGAACAGACAATACACTATTCTGCAGGTGCATTGTTTTTGCAACGAGCAGGGGTACAAGTGTCTTAAAGTTTCCGTATCATTCAGTCTGCTCTACTGTACTGACATTTTGCACATAAAGTTGTTTCAATGCTGCCAATACCGTACATCCAACATATTAAAATTGAAGAAAATGACTTGTCAAGGAGAGTCATTTATCCATTATACATTTACATTTTGTTCATTTTAAACATAGACAAAACATGCAAGGAAACAAATCGTTTACATTGTTGTGTCAGATTTTGAATGGTACAAGCCTCTGAGGATTTATTAGCAATTTAAATGTACTGTGCTATACTAACGCTAAGCTCTGCTATTACATGTCTTCAACACTTTCTAGTGAAATGCTTTAATGTCACTTTGATTTGTAAAAATGTTCACTGCAAGCTGGAGGCAAACTTCTGGCATTCATTATTGATCTGTTATACATGTTTACAAATTTGATTTTATTTTGATTTACTTTTTTTGATTTTACCTGTACAGTAAAGCCACCAACAACAATAAACAAGTAACATTTGTCAATACCTTTCTTGTATTTTCACTCATTCACTCACGTTGGCACTATTGTTAATAAGCAAGTTAGAAATATAAAAAAGAACAAAATAAAAATAACGAAAACACAAAAAGTCAGCTGTTTATTTGGTTTCTTTGTAGTTTGGTCGTCTTGTTCTTGGTTTGTGTTTTGTCCTTTTAGGACCTCTTCCATCGGATGGCAGAGAAAATGGCATGGATGAAGTAGAGAAGAGTGGCCACATAGGACATCACCTGAAAACACACACACACACACACACACACACACACAGATAAAAAAGATGGAGGTGTTGCCAAGTCTGGTCACAAGTTCACAGACAGATGTCAACACATTGATTTAAACAAGACAAATAGAGATGCATACAATTGCATTTGAGCTGCAAGATGAGATTATATCTGTAACCCCCAAGTCATTACAATTACACACTGCAGCCCAACATTATTCAAACCCACAGAACTTAATTTCAAATTCTAGTGGAGAATTTAGAAAGATGCCAAATTTGTCCAGTTGAAATGTGTAGAAATATGTGTACAATGACACAACTAGATAAAATGATGCATGCAGATTACTGTACTTCCCAAGCTGATACAAAAATAGTGTATATGATACTGACAATCCAACCTTAAAGCTACTTATTGGGAGGTATGAAATTACTCTGTACAGAAAATATCATAGACTGTTAACATACTCTAAATTGGAAAAACCATAGAAATGCTGTTTACATGTTAGTTTCCCCAAAATGTTAATTTAGTTACCGTACATCTGAATATTGTAGTATATGTAAATAGAAATTAGAAGAAATAGAGAAGCTAGGATATGTGTGCTTGTGTGTGTGTGTGTGTGTGTGTGTGTGTGTGTGTGTGTGTGTGTGTGTGTGTGTGTGTGTGTGTGTGTGTTTTTGACATACCACTGCAGCAATGTCCAGTCGATATGTTTTTAGACCATCCGATGTGCCCAGAACGGACTGAAGCGTTGCTCTCAGAAGGGTGACGTAAGCTAGAATCACCGACGCACTGAGGTAGAAAACCACTGCTACAAAATGATAACCCACATCCTAAAAAGATACAGTAAGAAGGAAGGGAGGGAGAAAGATTGATGGAGAAAGAAGGCAGAATAACCGTGGTTAAAATATGATTGGACGAACACTATGTGGTGAACAAGTTTACGGTATCTACTGTATCTAAATTAAATCAATCAGCAGGTGGTGGGCGTGTCTAACCAGGGAGGGCCAGATGCCGCTCTGATTGGCTCCGCAGAGGAAGATGAAGAACCAGAGTGTCGTCATTACGAAGCAGAAGACAGACACGAACATCACCCAGCCCAGAGGGTTGGGAAACACGATGAGTTCAGCCGATGCCACCAGCATCCACACCAAGCCCCCAAACACCTGCGGGAGAGGGGTGAGAAGGGTGAGGGGGAAGAGACAGGGAGAGAGAGAGAGAAAAATATGGATTTAAAAATGTAGTTTTCTCAGCTAGTGCACAGTGCATTTTTGTTTTTGTAAGACAATGACAAACTGTGAATAACAGTGTTGCACCTTAAAAGCTGCAATAACCGATTTTTTGGCCACTTGGGGGCAGCAGAAAGTTGTAACCACACATTTTCATATCATTTTTAAAGTTGATATGTGAACTTGTTAGCAAACAGTTGTTTATGTACACATCCTCCGTTTGGAGTAATGTTTGTGTCCACCTGCTGAATGTAAGTAAATTATTCTCTCTCTTATTAAGTCCCAGTACCGACCAAATATGGAGTGTGGACTGGTAGCTGGAGAGGTGCTAGTTCACTGCCAAGATGCCCATGAGCAGGGCACCAAACCACTAACCACTTGGGAACCTTTCTTTGGGCAGCCCCCTGACTCTCCATTTGTACATGTAGGCTATAGGTCCTGGGCATGTTTGTGTATTTCGGGCCTGTGTGTAACTGTAACAACAGAGTGAACATGTACAATTGATGGTGCCCCTTTAAAATAAGGATTGGGCCTTTAAAACACACACACACACACACACACACACACACACACACTCAAACAAACGTCACTCTTGGATATAGTTTCACAGTCTTTCTCTTTCCTCCTTTGACAAACATTGTGCCTGAAAGAGTGTTTGGTATTTAGATTATGAAAGATGAACCTCCACCATTTGTTCCATGATAAGAGGCATTTGCTGTAGTCTCTGTGTTCAGGAAAACCATAACAGCTATGTACATGTTGACAAGTGTCTGCTGTGGAAAAGGCCTAGTGTGTCCTAGCTTTGATTTCCTCCAGTTGGGCAGTTAAGGGCTACACACAGGTGTCTCTACAGTGCAACCAATCAGCATTAAGCCATTAAGTATCAGGTGTGCAGGAGCAGAGCTGGCACAAACACTTGCAGGGGCACATTATGATCCACAACACATTTGCTTTTCTAGAGAGGATTTTTACCATAACTGCAGCAAAGAACAAACCCTTGAGCCTCTCAGGTGAATAATTAACACATGTAGAGAACATAACTGCCCTCCCAGCTTTCTGGAAAAAAGTAGCTTACAGTATAAACCCATATTAAAACAACATTTTCCCATAGAACACATGTCTTGCTACAAAGTGATTTTGAGGAGCAGTTTTGACAGGGATAATCAGGTTTATATTAGAAGCTTTTTGCCTGAATTTGTGGAAGATATACATAATTGTGCTGTGTGTCATTTAAAAGGTTGGCATGGTTTTATGGTGGAATGTGTAGGCCTATAAGTAAACAGGATAAGACTTTTGCCACCAGTTCATCCAGGGTTCTCTCTTCTCTCTTCTCTCTTTCTTAATGAAGTCATCCAGTCTACTTTGCTAAAGTTAAACCAAAGTAGGTCGTTTTTGTTACTACACTATTTAAAATCGTACCACTTAACCAGCTGAAATTCCACCAATAATTTGGAAATTCAACTGCACTTTTAAAGTCGAGCTGTTGGATAAAAATTGAAATGAAACATAATGTGTCTTTTTTATGTAAATTGTCTCATGAATGCAGAAAATCCAGGTTTCACTCAATTGTGTAAACACAGTGAGTTCAAAGCCAGGACAGTCCGTTCATAATCTGGCCGCAATGTTTTTTTAATTACCTAGGCAACCAAAATTCAATCTGACCACATGAAAAGCATGTGCCACGCCATAAATTAAACAATTCATCTGCAGGTGGTTCACATATTTCTCTACCAAAATAAATTAATTTATCCCCACAAACTCCACCATTATATATGAGAAAATGTCCAAATGTGTTACGTATTGTATTTTGGGAAGTTTGCAATCTTGATTAGAATTTAAATGAAGTTATGTGGGTTTAAACAAGGGCTGTCCACACAACACGAGTAAAATCTCTCACTAGTAGAGAACCTATGATAAAAGTAATGTTACAGTTGGCTGATGTTGCTATGAAACAAACATATGATGCTTTTCATAATGTTAGTAATAAAAAAAAAAATGCTTTCAATTTAGCAAATCTGTTCTGGTTTACCAAGAGTTTCAAATATTTTATTCAGAAATCACCCTGATGTTATATTCAACATTCTTGTAAATTAGTAAATGAGTATTTTAACTAAAAAAAACTAACTAACAAATATGTGGTTATGTATCCTTTAAACAGACAATATGGGCTTCCTGTAAAAGGCAAGTTTTTGATATCATGTTAAGTGGTAAACCAGTTCAAATCAGCATGTCAGTGTTTCTAGTATTGTAACATTGTTGTAATGTAACAAGTCCCCTCATTTGTATGACGCTCACTTTGGATTCAAACCTTTGATGGGAGAAAGCCACATTCATTGATACCCGAAGGTGCTCGAGCACAGCATGTTGAGAAAGTGAGATACACAGGTGAGCAAACACAATTCACTACTGTAAAAACACAATGTTACTTTACACAACTTTATACAAACATTACTTTAAGCTGTAGTAGTGGTATCTGCAAATATTGTGTAAGCCTTATCTCTGCTTCTCCATATCAGTCTTATCTTTCCCCATACCAGAGGAACATTACCCATTACATTTCCACTGAAAATCTATCTTTGAAGTATCAAATACTCTCCGCCAGGTGGATCTGAAATGTTTGTGTCAAAATGTACATCATGAAAATTCTGTAACATGATTCACATCCTCACTGTTGATTCATATGTTCAAAACAATCCTTGCTTCGCAAATAAATATGTAGTGATATATTAGTGTATTATGTTGCTGCTCTTATGGTTGGTTTTCATGTGCATTTTCATACATTTGGAACCATTTTTTGTCTTATTCTATTGGAATTCATTGTAACTGGTGTGAATCCCAGCTGACTACACCCCCCAGGAGCTACTGTAGCTTTTCAGAGCCACCTTCACGCCTATAAGGAGTGAGCATTTTAATGGAGTGTTCCTTTAAATCACTGGAATCCAACCTACAGTTTCCCACATGACCTAAGCTTGGTTTTTCAATGTTTGTTTGAAATAATTGCCAACTCAAACAACACTCTATATGCTGTATGTATCATTGCATTGTTTGCAATCTTGTTCATTTCATTCATGTAGCACACACAATTCTACACAGATGTGAATGAGGAAAATGTGTTGTGAAATTGTGTGATTACGTTATTTTTTTTAAAATATCTTCATTCTGGTTTCACCTTATAATTATGAATTCCCTTTGTTTGAAATTGCTCCATCATTCAGTTTCATTCCAGTAAAAACGACAATGGACAAAGAAGCTGCCGAGCAAGTACTCTGACAGTTTATCTTCCCTGCCCTTTTCTGTTATTGTGAAAGAAAGTGATCCTAGAACAAGTGAAGACAAGTAGGCTACCGCCGCGGCGTCAGCTGATTTTGCTGGGGCGTCAGCCCTGAATGTTTTGAGTGTAGCCCCGAATGTATTATGAAAAGTTCACTGACAAATATGAAACCGGACAATAGCCTATGTAAACGTGCATGGTCGCCTGGCCATTCATAACGGACGCTTATTTCTCCGTGAAGCGATCCCTCCCCTCTCTGCTGCTCTCTATCTCTCTCTTTCTCTCTCTCCGATAGAAAGAGACAGGATGAGTGGGGAAAACTGTGGTAATTGTAGCCTATATGTGGCTGTGTAAGATAAGCACAGCCCATGACTTGTTGTCGCCATAGCGACTGCAAGCAACGGTGATTAGACTGTGTTGAACGCGCAACTTTTCAAGCTGAAGCCAAGAAGTGCTTTACCATTAGGCTACATTCAAGTTAAAATGGTGTGAGGAGTGGTTCAACTTGGAAATTGCGAAGGACTCAGCTCTATTAACCTTGCATTACAGTCCTTAGCCTACATGTTTTGGGGATGAATCTAATGTGCTGGCGTTTCTGGGTGTTACATGCTACAAGGTGTAGGCCTAAAGGGGAATCTAACTCCATAAGGGAGTGAATACATCTTGAGTATAAGGTGAAAGAAAAGGACAACATAAGTTTAAGTACTCCTCCACGACTCCTCCAAATCACAGAGAACACAGATGGGATGAGTTATATTTTGAATGTGCACAAAGTTTTGAACATGAGCAGAAATCTTGTTCAAACACATCTGAAATATTACAGTCCAGGGCTTTATTAATTCATTAAAATGATTTAATGTATCATTGATGTGAATAATTGTCATGTGCACATTTAAGGAGGTTACTTCCCCAACAAAAGACGCAAAAGAGGAAGGAAGAGTAAATGATGCCAAGGCTACATGTGTGCTGACCCAGATATAATTAGAAAAGTTGATCCAAAAGGAGAATAAATAGTCAAAATCAAATTTAGAAAATTCTGATGAACCAACATGATCAGTTTGATTGGAGAACCAGATCTGGGTTAGCTAAGGTTTACCCTCTTTTGCCCTTCATTAATGTCCAATTAGGAATAAAGACAAAAACAAATGAGGTTTAGTATTTTTATGGTTAGCAACGACAAACTACACCTCTGTTAAGAGAATTACGTTTCCAAAGTAGCCTATATTGTAAAAAGGGTGATGAATACTATTGCTTAATGATTAAAAACTTAACTTTGAAATGCTTTATTGCAATGTAAAGGATTAGATAGCCTTAGAATGGTATTACAAACTGCCATAAGTTAAATTTTAAACATTAATCAGAATGTGTAAAATGTAAAAAGTCCCTCTGGAAATAGTGGTTCTAAATACATTTATCCTCTCTGAGATTCTGGACATAGCTTTGTTGTGACCTGCAGTGTTAAATGTTTTGGGCTGATTTTAAAAAAATGTTAAAGTAATTTTTTGCGGCTCAACACTCTACACCATACATTGTAGAGAATGGTTACAATGTTGCAAATTGGTCCATTTCAATAATTGTTACTAAAATAAAGCTATTGCATCACAGAATACTTTCAACCTACAAGTGAAAAAAACTATACAGGCCAAAGTAGTGTGAGTTTTTCACTTTTGCTTTTTGTTGCTAAAACTGGTTAAAGTTGTTGTTTTCCTGTTGCTATGGCAACCTGTGTTTTTCACAATATGCCCTATGGGAACAACTGTCAGTACAAACTTAGTCTCACATTGCCAGACCCTGCTTCACAGCGCTGTGGAGGAGGGTCTGGCTAGTCCACACAGCATTCCGGGATGGGAGAAACGTGCTCTGGTTAATTGGCATTTCTTTAAACCAATTACAATTATCTTGGGTGGCACTAGGCGCCGGACAGAGCCACGGTGCAGCTGCAAAATAGCCTTGGGAAGGAACTTGTTTTGGTGGAATGTGTACGTTCAAAAAGTTTTAGTCGTGCAAGAGAAAACTCAGATTGACCAGATAGTCTAGCTAGCTGTCTGGATTTACCCTGCAGAGTTCTGAGGAGAAGTTAACCATAGTCAATGTAAATCCACCGGAGTTTAAAATTACAACACAAAGAAAGCAAAAGGTAACGGATATCCAGCCGAAAAGAGGGAGATCCTTTCAGATGTGGGGGCACCGGAGCAATCCCCGAAGTGGAACGTCGTAGATATATTATAAACCCAACTTGCCATGTTTTCTAAATAACATGACCACACAACAATCAGTACTAAAAAGAGTAGGCTAGATGAAGAGTAGATTGTTTTAACTGACGGGGCTCTCAATAACTAGTTTCATCGGCATATCCTTGTATCTCATTGGACCAGACCAAATCAACTCCACTAATCTTCACGTTTGCTGGTCCCTCTGCTCTGTGTTGGCTCTACTGATCAAACACTGAAGCCTGCTGAGCAACATAACAAGACAAGAGAGATTCCAAAAACAGATCTGCAACAAAGACTAGCCTCAAGGAGCCATGAGGAGGAGGTAGACAGAGAGTCAAGGAAACAAGATCATAATATAAATGATGCTGACCCGAGTGGAATAGGCAGATAAAAGGAATAAAGTATTAGTTTAACAACTCACTTGGGTAAAGAGCAAAGATTGAGAGACCAAAAGGGATAATGAAAGAGGAGAAACCCAAGGGGAAAGAGGAACCCCTAAATAATAACAAAATGCCATGACAAGATGAAAAACTTACAAATTCAGGGATGAAAAACAGGTCAGGAATGGAAGTAAAGATCCTGCCACCTGTGGGCAGAAAATCTCTCGACATGGTGGAAGTCATGGTCCAAACGCTGTATGTGTACGTGTGTGATTTCCTCTAGAATGAGAAGTGTCACCTGTTTTGATCTGCTTTTTAAAGACCGTCTTTCTCCCCCTTCCCCCTGCCGCACCTCCCTTTACATCTTCTCCACTCCTCCTACTCATCCATTTCACTGGGCGAAACTACCAGTTTGACAGGTGCTTTTTGGCTTTGTTTGTGCAGCGGGAGGCTGTCCCTGGTTCTTGCATGTGTGATTCTGTGCGCCCTCATGTTTTTAGTGTCCTGTTGGGTCTTTGTAAATGGCAACCAACTGTTTACATGCACACAAGAAGTGATTGAAAGACAACTAATGCAGCATGGGATATGCATAGATATATAGAATTGTTTAATCCAAGTCTGATCTCTGTATTTGCCCTGCACATGAATAAAAACATGAACTAAAAAAGTGAAACCTGGATTTGAATTTTTTTTTAAATCTTGTATGACATTTAGCACCAGGCTATATGTCCAACCTTCTAACTCCTTATCAGCTGAATGGGAGCCTGAGTTTATGCACATTTTTGAGTTTGCATGTATTTGTATGGGAACCCACTGAACTGCATTCCTACTAGTTGGATGCTAAGTCAAATGGATGAAGAGAGAAAGGGAGGGAGGAAGGGAGGGACGGAGAGAGTAAGGGAAAAACAATTAGGTTTGTTAATGAGGGTGTAGGAGGATAGGAGAGGACAAACAGGGACAGACATGTAGAGCAAAGGGAGAGGCTGGGAGTGGCTGGGACTTTATGTATCACCTGTTACACCTGTTTCCACCTGACACCAGAAAAGAAATGATCCAACCAGCAGAGACTGCAGAAGGTTTCTACTGGTCCCAGCCAAGAAATTGTCTAACACACAACCCACTGCCATCAGTTCTCTAATATTACTAATGATATATTTTATTTAATGGCCCCTTTCAGGACACCAACAGTCACCTTGCAGTAGAATAAAAACAAATGCTCTTACAGATAAAACAGCGAGACATGGCAAAGACATGTCAAAACACGATAGAACAAGAGACATTTAATCTTGATACAAAAACGAATAAGTGCAATTCCTAAAATGTCAAATATATTGTGTTTAGTGTTTGCCAAAGATTGTCAGTCAGCTGTGAGTCACAGAAGTGGTGTGATTTGAGATCGTGATTGTGCTTTTGTCTCCGAGTGGTTCATCCAGTCAAACTGCCAAACACAGCGTGATGGTTTCTAGGCAGACGGATTTAATCTCTGCATAATATACAAAACCTTTTGTGTGGGACGACTCAACGTCTTTTTTAAATCTCTGGCTCAATACAATGTAAAATAGTCTGCTGCATTGTTACGAAATAAATAACAACACATATGCACATTTAAATTTGTAGCTCCGTTGCTAAACGCTCATCAGAAAGAAACATGAAAACCATTGTGTTTCACCATTGTGTTTCAGTTGAAATAACGTTCAATAACTTTTTTTGTTCGAGCCGTGGGTTTAATAATATAAGTCACAAATTAGAGATTTTTTAAATTTTATTTGACCTTTATTTATACAGGTTATCTAATAGAGACACCGGGTCTCTAACTCAAGAAAGACCTGTTTAGATTACTGGAAACAATGTAGCTACTGGCTCAAATTATATACAATTTTATATCATGTTTAACATCTAAAAGTGTTCTCATTCCCTAGTTGACCAGCATGACAGCCTCGTTGAATGACGAGGGCCGGTTTTTAAATGACGCACAGAGCTAACTAGCCTTTTTAAAAGTACACAGTATTCCAATATAGTGCAGTGAGTCATTCTGTAGGTTTCATCATGTCCAAATGGGAGATGTTGCTTTGTTCTGCATATGTTGACACACCCTAAGTCAACCTGTTCATCTAACCTCTGCTAAAATCAGTCAAGTGTGTTTGAAGACCCATCTTCTGTCGCTACACATCTAAAGGTCATTGGCACAATGAAGTCTAATTGGAGTGAAGGTTGTTCCTTCTCTCTTTTTTTTCTTTTCTTTTTTTGAGAGAAGGAACAACCTTCACTCCAATTAGACTTCGAAATGCGAAAAGAGAGCTAAGCCAGAAGGCAAAGCTTTTGATCTACCGGTCAATTTTCGTTCCTATCCTCACCTATGGTCATGAAGGCTGGGTCCAGATGGTGTAGTCTAAGTGATACGCAGGTATACGCAGTATACCCACGAAGAAAGCTCCAGGATTTCCATATACCCACTTAAAAATGCGCAATGACATGTAAAAACGTACTTTCCATTATAATTTTGATATATTTTGTCATTTGTGTTTTTTTTCATTGCATAGTCTAAATAAAGGTATTTCCTCCGTAAATTGGTGCATAAAAGTGTGTCAGAATGCAGGAAATGAAGTCTTTGAAGTTGAACATTTTCCTTGGGGAGTACATTCTCTTATATCTCTACCCTGACCTGGGAACGCCTCGAGGTCCCCCAGTCAGAGCTGGCTAATGTGGCTTGGGAAAGGGAAGTTTGGGGTCCCCTGCTGAAACTGCTGCCCCCGTGACCCGACCCCGGATAAGCGGATAACGATGGATGGACGGATGGTTGTTTCTATCTGAGGATGTAATCCAGTCAACCTGACATGACTGTAGAGAGATTTCCAGAAGCTCTAGTTCATTATAGCTGTAACCTTTTCTGTTTAAACACTTAGAAACAAGAACAGGAAGTAGGACATGATGTCTTTCCAATTTTTGGCAACAGAAATAGAGGTTTGTTTGAAGTGAAAGAAGTTTGTTTGAAGTATTGTATTCTATTTTATTTGTAGTCATCTCTGTCAGAAGTTCAATGACCACACCCCATCAAGGGCTTTTTGAATGTGGTATGATCTTATGACACAGTATTCAAATGTCTAAGATGAGGTTATCTTTACAAATAAAAACTCGTTTTACAAGTTCTAAAGGAAACAAATGCCCAGGAATTGTTAGTTGTAAAGAACTACAGCATATGTCACATGTTCCTCCAAAATCATTATACAAAACTTATATGGCTTAATGCTCAACTACAATAAACAAAACTACTATCTATTAACCAAGCTATTTTTCTAAATATATAAATGTGCAATGAAATGTCATTAAAGCTGCACTAAGAACTTCATAAGGCGAGAATATGCTGCCCCCAACTGCCCCCCAAATCTATAAATACAGGTTGAAAAGTTAAAATGGCAAACATGTTAGCAAAGAGCAGCCCATGTGCGCATCGAACAGACACGGAGCAACATTATCATTCATTGGAACGCGTGTTTGTGTCCACCTAATGAATGTAAGTCCAATACACTGTCCTCTTAGCTCTGGTTTGTCTCCAATTACTCCTGGAAATACTTGGCTCTTTAGCTGCTAAACGCTCCACTCTGTTCCCCAGCTATAGTTGCTAACTTTGTCTGTCTGCAACTTAGCGGTGGTTAGGTAGTGTACAGTGGGTTTGTTTGAGCTTTATCGCTAAAAACTACTACTGGCTGCGGCTGAAAAAGCTGATGAGAGCGGTGAGAATACGGTTAAGTTGCTGTAGAATCAAAACAATGAACTGAAAGAGGTTAAAATACTGCAGAGTCGTTGAATAAATATTTGTGGGTTTGACACACAAATGTCATTTGATCCATTGATATAAAAATACTGAGAGCAGCTTTAAATTGCAAACGTCTTGCACTGCGATATAGGAGGGGTGAGTCCATTTTCTTAACCTCTTTATAAAAAGAAAATGCATTTAATCACAACTTGTTCAAATCCTTGCATGTCATTTGCTGTTCTTTTCAGAAATCTGAACTTCTTCAAATGTTATAATGTTAATGTTTTACAAACGTTTTATATAGAATTTCAAACTAATTCACAGAGTCACTCCCACTAACTAGCCAATCATCCAATCTTCGTCTTTCCAAACATCTTAAAGGAAGAAGTGGATTTTCAGTTCACATTCTATGATTTCAAAAAGCTTGTATATTCATCCATGGGATGTTTAATGGTTTAGTTTATCTTCTCATATAATGGAATGTAAAACTATCTTATCTGATGTATCTCCATCTCCATAACTTTATTACAATGGAGATAATACACTATTGTTTGGTATACATTTTTAAAGCTATAATTTCCACATTTTCTTTTGAAATTTTCTTTGTATGTTGTGTAACATCCTTTCTGTGAATATACTGTATAGTATTATTTGTTCATTATATGTAATGTCATATTTTCTGGGATTTAACTCTACACCGCATTTATGTTTACCTCCAGCAGTCGTCTGTTTTTTATTTTGTCTTCCCATAACATATCTTGCAATGGATGGATGTTTACTTATTCAAACAAGGAGTAAAACAAATATCCAATGGCTTCTTGGATCATCTTTCGGCTCCAGTCTGTAATGTTTTGCTGGAAACTTCCACCTTCCTGCTCGACCTGGTCTTGATCCCCCTCTTCTTCTTCTTCTTCCTCCTCATCCTCAGACAAAATAATCCTCCTGTGGCACAAAGAGAAGTGGGTGAGAATATCTCAACGTTTCCAGTCACGTGAGGTTTTTTGTCTGTGGCCACTCAGTTATTCCACTACACACAATAATGGTCAATTTTCAGATTTGCAGATGGATCACCTTTCAAGTTTTACTGTCCTCACCTGCATAGTTAGGCCAGGTTCTATGATGTAACTTAATTAGGACTAACAAGTGCTGGCTGCAAATATCCCTGCACATTCTTCAGACATTAAAGTTGCATTAAAGGCATACTATGTAACTTTTCCCTCTTCGGTCCCCCTACAGGTTGTCTCATTGGAACTACAGCTCGTGCGGCTGTAGTTCCAATGAGACAACCTGTAGGGGGGCCGAAGAGGGAAAAGTTACATAGTATGCCTTTAAGTAATTAATAATGAGGACGAGACATAACATAGTGGCCACCACCCTGGCGTGTGTTGTGTGAAGATAACAGTCCATGTGCTGGAGAAGAAGAGGGGGCCCAAGAAAGAAAGTATAAGAGATGAGGGGAAGAATAGATCGGGGCTCACAAGGTCTGACAGTCTAGAGATACGCGGACCGGCTCTGGCTTTTTGTCTGTTGCTAGGGAAACTTAGTCTCTACGTGCTTGGTGATCCCACTGATTTTATTTTTTTATTTAACCTTTATTTACCCAGGTAGGCCGTGGGGAACAGATTCTCATTTGCAACAGCGACCTGGCCAAGAATAAGGCATTAACGTGCAAGACAACATACAGTTTCATATTCAATACAGTACAAAAATACAAAATACAATAGGCTACATAAATACAGATTAAGTAGGCATTACAAGCCGGTGCAAAGTGAGGTATAAGTAAGTCGATGGATATGCGAAAGTGATATGGTAATAACACAATATAAATTAATAGACAGTCTATATAAATGTTGAAATGTAGTAAAGAGTCAATATACATAATATACAGTTACATAATGTACAGTTAGTGCAAATTGTGATCTAGTTAGTGCGGTAGATCAGTAGACGTGCAAAAATTGTATGACAACAATGGTGGGAAGAATAACAGTTGAGCATTCCAGGGCAGATGGATTAGTGCAAAAGAGCTTAAACAGATATGATAGCAGTGCAGGTGAAGATGTGTAATTAGCAACTATGTAATGGTGCGTGGCAGAGATAATGGGATAAGGGTGTGCAAAAAGAGTGCATGAATGAGGGAGAACACGTACAGTGATTGGACAGGATCTCAGACAGAAGTACTTTAAAGGCAGTTAGTGGGATAAGGTTTTTGAGTTTCAGGGTTTATTCCAGTCATTTGCAGCTGAGAACTGGAAGGAGTGGCGGCCAAAGGAGGTGTGGGCTTTTGGGGTAACCAAAGTATCTGCTGGGTAAAGCTATTTTGACCAGTGTGCTTAGGTACCGTGGGGCTTTGCCTAGCAAGGACTTGTAAATGAGTTGATACCAGTGAGTTAAAGGGATATTTCACCGCTGGAAAGATGAATATGTATTAAATTGGGTCATTTATGTAGTAGAAATGTAAAAACTGTTTAGAAGTTGGTGCCTTCTAGACCTAGAAAAGCCAGAAAATGTATTTTTGGCTCATGTGGATGAAAGACAACAACTCCAAGAATGCACTTCGCTTCCCTTCGAGGCCACTCCCAAGCCACGCCTACCGGTTACAGAGAGGCAGTCAAGTCAAGTGTGTTTTATGGTCATTTCAACCATATACACGAAACAACGTTTCACCGTGGCTCAAGTGGTGTTACACATTTAAAATATATAAAAACGACATTATATAAAAACGACATTCAAAACAGGCTACATTTAGTGCACACACATTATAGGCTCCGTAAAGTTCAGCTAACACATTGGTAGTATTAGCGCTTGGTGGGCTGTAAACACCGAGTATAAACACAGCCGTGAATTTGCGTGGAATGTAGAATGGTCAGCATTTAACAGTCACAATCTCCACCAGCGGTGACCAGTAGTTAGATACAAATCACCCCATTTCTGCGCCAGTCCATGTTAACACAGCATCTCTATCTGCTCAGAAGGCTAGCAGGCCTGGTAGCTGGATAGCGGAGTCCGGTATACTGTTGTTCAGTCATGTTTCCACAAAAACAAAAACACAGCAGTCTCTGAACTTGCGTTGGGAGTTTCGTTGAAGTTGGATATAGTCCAGTTTTCATGTCTAAAGAGCGGACACTTGCAAGCAGGATGGATGGGACAGGTGGTCGGCTAGCGTTAGCTTTCCACCTAGCTCGAACTCCTGCCCTCGTTCCGCATTTCCGCTTTCTCGCACACCGCTTTCAATGTCCCCTTCCCCGGCTAGCGGCATCGAGCGACACCGCAGGCTGAGGTGCTGGTCTCCGTAGCAGGCGAAGCTCGCGTAGTGTGTTGAGTATTCCGTCTGTAATAAAGTTTCCTGCATATTCTCCGATCTGTACCAATGGTACACATGTACGGTAGTTTGAATGCGCATAATTGCAAGGTTGCTGCTGAAAAGAGAAAGCCTGTTAGCTTAGCTTCAAGATGGCTGACACCCGACTTGCATCGGGTAGTGACAGTCCCACCCCCTATGGGCGGGTTGTAAACATGCAGAACTAGCTGGCTGTAGTCCATAGCCTCTGGGCAAAAATGCCTCAGATGACGCTAAATGACGATTTTTGTGTCATCAGAGGTTTTTTTCCAGACACACAATACAGAGAACTCTCGTCTCAGGGGACATGAGGGAGGGAAGCACGGTCATTCGAAAATATTACTGGGTTTCAACGTAAACGTATGGCACTATGATAGACAATGTCCAGTTTTTTCAGGAGAGTTTGAGGCAGTTCTGTAAATGACATCACTGAAATCGAGAATAGGAAACCGATCCTAGACTTAACTTTAGATTGGAGGTGGTTTATGTGTGGCTGGAAGGACAGGGAACTGTCTAACCAGACACCTAAGTATTTGTGTATTATCACATAAGCATCTGTGTATTGTAACTCCGATGATTGACTGATTAAACAAATGTATTTGACTTTATCTTATCGTCTTATTTGGCTCTTGCTTAGGATCAATGTAATACCAATTTAACAAATGCGCGGGGATATATAGGTCTTTTATTGGAGTCAGACACATTGTCCCAAAAGGGGGGACACACAGGAGGAAATCCAACACAGGGAATATCAATTTCGCTTTAGAAAAATAAACACTAACGATTGGTTTATGTCGTAGTGAGCAGGATTAAAGGACCCAAATGCAGAGTGAGGAAGGCAGGCAGGAGATGGTGATAGATCAAAGATCTAACCAGTAGAACAGAGGCTGGAAAAACCAAGGGACAGGACACAGATGGATACACACTGACAGCACAGGGATACAAAACAATCTGACAAGGGAACACGGGGGTTAAATACATGGGGTAATGAGCAAACGAGGGACAGGTGATACAACAGGTGAAACACATTAGGGTGGGGCAGGACAATCAACCAAGGCAGGAAACAAAGTAAAACTAGACATGACAAGACAGAAAACAGACTATCAAAATAAAACAGGAAGCTGAACATAAACAGGGAAATACACAACAAAATATACACAGATCACAATACTCAGGACATATCCACACACAGGGAACACAAAAATACAGAATAACTATACAACCCCAGGAAACATACAGAAATAACTAAACAAGGCAACAAAAAATAAACAAAACAGGCAACAGAAATGTCCAAACCATAACAGGTTTAGTTAATAAAGTAATTCATTCATCAATGATACTAATATTCATTTAAGTTATTTATTAAGAAGGAAATACCAAACATTGCTGATTACAGCTTCTTAAATTTAAATTGCGTTTCCCTTGTAAATTTGGCTTTTTTGATTGTCGATAAGACAAAATAAGCTACTTTAAACATAACTTTTTCCACTGGTAACCTGTGATGATCATTTTAAATCTGAAAGTGCCCTTTCAGACTGTGTCTGAGGGGAGCCTGGGCCTTGTACGCTAATGAGGCCGACTGCTGTCGGGAAGGGAAACAGTTTTTATGGTGTAAGGACCACAGCGTCTTGCCAGAGTGGGGTGGTTCACAAAATTTGTGTCCAGGATAGGAGTGATCAGCCACAATCTTCACTGTCTGCTTCAGGTACAAGTAGAAGTCCTGGAGCGACGACAGATTGCAGCCAATCACCGCACTGGAAGGTGGAAATACTTGATGTGAAGAATTTTATTCACTAGAAAACACTGCACTAAAGAAAGGCTCAATGTTTGTGATGTGTTGAACTATTCCTTCAAGTGTCAGAATATGTTGTGGGGTGGATGTGTTGTTAGGGCCATCTTTATATCACGAAGGCCACAGTGAAAACAATCAATCAATTTAACTACTGTTTTTGTGTGTGTTTATTATTTGTAAAGGTGCAGTAGGTAATACTTATAAAACTAACTTTCTGTCATATTTGCTGAAACTGCCCCTATGTTTGAGAAGAACTACATGAAGCAGGTAATTTAAAAAAGAATCCGGCTCCTCTGGCACCACCTACATACAGCCTGTAGTGCAATTTGCAAAAATCCACAGCTCCCTGTTCAGATGCACCAATCAGGGCCGGGGGGGTGTCTAACTACGTGTTAATCACTGCTCATGCACACACATTCATTCTCCCTTGTGGGTGCAGGGGCTTAGGAGACTGTTTTGGGCTTTAGTGGAAAGGGGGGTGGGACTGAGAAGTTGTTGATGTTCAAATTTTTGGGCTAAATCCTGGATCTTCGCAATCCTACCTACAGCACCTTTAAGCCATAAAAACATCTTAACATTTTTAAGTCATGACCCAAGATTTATGAAATATTAAGTAGCGTGCATACCTTTTAAAGATGTGAGCTGTTTTCAACGCAATTTCCATGAATATAATGCTAAAAGTTTAACATGGTAATGATTCATCCTAATAGTAAATGTAAGTTAAGAAAGAGGATAATCTGAGCCTGTCTGTGCCCAGACTGATCCAACATCTCACTGCTCTTGTTCTTTTATACCAGGCTATAAAAAGCAACAGCACAGTGATGATTAACTCTGAACACTGCTTCTATACCCTGTAACTCTACACTACGTACACACACACACACAACTAATGTTGAAATAATGGGTGGAGATAAATGGAGCAGCTCAGTGACTAGTTAAATGACAGAAAACAGCTTGGTGAAAAAAAAAAAAAAAAAAAAAGTCTGTAACAAACAAACAACTGATTATAACGTTTATTAAAAAATAAAAAAGAATTTGGCAATATATATAAATAGCAGTATCAACATAATGTCACTATTGGTTCTATTATTACAGAAATCTGCACAGTGTCCCTCCCTTATAACTGTAACCTGTTTTAAAGTTTACTGTGGTGGGAATTCTAAAGGAGTGAAGAAATAAATGTTCGTTGAGACCAAAGTTGTCTTTGTCTGTTTATTTAGCCGCAATTAATAAATCAGAATTCCAATAGTTAATAGTTTCAGCTGAAAAGACAGAGCCCTGTACCACACAAGGTGTTTCAGAGACCAACAAATAAGTGCCTCAACCATCCCATTTTATACAGTTGGCTTAACCTTTAATCCAGACAGGTTAAAACTATTTCCTAAATATGATACATATGAGATGTTAAACAACACCTAGTGCGCTGTCTAGAAAACATGGTTTAATCTACCTAAACAATGATCAATCAGACATCAGTCAGTTATCAGTCAGATAGCGTCCATAATAATTGGACTGGTTAGATTTTTTGACAGTTTTCAGTTGTTATGAGGAGCAATATGAGATAGAAATGTGGTAATCATTGATTGTTTAGGTACATTAAACCACGTTAAGCTTCTTCCTCGCCATAGGCGCCAATGAAGAAGAAAACGTTAACGTGAGAGAACTTCTATAATCGTTGAATTTCGGTTTAGTTTTTTGGACAGGCTAAGTGTTCATGACAAGATATGGCCATGAGAAATATGGTGATGGTTATGTGTTTTTTTTTTCCCACGTTTAGCGTTTTAGAATGTCCCCTGCAACCTGAGTTATTTTACTGGTAGGCTACACTGGCGCTGTTGCCTTGGAAATGACAACATCCGGTCTCTGAATATGAAAAAACAAGCCTTTTTTCGTTTCTATTTTCGAGTGATTTTATTTTTTGTTATATGAAATATAAAATGAAAATCAAAGTGTATTTTAAATTTCTCCCATCCCCTTTTGACCATGAAAAGGAAAAAATGCCTTGGATTTCAATTTCTAATTTTGTATTTTAAAACGAAAATCAAATAACCATTCGTTTTTTGTTTTTTTAATACTGTTTATGAAATGAAAATCGAATGAACAAAAAAGTACACGGACCCTTATCCTTTAAGATTTCACATATCAAAACTGTTCCAAAATGTTTTATGGCACATGTAAAGCTTTAAGGCAAACTGATGTCTAGAATACATTTCAATATTTTTTTCTATTTGAATATTCCCTCGAAGTGATTTGATGTGACTGCTACCGTGACACACGGAGGAGGTCAAAGGTCAACTCTGCAATATCAAAGGCAAGATGCTGATGCATGGGGTCGACAAAGACTTCTGGGCCTCCTGATTGGCCAGTGGTGTGCTGAGTGTGCTTGAGAGCATCCAGGGTGGCGTAGATGACTCTGGCACGCTGCTCCTCTAAGGGTGGGTCCGCCCAGCGATGACAGGGCAGCGAGGGCGAGTGAAGGAGGAAATAGACAGACGACATGTAGACTTTGACAAACTCCTGTTTTAAATAGGACAAGTCTCTCTGCAAATATAAGAAGGAAGAAATTGTTTATTTGCAAACCTGGTCAGCTGTCTGCCGTGACAATATGCACTGGAAGCACAAACACATTTTAACTCCTTGGTAGAGAAAAGCCACTAGGTTACTTATACTGTCAGCACCTACTACAGGTCTGTACTGGTATTACACACACACACACACACACACACACACACACACACACACACACACACACACACACACACACACACACACACACACACACACACACACACACACACACACACACACACACACACACACACACACACACACACACACACACTGACCCTCTGTGCTCTGCTCATGTTGGTCTCAGCATCCAGCCAGGCACTCTGAAAGAAAACACCAGTTACATGTATCCTAAACTGTGCACAATTATTGAATTTATCCGCTCTTAACTAAATAAATAAATATTTAAATAACTGTAATTTTAAAATCTATACGATGTTTCAAAAGCTTTCTGAAGGAAACACATTTGTGTATCAGTAACGGTGAACACATTTCTGGCATGAAAATGTTCACAAAGAATTATAAATGATTGACTGACCCTGAGAGCATCCATCAGGTCTGGTTGGTCCAACAGCATAGGAAAAGTAGAAAGTATAGGACTGCATATCAGATCTGAAACGGAAAGACGTTTGAGTTCTTTCTAAGAACCATGAATATCTGCAATTTGGATAAGAAGCATTACATGTGTATATTACCTGCATTCTGCATGGTAGGCCTGTCCATCAGCAGTGTGTCGGCTAGCAGCTGCCTGTGTAGAGCCAGCAGGTGGATGCAGCTCAGACAGTGCAGCAAAGTGTCTGGAAGGAGACTGAAGAGGAAAACATACTAACACATATGCAATAAAAGTAAATATGCTCACACATACAGTACATATGGCTGAGGTGAGACACAAATGTCTCCAAATGAATCTAGTAATGATTTATAGTTTCTAATAGGGCTGGGTATCGGCAAGAATTTTCCAAATCGATTTGATTCCGATTCACAAGGTCCCAAATTGATTTTAATCCCGATTCGATTTTATTTTTGATTCTAAATCAGTTAGGTAAGGAACATTTCAGTTACAATACCAATTCAGCTTGGATATGAAAGAGATTCTACAATTGTACAAGGTTCCCTCCAACCTACTCCATTTTTAAAAGGATCAATGTTTACATTAAGAACTGACCCCAAAGCAGTTACATAATGTACATTTTATTTAACATGAACACACAATAAAGTGCAGCTCTACAGACTCTACAGTCAGTGAGTATTGAGTGACATTTCATTCTGATATCTTGAGGTGACAGAGGGCCCCCTTTGAAAATGGCCATGCCAGTTTTTTTTCCTCACCAAAATGTAGCCTAGGATTGATTCTTGGATTTAATGAATCGATTTGGGATCATTCAAATGAAAATCGACTTTTTAAACCCAGCCCTAGTTACTGAATTACATCCAATAATCCACTTCATGTTAAATCTCTGTGGTAAGTTTTTCTGACTGATCCTCCCACCTGAGCTGCGTTTTGGTCCGGCTGTTTGATGATTTCAGCTTTATAATGATTCTGGGCTGCTGCCTGGCCTGAAGAAACTGCTGGAAAACACCAGCTGGAGCTGACAGGAGAAGAGAGAAAACATAATGATACAATCAAAGTTTGTATACTGAGCAAGTTTCAAATCTCATTCCAACAAATACTAATGCTGTTGTATGCTTTTATTTAGACACGCAGCAGAGTTCAACACTCGTGTCACATGTGTGACACGAGTGTTGAACTCTGCTGCGTCTTCTTACATCCTCTGGTGACTGATGCCTCCACCGCGACATCCTTCTCATAAGGAGTGCCACCATTGACTGGCAGCTTATAGATCCTAAACACAGGTTAGATTAGATTACTCATACAGTAGGTATGTATGGTAGGTTTTATTTTCACAGATATCCATTCATTCTTTCAAACACGACGTGTATAAATAAAAATGCATGACGTTGAAAATAAAAAAGTGTGGTTCATTTTTGTATTGTGTTGATTTAACTGTATGTATGATGGTCTATTTACAGTATGAGACTGTTTGCATGTATTAATACATATTGTGAGTATGTATGTGGCTGGCTGCATAAGTGAGCACATTTTTATGGATATAATACTGTGTGCACTGTATGCACTGATATATAGGTGTGTGTGTACCTGTTAGGGAGTGGATTTCCAGTGTCATCGGTCAGTTTGAGGAAAGACCAGCCGCAGCTAAGGTCCCCTCTCTCACCTGTAGACTAAAACACACCCAGAAGATCGGACACA
>CM042326.1:28053741-28076241 GCA_023566125.1 Zingel zingel | reverse complement strand
AGTTCCTGCATGGTCACTTCTGTTGACGTTCCAAGTAAATTTCAAACAAACAGAGCAAGCTTGCCCCTCCCCCCATGATTCCGTAACTGTCATGACTGACTAACTGTCACTAACCCCCACCCCCTCTCCCAACCATCTTGTTGGTGATTGGCTGGAGTGGTTTGTTGTATTTAGGTGTACAGCCTGTGCTTCTAGTGTTAGTTTGACGTTTACAACCCCTGTGTTGTCTCCCGAGACCGGGCTTTTTCACAGTGCGTTCAGGGGCCAGGCAGCTAGCGGATCAAGGAGAGATGCCTATGATTTGATACAAAAATGAAATTGCGCTGAAACCATGCAGGAACTCATAGTGCACCTTTAATGTGATGCAAAGGTTTAGCAGCTTGTGTACCTTCAGGTAGGTTTTTGGAACTACTCCTTTGTTGCCTTTAGCATCCTGAGCCAGCCACCATCCATCTCCTGTCTTCCTGATAATCCTCAATACCTCCCCCCTCTGAAAACAGCAGGGAGACAAACAAGTCATGTAACTTTACATCATATATGCATTACTAACAAACTCTCTGCTTAAAATTAAAGAAGTGTGTAGTTGACAAGCTTGTCAGGAATACTTCCCTTCATAATGTTTCCCGGTTAGCCTTTCTGTCACATTTTTCATCATACCTGCAGGGCTGTGCACATATGATTTGTGGGGCAAGAGCACCCGCTTTTGTTAACAAATGTAATAAAAAGCAATGTTTGAGTGGCAAGGAAAAAAAGGAAAAACTAAAGCAAGCTTCTGAATTTACTTTGTAAGCACTGTGTTTGTAAGTTCTGTCGACAACAAACTTAAAATATATATTTTTTTCATTTTCCTGATTATCTGTTATTACTGGAGATGCTTTGAATGGCTTATTAGACATGATGATAAAAATACATTGTGGTAGTAGCAGGGAACCAGGAAAAAGGCCTCAGCTCCTAAACCTCAGTACTCAAGCACATGCAGCAGTTAAAAAAAGAGGTCACTTTAAGAGATTGGGCCTGGGGTGGGCCTGGGTTATCTTGAGTTTAAAACTCAAGATACATGACCTGAAAGAGTCATTTGTTACACGGGTAAATTTCAAGTGATGCAAGAAAGCCGCACGAGGAGAATGCTGGAATGCTAAGCTTGCATCTCCAGCTGAACTTTGGCTACTCATTATAACCACGCCTATACACCTCTGCATGCTGCTGACATGTAGCCTGTGTGTGCTTTATCTCTGTCTCTGAAACAGAAAGTACTTCACCTGAACAGACAGATCTCCCTCCTGTTCTCCTTTGAAATCACTGAGGGCTGTGTAGATGTGAGGGTCTGAGTGAGAGGGCGGTTTCACAGCTTGTTTCTCATCTTCATCAGCACTATCAGCTTCATCATCTGTACTGTCTTCGTCGACTTCATCGTCGTCGTCTTCATCTTCGTCGTCTTCATCTTCGTCCTTTTCCTTGCTATCTTCCTTTGAAACATTTCTGTGGATTACAACATGGTAAAGTGAAGAGATACTCTAACATTTTGGATGAGATGGCAAACTAATGTCTTTATTTTTCTGCTAAACCCTAAAAAAAAACAACACTGAGATTTAAATTTTAAATGAGCTGGATGTGATCGATGCGTTGAAATGTATGTTTCCGTGCAACTTCTTTACAAAGGATAAATTATGGGGAAATTGAGCCATTGCAGAGAGGAATGAGATTTATATAATTGGATAACAAAGAGAGAGTATTTCTATAATAAAGCAATCATAAATGACCCCTATCACATCTCTTTATTTTCTCTGCAATGAACACACACGCCACTGACCCTGCAGCAGTACTGGGTCCTGGTGGTGAAAGCTCCAGAGAGAGTGTGTTTACACGCTCCAAGATCTTCAGCAGTCGTCTCTCCTCTTCCTGCTTCCTCTGATCATAGTTCCCCACTGGAGCCAGCTCATCTGCCTAGAAAATCAAGCAACAAATTACAACGTTAATTTAGCTAGCTTAGCTACCTTAAAAGAGCAGAACAATACACAATACAGTTGATTGTTATGATCAATTGTTAAGCAATACCAAAATAGCTTGTCAGTGATACCTGACTTTCTTTGAACATTGTATTTGATCTATTAATTAATCAATAATGTACAGTTCTGTGCTCATGTTGTCATATTCCTGTCATTGAACAGATCACCTACTGTAGCTGCCAACACAAACACAATCATCAGTCTGGTTTTCAATAAGCAATGGGTGTCCTCCTATGATAATTGGAATGCTGCCTCCATGATTTGGAACCATAAATGTAACCAATTTTCAGGATAAACCACTGATATAGGTCAAGCAATAGTATTGGTCACATCACTGCAATGTACTTCTGACCCACACAGGCGCTATGGTAAATGTTGCCCACATAACCCCTTTTAATCTTGCAATGGGCAATGATTTTATGTTATTTAGTATCTTTCAGTTAAACCACATTGTGATGGTTTACTTGCAATTTTGGAGGTCATCTAGGATTTGAACTGAATAATTTTATTACATACTTATTACAAAGAATACACTTAAAACTATTCACAAGTGTACAGACAGTACAGCACACTAACCTTGGTCAGTTTCTTCAGTGTCCTCAGTGTCTTCTCTGCCGATATCTGCAGTTCTTGACATCTGTTTGGAATTGGACATTAAGATAAAAAAATTTTTTTTTTAAATCAAGCCTCAAAGTATTGTTTAAGAAAAAGGCAATAAAATCAACCAAATCACAATAAGATAGGGAAAAAACTAAAAGGGCAAAAAGCGGAGTAAAACCATGTCCCTTCAATAGTTTTCAGTGATTGTCTTGAAGAGGGTCCTAGTCTTAACTGGAATTACTGTGAGTAAAACTAGTTTAGGAAGCACTGGTGTGGCTTTGTTGGCGCTGTTTACCTCCGAAATGCCTCTTCAGTGGATCCATCCTTCACCAGACTGTCAACCTGGATTAGAAGAACAAGAGTAATTGACAGTAAATACAGGGGTGTTGATACAAATGTGCAGTTGAGTACATCTGTGCAATTCACAGAGTATATAATGGATGTTTAATGATAATGTTCTGTTAACCACATAGCTCAGATCTGTTACATATGTTGGATGTTTTTGCTGGTAACAAAACTATAGGCCAGCCTATGAATGCCTTTTGTTTAAAAAAACAAAAACAAATTCATGATCACCAAATATCCGATGTCCCTAGCCAATCTTAATTTAAAATCTGGCTTTTTAATGTTTCCCTACTTCTTGACTGAGCATTTCATTAAACAAATCATAAGGCATTTCTCTTAATGTGTTCTGGAAAATTCGGCATTCACCCCATTAACCCAAAAGCACTTACTTGTAGGGAAATTCTCTTTGACTTTTATCTTTGTTTACATTGCTTAACGTTACTGAACGACCATACGTGCTTCATCTTCAGTCATGTATGCACATCTATGCTAGCACAAAACACTTCTGTAACAGCAAAGGGCTTTTATAATACATTGGTCAAAACGTAGCTAGCTAATTAAATACGGAGCTACTAACAGTTATAGCTCAAGCCTTGGGGATCACTTTATTTAAAAAGTGGTCGGTAAGTGCGACAGCTGCAACAAGGTAACTGTTATGAAGTAAGTTTTCCTGTAACAAACCTGTTTTGTGATTTCGTCCACTTCTCTCTGCACAAGCTGCAAACGTCCTTTTCGTTTTGGTGGCATTTATACGCTGTTTATGGGGCATATTCCATGTGTTAGCTAGCTAGCAGACAGCCTAACTAGCTAGCTAGCTGACGCTACACTTCCACTGGTCGCCAGGCAACCGGGCTCCTCTTCATGCTTGGGCTTGGGCTGTAAATTACAGTCTATGGGCTTTACTGATCCATAGCTTGGAATCATCCATGCTCTAATTCGTCTAATCTTTGTTTATTAATATATAAACAATATGTGTTGTGTATGCGATTTTTAATATATATATTCATACATTTAGTTAATTTTACATCAATCTTGAAACAATCTAATGCTTTCCTCTCGGATATAAAAACGTTACCGCCACCTACTGGAGTGGAGGATGGAGCTATAGAAAGACCATAGACTGAGAAAGACAAATCTGCCTCTTTTGGATGGTGGTTAATTAAATGACAAATGCTATATTTCCAGTGGTACTTCCCCAAAATAATATTCTAATGTCGCTGTTTCCTCATAATATGTGTTATGTAACAAACTTGTGTATGGTGTGTTACAGCAAAACCTGTGATCCGTCAGATTCTGACTCAAAGATGGGTTGGTGTACAAACCCCAATTCCAATGAAGTTGGGACGTTGTGTAAAACAAAAATAAAAAACGAATACAATGATTAGCAAATTATTTTTCAACCTATATTCAATTGAATACACTACAAAGACAAGATATGTAATGTTCAAACTGATACATTTTATTGTGTTTTTGCAAATAGCCTATTCACTCATTTTGAATTTGATGCCTGCAACATGTTCCAAAAAAGCTGGGACAGGGGCATGTTTACCATTGTGTTACATCACTTTTTCTTTTAACAACACTCAAACGTTTGGGAACTGAGGACACTTAGTGTTGAAGCTTTGTAGGTGGAGTTCTTTTCCCTTCTTGCTTGATGTACGACTTTAGTTGCTCAACAGTCCGGGGTCTCCGTTGTCGTATTGTGCGCTTCATAATGCGCCACACATTTTCAATGGGAGACAGGTAGGCCAGTCTAGTACCTGCACTCTTTTACTATAAAGCCACGCTGATGTAGCACGTGCAGAATGTGGCTTAGCATTGTGTTGCTGAAATTAGCAGGGACGTCCCTGAAAAAGACTTTGCTTGGATGGCAGCATATGTTGCTACAAGTTACCCATGCCATGGGCATTAACACACCCCCATACCATCACAGATGCTGGCTTTTGAACTTTGCGCTGATAACAATCTGGATGGTCCTTTTCCTCTTTGGCCCGGAGGACATGACGTCCATGATTTCCAAAAACAATGTGAAATGTGGACTTGTCAGACCACAGCACACTTTCCACTTTGCGTCAGTCCATCTTAGATGAGCTCAGGCCCAGAGAAGCCATTTCTGAGTATTGTTAACATATGGCTTTCGCTTTGCATTGTAGAGTTTTAACTTGCACTTGTAGATGTAGCGACGAACTGTGTTAACTGACAATGGTTTTCCTGAGCCCACATGTCATAATGATGTTGGTTTTTAATGCAGTGCTGTCTGAAGGATCGGCGGTCACGGCCATTCAATGTTGGTTTTCGGCCTTGCCGCTTACATGCTGATATTTTTCCAGATTCTCTGGATCTTTTGATGATATTATGGACTGTAGATGATGAAATCCCTAAATTCCTTGCAATTGTACATTGAGAAATGTACAATTTTTAGCATTCCTCAACTCTCCCAGTCTTTTGTTGCCCCTGTCCCAGATTTTTTGGAATGTGTTGCAGACATCAAATTCAAAATGAATGAATATTTGCAAAAAAACAAAACAATAAAGTTTATCAGTTTGAACATTAAATATAGCCTACTGTCTTTATAGTTTATTCAATTGAATATAGGTTGGAAAAGATGTGCAAATTATTGTATTCTGTTTTTATTTACGTTTTACACAACGTCACAACTTTATTGGAATTGGGGTTTGTAAATCAAGTCTATCGTTAGGTGTCTGGCATTGCCAGACCTGTCAGATTTTGTGCCCATGGGCCTCTGCATTCTTAATCCGTGCCTGTCAGCGCTGCGGAGAAAAAATCGTAAGGTAAGGGTTTGTAAAAATCAAATGAAGTACTCGAACTGAAGACAAATTATTTTTGTTCTGCTTACTGACTGTTTATTGCAGCTCTACAGCTCCATATCTGACTAGTGCACAGTACTGCAATATTATGCAAAGTAGACATGTGCAGCACTGTAGGCCTATGTACTTTGCTTTGTTATGAAACATGTTGCCTTCAAGTTCCTCTCGTTAGCCTCCAGTTTTGAATTTCTTTTTTTTTTTTTTAAATCTATATTGATTTCAAATCCATTTTCAGCGCTGCTATAGACAAAGGTTTAGGGTAGGCTATATCAGTTGTACAGGCCTTCTGAAAGTTTGTCAGCGCAATTCTATTCTATTCTACTATTTTTTCCGAAAACAGGACTTTACGATGATTCGGGTGGAATTGAAGGCAGCAAATATGCTACATCCGCCGGCCTCCAGTATTATGCTTATGTCACTTACCTGTCATGGCTTCCCCTGTGGCGCTTGTTCAAGGGGCCAGCAGAGGACTGGGGCTTGAATTCTGCAAATATATCTTAAAAAACAAAACCCTCGCTGCCGTTATTGCGACATGCCGAAACCCGGATGGAGCGGCCGAGCTGCGGGGCCTGGCCGGCCAACACCCGGGCAAACTGACGGTCCTAAGGCTGGACGTGAGCCGGGAGGGGGACATTCGCGGAGCTGCGGATCGGGTTAAGGAGAGCTTCGGCCGGCTAGATCTGATCATCAACTCCTCGGCAATGCTTCACCCCTCAGGAAAAGGAGAGACCAGCCTGAGAGATGTCTCTGCTCAAGTAAAGTGTTATGACACTCTGAGCTGCTCTCTCACCATTAAAAGTTTAATAAAACTGAGGCATCATCTGATGTGATGTAAACTAAATGTGCTGTAAAGAGTCCGTTTAAACTCTCAGGTTTTGTAACGACTGAGGACCCTCGACAGTGATTTCCAAAGGGGTTTTGGACACTCAACATGCCATTGCAGTGTCAGGGGATTCCAGATGCTGATGACCCATTCCAAACTGCGTTTACAAATGCTGTCACTTTAAAAGGACCTAGACTACTTATTATAAGTACAGAACACTTGGTGAGGCAGTTATGTTGGACGAATAAGTGGGATCTGCGTTTAAAGTTGGCATGAATGTACATAGCCATATTATTTTCCTGGTAATTTCAACTTTTCTTTTAGATTCGCCTGTTATCGCTTCACCCACAGAGAACTGTAGGAAGCATATGCTGAAGAGATTGAGATTTTATTGAAATAATGCTGCTAGGTGCATCATCCACGAGCATGAGCAAGGCTCTTAATTTCACCACACTTTAAATGTTCTCTTCCAATAGGTGTGTTTGTGTTTTTAATGGAAGTCTACATTAAATGGCAGTATTTTGTACTGAGTTTGGTGCCATTTCTTCTTTCATTGAAGTAGAAAGAAGATAATTTCCTACTCTGGTTCTTCCAGCCACTCAATAGACTCATACTATCCTTCATACTGTGCCCCAGCTGTGTTTATCCAGAGGTCCAAGGAACCACCAGTTTATGCTTATATTTTTTATATTTTGTCTTTTAATGTAAAGCACTTTGAGGTTACGTATAATGAAAGGTGCTTTATAAATAAAATTGCCATTACCAGTCACCCTTTCACACCCATTCATTCAGCTCGACCAAATTCCTACCACGTCTTTTGATTGATTAAACCATTGGTCTGTATTGATTAATTTATTCTCCCTTTTAGGGCATCATTTCCACTTTGACAACCAACACAGTGGGTCCCCTGGTCATGGCTAAGTATTTTGCCCCCCTCCTTCAGAAGGGTGGCGGTAGTTTCGGTCAGCAGCCTGCAGAGAAAGCAAAGCAGCACAGCGGCATCATCGTCAACATCACCGCCAAAGTGGGATCCATTGGCGACAACGGTAGGTATTGTGTTTCTGGTGGTTACTCTGTGGTCATGTATGCATGCTAATGTAGTGTATGGTGATTCATTTGTGTTCCTCTATGTTTTCCTGTCTCCACCCTCCACCCCCAACCCCTCCTCTCAGGTCTTGGTGGTTGGTACAGCTACAGAATGTCTAAAGCAGCTCTCAACATGGCTACTAGGAATCTTTCTATAGAGCTGGGACGCAGTCGGCCCAAGGTAGGCTTGAGTTGTTCTCATAACTACAACGTTAACATTTTTATTTTGGAAATACCACAAACAAATGAGACTATTGTTAGCCTCAGTCTGTCATCTAAAACCAGCATGTAAACCCATTGCTTTTGTCTTATAAAGGGTTAATGAACTTGTTTTTGGTTTTCCAGGTGGTCTGTGTGTCCTTACATCCAGGAACAGTCAACACAGACCTCTCCTGGCCATATCACAGGAACGTGCCAAAAGACAAGTTGTTCAGTGCAGAACACTCTGTGAACTATCTAATGAGCATTATTGACACACTGAATATTGAAAAGACTGGCAGGGCGTACAACTGGGATGGGACTGAACTTCCTTGGTAGAAATAATAATGTACAAAAAGAGAGGTGACTTTTTACTTTTACTTAAATCTCTCATCGCTGTCTAGACCATGCAATAAGCTGGACTTTTCACTGAAAACTAGTGGAGTGACACTACCTCACAACCAGCCAAATTGCTTAAATCACCTCTGATACTTGTTATTGATGTTGTTAATACAGCCATACATTAAGGCCTTATTTGGATTTGAGTATAATATACTTACTAATGATATAATGTAGCACAGAGAGTTTCCCTCTTCTTCCAGTCTTAAGCTAAACTAAGCTAACCACCAGGACCAACCTCTTAACAGACATGAGAGTGGTACTGATCTTCTCATCCAACTCTCTTGAAAACGAATAAAAGCATGTTTCCCCAAAATGTGAGGAACGATTTGTGTGATTCCTGAAAGAAATTTCACATATTCCTTTTTGTGTTTCATGTCTTATTGTTGAATAACATCAGTTTATGTCATGCTATTAGACAGCTGAATTATGTGTCACAGTATCAAATTACCACTATGTGGTTTCGCTGAAAGATACTAAGCGATAACATAAAACCATTGCCCAAGATTAAAAGGGGTTATATAAAATGCATTTTTGTTAACGCAGCACCTGTGTGGTCAGAGGTACATTACAGCAATGTGACCAACATGTTTGATCAGTTACAGTGGGTCTTAAATGTTTCCAAATTGCTTTTCACCTGGTTTTGATACTTTTTTTCCCTTTGGTATAAAAGGGGTATTGCATTTACATCTTGCAGGCTTTTTATATGTGTAACATTCTCTATCACAATGCTGAGGAAAAATTGCATTTTTACATTTGGATAATGAGGATGGAAATAGGCCCTGTTTTTCACAAAAGAACAGAAAATGATTTCTATTATATATATATATATATATATATATATATATATATATATATATATATACAGAATATATATAGTATATAAGTCCTTATATACTGTATATATTCATGTAAACAGGTATTTTCTGGAGCATACATATGGTGCAGGCCTTATTTACGGGAGAAAAGGAGATTTAAGGCACAGTGGGCTATGACTAATTGGCTGGGTAATGACTGAACTCAATCTTGTTAAGGGATTTTTATACTATGTTGACCTAATTCTTACCCATCAGTGTAACAAGGTTCATTTTGTTAGACTATTATTACAACCATATGGTGCAAAAAAGTATTTCACTCTATCTTAGAAGCCAGCCCACTAAATGTATAGTTAAAATCCTCACATTTATTTCAGTTGCTCAATGCAAACGTCTCTTACAACACAGTTAATTACTTTTAACCAGAAGATGGCAGCATTTCAAGACTCCATTAGTGCTCTTTGGCACTAGCCATAATCTTCACATGTATGGCTATGTATGTAACGCAATTTTCAATCATTTCCATAATGTCACAAATTGCGTTTATTGTAGTATGATGGTCTTCCTTATAGTATATGTCCTGCAATTGATGGTGATATCATAACATACAATGATAAATCCTTAGTGATTGAGATTATGTCTGCAGTGCTCCACTTGTGACTTTAATTAAATACATTTAATGGAGAGAATGTTACATTAATCATTATGGTCCATTTTTACTCTTTATGGTGCTTGTTAATATTAGCTCTATTTCTTATGGTATTACCTCACTACTATGAACTGCAATGTGTCTGTTGTCTGTGTCTTAGTTATGACTATATAACCTATGTTTGTTTGTAGGTTGTTTTTTAAAGAGTCAGTTTACATAGCTTAATTGCACATTTAAAATATGTAAGATTATGTTGTTCGACTGTGACATTTAAGTAATTATTTTTATATAACATAAATCAAATAAGATAAAAACAAATATTTCAATTTAAAAGAGGCTTTAGAAGTCCTTCATTATGTATGCTTGCTGATCAATTTTCTAACACAATTTGTTTTATATTTTAACCATAAGCTATAGCTTTAGACACATATACAGCATTTGAAAACTGAGATTTCAGGAGTGAATTGCCAAGAACGAACGAAAGAAAGAAAGAAATGTTGTCTTCTGAATGGTCCCAGTGATTGCTTTTCCTTATCTAGCGGAGAGTGTTGTTGTTTGACCTTTGTATCTTGACTGTGCTTGCTATCTAATGATCTGTTTGATATCAGATCTCTTTTAAATAATCAGGTAGCTTTTAAAATGCATTTTAACCTTAACATGACTATACATAAGACAATTTCTTTGTGACGGTGTTACATGTTTTCATTTCCTTCAACATCTAATTGTGGTAAAGATCCCATATTATGCACAAATCAGATACAATGACTAGAAATGATCTGCAGGATGACAAAAGACTTGTTATTTGGCTACTCCTGAAAGAAAGGCTATATTAAGCTACGCTATTGCATGCAACTACAGGGTTACAACAGTTCATTTTCATGCACATATTGATTGGCAGCTTTGTGCGTAGTCCTACATCACACGTGTAGGCCTATAGGACTGCGGGGAATGAGGTGACAGCGAACAGGGACTTAAATAATTAAAGCGCCCACAGCTGCACGGACTGGTACTGTGTGTGTTTGTTTAATATTCCAGCTGGGAGCAACCGCGCCTCATTGCTACTGTATAGCCGACACAGGGCGAGCCCTGTTTTGAATTTCTTTGTGTTTAAGTGTAGAATGACAGTGCTGAGAAAAGAGAAAACCGGTCGGAGGAGGTAAACGGGTTCGGGCCTCGGCTGGAGGAGCTGGTGTGACGTAGCAGTCCACCAACAGAAACACACAGACAGACACACGCCACACACCGGCTGCTGCTGCGCCTGCCAGAATCTCAATGTGGGGAAATGACCGCGAGTGACCTCAAAGAAAACACTGCATTTTAGCGACGGCTCGCATTTCCATTTTATACATAATTATATAAAAAAATGCGCGTTACATATTAGCGTGATATTCTATGGTAAAATACGTTACATTTCGGAAAAGGATACGGTTTAGGTGCTCGCGCTACTGTCTCACTAGCTTACAAGCAGCAGGGCTAACATTAGCTTGCTAAGCTAAAGTAGCCGGGCTAGCTAATACATTTATTTTTCCTGTAGATGCTAGGCTAGGCTAGCTGCTGCCATGGATAAAGCCAAGTCAATGATCGACAAGAATGGAGCGTCGGGACCCTTTCATGTCAACAACGGTCAGAGCCAGAGGGGGTTTCACGCTAACGGCAGCTGTTGCGGTAGCAATACATTCGGCTCGAGCACCGGCGGACCCAACAGCAGCACGTTTGAGAACATGCATCATCTGCACCGCGGGGACGATGCGGAGTGCAACGGGTCCCCGGCGAAGAGATGCAGGCTACGGCGGAGGACGGAGTCGTTGAGGCGGAGCAGACCCCGTAAGTGTTAACCTTGTGAAAACCAAATTTAATAGCCAGACTCTCGTTAAGTTATGCAGTATGCTGCATGATCTGGTATGACTTGTTCTGATGGTGGAAGCGGTGGTGTGTTTGTATGAACTGGGGTTAACTGCAACCCTCGGCTGTGTAATACCGATCACAACCGTGCCGTGTTGTAATGAGAGAGCAATAACCTCCGTTCACTGCCTTATTAACTGCTATTATAGTTTCGTGGTTTGTGTTTCAGATAACAATGTTGTCCCTACAGGTCTCTCTTTTTGATGAGATTAGCTAGCTAGCTAGGTTGTTAGTGTCTCCGGCTGATCTTTCCAATCTACAAGTCTGCTGTTGTCAGGGAGACACCCTTTTGTTATTATGAGCGTTTAGGTTGAATTTGGTGCGCTGTGATTGGTCGGTTCCGGTGGTGAAAAAGCTCCTGATAAGTGGGCCTGGCTTTCCTCGGCCAATCAACACCCGACCTTTGCCTTCAGGAGGCAGGGGGACCCCGCCCCCTTATTTGTCAAGTATTTCGTAGGATGTGAGTAAAGATCATCAGGAAAACTTTACAGTTTCTATGCAGAATGTAGAAAAGTGTCGTTTTATTCAGTGTGTGAAGTCTCTTTAAATACCCAAGACTGACTGAGGCCTTCTAAGCTCTTCTCTAGCAAACGTGTCTAATATCGTTTATTTTATTTTTCACCTGTGAGCTGATATTTCGCCTCACAATGAAGTTTATAAGTGAAAAGAAACCTGGTAAGTGTGAGCTGATTTGTGTTTCACTGTATCGAGAAAGCCTATTAAAACAAAAAGGATTTAAATGCCTATACTCATTTTTTTCTTTAGGTGAGGTTAAGTTTCTCTTTAAAACTTGTTATTAGGCTATTTGAACCAGGATAAAAAGGCAAAGAGTATACTCTTGAATACATAAACACATGTGCTGTTATGCTTTTGCGGGCAGCTAAATAGTGTTCATGGCAAGGAATTTCAGTGTCAACTTCCTCACTGCTCCTTTTCAGGGCTGTTTAGTCAAGCCCCAGGGTTTGTTGTGGCTGATTGTGGCTGTCGTGGTTAAACTTGTTCTTATGCTGAATTGTTTGCAGTGAGACCAGCTGCATGTTTAGGGGCCTTGTCGTTAAGCCATCTCGTCAGCATTCCTTACATCTATCTGTAATTGTGTTAGTGAGAGACAGAGAGAAATAGTTGGAGACATCCTTTTTAGTGTCTACTTTCACATTTATATAACTGAAGCTTGCATATTACAGCTTTCATCAGAATCAGAGCTGGCCAATAGTTCAATTTGATCATTTATTGTCTCACCGTATGATTTTGTAATGACAAAATTCTCATATTGAGATTTTGTGGTTAATCATTCTAATGTAAAAACGAATAACAATTTAAGTTTCTACTTGCATCTTTCACAGTATGAGACCTTCGACACACTAGAGTAGACCTATTTTGAAAACAATGAGATTTTATCCAGCAAAACACTAATAAATCATTTGACATAATAGGCCGAGCATTGGATCAACCTTTTACAAAGGGAATATGGATGCTTAAGTAAATAAAGCACCCTCAATATTGTGATAATGTTGTGCTATTTACTGTTATTGCATATCACTTACCCATAATCAGAAGCACTTTTTATTTTGTGTGGGTGCAGTTCTTTATTCATAATGTGGCTCCAGCTACAAGGTGGAAATGCTGTACATTCAATGTTAATTTAAGCACCGGCTATCTCCTTTCATTTTCCGGCTATCTCCTTTCCTTTCTTTTTTCTCCTTTTTTCATTAGTAAGTATGAAAAGCTATATAAACCAAACTGAAAACAGGAAAATTATCATGAGAAAACTCCACCAAACAAAATAATTGACATTCTTTTCATCCAGTGTAATATGGTCTGTATGGTGTGATTATGGATGGACAAATAACTGGAGAAGTGTGATATTGCAATGCACATACAGTTGATAAGGCATTGATCATTTGCTGTGGTTGCTGTGACGCTCAGTAGCCTGAGAAAGAAAGGCCCCACACCAGAATTGGACCGGATTACGTAATTAAGTGGACATTTCATCAGTTATCTTTGAAAAGTCCAGTCAAAGCGCCCCTGGTTTATAGTTGAGTTATCCTTGGATGGACGCCAGCCGTCCTGATAAACCCAGATAACCCTCTAAGCCTTTCCCTTACTGAGGGCTGACCCTGGAATGTATTCCCCTCGGGGATGTGATTTTTCACTTTTGTCCTCAGATTTTTTTTTCTAATTAGTGTTTGAGGTGGTTGGATTGGGGTTATTTTTGGGTAACACTGGCTGCAGTACCCCGGGTTTACACCAGAAGTAATTTGGCAGCAATTTTCATTGACTGTTTCAGAATTTAATAACAATTTATTTTAACAAACAGGCTCTTTTCTTCTTCCGCTCTGTCTACAGTTTCTTTTACACTTCTTCTTTTATATTATTTTTCATTGAAAAACCCAGATGAGATGTTGTCACCTGTTTTCAAACCAATGTTTAAACCAGAAAATAAATACTTTACTGAGTGAGTGAATGTGCAGTATTTCAGTGCAGAGCAAAACTGCTTTGTGGACAATTTGGCACATACTGTTAAAAGTTAAAGTTATACCATTACAGTCACACTGTATGTGGAGTTATGGTTAGTGGTCAGTAGTGTGGGGGTTGGGTGCTGAATTCAATACTTTTTACGCACCGATCAAATTGTCTACTTAGTAGTGAGTCTCACTCTCGTCATTCAATACCAAATTTCAATACCTATGGATTTCATCAGCGTCAATTAGCCGATAAGCATGCAGCATGCTTTTACCAGATCTAATAATGCCAAAACCATAATAGTGGAAGAAAGCGGGGGAAACTTTCTCTTTTACCCCACCATCTTCATAGTGTAGTCTGCCGCTTGTGTGTCTATGTTTCGGTGAGATAAGTAGCTTTGAAGGAGGTTCAAAGATTCAAAATCCTTTATTAATCCCACAATAGCGAAATTCACACTGAGGCGTGTTGCACCATCACATCTACTGTGTGGGGTCCCCTTAAATAAAAACAGAAAGCTCAGTAGAATTGGTAGGCTTTATTATCAGTATTTAGAAGGGTTGCAGAAACGGTGCTTCTCCCAACAAAATTAATTTGATATCGACACAGAAACACCATTGTAAGAAGTAAGATTTTGTCATACACTGTTAAGTGGAATTGTGATTTGCGCTACAGATAGGTTAAAAGAAGTTTTACATACAGTTTTAGCGGCAGTATCTACAGCACTAATGTGTTTAATTTGCAAGGCCAGCAGTTGTTTTTGCCCAAGCTTTCAAAGAAATCTGAATTGGCAAATTGATGCAATGTTTGGTCTCAGTTTTTGAGAAATTTTGACTTGAACAAAAGTGTGTGACTCAGTTTTGACTAAAATTCACATTGAGTTACAGATACCAGGGTGTTATAATATGGGAAGGAATACAGGGAAAAAAACATACTTTTCTTGGAATCTCTATAGGGAGGGATTTCATAGTAGTTAAAGACTAGAGACTAGGCTTTGGCTGCCGATACACGGTGGTTGGGGGTCGGGGCTGGAGCGGTAAGTTTGATGGGCAATGCTCCTAGAAAATGAACATTTGAGCTATTGAGAATCATAGAAAAGTCATAACATGTAAAATTAGGACCTATGTTAGAACCCTGGGTGTTTTTTGGTAAAATTAGTTGGTGACTTTAAACATGTTTAGGGCAATGAGTACTGTTTTCAGCTGGTCTGAGTGTAATTTAGTCACAGATTAACTCCCATGAAAAGATATAGGTTTGTCAAAAAGGTCTGCCACAGGTTAAGTCAATGTTCTACCACTTCCTGTTGCAGATGGATTGTGAACAGTGTGTGCTCACAAGTTTCAGTAAGGATGTAGGTGATTTGTTTGGGGGGAGGCTTCTGTCCCCATGTTCTCTTTATGCCAGGGTTCTATTTACCTTGGAACTCGGAAGCCGGAACTGGGAATGACTTCATACCCGAGTTGAATGCGTTCTATTTAAAAGTCGGATTTACATTGTTTTCATTAGCTCTGTTAGCTATTGTTAGCAATACCAGTTGATAACAACGCATTACGCCGTTTTTTGTGCATGCAAACAGCGTAACAACATGTCCACACATAGAAGTTGTACATGCCTGTGTCAACGACTGATTTAGTGACACAAATAAGAAATAGTGCTTATAACTTTATGTTACTGCAGCTTTTCACAACTGTTGATACAGGGGGCAGCCATGTTAGATTTTGAACTCGGGCTACTGCGAGGTTGTCCAAGTTCCGAGCTTGTAAATCCAAGGTCAGGGGGCGTGTTTTACGACTTTGACCTCGTTAAAACCGAGTTCCGAGGTAAGTAGAACGCCGCATTAATGTGATGTGTTACTAGACAGTAGAAAAGATAGCAGCCAAATTGCCTGTTATATAAATCTCATTCCTCAATGATCTGCATGCATGTTAACCTGCCTGTGTGGATTTGTAGACTGGAATTAATTCAGATACAGTAAAGTGTTTATTGTTTAGGTTAGGGGTGGAATGGTACACAGAAGTCACGGTTCGGTTCATACCTCGGTTCAGACATCACGGTTTGGTTCGGTACAATTAGAGGGCAGTGTATCAGTCAATGTCTATAGGCAGGCAATTATGTTTTCAGAAGAAAAACACATTGCCGCAACTGTTTTTTTTTTTTTTTTTAATGAAAAGTCGGACCCTGGATTAAACACAAACGGTATGCTTTCGACAGGAATTTCGGAGCTTTCACCGTACGTAAGTGGTCTGATGTTCATACTTGTGCGGTGGTGTGTGCATCGAGTCGGCGTGTGTGTGGGTGTGGGTGTGGGTGTGGGTGTGTGTGGGGGGAGCATGTGTTGTGAGAGAGTGACGGGGATTACCGGTAGCTTCAGAGCGAGTAGCGACTCTAGAGTCATAGTGAGAAAAACAAATCGTCTCCCCTGTGTTTTCTGACCACGGTGGGAAATCTGGAGCAGGAAAAGTTAACCCTCTCCTTGATTTTACGTTATTTATGGAGAAAGAGAACCAGGAAATGAGTCGGGGGGGGGGGGGGGGGATGTGCTACCAAGCCGCGGCCGAGCGACGTGCGTCGCCGCGACGTGTAGTTACATTTTGAAATGCGTGAAAAAGCCTCAGAATCTGAATTGAAAACAAGGTTTACAAGCAAACACATTTACAAAAAATAATGCCAATAACCGGTTCAGCTTCACACGCTAATGGCGAAGCTAACAGCTAACAGCTAATAGCGGAGTTAAGAGCTAATACCGGAGCAAACAGCGAAGCAAACAGGCCTGGAGGCCATTTGTGGTCGAGGCGAGAAGGGATACAGCTACGTCCGTGTTTGGTTGTATATGGAAGGGACTAGTTTGCTTCGTGTGGACTCACTGGACTGACTGACTCGACATGTAGGCGGAGCTCGAGAGCTTCAGAGCTAAGGGCAGGGCTACAGATTAAGTGTCCCTAAAGAACCGCGTGTCTAACAGTAGTTCCGCATTACATTAATTCATTTTTTAATTAAAGTTAATTTATTTTTATACCGTGTATTCTCCATGTAAATTCATGAACCGAACCGAGACGCCAGTACCATTTCGGTTCAGTACAAATACATGTACCGTTCCACCCCTAGTTTAGGTAAACCTAGTAGTAATAGTTGCTGGAGGGCCAATGCTAGTAGGAGGTATTAATGTATTTGATACAGCAGTCATATTGCAGTAGAGGTAACAGTTGTAGTAGTAGTAATACTTAGGATTATTTTCCTGGAACAAGGGAATAATTGGCTTTTCTGCTTGAAAAATCACATAAATAATTGATAAAAATAGTTGCAGATGCAAAATACAATGTATTACATCCAACTAATATATTTTCAACTTCCTCAAGTCCAACAGGCTAAATTCAGCTGCAAAATCTAATGTTTTAAATTCAGTGTTAACATCCGGTAACCCAAGGAAAAGCAATCTATTCTAGAATCTGGATCGGTAGTTTGCCGTAGTAGCTGCAGCCAACAACTATTTTGTCTGCTATTTCATCACTAAATTCACTTTTGAGACTTTTTCATGCAAGAAATCAACTGTGTAGAGTTTGAATGTGGGCATTTTTACGACAATTGATGGCCAATTGCACATTTGCACTGATGTTGTCGGACTTGAGAAGCTCCAGTCTGATGTGACAGCCAGCTGGTGGTGGCCGGGATTGCTCCCTCGCTGGCTGACCAGTGATGCTCACAGACCCCGCTGTCAGCTGGAAGTCTGTCAATAGACTCATGGACAAGTTTATTTCCTCAATCGTCAAATAACAAAACACAATTATCTATTATAAGATAAAAAGCAACCTGTGGAGGACAAAATATTGTTATGCTTAGTAATGAGTGCATATTATTGTATCCACTATATGCAGACAGTGTTCAGCTGCCTGCAGGTGTATTTTTTTTTTTTTTGTCTTATCACACAAGTGTGCTGTGCAAGTGTTGTTCTTGTTTTGTTGCACACCAAGGTCCTGGCCTCTCTGGAAAACCTGAGATTAAAGGAGGTCTTTTAACAATAGGACGTTTAACAGAAACAGTTGCTTCCAATAGTTTGAAATTTGAAAAGTAAGCATGGTGGAAAAAAAACATGCATTTATGAGGCCTTCTGCACTTTGTTATTTAAGTCAGGCGGTGTACACACATATACCGTACCTTTTTTATACTGAAACCTTTCACCTACATTGATACAAATCATTCATCACCCCCCAACCTTGCTCCTTGCCACACTGACCTTTAGCTTAACACATTGCGTGTGCATGATGTGTGTGTGTGTCTGTCTGCTTTTGAAATAAAACCCCATGCACTCTGAGGACTTCAGGACATTCACATTTTCACTTCATTTATGGATGGATGTTTGAGGGTGGAGCAGCAGTGCTTAATTAGTGGCCTTTGGGCAGCAAAACTTGACGTCTGTGGAGGAGTTACATGCCTTGGTCAAGGAAACGTTGACAGGAATCTGCTGAGGGACCGCTCCATTATAGTTCCTGGGTTTTTGTGGAAGATGTATGTGTGAATTTAGCCACAGGGCTTCAGTGAGTGAGTGAATGAATGAATGAAAGAAAGAATGTAGGCCAGTACATTGTGTTATGTCTTTTTAGTCGATGTGCGGCCACGTTTCACTGACTTCCAAGTGACAGCAAAAAAGAAATGTTTCTCCTGACATCATGTAGCAATTTTGTTACTGTCACTGTTTTTTCCACTGCACAAGGGAATGATGATGGGAGACTATAAATGTATATTCAGAGAACACCTGTGGTTCAAACACTAGCTCAGGCGTTTGACTAGTTGTCATTTAATAGGCCTCAGGTTACAGGGCTACATGTTACATTAAGAATGCTGCTTCCATTATTTGTACTTGTGAAACTTCTCAAACTCGATATTTGACCCCAATTTAAAAACAAACAAAACCTGTTCCTCATGCTTTACCATGACATGCCACAAAAAAAAAAAAAAAAATCACACAGCACTTGTTTATCTGAAACCACAAGCACTCATTGATGCTATCAGGAAACATCATGCTGTTAAATCTTTTTACTTTACTTTCCTCCCCCTCTGAATAGATGTGTTCCTTATTAGTATTGATTATAATGTTGAGAAGTTTCTTTGCACATACATGTATAATAGGTTCAATTTGTGAACACAGCATTAGCATTGACACAAAATAATGTCTCCTAGCAACTCAAAATATCAGTAGATCAGTAGATATGTATTTGTTTATTTCAGAGAACAAGCCCTGATTTGTGGTCCTGTGATGTCAAAATGGAGACATTTAGATATTTTGTTTTATTTTAGATCATGTCATGTGCTGGTTGCGAGTGTGTTTTTGGCTGAGGCTGTGAAGGGAAATGCGATTGTCACTTGAGACAGACACCGTCATGTTCCTTAGCTGGCCTCTAACAGTGTTGCTTTCCATTATATCAGAGAAGAAGATCATATTTCTTATTCCAGCGTTTCACAGTTCTGCCTTAGCTTTGGTGCTTGTTATAAATCTTTACTTCTTACGGATTCAAGGACGCAGCACCTGACCTCAAAACATTAAAAAGACAGAAGGATCATTATCAAGCTCCCTGTTTTTCCAGTAGTTGGTTTGAGTTATGTATCTGAGATTAGTGTTGTCATGAGTGGAAAATATAATTAAGTAGTTTAGTTCAATATCAATTAGAGATGCACCGATTACAACTTTCTAGGCCGATTCCGATTTTTCATTGAGTTAGGCCAGCCGATTTTTTTCTAACCACTTTACAGCACACACAAATATTTATTTTCTATCTTTTCTTTAATAGAACATTTTGCACAGAACATAGACATTTTTTTGAACAGATAATGGATCACTATAAAATAGAACTATATAAATTGCTCCTAGTGTGGGAAATTCACACACATCTAAAGTGCAATGTTGGAACCATTTCCTTCTTTTCACATCCAATATCCAACTAAAAAAAGGTCAGACTGACCTGCCGGTCATGGCCAAGCAGGTGAAAACCGGCCAATTCCGGTCACCGGCCGGTCTATCGGTGCATCTCTAATATCAATCTGTGAATTGGTTGTTTAAAAAGTCTATCATATAAGCTCTGTTTCAGTTTATTTTACCTATTTTTTTTTTTTTTAATCAGCCAAGGGAATTTTCCAGAGCGGACACACAAAATCTATGCTTCTCAGTTCATGTTTACAGACATTAGAGCAGGTCAGTAGGTGAGAGGGAACGGTAAGAAAAAGTCAACCAAACAATACATGAGGTGATAGATGACCCCTGCTATAATGTAACCAAACACCAACCACTGTAGTAGAGCAGCAGCAGGTGTAGAGGTGGCAGCAGCAGTGGTGGTGCTCGCAGTCATAAAGTTGGTTTCAGTTACGGGAGTACTGCAGGTTTCAGTGACCCAGTGCGCATAAAGGCCCGGACACACAGAGCCGATAATCGGCCGTTGGACAGTCTGGCGAGGTCAGTGACTCGAGTCTGTTCGGTGTGTTCCGGAACAATACAGATTAGCGCAGCCTGCTGTTGCTTTGGTGTGTTCTCTGGCATTTCTTTGACCAACTCGGGGAGACTGATCAGTCCAACTGCCTTTTCTGCCGATGGTTGGCTGTCTGGTTGGTGTGTAAGCAGCTAAAGTCTTTCACAAAATACCATGAACACTTCAGTCTATGTCCTCGACGTTCCATTTCCGGGATTTCTCCGTTGCTGACGGAAATTCCGCCGGATTTCAATCATTTAGGCTGGATGCCTTGGTCTGCCTTTGCGTTGGCATTTTAACCTCCGGTCGATTTTATGAGGACTATGGTTAACCTTTTCTCAGATCTCTGCAGGGTAAATCCAGACAGCTAGCTAGACTATCTGTCCAATCTGAGTTTTCACGACTAAAACAACTTTTGAACATACATGTTCCACCAAAAGTTCAAGAAGTTCCTTCCTGAGGCTATTTTGCAGCGACACTGCTTACTGTTAGAGAGGAGACACACCAGCCCGATAATTGGCCATCGGACCGTTTGGCGAGGTCGGTGACTCGAGTCTGTTCAGTGTGTTCCGTGCCGTCGTCCGTCCGAGGAGCCGTCGGCCTTCATTTGGGCCGACCCAATATGTTCAGTCGGAGACAGGGCAGTCGGGACTCACCCGGAAATGGGGAGTGGATGAGCCTCTCAATCCTTTGTCAATCTGAAATGAAGACAGATTCAGAAACTGCACGGCCTATTTCTCGCTTAAAATGTTGTCAGAAACACGTTTCGGTGAACTATTTTAGTACAATATATGAGAGAGAGAGAGAGAGAGAGAGAGAGAGAGAGATGTGAATGAAAAGAGGGAGCGCTGAACAAAGCAGTAAATCCTTTTGCATCAGTATGAAGCACCAAGGGGCATGTAGCTACCTGGGAATGAAAACTGGCTGCACAACCTGCACGCTTTTATTGGCTGGGGGGCCAAAAGGCTATTTGCTGACACCCATAAACCTCACGCACACAGAAAAATAAGAAGAACAAAGAAAATGCAAGCAAAGGGCAGAGTCTCTGCAGATACAGACACCGCCACACACTTCTAGTGGGTGATAAGTGACGACTAAGAGGGATTACGTCTATACATTGATGTTCAGTAAAATACTCCATATTAACATATAATGCCGATCATTACAACACCACCACATGCTATAACACACTTTTAACAAAACATATTGAACATTAAGAGGTGCCACTATGGCAGGAATAATGTATTAGATGTTATACCATTGTCAGGTGTGAATTAATATGTTAACTTTCAAGAAAAGAACAGCAAAAAGGATGTAACAACTTTTAACTGGCTTCAGCCCAATATTGTTAAGGACTTGTAGTTTATTATACACAATGCTGTCACACAGTCACTGTTCTAAGTCACTACAAACTGTATCATCACATGTGATATGATATACAGTAAACACTAGTTTGAGGGTTGTTTAAGTTCAAGTCAAGCACTTGAAGGTTGTAACTTGCTGCTCATATAGTATATGCCACCACTGTCTATCATAATGACTGTTATATTGTTAATTATACCTTACTGTATTTGGACAGCAAAGATAGTTAAGTAGCACAAATTGCTAACAGCATTTAACACCTAACATCCCAAACTCAAATCTGGTGGCTCTAATCTAAAAGTGGACTTTGCCTCAATAAGCCAGACTGAACCATTCAGTTCCCTTCAATCTCCTTATCATCATGCGAGGGCAATGCTGCAAGCACAGAGAGGACCAGGAAAGGTTAAAACGTCACCAGTCATACGCAAAATGAATCTACTTTGATACTCATTTAATCATTTTTCAAGCAAAAATGACAAATATCCCTTAGCTTCAGCTTCTCACTTGTGAGGTTTGCTGCTTTTCCTTGTCGAATGTGACCATAAATGTAATATTTTTGAGTTTGTTGGTTG
>CM042326.1:28001241-28048741 GCA_023566125.1 Zingel zingel | reverse complement strand
TGGAAAGACAAAACTAATTTGTTCCACTAAAGTCCATTTTGACTTTAGTGGTGTTTGATGTTTTGAACTTGAAGTTGTTTTGCATGCATGAAATGTGCAAAGGGTAAAGGTGGCTGAATACTCTAGCTTCAGTAGATCCGGTAGATAAGCCAGAATCAGCTGTTTGAATTCCAGCCGTTCATTTTCTCTGGTCACCTTGTGTACTTTGCTACTTATGTAATAGTAGCATTTGATTGTGATTAGATAGTGCGTTAAAAACAGTCGGAAGATCAAAGAAAGCCCCTTCCAGACATGATGAGAGCATGTTGACTTGGTTTGGTTATTTTACACTTATATTTTATTCAACAAGTCTCCTAATTATCTGTCACAACTTCACCCACCACAGTCATCTAGCACATACTAAACTTATGTTTTTGTATTAATGCTGGGCAAAGGAAGATTATTTGTATTATTTCAAAACAACTGTCCCATATTCATATGTTGAATTATTTTGTGTTGAATTTCTTTTCTCGTGTATTTTGCATCACATTACATACCGGAAAAAAAGTTGTTTAGAGAGGTTAAAGGTCTGGTCTGCATTGCCCAAACAGCTTAGGTGGCGTAAGAGACTGAAGTACTAGGAAGCGATCTTAGAGCTGAGGACAGAAGTAGATAGGAATTTAATTTAGTAAAGTAAACCTTTGCATAATTCATTTCAGACAAAACACATTCACATCTTCAACACCCCTTTTGTTCCCTCTCCTCCACTCTCATATTGTCTCTTTCTCCATGTATTTCCTTCCTTCACATCTACTCCTTCCTCTCTTATTATTCATTCCCCTCTTTTATCTTTCCTCTTTAACACCTCCTACCTCTTGCTCATCCTCTTATTTTAACACTCATGTTTTTCATTTCTTCTCCAACCCTTTTTCCTCTGTTATTGTCTCCCTCACACTATATCTCTGGCTTTATCGCTTACCTTTAGTCTGGGAGGTGGTACATTCCTGGGCCTTTGCTGTCTGCTGACGGGCTGCGAGACATTCGAGGAGGCGTTGGAAATGGCCAGCAAGGGCGACTCTACAAACGTGGACAAACTGGTGAAAGATATCTACGGAGGAGACTACGAGCGCTTTGGCCTGCAGGGCTCTGCTGTCGCATCCAGGTGAGTGCAGAAGACGCAGTCATAACAGAAATACACATACCAGCAAATGGTGTATAAAAATAATAGCTGACAGGGTACAACACACACACACACACACACACACACACACACACACACACACACACACACACACACACACACACACACACACACACACAGGCTATTTGTTTTTTTCTTTTTCATTTCATTTATTAAGAGTTCATCAAACTTAAAGAGGTCTGTGCGTTTATGTTTACATGTAAAATTATCTTTTTTACATGCTGTATTTCTTATGGTCTGTTTTTACAGTTTTGGCCACATGATGAGCAAAGAGAAGCGAGACAGCATCAGTAAGGAAGACCTGGCCAGAGCCACACTGGTCACCATCACTAACAACATAGGATCCATAGCACGGATGTGTGCTGTCAATGAGGTACACACACACACACACACACACACACACACACACACACAAAGAGACACACACACACAGGATCCTGTCACCCAACACACAGTTTCTGTTTGCCTTAACTTTTTTAACATAAAAACTGTATACTGTATGGTTGTTGCTGCAAGATGTTATGTTTAAAGTTTAAAACCTAAACCCCTAAAATCCCATCACTGGTGATGTTTTGAAACTATTTGGTGAATTTTGATGAGTTTCAAATAATTGTGGGATTGTTGGTGCTAATTGGCACCACAGTACAATCATAATCACAAAAATTAAACCACAACAACCAAAAGTGGTTTAGTGTAATGACTGATGATGAAATGAATAAGTAAATGGTTAAATGAAACAAAAATGAAACAACTGTTAAAGCGGGATTTGAAATTTTTTTGGTGACCGCTGTCAAATCGAACTCAAACTTGTTGGTTTCTGGAGTGGGGGATCAGCCTGAAGTCTTTCTGTGTGCTTTGAGCTTCTTTACAGTGTTGCATTGTGGCATGGCGATCAAGCAGCATTGTACAGGGCTATCACTGCACACAGAGCTGCAGCGAAGACGCACACACATTTCCACCGACCGTAGGGTTGAGGGCTTAGATTGATGGAGTGGAATTAACCAGTTATCCTCTTTTGTTTTTAATTATCTTTAATGTTGAAGGTGTTTCCCTTAAATGAGTTTAGGGATAAAAATGTAGATGCTAAAATTCTCCTCTGAAAGCTAGACTGATCTTCAAAACCAAGTTGACCCATCATACTACTCTTTGGTAAAGATATATTTTTGGCCTTTACAAAAATGAGTAGTTTTCAAAAGACTCACTGAGCACTTAAAGGTCCACTATGAGTTCCTGCATGGTTTCAGCGCAATTTCATTTTTGTCTCAAATCGTAGGCATCTCTCCTTGATCCGCTAGCTGCCTGGCCCCTGAACACACTGAAAAAGCCCGTTCTCGGGAGACAACGCAGGGGTTGTAAACGTCAAACAAACACTAGGGGCACAGGCTGTGCACCAAAATACAACAAACAACTCCAGCCAATCACCAACAAGATGGTTGCGGGAGGGGGTGGGGGTTAGTGTCAGTTAGTCATGACAGTTATGGAAACATGGGGGGAGGGGCAAGCTTGCTCTGTTTTTTGTTTGAAATTTACTTGGAACGTCAAAAGAAGTGACCATGCAGGAACTCATAGTGCACCTTTTAAGCAAATACGAAAAATAGTCTCTACTAGTTTTTCTTTTTCTGGCTGTGGACAGAAAGGGACCTCCATCTTATCATCGTATCTTCTTAACAGCAGAAAACTACATTTTTATAATACTGGTCAGTCTTTCCTACACACCTGCCTAATTTACACACTTGTGTCACTGCATAATGTAAGGTCATTTGCCTAAATTATATAGAAGCAAATTATATATTTCCATGACACACAAGAAAAGTTTAGCAGCATTTAGTAGCATTTTTTTTTTTTAATTGGTAAAATTGGCCTTTTCCATAGTAGAGCAAGAGATTTACTGGTAACCAGTTGATCAGCTCTCCAGCACCACTATGTGGTGAGGAACAGGTGTTGCATTCTGAACACTACTTACTCATCTGTTTCAGATTCTTATTTTAAATAATGTATGACCCTATCTTACTTTTATTTATTAATATGTTGAAGGACAGATACAAAAATTTAAAAAAATAATATTATATATTATAATTTTGTGCAATCAGTGTATTCAAAATGTACAGAGTAACATTTGGCCTGTCACATTTTCTTTTTTTCTTTTTCGAAGACTTAATCCGACTTTAATAGAGTCAGTGGTAGAGAGATGACAGGAAATGAGGGGAAAGAGAAACGGGAAATGACATGCAACAAAGGTCCCCGGTCGGACGCAAACTGGAAACGTTGCAGTTCGGGATCGGCCTTGGGCCACCAGGACACTCCAGCCTTTCAAATGTTCAAATGAGGATATATTTTGTTGTTGTTGCATTTGACATAGTTGTCACACACATAATGGGGCTAGATTTTTCTGACTTTTTTAATGTCTCTCTTCATATCAGAAAATCGAGCGTGTGGTCTTTGTTGGGAACTTCCTTCGTATCAACACAGTGTCCACAAAACTGCTAGCCTATGCCATGGACTTCTGGTCTAAAGGACAACTAAGAGCCCTTTTCCTGGAACACGAGGTGAGCACTCAACTAATGAACTATAGGATGGATTTAACCAAGCTGTGGATTCCTAGTCAAACCTGAAGGAAGTCAGGGTGAAAACTCAAACCTCCTTTTTTTTTCTAAAGCTTTAGTTTTTAGTTTTGTTTACTAAATTAAACAAAACCAAATATCATCCCAGGCAGCATTTATAAAAAGTCTTCGTTTTGGATTCCTGAAACCAGCAGGCACTCAGTAAAACTCACATCATACAGTATGTGTAAAAAGTGTATGTGTGTTTGCACCAGGGTTATTTTGGAGCTGTCGGGGCGCTGATGGAGCTGCTCAAGACAACAGAGGACCCATAAAAGAAATGATCTTGTGACATCATCAACCCTCGACAAGACGATGTCATCCACCCCTGAATGCTGTGATGTCATCAACTCGCGATGCTGTGACGTCATCAACTTTTGATGCTGCTGTAAGGTCCCGTTCACAGAGGCCGCTAAAAGAACACTAAGAGAGACACAGAAACTGAGAAAAGCCATTTTAATAATTTAACACTTGTAAATAATGATAACCTCTAACTTTCATCTCCTAAACTTCCCAAACAGAGTCCCCCTATCATAGAGGTTTTAATATTGTAATCTTTAATTTATGGTTTCCTGTAATCACTCTGTTGATTCCTGTAATCAGCCCTGTGTCAGGAAGCACAGAGACGGAGTATTTTAGTGTTTTTTGTCACTGTGTATTTGTGTGAATAGCTACTGTAGCATTAAGTCCTGGAGGCTGTGGTTCCACGGGCAACTATTTGTGAAACAATATTTTAATGTAGGATGTCTGCACAGAAATTAAGTTACTCTTGAATAAGTAATTGGGCATTTTTACCTGCAGGGGCTCAAGATTATTTTTTTTTGTGACCACAGAAACATAATTTGACCAGCAATGCCTCCTGCCTTCAGCTGTCAGTGTGCAGACAGTGGATGCTGTAAAACCATCAAGACCACAGATAGTGGTCCCCCAGCTCCAGACTGCAGCTGCACAGCAGTCGTGGCAGCAGCTAAGGGTTGGGAGGCAATTTGTTGTTGCCTGTTTGTTGCACAAAAAGTTGCCCACAACAATGCTACAGTCTTTTAAGGAGTGCACTGAAGCCAAATCCTGTTGAGGTTCGTACGGCACCTGCCTCCTTCAGCCTAGATGGATAACCTATAAACGGTCTTTGATTCTTTCTGTTGCTCACTGACTGCACATGGCCTTTGCTTTTTGTTTGTTTCTCCTCCATCTGCCTACATGTAAACAACATTAACAACACCATATTGCCACACATGCATACCTAACCTGTTGAGTTTAGTGTTAGATGACGGGACCAAGACATTGTCTTTCAACAGATGGCGCTACAACAGATGGCGCTACAACTGTGTCCGCGTTGTTGATTTCTGTTAACTAGCATCACCACAACTACAGTTCAGGACCCAGTCGGCCTCAGCGACCTGTGTTTGTGAAATACTTTTGGATTTTTGTAATCTCTGTAGGGAATCATCCTTTCTTTTCTCTTACACTTCCCGGTCTATCAGCATTACTTCAGGAGAGTGGAGGCCTGCCTTGTTTGGATGTTGCAGTGTGATTTAATGAGGCGGCCAGGCTGAGCTAACACAGGCTGCGATTAAAAATGCTCCATGTGAATCCTTGCATAAAAAGGGTTCAGCAGTAGATGCAGATGCAGAAGATGCATGGTGTCATCTTTTGGAAGACAATGGGGACCAAGATGCTTTTAGCCAAGAGTTGCCCCTCATGTAAAATACACTAATGCAAATTTGCCAGCAACAAAATCAATGTATCTACTGTAGCTTAGACTCTTGTTTTACTGTATAATGGTGCAGCTATTGTGCAGTAGTTGATGCTTTATTCTGAAAGTGCTGCTGGGTAGGTGCAGTTTTATTCCCCGCACTTTGTACTCGAAAATAATGAGAAAAATGTTTGAGAAAAACTCCAATTATCACTTTTTTTAAATTTCTTAGACCATTTCAGACTGTGCTTCATTTCAACCATGAAAACCTGGGGTATTGAACACACCCAGGTCCAGATTGACTAACTTGTGTTTAAAGGGAAATTTGCAGAACTGATCAGAATTAACCACACTTATGCAAAAGATAGACATTTAAGCAATTTTTTTTTTTTAAATGTTGTATTTACAAAATACTAATAGTTTAAATTGTAGTGAAACTATGGCCTGAGATTCTAGGATGGAAACCCTTCTTGCTTGCCTGACTTGCCTGTAATACTGTTATGTTATTATGCATGACAAGAGGCTTTGTCATCAGTGAACTTTCCAGTCATCGTTAATTAGTTATAGAATTATTGCATTATAGCGGTTTTAGAGAAACATGGTGTAGAGTTTCCTGTAATGTTTCCTGTCCCAGCTGGGACCTTTACAGCCTTTTGTTTATGTTTATTGCCCAAGCAGTTGAACAGTAAAGCTGAGTGGTGCGGTCTCCACTGTCCACTGCTTTACAGATTAAGTACCACTGTCTACATGCCTTTACTCTTTAGCAGAAAAACTGTGCTCTTTCCCTTTTTGGAATCAGTCTGTGTAATTCACCTCCATCTCTCAGTTTTTTGTACTCCACATTATTTGTTGTTAAAATACCTCCAAGCAAACACTACCAACACTTTGTGGTGTGTTAGTTTTCTGTGTTTCTGAGCCTGATGTACACGTGTACAAGGGTTTTTATATTTCACCTACAGTAATAATAACAAGGGTAAAATCCTAATCAGTTATGTTGCAGTAATGTTATGCAGGTATTCTGGACATCTCATTGACAAAATTGAGTGACTGCAGTTATCTCCTCTTCACCTTCTAACATACCCGTGGACTACACTTTGACCCCAACAAAAAACATGTTTGCTGCTATTCAGTTCTTTTTGTGTTCATTTGTAAACAGACAAGGGCAGTTTGATTATAGGCTACGTAGTTCTTCGACAGTTGTTATTTTAAGATGTTTTTAGCCACAGGAACTCACAATACACTAACATTTAAAAAGTTTTGCCGTTAAAGCAATTGTGTTTGCAAATTATAGATTGAACAGAATCAAAATAGATGAGGGTCCTTTTTTGTGATTTCTAATTTTTATTTTTTCCTTTTTAATAAACTCATTAGGTAACAGAATACATAATAATCACATTTTTACAGAGTGGATCCCCTGCAGTTCATACAAACCAAAAGTCCAAAATTAATATTTTGATACTTTGATTGTAATAGGCATTATTAACTACCTATTAGCTTCAATAATCCAAATACCAACCTTTTATGCAAGTGTTAAGAGTAAAACTGTGATGAAATACTTTTGAAGCAGTAGTGTTTTAAAAGGAGCTTGGAGTATTGCAACCATTTCCTCTAGAAACATTGACTCATCAGTGTGTTCGATCCTGCTTGTTTTCAGCTGCTGTGAGGCTGCAAATGTTCTTTTTGGTTTGTTTTCTTATTTTGCCTTGTTCCAACTCATGTTTGGATGATTTAGTGGCCTCGACCTGTCAGGTACCACTCATCTTTAAAATCAGGCTGGTGTTGGTTATCTTGTGCCACCCCTTCTTCTCATCTGAAAACCCCTATCAGTTGCCTTCACTGTGTGTTAGCCTTGTTACACCAGTCTGTGCCCTTCAGTTTCCTGTGTGATTTAATTTCAATTTCTTACCTGCTGTACTTCACCTCAATGTGTTTGTAACGTTGTAAGTGCAACCATCTTTGGCTTTCACTCTTTCTGTGCTTGTTTCCTTTGCCATTGTACAGTAACAGAATATATATGTTTGAATATCGGATTGTGACATTCACAACTCACCTGTTAGCCCCAAGTGTGTCTTAGTACAAGAGCAACATTAACTTGAAATGCAGTGGTTTTAATAATACAGTTTGATCATTTGAAAAGCCACAGCATCCTTTAGGTATCACTGATCATTATTAATTAAATGAACTTGAATTTTAGATGTTTTGGGCAACTATTTGGTTTGGGAACATTTTTCAAAAGGTATGTCCTATTACTATTTTTATCCTTTGTTTTTGTCGCGAGTAGTAAGTAATAGTGTGGGTTAATGTGTTTTCCCCATGTGATTTGAATATACTGTTGTGAAGAATTTCTTTTAATGGTTTGATTGTTTTTTTTGTTGGCACAATAGAACCAGTGTGACTGTTTCCAGAAATGTAAATTCCTGCTATCATGCTCTGTCAGGCTGAAGAAGCCTTATCAAACATGTGATTTAGAGCACTTGAGTTGTACCTTTGAAACCCATGCCACCACTGTCCTGCAGAGCCTTTTATCTCAGAACAGGTCAACACCCAAGTAGAGTGAGCATTTTATTCTGTTTTAACATTTAACGCTATGCTGTTTAACATGTGGCTCAGTCCGGGTGTTCGTTTTAAGATAGATGACATGGGTTGGAAAGTTGTTCATTTTAAAGTGTACCTGGTATGTTCGCAGTGACGGTATAATTGCAAGTTATAACATAATTTCATACTCAACTAATGTAAAACTGTTTCAAGCCAGAGTTACAGACTGTTGTGGCAATCTCATGAGTTCAAATACTTGTAGTATTTTTGTACCTAACTATTGTAGTAATTTACTGCTGCAGCTTCAGTATTTTGAGAACAAAAAAAGGAATAACACTTGTGGAATTGAAATTCTTCACATAAACTGTGTTGTTTTCAGGCAGCAACACTCATGAAACGCATTATTTAAAGCAGTATCACATCTTACACTGTAGTTGACATTTTTGTGAGGTTTTGTCCTTTCCACACATTTTCTGTGACTACAACACCGATACGGTATGAGGCAAGTATTCAGTCATTTGAGTATATTAGCTTTTAAGCCTAGAGTTTCTTCATTCGTTGTCATGAGTCAAAAATGTGGGTGTTTATTAGTTTGATGACGGTCTGAGTTGTGAGTTTGGGTTTTTAAACCTCAGTAACACTTTGTTTCGGGTTCATTTCCCACTGGGACCACCTGTACTCAGATCAGTATGTGTTTCTCGGTACTGTAAGGAGCTTTGGCTTAAAGAGACACCGAACGGCAAATGCCATGTCATCCTTAGTGAAAATCTAACCAACGGGCTATGCAGTAACTCGTCCATCAATCCCTTGGTCCCTTTCAACAAACTCACCTTTTTTCTAAAGCTACTAGAGTTAATTTGACTTGTTTGTAAATGTAAAAAAAATATATATCTATATACCCTGTTAGTTTGCCCCAGTTAGAAATCCTGTTTGAATCTTGACAGAGAGAGTTTCTTCTCTTGAAGTTTCTGTCCTGCTGATATAGTTGTTAACAGTATTTAAGATGGATGCTCGCAACAGGATGGTTTAGGCCAAATTATACACCAAAATGAGCGTACCAAGCATATTTTTTTCAGTGTGATCTATGTGACATAATCATGCTTACCTACAGCTATTATCCTAGTTTAGGATAGATATTAAACTGTAAACACCTTGTTGCTGTCAAACCTCATGTTGCATACTAGTCATGGTAACATAATGTCCCTTGTGACCTTCTGGCCTGCTTTATAACCCACTTTGCTAAAAACGTCAGGATTTCCTTGGTTGTTGATCTGGTCAAACATCCTGTTGTGTGAACACACCCAGCCTTTACAAACTGTCTTCTGGAATGCTTGACTAGCAGGACGGACCTTTTCGCCCTTATGTATTTGATTGTACAGAGATTTTGTAAATAATATTAATATGATATATTCTACACCAGCAATCTGTTCGTTGATTACGTTGTTTCAGCTGTTCAGGGCCTGGCTTCCCAAACATGACTCGGCAATTAATTTACAATCCCAATGCCGACAGAAGATGAAATGAGACAAACTACTTTTCTCTGCAGTTTTACCAGAGCTGTGATGAATAGCATTAGCAAATCCTTTTAGGAGTCTGTTTTAACCTGCTTGTGGTATATGATTGATGAGAGTTTCCTCATTAGGATTAGATACATGTATAGATGTTTATCAGTGATTGTCTAAAATGGTTGGCATACAATGTGCATGTGTTAAACCCACAAACTTTTTTGTTTTTTACATTTATTGTCACTCTAAATAAAATGTCCTCAATTTTATTCAGATCCATTTGACTTTGAATAAAAGTAGCCATGCTAAATAAGTCATACTTGTGATTGAGAAGTGAAGGGTAAATGTGGTATGTTGAATAAGTCTTTAACTGGCGTCGATGCTCTTGATTTCCACAGCCGGGATGATGATTTTCTGCCTACTAGATTTCAGTGCAGCTCCTCTGTGACCTGGATCTGGGTGTGAAAGTTTTGGGAAGCCAAGTGCTGGTTGTTGGTGTCAGTTCTGCTGCTGCTTTTAACTCCGGTTTGAAAACAGAAAGGGTTAGAAAAAAAGAAATTGAAATAAAAAAAAAAAAAAAAAAATGGCTCCCTGCCTTGTGCAATGCGTATGTACTGAAGTGAAGATATTTCTTTTTTTCTACAAAAGGAATTAAACTAAAACTGGATGAGATATATGTGTTCTGGATGTTTCTTTACTCACTTTGCACTGTTTATGAAAAGACAAAGAAAAAGACAAGACAGAAAAAAAGACTGATAAAGAAATAAAACAAACAAAAATAGCAGAAGCAATGACTGTGATTTCCTTAAAATAATTTAACATGGTTAGGTGAAATTGTATAAGTTTGTTGGAGCTGAAAATCCTACAGGAGGATAAAAAGAAGTGACCGCTGACTCAACAGTTGACAACAACAGTTGTTGATGACTACATTGGTTTACATAACAATGAACAAGGTGTTAAAAGTGAAGCTGATAAATGTGTGATATGTGCTGTGATAAATTTGGGGGATTGGGTCAAATTTGTCCCAAGTGGCATCCAATGGCAATACAATCCAAGATGTAGCTTAACATTAACCTCAAGAGAATGTCACTACAAAAAAGACTATGGGAATGTGTCATAGGTACTATAAGCACTGCATAGCCTATATAAAAAAAGTGCCATAACACTACACATAAGTCATTGATGTCACTTTTCAGAACAGACTAAATACAAGTCACCATATGGGGCCCTGAAACTGGCAGTGATGGCCAAAGTATTCAGATCCTTTACTGGAATAGGTCTATATGTAGCAATGAAACCACATAAAAGTCTTTTAGTATTATTTGCAAAATGTAGTTAAAGCACTCAGTGCAGAAACATGGCTCACGATTGTTACTGTTGTTGTACATATTATAAATTGATATTCTATTATATGTTATATTGCTGCACTATACTATATTCTACTATATACTGTTATATCAGAATCAGCTTTAATGGCCAAGTGTGAACACATACAAGGAATTTGAATTGTTGTACTACACATCATATTACATTGTTATTCTATACTATAGTATAACGCTACTGCAATGTGTCTCATTTCATAATGTACCATATTATACTATATGTTCATGTTTCACTGACCCTTGCACAATATTCTGTTATATTAAGACTGCCCATCACACCACTTTCACGTTATCCACACCACTCACTTCATAATGTCTTCTGCCTTCAAATGCTCTGTATAGTTTCTATTTTTTATTATAGGCTATTCTATTGAAGTTAATGTACCTCTTATTACTTATTTATGTTACTTTCTATAATCATATGTATGTATGCATGGTGTTTCTGTTGTACTGCTGCAACAACCAAATTGCCCACAGGGATCAATAAAGGTGTATCTTATCCTACTATAGATAATTAATACAGATGCAATGTGTGAGAAGTATTTTTTTTAGTTGGTTGAGGTAGAGAAATTATTAAGTATTTTACACATCGGGTTTGATCTATAATAATGCATTATTCCATGTTTGCCATAAAATCTTAATTTGTAATGCAAAGAAAGTTTATTTAACAACAAGGCATATCAAAGCCCTGTACATAAGACAACCAAATGTATAAGAGCATAACAACTAAGATATGATATTGTAAAGTAATTTGTATAACATACTGTGTAAGAGCCCAGAGTGTACTGACATCAGCTTTTTTTTTAAATCTCTTGTGTTAGGCGACGGGTTACTCTTCTCTCATGTCATATTCCTACAGAGATTTCTGTGTTTTAATTTGTTTTTGTCGTGATAATTACTTTTTAAAAGCCTATCCTATAATTTTGGCTTAATGGTATGGAGCCACACAATTGACTAAAAATAGTACAAGTACAAATATAACTATCTAATAGTTAAATAGCAAAATCATAGTTAGGCTTAGCTTAAAATGGATTGTAAAAAGAAATGTAGCTAGCCTAAGCTTCCTTTAACCTCCAGTTGGTAAAACAGATTAGCAGTTTATGAAAGTAAATCAAAACAAATTTGACTCTTATATGTCTTTCAGTAGCTCATTCTCTTTCAGCTCCATATGAAAATTAATAAATAACATAAAATTAACTACCTATCCTAGCTAACACTTAGATAAAGATAGCTAGCTACCTAGCTGACGCTAACATTAAAAGCCTGTAGACCTTAGCCCGCAAGCTAATGCTAAGAAATGAACATTAGCATGACGTTAGCTGATGAAAGTTAGCTTCAGCTAGGTAGCAGAGCTAAAATGGCTGGTGCCTTAGACATTCTCTGCTTTGTGTGCTATTTAATTGATGTAGGCCATTGAGTTGTTAATATATATTTATTTTATTGACAAACTTTTACCACCTTTTGTGTGTGCTTTTTCCTTTAGCCTACCACAGAGATAAAAAGCTGATAAAGTCAGTACACTCAGGGCTCTATGTTTGATAGCTTATTAATAATAGGATATCAAACATTATGGGACTATCATGAAATATAACCATAAAAACACGTACCATTAAGTAAAATAAGGGGACCTATTGAGACACACTTGGCTTTGTGTGTGGAAAATATCACCGGATCCCTCCCTTCATATATTGAGTTTGCGGGCTTAGTTGTGTTGCAGAGCACCTTCAGGGTGCAGGAGAGGCAGCAGCAGAGAAACATGTGTTAGTTGTCTTTGTTCGTTTTTATTTATTTTTATTTTATCGTCTGTTTGCGTTTCTAGTCAGTTGAGCCGTGAAGCGGTGACACATGACGGGTTAAGACCGAATGGAAGCGAATGTAAGTAAACACGCACTTTTCTTTTCGCTTCTTTTCTGTGTGTTTTGTTTGACTGCAATCTCTCTCCAGTCTCAGTCGCCTCTCTCTCCCCTCCCCTTTGTAAGGACGTCACTTTGTGTCGAAAAGTGGAGGGACTTCAGGGCTCAAATGAAAAACACTTTAATATGTAATGGGGGGATCGGTATGAGGTCAGAGTAGATAATTAAAAGGCTACTTAAAAAAAAAAAAAAAGCATAACGGGCCAACGGCGCATCAAAGGTCAATATAATAGGCTACAAAAAAAGGCCTGCTCAGCATAAAACGTTGACTGCGCAAGTCATATACAAAATTGCTGAGGCATGCCGAGCACCCTTTGCAGAATTACTATATTAGTGTATATTTATTTTAAGTTCTGATAACGTATACTGTCATATTTGGTGCAGAACTGTGTTCATTGTCTTTTGAAAATGTTGGAGGTGGAGATTGTGCAACTTAAAAATTGTTTCCTGTTGTAATTGCAATAGTTAAATAACTAGATTATCTTAAGTGTGTTTGTCAAATGTTCTAATGAAGGATTTGTGCAATTGAGAAATATAATTTTCTCTTTCACTTATGTTGTTATATATATATATATATATATATATATATATATATATATATATATATATATATATATATATATATATATATGTGCCAAAAATATATAGGCCTACAATCAGATATATTAAAAATTTAACAAGAGCAGAGAGCAACAATAATATAAAATATTAAGAATAATGTGCAAATAAAATATAGAATAAATATTCTAAATAGCACGAATCCTTCATCACACAAATATGAAAACACACTAAAGAGAATGTAAGTATTACACTATTTAAGAACAGAAAACGCAAACTAAAACTAAAACCTGACCTTTCTGGCCTTCCTTGATGCAAAGTCATCAATGATGTCATCGTATGAAATCTGCTCCCCTATTGAATGATTGATACTGACGGAAAGGCCAGTGAGCCGTTCCTGGGACATGGTTGACCTCAGGTATGACTTGATCAACTTTAGTTTTGAAAAGCTCCTCTCTGCTTGAGCCACAGTGACTGGCACAGTAAGTGCAATCCCGAGAGCAGTCAAAAAGTTGGGGTAGATCTCCGATAAATCCTTATCATGCATAAAAGTGATAAGCAAGGAAGCTCATGGTCCCCCGTCCCCCCCCCCACTTGTCCAGACTGTTCCATTTGAGAGACCAAGCAACATAGGTGCCGATTTATGTATTCCTCCGTGGGTGCTCACGGGCACACGCCCTTTAAAAAAAAGGTTGTCAAAAAATGTTTGCATTTCAGACCCCCGACACGAACACACACGCCTATCAACTCGGTAATAAAGCCGTAAAGTAGGCTATCTTTCAACTCAGGATAGGGTTGGAGATGAAAAATTTAACTGACACATAAACGCGATCAGCTTCGTGGGTGCTCAGTAGCCTATTAGCGGAGCACCCACAGTATCGGCGCCTATGCCCAGCAACCCGTTCGACCCAGAGGTGAACTGTCCCCCGCTCCCCCCTCCCCTTTACCCTTATCACACAGCTTCTCTGTACACGGTACCTTCTCAGCAAGCAGGGGTGCCAATTTGCCAATTCCCCACACGGTGAAATGATAGATAATACAGTAGAAAACCACTTTGAGGATTTTTTTTTTAAGTGCTCGTGCTGGCCCCCGTGTGTCATGACAAAATGCCAGCCCCGGGCGGCTGCCCGCTTTCGCCCGTGCCAAAAACCGCTACTGCCTGGATTTAGCTTAGATGTGTTGCTTATAAAGTGATGTGGACAAAAGAAACCATTTCCAAAAGTGGTAAATGACACCTATGCCCCTTTGCCTTCATTTCTGTATCAACATTCAGAGTAAACTTCACCCATTTTACCTTATGAATTTTAGTATACTCAATAATATTATATTTTCTTACGGTGTAGGGAATTAAAGGACCCAAACACAGGGAGAGGCAGGCAGGCAAGAGATGGTTTGAGCTTGAGGATTTATTTAAATAAACACAAAAATCAACCTAGGGAGTCCTGGGAGTAATGGCAGGCAAAAAAACAATTCCAAAAAATTAAGACAAAAGGCATCCAAAAAAGCAAGGGAGTAAAAAAACCCAGAAACAAACAGAAACAGACGAGAGCTGACACAGACACTCACAAACCAGACAAGTACATGAACACACGCAGGCTGACAGGGCACGGACGCAAACCAATCTGACAAGGGAAACACACTGGGTAACAAGGTAACGAGGGGCAGGTGACACAGCAGGTGAAACACATTAGGACAGACAGGGTAATCAAAAAAGGCAGGAAAACACAGGAAGTACAACAAGACACGACAAGACAGAAAACTAGACTATCAAAATAAAACAGGAAACAGACGCCTACCACCTAAAATAATCAAAGTAAGACAGTTGAAAATGTTTAATGACGAACACTTCATTGAAGATCTATCGAATATAAAGCGGGACAGACTTATGCTACATTTACACGTGGCCAGCTATTTTCATAAACGGACATTTCAACCTCTCAGTTTTCAAAAATAACATTGTGCACAGCTGTCAGTTTTTTTGTATATATGCCATCAGTGCCGTCAAGTGCATGCCAAACCTGTAGGTGGCAGTGTAACGAAAAGCTGAAGCCCACATTAGCCAATCAGAATCCCAAAAATAGCAACAACAGCAACCAATCACTTCCTCTTTCTCTCTCTCGGCTGCCTAAACCTCCGTTTGTCTCAGTTTACATGCAAACGTGCAAACGAAGTTTTCCAAAATCTCCACTCTGGCCGGAGGTTTTAGAAAGACTCGTTTTCAGAGGCAAATTCTCCGTTTGCGTGTAAACAAAGGGCACAAACAAAGAGAAATGTCTCAGTTTTTCAAAATAACCATGTACATGTAAACAGAGTATTAATTTAATCCCCTTTGTTGATGACGCTTGAAAAAAATTTAGTGACACATCTCAAGAGGTATCCCTCGTACAATAAATAAATTAAAAAAAAATCTTTTTTCTCTGTTATCCAAAAGATAAACATGACCATACTGCAACAAAACACAAACACATGTATTGAATTACAAAAGAAATGGTCAAATTACACAAAAAAATATATGTGAATAACATTCATTGTAAATGCTTTATTTTACAGACAAAACAATTGACCTAAATCTTTAGACTTCAAAGTCAGTGAATATGTACAGTACAATATTTGTAATGTGTTTTTTTTTTTGAGACAAACTTCACATTTATTTAACCCACTCTGAAATAATGCAAACTGAAAAACTGGCGAGGAACTGTATGAACTCTGCTGTTTTCAAGGCCTAGTGCCAGTTTACTTTGCAGCAGGAGGGAAATTCTCTGTTGGTGACGTAAACATGCTGTCAATCAGCACACACATGCACACACTTTACAGCATGTTTGTCGAGATGACAAGGCAAAAGAAGTGGCACATAAACCTTTGGACGGGTGCATGAGAGCAGTTTCAACTAGACAGATCTGATTGTTCTTCAGATACTCATTTTATGTTTTAATTCAATTCAATTTTATTTATAGTGTCAAATCATAACAGGAATTATCTCAGGACACTTTACAGATAGAGTGTAGGTCTAGACCACACTCTGTAATTTTCAAGGACCCAACAATTCCAGTGATTCCCCCAAGAGCATGCATGAATGTGTAAGTGCGACAGTGGCAAGGAAAAACTCCCTTTTAGGAAGAAACCTCGGACAGACCCAGGCTCTTGGTAGGCGGTGTCTAACGATGCCGGTTGGGGGTTTGATGAACAATGGCAATAAAAAAGTCACAATTAAGATAATGACTAGAGTAGTTGTAATAGTTCATGGTGTCGTAGAGCACAGCAGGGCGTAACCAGGCGTGGCAGGGCGTTGGCCGGACATAGCAAGTTGACGCCGGGCATTGCAGGGTGTAATGGGGCACAGCAGGTCGTAGGGCAGGACCACGGCGACAGCTGCCACCATGATGTAGGTGCCATCATGATCCAAGATGATGGTGCTGGGGGGACAAAGAACATACGGACTCCGGGGAAGCTCCCCGGAGCTAGATTAATAACAAGCATTTCTGGAACATGAATACACACAGATGGAAAGAGAGAGGAGCTCAGTGTGTCAAAGAAGGTACCCCGGTAGTCTAGAACTATAACCGCATAGGGAGGCTGTGTTCGACGATTGTGGCTACACACCTTTTCCCCGCCGGTCTAGGCTAACGCTGCGACACCTTACTCCCTAAGTATGCGTAATCTTTCTATGGGGAGAAGCAGTATTAGGATGGGGGTGCGCCATGACTGAGGCTACACACCCACCCCCTCCGGTGTAAGCGCACGCTGCAACTCCTCATACCCTAAATATAGTAAGCTTTCTATGAAGAGAAGCAGAGACATGGAGGAGGTGCGTCATGACTGTGGCTACACACCTTCCCCCGCCGGTCCAGGCGAATGCTGTAACTCCTAACTTCCTAACTATAAGCTTTATTGAAGAGGACAGTTTTAAGTTTACTCTTAAAAGTGGTGACGGTGTCTGCCTCCCGAACCCAGACTGGGAGCTGGTTCCACAGGAGAGGATCCTGATAGCTGAAGGCTCTGGCTCCCATTCTACTTTTAGAGACTCTGGGAACCACAAGTAACTCTGCATTCTGGGAGCGTAGTGCTCTAGTGGGACAATACGGTACTAAGAGCTCTTCAAGATATGTAGGTGCTTGACCATTTAGAGCTTTGTAGGTCAGGAGAAGGATTTTAAATTCAATCCTGGATTTTACTGGAAGCCAATGCAGAGAAGCTAATACAGGAGAAATATGATCTCTTTTCTTAGTTCTTGTCAGAACACGTGCTGCAGCATTCTGGATCAGCTGGAGAGTCTTAAGAGTTTTATTTAAGCATCCTGATAATAGGGAATTACAGTAGTCCAGCCTGGAAGTAACGAATGCATGGACTAGTTTTTCAGCATCGTTTTGAGACAGGATGTTCCTAATTTTGGCAATATTACAAAGGTGAAAAAAAGCTGTTCTTGAGGTTTGTTTTAAGTGGGCGTTAAAGGATAAATCCTGATCAAAAATAACTCCTAGATTTCTGACAGTATTGCTGGAAGTCATGACAATGCCGTCCAGAGTAATTATATCTTCGGATAATGAAGTTCGGAGGTGTTTAGCGCCCATCACAATAACCTCAGTTTTGTTCGAGTTCAACTTCAGGAAATTGTTGGTCATCCATGATTTTATATCTTTAATGCACACTTGCAGTTTAGCTAACTGACTGGTTTCGTCTGGTTTGATTGATAAGTACAATTGGGTGTCATCCGCAAAACAGTGAAAGTTAATTGAGTGTTTCCTAATAATATTGCCTAGAGGAAGCATATATAAGGAGAATAGAATTGGTCCAAGCACTGAGCCTTGAGGAACCCCATGGCTAACTTTAGCGTACCTGGAGGATTTATCGTTGATATTAACAAATTGAGATCGATCTGAGAAATAGGACTTAAACCAGCTTAGTGCGATTTCTTTAATGCCAACTAAGTGTTCCAGTCTCTGTAGAAGGATTGTATGATCAATAGTGTCAAATGCAGCACTAAGATCTAATAACACAAGTATGGAGACAAGTCCTTTGTCAGCAGCAGTTAGAAAGTCGTTTGTAATTTTCACCAGTGCCGTCTCTGTGCTATGATGCTTTCTAAATCCTGACTGAAAGTCCTCAAATAGACTATTCCTATGTAGAAAGTCACATAACTGATTAGCGACTACGTTCTCAAGGATCTTGGAGAGAAAGGGAAGGTTCGATATAGGTCTATAGTTGGCTAAGACCTCAGGATCGAGGGTGGGTTTTTTCAGAAGAGGTTTTATCACAGCTATTTTAAATGACTGCGGTACATAACCTGTTAATAAAGACATATTGATAATATCTAGTAATGAAGTGTTCACCACGGGTAACGCTTCTTTAAGTAGCCTCGTTGGGATGGGGTCTAAGAGACAGGTTAGAAGGCTTTGCTGAAGAGACCTTTAGCATTAAAAGCTTCAGGGTTAAAGCTTCAATGAGGGTGCCAAAGTCTTTCTTTGTGCGCTCACTCTGCTGACAGGACATGTCGTTATGTCCGCAATGGACCACGATGTGTTTAATAGAGGTCGGGAGTGAGGGTATCAGGTCCACAGCTTTAGCCAGGATGTCTGCAACTTTGGCTCCAGGAAAGCAGTGTGTGACCGCATTAAAAAACCGTATATCCCGGGTGATGGAGTCGCCGATAATTATTGTGGTTGGGGTGAAGAGCGGACGAGGAGTGGGGGGGCGTGAATGGCCGGTGGTAGGAACAAAACAGCCAGTATTGGATTCAGATGGACAAGGAAAAGAAGAGGAATATTGCTTACCTTCATTCGGTGGGGGGGGATTGTTTTTGAGGAACGTTGTCATTTGGCTGGTTCAGGCAAGGGAGGCCACCGGACCGTCTGACTACGGCATCCCTCAGAAATAGTCGTCGCGAGGCAGCGGTACTCCTCGTTGACGCCTGCAGGTCCGTCGGCTTTGAAGCGGGGCGAGCCCGTTAACCACGTCGGCCGTTACCGGGGGAACGTTCGGCTTCGACAGGGCATCGAAGCGACTGGAGAGGCTGAGGGCAGGAGGCGATGGAGCCCTACCCGAGGCTCTCTTTCGGCCACAGACCACTTCAGTCCAGGATGGCCTGGTGGTCGGTGTCGAACTAGAAGATGGGTGTGGACAGGCGGATGTGTCCCAAATTACAGTATCCTGGAGTGTCGCCGAGAGAGTTGTGATGCGAAGCGACTGGTTTTGAGCAACGTCCAGGTAGGAGGTCAACAGGGCATCTTTGGTTTTCAAGTCCTCGGAGAGCCGGCGAACTTCTTCCCTAAGGTCATCGATTTCTTTGTTTGCATTTTCAAGCAACGAGGAAATCCTGTGGGGAGGTGGGGGCTCGCAAGGTGTGGAGGTAGCCATGGGGCTGGTGTTAGCCTGAAGCTAATGTTTAGCTAGCTACTACTCGTAGAACAAGTGCGGTCCTCCACGCACAGGTGCGTAGATTTGCGTAGATGCTGGCTCTTTCTAGAGACTAAGGGCTACCAGGGGGCTAAAAGAAACAAAAAAACTAAGCAAATAGTACAACATTTGTCTCGAAATAACACTATTTTCCTCCGTCAGTCTTTTCTCCCCTCCACACTCTCACACTGCGTTTTACTTCCGGCTTTACTTAATTACATTTGCCAGTGTTTCTTTTATTGTTTTATTTTCTAATTGAAAGTTTGCTGACCTGTAACTCAGCTATCTGCCATTTTCAACCTTCTTATAAACACACACACACACAATCACAATGTGTGTGTGTGACACATACATAGTGCGTGGCACTATCTTTGTGGGGACCCGTCATTGACATAATGCATTTCCTAGCCCCATACCCTAACCTTAACCATCACAACTAAATGCCTAACATTAACCCTTACCCTCACCCTAATCCTAAAACCAAGTCTTAACCCTCAAACAGCCCTTTAAAGTTGTGGGGTACAGCATTTTGGCCCCACAAAGCTGTCCGGACCGCACAAGTATACTGTAGTCCCGGTTTTTGGACCCCACGAATATAGTTAAACAAAAAAAAAAAAAACGCACACACACACACAGGTTGTTTGTCCAGTTTCTGTAACAGCCCAGGTCAAACCAAGCTGAAATGCAAAACTGGCACAGCTGGTGTGAAGGCCTGAGCTTTTCAACTGGAAACACATACTGCATCACTGCTACTGGTTTGCACACACAAGGCACATTAAAGGGATGCACTAAGAGTGTGGAGCTTAGCCTATGGGTGTGATTATGAAATGCAAACAACCAGGACCTAGCTTAGCTTTTCCACCACTCAAAACAGTTCAACCTCAGACTTGCAGCCACTACCAGCTCTAGGGAATCTCCTCATCTCTGACTTCTGATCTCATGTTAGACCGCATTTGTATAAGTGTTTCAAACCATAGAAGACATTTCATTAACCGTAACATTTTTCAGATCATACATTGTGGCAACATGGAAAAAACGCGTTAAAATCCTCCTAAAAAGGTGATTTTTTTTTTAAAGATATGTTTATGATGTAGTGACACTATACCTGTTTCACAATGAGAACAGTGAAAAAAAGTAACAAAAAACATTTATTTTCCCTGTTTAGCGAGAAGTGGGAGCATTCTCTTTTTGAGATGGAAATTAGTGGGTGGGGTCAAAGGGTGTACACCTAAACAATAGTCTGCGTAGTACAAACATTTTAAACACACCAACGACAACGTAAAATAAATCTTTTCTTGTGTTGTGACAGTATATGGGCCAGGGTTTCTTGCCAGATGTTATCTCATGTCTAACCAGCGCTGCTTTTCACCGTTACAGCCACAGACATGAATGAGGAAAAACAGAAGCAGAGACATGAGTGCTCACATTATCACTTGCAGTAAATTTACATAAGTTTAATCTTGAAGTAAGAAGTATGCTAAATTTGTCCATTTTGATGAATCTGAAAATGCATCTAAAAATGAAGATGTGTCTACATTAGTGTTTCCAAGTCAGTTCTGAAAGGTTCTTCGTTCACGCTGAACAGAAACAGCTCAATTCTTCTTCTTCTTCCTCAATTGTGTGACTAAACATAAGTTGTTGTTGAAGTTTCAATTTAATGTGGTTAATTTAACTACAATAATCCAGTTGAGTATTTGTGGGTGGTGCTTTTGCCCCATACTTAGCTATCTTACTATATTATTATAATTCTGGCTCATATTAACCACCCACTTCTAATCCAAGCAAATGTATTCTTTTATTTGAATAGTAGATACCATATTTTTTGAAAGAAACTGTTCTTATATTCCTCCTTCATCAGCAAACTGAAAATTGTTGTATTCATTTATTGCTCTTATTTATCATGACACACACAAACATCATTTAAAAGATCACCCTGCTTCTTCTGTATGCTTGACTTTTACATTACCTTACTCCAAATGATAAACATTGCAGTCAGTAGGCTATGTGTACTCCCTTACAGGACTGTTTAAAGAGCAGACATGTTCTAGTATTTTGTTCCTTTATGGTGAGCTTGAAACCAGATATCTTCTGCGTCTGCTCACAGAAACATTGAGTCCTTCATACAGAAATTCTTTGGAAAAAATGCCATATGTAAAATGTAATTTGATTAAGTACTTTACAATTACAATGTCTTCCATGAATTATGTTCACATCCATGACCAATTTGCAAGTTTACATTCACTGGTAGTTGAGGCGGTGCGACTAGGCTATTTACTACTCCTAAACACTACACTTAGACTTAAGACTTAGTTAGTATTGATATGTTAGCCATGCTAGCGGTGTGGCCCTGAAGACGACAATGTCTGTCTGTCAGTTGGACAGACTGAAATATCTCAACAACTATTCAATGGACTGCCAGTGCCATGACAATCATAGTTCCAAAGAAGATAAATCCTAATGACTTTGATGATTCTAACACTTTTCTTCTAGTGCCAAAGTATAGTGGTTCATGGTTTGATTTCTGCTTCTTGTGGTTTCTGTGTTTTCTTAGTGATCGAGAAAGAGGAAGAAGGATCAAACAGGAAGGAAAGAAGGTCCTTTAAGTTTTCTGAAGATCTTTAAGCAAGTGACTGTGGTTTTGATAGAACAAACCCAGCCAATGAAAACGTGCTGTGCATTTAGTGATAAAAGGGAAACATTGAGGAGTGGAGTTGTGACCGCCAGCATTCCTTTTAACAGAGGGCGAGGACACTGATGTCAGTCTGCCTTGTGATTGGCTGGAGCAATGGCAGGTACCAAGGTGGAGAAGCTCGAGGGAGGCAGAAGGCCACCGGGGGTCACGGCCCCACCGGAAGGTGGCTGGGGCTGGATGATCGTCGCTAGCTGTTTCCTCGCCACCATCTGCATCCGGGCAGTGACCAGGTGACTGTGTGTGTGTGTGTGTGTGTGTGTGTGTGTGTGTGTGTGTGTGTGTGTGTGTGTGTGTGTGTGTGTGTGTGTGTGTGTGTGTGTGTGTGTGTGTGTGTGTGTGTGTGTGTGTGTGTGTGTGTGTGTGTGTGTGGTAACTTATTAATATATTGATGCAGCATCAAATTATAGATCTGATGGGCAATTGGAACAATTCAAAAAGAAACCTGCCTGAAGGTGTAAGCTCATTTCCTGAGGAATGCTTGGTTTTATGGATCTGGAAGGTTTGTGATTGTGATCTACCACTTTTCCCTGTCAGATAATTTTATTTTTTATTGTGCAGTGTTGTGTGGCATACAGTTCTGCCATGTAGCTGTTCTTAGCTTTGGTCATTAACACCACTATGTTATTACTTGGCAACACTGCAATCCCAGTCAGCTCACGTTGTTTAAGCCACTAACCTGTTTCAGCAGCAATATTTTCTTTTTTTTCACGAAGACTTTGGAACCCTGCAGAGAAGTTTCCATCTCATAAGTTTTCGCAGCCAGCACATTGCCTCCACAAATCAGCTGTTAGCTGACATTTGATTTTGACTGCCCTTGCCATTTCAATATTTGCACATTGAAAACAAGTAGTACGGTAGGACTAATCATTTTTTCATGATGGTGAAATGTTAATTAAGGAAAAGATGTCTTTAGTCTTTTTTTTTTTTTACAAATTAATGTTTGTGGGAAGTGATCAGTGACTGGCTTTATTTTCCTCTCAGTTCCTCTTTCACAAAAGTCTGATCTGATCTGGTCAGATGCCATGAGACCGGTGAGTTCCCTCTGAGGTTATATAATGGACAATGAGAGTCATAAATATTGGGTTCGGTAGGACAGATTCTTAAGATTGGTGGACATGAATGACAGCCATAAACTGACAAAGACCTCGCTAAACTCCTAGTTTATCAGATTTAACATGAGATGCTGACACCTAATAAGACATTGCCAGACCTATCTCCACAGCGCTGTGTCTGCGCCGAAAGTATGGTCTGGCTATACAACTTCTTTTTTCAGGGACGGGGGGGGGAAACATATTTCTTTAAACCAATCGCAACCATCTTGGCCCCCCGGATGCAGCTTAATCCCAGCAACATTCAGCCAGAGTGAAAAAGACCTAAATGAAATGACTTCCTGAATATAGTCTTGCTTTGCCAGACCATCCTCCACATGCTGCGTAGGAGGGTCTGGCTAGTCCACACAGCATTCCGGGATGGGAGAAAAACGTGCTCTGGTTTATTGGCATTTCTTTAGACCAATCACAATCGTCATGGGCAGCACTAAGCTCCGCATGGAGCCGCTGCAAAAAAGCCTTCAGGAAGGAAACTGTTTGGAAGGAAGTTGTTTTAGTCGTGCGAGAGAAAACTCAGATTGGACAGATAGTCTAGCTAGCTGTCTCGATTTAAGCTGCAGAGATCTGAGGAGCAGTTAACCATAGTCCTCATGAATCCACCAGAGTTTAAAATTCCAACACAAAGAAAGCGGAAGATAATGGACGTCGGCGAAAAGACATGCATCCAGCGTAATTTCCTGCAGCACCAGAGCAATCCCGGAAGTGGAATGTCGAGGATATAGACTATCCTAAATATAATAATAAATGATTTAAAGTTGTTATAAAGGAAACCATTCCATACTCCTGCTAAACCTTGTGTCCCCAGTTTATTGCCTAATCTAAAGCTGTATTGTCCTTGATTTTCTCTTAATGAAGTTTTCTTTCAGCTGCCCAAACTAACTACTCTACCTCTTCCACTGTTTGTTCTAAACAAACTAGCAGTCATAGACAAAAGTAAAATTCACATTTATCAATATGCCATTTTTGCAGACTATTATGTGCAAATGCATTAAATCCAGCCTCCCTCTGTCTCTGTACCCAGATGTGTTTCCATGTTCTTTGTGGAGTTCCAGCTGCACTTTGAGAAGGATTATTCGACCACCTCCTGGATCAATAGTCTGATCGACGCCACCACCATGCTCTGTGGTAAGCCCATCAGTACCAGTATCTGAAGGCAGATCAATGCTGCAGTTAAAACCCGATTTGGCAAGGCATGATTTACTTGTTTTTGTCTGTTTGGTGCAGGTTCAGGAATAGTTTTTTTGTTTTGTAGATAGTAAATATGTAAAAAGAAATATTATGAATTAAAGTTCTAATGTATTTTTTATTCCAACTATTAAAACATACAGTTAAAATAGAAAGAGACTTTTTTTGCCAGGACCAGTGTACACAAAACTGGAGTGCAATAAAAGACCTGGTCAGATTAAGTGTAAAATGATGCATTTATAAAAAACAACTCGCCCTGTAAAGTTTACATGTTTTATACCATGCATATATATGAATGGACGTGGGTAAATATATGGGCAACTGCTCAATCAGTCAGTGAAATAATAATCCACAAAAAAAACTGTTTCCAGCTCCTCTGGGTGGTTTCCTTGGGGACCGACTCTCCTGCAGAGCTACAGTGATCCTGGGAGGTCTGCTGTCTTCTTCTGGTCTGGTCCTCAGCTCCTTCGCTTCCAGTCTGGAATATCTATACATCTCCCTGGGCATCCTGCCAGGTACACAAGCACCTCACATCCCATTATAATTGCGTACCAACCAATACCAATTATGTAACAATAATGAATAACTCAAAATGATGCATTGTAAACACATGAATTTGTAAAAAAAATAATTAATTAATTAATGTAGTTTTATAATTCGAAGGCTTCTACGGTATTCTTGACCCAGTGTATTACCTAATGACCTAATATTTTATACATACACAAATCACAGGATCAAGTTCCGTATAAGTGAAGTGTTTATTGTACTCCTAACTACACAACTAAACTACTAAAGTTGTTATCTTCTGTGCACAAGATACGAAATATCACCTTATGGGTCTTTAGGGCCTCCATACAATTCCTAAACAAAAAAAGACAAAGATGAAGGACAGAGAAACCAAGGGTGACTTGACCAATTAGAAAAATGCAACACATCTGACTAGTGTAGTCTAAAAAATGAACAGTTGTTTTTTGAGAATATTTGTGTTTTCAGTCTACACCCCAACAGCCCATGCAAGCACTTACTGATCCGTCTCTGTGCTGCCCTCTTCTGGCACAGTTTTACAGTACCTTTGGGAAACACAATTTTGTTCCTCTATGTACTGTACTGCACTGTGTATTATGGAAGCCTAGAATAGTCTAATTTCTTTTCAATAAAAAAAAAAAAATAGTTCTACTGTGGCACTGAACAAGCCTTAGTTGTTAAACGTTGATGACATCTCATGTTCCTGTAGAGGTTGGAGGTTGAATGCACTTTAATCACTTTGTCTGCCAAGGGAATATAATGTTATGGTTTGCATGTATTGCAGTATAGATCAGATTGTTATATCCTTTGACATCCAAGCAACCTATGTTCAACATATCCATCTTCTACAGGTCTTGGCTTTGCTCTTAGCTACACACCAGCTATAGCAATGGTTGGGAGGTACTTCAGTGAGAGGAAAGCTCTGGCCTATGGCATCGCCATGTCTGGTATTGACATCTTTACCTACCTATTGCTTTGTTTTCTCGTCATTTATACATAACTTTCCCATCTCCTATTCTTCATTATTATTATTATTATTTTATTACTTTTCTTCTTACCAGACTTCTTTGATTTCCTCTGAACTTTTCTCTAGTCTGTTTTTTTAAGTTCCTCTGCCAGTGTTTCTCCTCTACTTTCCTTGCCTTATTTCATCCCATCAATTCCAATTTCACCTCATCTTCAGGGAGTGGCATTGGGACCTTAATCCTGGCTCCTGCAGTCCAACTGCTTATAGAGTATTACTCCTGGAGAGGAGCTCTGATCATCTTGGGAGGATTTGTTTCCAACCTGTGTGTCTGTGGTGCTCTGATGAGGCCGCTGGAACCAAGAAGAAGTGAAGGGTAAGTCCTCAGCTCTGTTGCTGCTGCAATAGGGTTCAACTTATTATTCATAGGAATTGTTCAAGATTTGCCAAAATCTGCTTATTTACTTTCTTGATGAGAGTTAGATGACACAGTCTTTGTCAAGAGTGGTATTGATCTTTTCATGTAACTCTCCCCAGAAGCAAATAAGCACATTTCCCCAAATCTGAAAATCCTTTTAAAACATAACCAATTCCATTTATTGATCCATGTCCATATATTTTCTTCTATTCTGTTCTAAAGGATGTGGGAGAACAATATGGCAAACCTGGAGAAAGATTGTATGACAACAGCAGTGGATTCCAAAGACACTGAAAAAGTACCTGCTGATTGCAGCCAAGTGGAGGCAAAGCAGCTGGAAATAAACAACTTAATGGATACTCAAAGACTACTTATAGCCAGTGGAGCACTCAAAAACATCAAACTAGTTCAGGGGAACATAGCGCTGCTATCAAGTTCAAGCCCGTCTGATCGGAAGATAGCTGATTGCATTTTATTTAGCAACAAGCTAACAGAGACAATGTCAGGGGGGCTCAAACGCTCAGATCCTAAACTAGCAAATGCTAGCACAATTGAAGACTCAAAATTGGTGGAAAGCATGAAATTGAACATGGCAGCAGCTGGCATGGATGCTAAGATAGCAGAGCCTTTAGTGAGCACAAACACTTCATCCAGAGGTTTTTGTCTTGAGTCCAGGGAAGAGTTTGGATTTCTTGTGATACCCGACTTCCTGATTCTGTCTGTGTCCTTACTGTTTCTGGCTTATGGCTGCAGCGCTCCAGTAGTTTACCTGGTTCCTTATGCCCTCAGCATGGGGGTGGAGCCCCAGCAGGCTGCCTTCCTCATGTCCATATTCGGAGTCAGCGGGATTGTGGGTAACATCACCTTTGGATGGATCACGGACAGGCAGTAAGTAAGGGCTGGAGATATGTTTTTGTGTGTGAAATAAATGCCAGGTGTTTAATCAAAGCCCAATACTGATAGATTTCCTTCCCTCTAGGTGTCTGAAGAGGTATCGCATGCTGAGCTACATGATGGCGATAGGCATGGATGGCCTTTGCTGCATGTTCATCCACCTCCTTCACTCCTTCCCCCTCCTGGTCCCGTTTTCTGTACTCTATGGGTACTTTGACGGGGCGTATGTGGCGCTTATCCCAGTGGTGACCTCTGATGTTGCGGGCTCCACCTACCTGACCTCCGCTCTGGGTGTTGTCTTTTTCCTGCATGGCATCCCCTACCTGATTAGCCCACCAATAGGAGGTAAGTGTTCATGAATTCATTACAACTGATGCAGTGTTTGAAGGTATCCTGTAAAGCTCTTGTGGGTACCACTGTCACATCAGTCTTGATCAAAATAAGTGCATTGCTAGGATAAGCCTGAGGAGGAATGAGCCACTTCATAATGCTGAAAAGGGCTAGTTTTGACAAACCACCTAAATAACTTCATTTTCCGAGACTATTTTAGAGAGGCACTGCCACTGCATCCAGAACTTAGCGGCTTACAATACGATTGTGATTGGTTTAAAGAAATTCAAACAAAAAACAGCATTTTTTTTCCTATCCCAGAATGTATCTGTGGTGCAGCCAGACCATACTCTACAGCACTGTGGAGATGGGTCTGACATTGCGAGACTACAGTCATATTATTTTTGAGATCTTAACATATAAACCATAAACAAGTGACACCAGTGTTGATATTATTTGCTGGCTTCATGTTAGCTATAGTTCTAATCTTGACCCAATATGCCCTGCCATCTTTCTTTTTACTTAAAAAGGATAAAAATGTTGCCAGTGATTATTACATTGGCCTTTTACTCTTTGTACCATCTGCTGGTTCCAGAGAGAGAATAGCACTGTTTATTTTTTTATGTGCCATAGTACAGTACCTTATTTCCTGTCCATTTCACTAGTCATAACATCCATCATTACAAAATACACTCACCTATAGGATTATTAGGAACACCCTACTAATTCCGTGTTTGACCCTGTTTCACCTTCAGAACTGCCTAAAATTCTTTGTGGCATTGATTCAACAAGGTGCTGGAAGCATTCTTTAGAAATGTTGGCCCACATATAGGATAGCATCTTGCAGTTGATGGAGATTTTTTGGGATGCACATCCAGGGCACAAAGCTCCCGTTCCACCACATCCCAAAGATGTTCTATTGGGTTGAGATCTGGTAACTGTGGGGGCTATTTTAGTACAGTGAACTCATTATCATGTTCAAGAAACCAATTTAAAATTATTCAGGCTTTGTGACATGGTGCATTATCCTGCTGGAAGTAGCCATCAGAGGATGGGTACATGGTGGTCATAAAAGGATGGACATGGTCAGAACAATGCTCAGGTAGGCTGTGGCATTAAACGATGCCCAATTGGTACTAAGGGGCCTAAAGTGTGCCAAGAAAACATTCCCCACACCATTACACCACCACCACCACCAGCCTGCACAGTGGTAGCAAGGCATGGCGGATCCATGTTCTCATTCTGTTTACGCCAAATTCTGACTCTACCGTCTGAATGTCTCAACAGAAATCGAGACTCATCAGACCAGGCAACATTTTTACAGTCTTCAACTGTCCAATTTTGGTGAGCTTGTGCAAATTGTAGCCTCATTTTCCAATTTTGTATAGAGTGGTAACTGGTGGGGTCTTCTGCTGGTGTAGCCCATCCACCTCAAGGTTGTGCGTGTTGTGGCTTCACAAATGCTTTGCGGCATACCTCGGTTGTAACGGTTATTTGAGTCAAAGTTGATCTTCTCTCAGCTGGAATCAGCCAGCCCATTCTCCTCTGAATTCTAGCATCAACAAGGCATTTTCTGCCGCACACTGGATGTTTTTCCTTTTTTAGACCATTCTTTGTAAACCCTAGAAATGGTTGTGCGTGAAAATCCCAGTAACTGAGCAGATTGTGAAATACTCACCAGCCCGTCTGGCACCAACAACCATGCCACGATCAAAGTTGCTTAGACCATCTTTCTTTCCCATTCTGACATTCAGTTTGGAGTTCAGGAGATTGTCTAGACCTGGACGACACCCCTAAATGCATTGAAGCAGCTGCCATGTGATTGGTTGATTAGGTAATTGCATTAACGAGAAATCTTACAGGTGTTCCTAATAATCCTTTAGATGAGTGTATTTTCTCATAGTTTTGCGCATAAACTGAGGAAAGGAGGGAGATCTTGAGTCCTGGAATCACAGCTAGCTGCCGTCTTGGAGCCACACAACCCATTTGATCTTGTGTAGGGCTGCAACTAACAATTATTTTCATTATCAATTCATCTGCCAATTATTTTCTTGATTAATCGTTTGGTCTATAAAATGTCTGAAAATAGCAAAATATGTCATTCCAATTTCTTAAAGTCCAAAGTGATGCCTTTTAAATGTCTTACTTTGTCAGTCCAAAACCCAAATATATTCAGTGTAATATGAAAGAAAACAGAAAAGAGAATGAAATCTCCATATTTGAGAGGCTGAAACAGCATTTTCTGCCATTTTTTTAATGAAAAATTACTTTAATGATTAATCGTTTCTTAAAAATAGTTGGCGATTTTATTTCTATCAATCGACTAATTGATTAGTTGACCAATCGTTGCAGCTCTAATCTTGTGGATTGTTGTCCACTGAGGTATAACACATATTTCCTGTTTCTGTGTCTCCAGGTTGGTTAGTAGACAGGACGGGAAGTTACAAGGCAACCTTCTTTCTCAGCGGGGCTTGCTTCTTGTTCAGCTCTGTGGTTCTAGGAGCTGCCATGCTCGTCAGACGCTGCCGGACGTCAAAGTCTAACTCAGCTGCACGCTTAAATCCCAATTAGCAGGGCATCATATAACAATGCAATCAAGATGCTGCTCCTCCAACTGCACGGATGTGCACCTTACCACTGCTGGTATGTTCAGGTGTTATTTTGATATGCATTATACGCCGTTGATGTGTTTTGGACATGAGACCTCAAGCTCAGACTCAACAAGAGCAATGCTGTCAGAACCTGTGCCTTTCAAGGTCCCATGGCATGAACATTTCACTTCACTATGAGGTTTTTTAACATTAATATAAGTTCCCCTGTGGTCCCCCAGTGGCTAGAAATGGCGATAGATGTAAACCAAGCTCTGGGTATCCTGCTCTGCCTTTGAGAAAATGAAAGCTCAGATGGGCCGATCTGGAATCTCCTCCTTATGATGTCATAAGGAGGAAGGTTACCTCCCCTTTCTCTGCATTGCTCGCCCAGAGAATTTGGCCCGCCCATGAGAAAGAGAGAGGCATCATGGCTTGAAAACAAGCGAAGCATGGCAGTTGGTCAAGGTCACACCCCCACCCTCCACCTTGCCCCCCCCCCCCCCCTCTCTCCTCCTCAATAGCATTTAAAGCTACAGACACAGAAATGACACGTCCTAAGTAAAGCTCATTCTGGGACTGGCTCTAGTGACTATACTTCTGCACCAATGCTGAATTTCGGGAAAGAGACTTCAGATACAGTATTAGGGGACCACTAAGGCCTATATAAAAGCATCCAAAAAGTAGCATGTCATAGGACCTTTAAAGAAATTGTATTACTACACTTGCAGGTAACACTGCAGTGTAAGCAGTTGAAACAATGATAGTCACACCAGTATTTACCTTTTGAAATATATTTGAACAATTATGATACTTCTGGTCTTGTAGCCCTAGTAAAAAATTGCTCAAATTGCTCTGAGTCTGTGTAAAGCAAAAGTAAATGTGTTCTGAGTCTGTCACACCACAGTAAAATTTATTAACCACCCAGACAAAAGTGTGACTAAATAAGCAGTACTTTCTGCTCTGAGACCCTGGGGGCATGTCCGCTGAAGGCACTGATGCTGCGCGCTCTGGCTCTAACAGTAGTAACCATAGACTGATGCAACATCGTTTTTATACAGTAGGGGAGAGGTTATGTCAAAGATGACCCCAGCGTGTCATCGAACCATGATTTCAGACCGCCTAAAAAAATCCTGGACACAGAAATGGTAAAAACTACTGTTTAATGGTTTTACTCCACAATTCAGTACTACAGTTTCCAGTCTTGACAAGTATTTTTTAACATAATGTGATTGGAACAAAATCACTGATTTTGCTTTACCTGAAATGTAATGATGGCTAGATATGCTCAGTTCACCATAAACTTATAAAGAATCATGAACAACCTATAGTGGATATTTCTTATCAAGTATGCTTGATTGTATTAATGTGAAAACAAATAATTGCAATACCTCAGATTACACAACCTTTATTTCTAAGAATATGAAACTGTCTTTTAGCCTGCACTGGAGCTGGTTTCTAAATATTTGGGAAAAGTCATATTCATACTGTGATTAGTGATATATTTGTTGAAGGACAATAGAAGAAATCTTGTTTGAAAAAAAAAAAAAAAAAAAGTTTCATTTTTTTCACAAGAACTTTAAACTGAAAATCATACATTCTTTAGACTTCAATTTTGTGATTTAATTGTGTTATGTTTTATGTCCTTATTCACCCTGCCTTTTAATATGCGGTGTATCCCTATACATTAGTGTTATTATTTACAACAACAAATATCAAAACATGTGAGACATTGAAGCTAAGACAAATGTGCTGAGTTTTGGGGCTGAGACCGCACAAGAAAAAATTCCTTACAGTATTACGTACCATCTATTTTGCGCAATATCCAAACTGTTAGGTTTCGGTCAGGAAAATAGTGAGGCTACAGAGTTCCACATTTATTCACAAAATCTATAACAAAAAGTGTTCAGAGGTTGTCAGAACTTACAACAAAAGTAATCCAACAGTAAAACAGGCAGAAAACAAGACCACGAGGAACCTGAGACAAATAAAGCCACAGACAAAAGAAGGCAGCACAGAACACGACTGAACCTGATAACACAGAACAGTACCCGACAAAACAGCACAATGATCCAACAACAGACAAAGACAGCACAGAGACTAAATACACAGGGTAACAAGGTAACAAGGGACAGGTGACACTAGGGCTGGGGAACAGGTGAAACAAATCAGGGTGAGGCAGACAATCACACAAGGCGGGAAAACACAAGACAGGAAGTAAAACGAGACATAACTAGGGAGAAAAACAGAGACTTCAAAATAAAACAGGAAACAGAACGTACACAACCATGACACAAACCTACCAACCCTTACACCACAAATGGTAACAGGGGGTTAGGGTAAGCTTAATCCATTTGTAATAAAAATTTAAAAAATGAAGCCCTTAACATAGTTTAATATGTGAAAATAATCTTTTTAGAAAATACCACAAAAAATGGGTAGGAAAAGGTGACAGTTCGCTTATACCTGGAAAGCTGGAAAGATTAAAATGTCTGAACTGGTGCTCATATTTAGCCATTTGTGCTTAACTTGTAAGACTAGTGTGTGGTTTACAGTGACCAATAACCTCTTTGACTATGGAAACCATATTAAAAATATCACTCAAGACCATGAAAGCCTATGATAGTTGTGTTTGGTGTGTGCTGATCTAATCATGGCATTTGACATGAACCTAAATGTGACAGTTTTGTTAAATAAAGAGAAATTATATTAATTTAATAATTTTTGTGTGGGCTTTTTTCATGTGGAAGTAGAATGTTGTTTAGTGTGTGCCTTTACTTTGAATTATCTGTGTACGATTTTAATTTTACTCCGAAGTACAGTAGATTTAGCCATTTCGCCAGTAAAAAGACAGCGTTTTGATGGGGTTGACACGGAGAAGTAGCAGTTGGAAACAATAGCCGTAGGGAACAGGTGGCTTCATCAACTTTGTTTGATGATAAAGATAATCTTTATAGTTATGAAAATGTCCTAAGAGCCTAATCTTTTCTGGTAAAATATAAAGAATTTGTTTCCATAACGAGAGCTATTCCCACAGGTATAATTGAGTTAATGAAATGCCATATAGTCTATTAAACTTTTAATGTTCAAGTGCCTTGTTTAAATGTGGTGGGATGAACCTAGCAGACATAAAATGTACATCATTATCTCCTCTGTATCCTACAGAGACAGAGCTTTTTGTTAAAGAGTAAGATCCTTTTTGTGTAACCAGAAACAGCCCCATAACTGTCATCGCCAAACTCACCAGACTCTATTTATATAAACAATACATTTAATGGGTATAGAGCCAGCATATTTCCACATCTAAATGTGTGAATTTAGGGTTTATTTAAACCAAACTAGAGTGTTGATTGTTGGATCAGTGGAAAGACGAACTAAGATGGCTTTTGATAGATTTATTATGTTTCTGTTGACTTTGAGTATGTGCGTTTTTATTGATTAAATTAAGATTGGTGGGTTTGGCAATAGTGATTTCGGGGATCAAAAATCTAGCAAAAAGGTTGATCTCTGTAGGGATCCTTACCATAATGTTGAGAGATACTTAGAATATAAATCTGAGCTTGTCAGTGGCAAAACAAGCACTTTTAGTGGATGTAAATTGAAGATGCACAATGGCCCATTAACATTACATTTCAGCTTGTTTTGCCACTGAGCTGACTGCAGTTGTCTTGCTCAATACTGGACCAATCTCAAGGTTCCAGGTTGAAAACTACTGAAGTTACCCTTTAATTATTGTTTACTTTAAATATTGTATTAGTTGTTGAACTGGTAAAAAACCTAAATATGCAATCCCGGAAGTGGAACGTCATGGATATAGACTGGCTGTCATGCCATACATTCCGAACGATGCTAGTGAAGCGATGCAAAGTTACCAAACATTATGTAACTTGATTTATGGATTAATCATTATGGATTTATTGTACAAAGACACTGTATTTCCAGGCTGGATCACATTTTTGGAAGACCTACGATTGTACATATTATGACCTTGTTAACTTCTGTTGAATGCAATGGTACCAAGTAAGTCTGTGATGATGGAAGAAGAAAACAAAACCCAAAATTGATTCTTAAATGCTACATCACATTGGAGGAGCCACTGAGTGTGAAAAAGTACATTTCCCTTCTGACTTACAGCTACAGGTATCCACACACACACCGCTATGCTTTGTGTATGTGTCCACGCACGCACACACACACACACACACACACACACACACACACACACACACACACACACCGCTATGCTTTGCTTTGTGTAGGGAGTGTGTCTATTCTTCTTGCGTATGCATGTAGTACTGTGAACTGTGTATGTGTTGTATGCAGTGTTCTAATCAGATTAAATTAGTCTGTAACGCAGTAATGTAACGCATCACTGTTGATAACTTCAGTAATCACATTACAGTTACTAATCAACAAATTATGGTGTTACTTGCGTTACTGGTTCTTCAACTATCTGCATTACGGGAGGAGAGAAGAACAAATCAATTAGTTGCCTGTTTCGACAGTGGAATCGACCTCTTACCGAAACATACTGGGCAAGATACAGGTAACAAAGAGTGGCCGCCATCAGACAGGAAACATTTTGCAAGCTACCTGGTATATGTCTTGTGTATGTTATCATTCTAATGAGGATTTTTGTTGATCTGGGCATATATGAAGTTTAACTTCATATTGTTATTTGGCAAGTAAGTTATGATGCATCTCAGGTTATGATGGAGTAATCCAAAAGTAATGTTACTAGTAGTGTAACTAATTTGCATTCAGCAGTGAGTCATTTAGTAAAGGCATTACTTTACTAAACTAGTAATGTGTTATCCATTACTTTTTTGAGTAACTAGTAATGTGTTATACATTATTTTTTTTGAGTAACACTTAATGCCTGTTGACTTTTATGCATCTGTGGGCATGTGTATTCAGAGATCTGTGTGTGTGTGTGTGTGTGTGTGTGTGTGTGTGTGTGTGTGTGTGTGTGTGTGTGTGTGCGTGTGTGTGTGCGTGTGTTCACCAAAGAGAACATCCCGTTCAGAGTGTATCTGCCCCCACACAAGGAGCCCTGCTTGCTCTGCTGCTGCAACCGCTGTTGCATGTTTTCTCCGTATCCTCAAATGTGACATGTATGTCTTTACCCATAACAAAGTGTAAGCCTGCTCTGAGTTTGGATTTATTTAATCAGTGTCCGAATACCTACATACGGCCTATAGTCTCATATTTTGTGAGTCTGCAATTCTTTATTGACAGCTGATGTTTTGTTTTATTTGTATGAAGTCTTTATTAACTCCGAAATGAGTCATTACACCACACCACTGTGCATGTCAAGCAGAACTTAAGTCACTTTCAAAACACTTTTTGTCAAAAAGGGCCTTCTGCAGGTCAAGAACAATATATATATATATATATATATATATATATATATATATATATATATATATATATATATATATATTAGTTCATATTATGTAGGCATTTCTATAGTTTTAGATCAAAATGAAACCAGAAGTCCATCAGTCAATATCTTAATATCAGTTGATAAAATGGAAGGTGCAAAAGTATTGTAACAACATTTTTATCTTTAACCCTAGTCTGTAATCCAAAATTAATAGATCAGCTGTTTAATGCCACCTTTTTCTCAAAGCACATGACTTCCAATATGGTTTACTAGCAGGTGCTTTACATCACCTAAAAGCCTCCAAAGACGGTTTCCGTGATCAAACAGCGCGCGTGTGTGTGTGTGTGTGTGTGTGTGTGTGTGTGTGTGTGTGTGTGTGTGTGTGTGTGTGTGTTTTTCAGAGAGAAGTTTCCACTGTGTAGGTGGATGTGTGGGAGGCAGGCGGAGGAGGGGTTTCCTCTGAGGTTGGCATCCCCGAACAAAGAAAAGGACTTCCCTCTGCTTCTGTAATGACACATTACAACAACAACAAAAAACCTCAATTTTTCACTTTGTCTGATGTTCAGGTTTGAATTCATTTAATTGATGTTAAACACCAAAGCACACAAAGAGGTGTCATTGCTTGTCTGTAGTCTTTTGTAGTAGAAGTGGGGCTGGGCGATTTGGTCACGATATATTTTCCCACTTTGATCGATATTGATTTTTGTCATGATATAATTGCTTGGCTAATACCGCCCATTCAAAGTGCATACTGACTGAAGCCTGAAGAAACCAGAGGTTTAATTACCCTTTAGAATATAGTTTATTAACTTGCTAGCTCTTTAACAGCAGACAAACTAACGTCAGTACTTTTAACTTGCAGGCTGTGTGTGTGTGGACTCGAGCCGGAGCATTTTCATACTCTCGGTGTGGTCGCTGGGATGGTACCTGTTCAGGTGATGGTACCTGTTCAGGTGATGGAAAAGATTTGTTGACATATTTTGCATCTCATTGCTTTTGTGAAATCCGAATAATTTTCACACAAGTGACGTCATGTAACCATTTTTTATCAACGTCTTCAGCTTGAGAGGATAACGCAAGTTCATGTTCATGTCCACCATCACTTTCGTTGCCCTTTGCTCCACTTTTGCTCATTTCTTCTTGCTTTTCAGACTTCACCTTCTTACCTATACCTAAACCTGAACCAACTCTTATCCCTAACCATAACTATAGATGGGTGCGCCACGCGTTTTAACAGGAAGGAAACACTATTCGACGGGCGAACACACTTCGACACAACACCGGCAACAGACAAACGCACACAATAGGAAGTAGGTGTGCCCGGCAAGCCGAAAAGCCTGACTGGCAGTTTTGTTATCGGGAAAATATGTCTGTAAGCTTATCATTGTTATCGACCTGAATTTTATCAAGATCGTTGTAACAGCGAGCCCTAAGTAGAAGCCATTTGGTCGGATTCCACACAGGTATTCATGAACACATGATTTGTTATTATTATTCGTCATCATCAGCATCTTATTATTATTTTTCCCATTCTCATTGTTTCAGTGGAGTCTTTCAGTCCTGATAGCACACAAGACAAACATATGATAGTTCAACCCCACGGTGTATACCATCTCTGCCTGCATATCAAGCATGCATACATCAGCATCCTAGGTTCACTCTGAGGTTATAGACTGCTGATCCACATTGGGGAGGCAAAGCCAATGTGATGCTGGAGCAGAGCACATGGCCCCCAAGTGGGAACATGTGCTTTTATACTTTCTTCAACGGTGCAAAAGAATAATTCCTCCTCCTATTTTTATTTGTTTACACAGACAGTGAGAAAGTTTGGACTGCTCTTCTCACATGCAAGATCAGTATCAGTTTCCTCTTTGCATTGTCACACTACATGCTTGTGTAGTGTACTGTATATGATACACTCTCCCATTAATGTTTATATGCTGTTTCCAGCCGGGTAATATTGCCGTGGAGAGAAGCACAGATTTCTCTGTTTTTTCTTAGGAAGAAAATTATAACATTACAGTAATATGATTACTGGTCTTCGGGTATTCATATTAGCGGTTCCCACACTTTTTTCGAAGGACAGAACAAGATGGTTTACTGTTAATTAACTTGACACCTTAACATTACACTGTACCTTAAAAGCAATATTATAAAACAAGTTGTAATTTTGATTTAAATCAAATATTAGTTGCTACTTCAAACACAGACTTTTGAACTACAAAACAGCACTATTGATGTCAGCCAGGAAATGTACCATCACACACACACACACACACACACACACACACACACACACACACACACACACACACACACAAAAGACACCTGCGTTGTTGGTTTACACTAGATTCACTTGCTGATAAACTTTTGTCATTCTGCAGCCAGGTGCATAATGCCACTGTGTGTATATGTGTGCATGTATGTGTGTTACCACATCACTCACACACACACGTCTTTGTGGGAAGACAAACACCCTACCAAACACAAAAAACTCCTGAGGGTTGTACAGATGAAAAGGACACATGTAGACACTTCCTCACAGCCAGATAGTGTATGTTCCCTCATGACATCTTTATCTTACTTCTCTTACAGACTGTATTATTTTTTGTCTCTCTGACATGTATCCTATTTGGTATTTGTTAGAACGCGCAACTAAGCTGAAGATACCAATGCTGGGAATAAAAACCAGAATGGGTCTCAGTCAGAATTTGCACATTGTACAGGGGGATCAGGTTTGAGCAAGACTGTAGAGTTGCCAAGCCTTTCAAAGGCTGCAATCTCAAAGTTGAATTGTCGTCCGCTGTTTTTTATATGTTCCCTGTTTGTTCCATTTTTTTTTATTCAAAATAAAGGGAAGCACCTTTAATAAATGACAGTTTCTTTTCCCCTTTTCCAAGTCTGGTACAAGGGACCTGGACAAGGTGATGGAGCACAGGATTCATGTGAAACTAACTGTTGCCTCCTCCGGCCACACAATCCAAGTCTGACGTTGAAAGTGATTGATGGACACTGAAGATTCAGGAGATTTGTGCTGACAAAGCGGCAACCTTCAGGGCTGAAAAATTAAGCCAATGCGAAAAATGCCCCAAACTGCAGTTCATCAAATGGCCACTTGAGGCTGGCTCCAAAAGGGAATCAGTCCCCATAGACCCCATGTTAAAATACCCAACGTTACAGCAGAAATATAAAGGTTACGGCCTGGTAGAAAAAAACGGTTTTGCTGAGTTCTCCCTTCATGACAACTTTGGGGGGAGGTGAAGTTGTTTTTTAACTCAACCAGCTTGGAGTGACAGGTGGGTTGCCATCACAGGAGGCATGCATGAACTGTAAGCTTCATTCAGCCTAGCTCAGCTTCATACACGCTCACCTCTTTTGGCTCTTCAGGAGCCTATGGGTGACGTCACTGAGACAACGTCCAAAATGTATACAGTCTATGGTGCTAACAAAAGAGTGCAACTTTATATACTTATTTTTGTATCACCTTACAAACATTAATGCAGTACCTGACAGTCTACACTACACCTGTGCTAAACTGAGATCAACAGAAGGGTCATGGAGCCACATCTGGTAACACGTGATTTATTAAGCCAAATAGGGTTAATTACATTTTTTTCTTATGCTCGCCTAAAAAGCTTGTAGACTGCAAGCTTCCCTGTGTCTTCCCAAAAGTCTGTAGAAACAAATGTTGAAGCTCAATCAGCGCTGAACTGTCCCAACTGTCAGAAAAATATGTTGTGTATAGAAAACAGGTAATAAATTAGATTTGCTATATTTGACTTCAAATGGTTGTTGCTTTCTTTTGAAGTTGGACTGACAAAAAGGTTAAACAAAACAACAGCTTGCCTGGACTGCTTGACCTTATTTGCTAAGTAGAAAGGTATATTGTCCTTATGTTGTGCAATGTCTCCGCATTCATGAATTATATCTCGTATTTTTTTTTAATAATTATCGCATTAGGAAAATCTCCTTCTTTATTTATTCGGCTTTAATGCTATTCTGTGTAATTTTAAGTCATGTGTGAAGAATCAGCAGAACGACACTCCCCAACATCCCCACTATATTATAGGTTGATCTTGAATAGCAGCCAGTGATCCAAGTTAACTTAAAATGATCAACACGCTGATTTTTTGCCACGCAACTCAGCTGTTTCACCCTCAGCAATGTGACTGATGTCTGTGTAAACCGTAAGCTAATTATACATTCAAAAAGATATAATGAGAGTTTGTGGCTCTCTCCTTCTTTCAAAAGCAAAATATCATCATAGTTGTGGTGTGGTATAAACTAAGTTTATGAGCAGCAGCTGCTGGTTTGAATTTCAAAATCAAATATGAAATTTAGATTATGGACAGTGATGGTGCTCTTGAGCACAGCAAATTATTCAAATGATATTTTTTTTTATCTGTAATCATGTTGTAGAAGTAAATGTTTAGTTACTGTTTGTCACATTACATGTTTCCCTTAAAATGTGTAATATGCAGTACTGCCGCCAAGATACCCAGGGGACACATGCTATGATTCTTTTGGTTTAAGATTAACGGTGATAATTATATAGTTTAGTTTGATTGAATTTGGCTCGCTATGCCTTTCCACACTGACAAAACTCATGTTTAGCTGAGTGGTGATACAGGCTATCTCCATGACTTACAGACTGTTCGTTATTTATTTAAGGGGCCACCGGAGGAGCTTTGGGACATTTAGCCAAAAAAACAAAACCCTTCACTTGCCAGTAAAAAAATATCTAGGTCCCTCCAAAACGATTCTGAAAAAAGGCGTGATGCTCCCCCAACAATTTAGCGATACCTTCTGTACTGGTTTATGCTTGGCAAAGATATACAGATTGACATTGTTTTTTTTACAACCATGACATATGTGACTAAACCTCTGCATTCTCATCTGACGCATCCCACTCCTCTGTTATGGTGTGGTGGCCATTTCAGTAGATTTACTCAATAACATAGTTGTGGAAACACAATAAGCATGGAAACTAAATGCACACTTCCTGCATTACTTCAAATACTTACTCCTCTAGTAAACTAGTATTCACATGAAATAAAACAATAAAACATTGAGACCAGTCAGCAAGGCACTCTGGGTAGCCTAACATTCAACACACAAACTGGTTGCTCGTCACTAGCTGGTCACTAGGCTTCTTCGCTGTTTAAACAAAGTGGAATAAACTTATGAAATCTACACAAAACCCGCCATCAATTAGTAAGCTGACATCAAATGAGGCATTTAGGAAACCTTTATTGCAACCTTGGCACGGCAAGATGTCCAGACATAGTGCAACAGTAACTTTCGTTTTTTGCATCCTGCTGCTCCCATCGTCAGACAGGAAATACTTTTTTTTACTAAAGCACTATATGAAATCGGATGTATTACCTACCACCATTTAGTTGTTTTGTGTTATGATTGATCATGCCAGACGTAATTCATATTGAATTATTCCACTCATTTTTTAAACAATGAAATTACCCGTTTCAGCCGCCAGGGGGCAGCTCCCCCTGCCCCCCAGCAAACTCCGCGTATGCGGTCAGACCCATCTGGTAGCGAAGGAGGGCCGAGACTGAGAGCTACATGGAAAAATATGCACCAAACAAGCCACTTTGAAATGTTGCTGTTTCATGAATACAAAAGTTGGGTGATCCCCCACTCTGGACTGAAAAATGTTGGATGACCCTCCCCTCAGCACAGAATAAAAAGACATGACCCTCCCCTATTTTCCTCCGGTGGTCCATCCCATAAATACCGAACGGTCCCTTACTGACTAACTAGTTGTTGAGGGTTTTTAAGACGGTGGCTAAAACTGTGAGCAGGGGAGGCCTGCAATTCTCTCCCTAAACTGGACACTCTGTCCTCATCTGTAGCAGAATGTGAAGTCCTCACGCTCAGTCACAAGGCTTCCACACTACACTCAACATTTGAAAGCGACCTTTTGTCGGTCGCTGAAATCAGATTGCAATAAATGACCACTCCCAATGCGGACAAATCTGATTTTTCTCGCATTGAAGGCAGGCGTTAGATTCAGCTGGCCTGTTTGGTGGTGGTTCATAACATATGTGGAGATACAACATTGTAATTAAGGACACTTGCAGTAACCTACAGATGCAGCATTAATCTGTAAAAATGGGAATGTGACATAATATGTTGCAGCATGTTCTCAGAACAGCTTCACACACATTATACCATTATCATGTTTCTCCAAAACCACTCAATAAGTAATGTCTTAGAACTGTGTGTGTGTGTGTGTGTGTGTGTGTGTGTGTGTGTGTGTGTGTGTGTGTGTGTGTGTGTGTGTTTGTGTGTGTGTTAAAGAGTGCACAAGAGCATTTTTTGGTGATTTACATTGCTGTAAATTGTAACTGCACAAATTTTCTTGCATGTTCTTGAAGCCTGTCAAAGTAAAGAAAACCGCACAGTTTTTCACACCTTTAAGACCATAACCTTTCCTATCTTTCTTTACCACCCTCCCACACACACACACACACACCATTGCAAAGAGTTGCTTTAGAGGATAAGAGAGAAAAAGAAGAATAAAGAAGAAATGGAAAACAGCTACAGTATAAATACAAGGTAACATAGATGGAAAAGAAAAAAAGAAAAGCTAGGTTGAAGCAGGTTCGCTGTTTGAGACAACCATAGTGTGAAAAGTGATTTGTGTTTAAATATGAAAACCTCACAGGGAACAAGAAACAACGCAGATGAAAAACAAACACGGTTAGAAAAGAAACACAAAAAGAAATAAAAGGTGTGCTGCTTGTTGTGGCAGATTTCTTTGTCTTGCATGCTGTTGCCTTTTCTCGCCTGCGGTTTTATTTCCACCACAAAAGATTTAATCATAACTGTAGACTGTTAGAAATTGTACTTACAGTAATAGAATGATAGTAACCCAACTCAAACTTGTACACATACACTGAATAATGTTTCCCCCTACATGTTGATGGTAATTCTCAATTACACAGATGAACAGTGTATATTTATTGTATATTCATGCTGATGTTTTTGAAACTTAATACATTTTATCAATTAGTCTTTTGTCATGGTGTATTCTGCGGTTTTTATTATCAAAATGTTTGGTCAATGTGCTGCCTACAAAACTAAAAAAGCATATTTACATATGAGAAAAAAGAAAAAAATGTTTTCTTTATTACATATAAGCTTTTTTTTTAAACACACAAATCACAAGTAGTTTTTTGATGCAGTGTGATGCATAACTCCTGTACAGTATTTCTGCGTTATAATGTACATTTTGATCTTGATCTCTTGTGGCGATCATGTTGTTTATTTAGCCCCCTGTATTTGCCCTGGAGCAGTTGCTTTGGCTGTTGAACTGTGCCTACCCCGCCTTTTTAACAAAGTGCGTGCTGGCAGGTGGATGTAATGTTATGTTTCATAGTGTACATACAATATGCATGTGTCCATCTCAGTGTGTGTGTGTGTGTGTCTGTGTGTGTGTACAGAATGTTGTTTTTTTCAGGGGGTTTTTGTTGTGTGTATATAGTATGTTAGTATGGTTTTGTAGAATATTGTATGTGTGTGTGTGTTTTTTTAAAACCAGTTTTCCACTTGTCTTCTGTCTCTCAGGCTTGTAAAGGAAACCCTGAGTTATCATTTTGAGTCAGCCCACTGTTCTCTATGGAAACTTCACACACACATACACACACATACACACACACACACACACACACACACACACACACACACACACACACAATCACACACACACACACACACACACACACACACACACACACACACACACACACACACACACACACAAACATACAGGCATGGAACATGACGGAACATGCCGTTTACATGTGTTCATCTGTCAGGTTTGTTACACATAAAAATATACTAGATCTAAATAGAAAAGACGAAGACCGCAGTACTATGAGTTGTAAGTTCTTTGTTAGAAAAATACTCATCATTGGCCGTCGACTACATCTGTCTTTGCGGTGTGTTTAAGTGCAACTTTTTGGCCAAGACACAGGCAACGTGAGGTGACAACACAGCCGGCCTCCGTCGCCAATTGTTTTTTGCCGTCTGCCTGGCGTGTTGGCAACTTAATGCTCAATCAGCAAACTTAATTTTGTTCTGCTCAGCTTTCCGAGAAGTGTTCGAATTACACTGTGGCTGAAGAACATGTCAGAACCATGGACAGATTCAGGAGGGGAAGCTATTGCTGCCATATACCAAATATTACAAACCTACCACTTATTAAGACTGAGTATGTTTTTACACAGCTGTTCTGTCCTACCACAGGATAATTCATTGTCTGTCCCGAAATATTGTATTTGTGGCTAAGCAGAAGTGTGTGGTCAGAAAGAGCAGTATGGTTTTCAGTTGCTGCTTGCACAGGCAGGTGGTGGCGGTGGGTAAGAGGGGGAAGGAGATTCTCCCGTTCTTGTCTGATAACATCTTTGCAGACTGGTACCACCGTACCAGTTTGTAGCCCGATTGCTGCAAATTACTGATCTGTCTGACATCAAATCAACACACAATTTATGCAAACCGATACCACACGGAAGCAGCCCACAGTCATGATACACATTGCACATATCCAGACGACTCATGTGGTATGCGTTATTGACAAAAGATCAAGTCCTCCACACTGACCTGTGCAGAGCCACGCTCATTTGTTCTACAGATGACAAGACAGCGACTATTATTGTAGCTTTCTGTTGCACGACTAAAACAACTTTTGAACGTACATATGTTCCATCAAAACAAATTCCCTTCCAAGGCTATTTTGCAGCGGCACCGTGGCTCTGTCCGGCACTTAGCACCGCCCAAGATGATTGTGATTGGTTTAAAGACATGCCAAAACAAGAGCACGTTTTTCTCCCATCCCGGAATGCTGTGTGGACTAGCAAGACCCTCCTCTGCAGCACTGGCAAAGCGAGACTAATAACATCTTAAAGACAACCATGTATTGCAGCATTAGACAGGCTATCAGGTAATGGTTGGTAATCGATTATGATTGTCATTGTCCCCCCAGAATGCAATCTACATGGACTATAAGTGCAAACATGCTTATTGGCTGGTTTACTCAATAACTCACACAATAAATAGAATTGCAAGCTACAAGTTTGGCTCCCACAAATGTAATATTGACACTTGTTTAAATTGAGTGATTCCTATTAATAACAATTACATCCAGCTCTCTGTATTTTAGTATTTTTGCAGTAATATTTTTGGTGTTTCTCTTCCTGCGGGACTAAAACCCCACCAGACCCTCTGCAGGGGGAAACACCGAGTGCACATTCAGCTGTCTCTGCTTCTTTCATCTAAATATCTGCATCCTGCCTCTGAAATATCATGTTTTGTGTTTTTTTAAGGTAGTTTATGGTGGGTTTTATTTCCCCCACATATTGATGAGTATGTACATGTGTAGGGGTTTGTTCTACACAAGACCAGAGAAATATAGCAAGAGAATGAGAGAAATGGATTTCACATTTGGGTTTGATGCAACGTAGAGCAGAATTCAGGTTTTTCAGTTGAGGAAATGTCATGAGGTCATTTTGGGTGACTCCTCCCTCAGTGTAAATCCTCTGTAGTCTATTTTGACATTTCATTTAAGTGCAACAAATCCTTTTGCAGAATGCTTGCTATGTGTAATTTTAAACTTAAAACCTACATGTGTCATAGTTTTTGGTTGTGTTTTGGTTGATAAAGTGCAGTGTTTTCCATGTGCAAATACATTTACACCTGTAAAAAGCGATGTGTATGTCATGATGCCATCATGGCAGCCCCTCCCTCTCCCTGTTTGTGTGTGTTGTTTGTGATCCCTCATGTTTCTCCCTCCTGCTCTGTGTCTTATTTTGTAGGCTGTGCCAGGTGAAGTTCATTCCCTAATCATCCCCAGCAGTACTTAAAGGACAATTCTGGCACAAAACTAGACTAGCACGGACTGCTGATTAGCTTAAAACGCTAGTATTCGGGGCACAGGGAAAGTAAAAACAAATCGCTAATTATACCACTAAAAAGGCTCAATATATCACCACACTTCAACGGTAGCATAATGAGGGTCCCAAAATGTTAACCGAAGCATTAAGAACTTTGTAAGTGTACAGACAGTTTATTGAAAAGATACATTATAAAGACACTCACGTTCATGTATACATGCCGCCGCCGTCTTGAAAACCAGTCATGACTTACAGCTGGCGATACAAACTAAAATCAAAAGCAATTTGCTCAATATATCTGAAATAATCACACTCTGCATAACTTGTCTGGTGTACTTACTCAATGGATAACTGTCCATCTGGTCCCTCCGGTCTGGGTCGGCGTCTCCAATTTATTTTCGGGACATGGAAAAGAGTTTCAAGTACAGGCCTGTTTATCAGAGAGGGGAAATCTTCAGACTGTACAAAACACTGCGTCTCTTGGGTGTCGCGACGCAACAGCTCCCACTACGTGCAACACAGACACTCCTGTTCGGTGGTCATAGCTTCACAATGTCCGCAGGTACACCACCAGTTTCCCGATGTATGAGGCTGTGTTGCGGCATTGACTACTGGTAGCTCTCTCTCTCTCTCTCTCTCTCTCTCTCTCTCTCTCTCTCTCTCTCTCTCTCTCTCTCTCGTAGCCCTTTCACGGAGCTCCCGCAGCTCTTCGTTCAATAAACTGTCTGTACACTTATAATGTTCTCAATGCTTCGGTTAACATTTAGGGACCCTCGTTATGCTACCGTTGAAGTTTGGTGATATTTTGAGCCTTTTTAGTGGTATAAATAGCGATTTGCTTTTACTTTCCCTGTGCCCCGAATACTAGCATTGTAAGCTAATCAGCGGTCCGCATTAGCGTCTTTCAAGCTACAAACACATTCGATTAGCATGAAAACATGTCCCAGAGAGCAACAGAGTGGGTACACATCTGTTAATAACCCCTAGGTTCGTTTTCCGCCGGAATTGTCCTTTAAGGCCGGTTCTGTGATCCAGTCGTTGCCAGATTGTTCAGTCTTCTAGCGTGGTACAGTTGTAGATCCTGACTCCCTGTGTAATTCTGTTTCCTGGTGTTCTAGCTTGTTTAGCTGTGATCTGTGTTTTCTCCTGTTTCAGTCGTGTGCTCACGCGTCCTGTTACCCCTGCCTGCCTGTCTGCCTGCTTCTCTCTGGATTCAAGGAAGTTTGCCACGTGTTGGAATTGTTTGTTGGTCTCTGGAGGACGCCATTACCACATGGTCAACGCCACAAACAAGAGACATTGATTCACTGGGCACACTCTGGAGAGCGCACTGCACCCACCACTCACCACTGGATTCCCTGGACACGACACCTACTTGCCCCTTGCACTATTCACTGTATACATGTATCTTTATTAAATCACTTAAACGTATTTCCTGTGTCACGTCTGCTTTTGGGTCCAACCTCCAGTGCCGTTCTGTAACAGTGTAACTGAAGAATGAATAAAGAGAGCTTCAGAGAAATTCAAAGATTGCTGCGATTTACCTGTTGGAAAAGGGGTTTAAGGCGCTGTTAATCAAGCATACTGTAGCCCGATGGCGTAATTTACAATAATAAAAACTGGCTTTTTCTAAAGTTTTTGTTGCTTTTTTCAATGTTTCTGTTGGTTTTTATGATTTTTTTTTTTTTCGCCTTTTGTGAATGAATTTCCAGAAGTTTTTTTCCTTTTTTTTTTTTTTCGAA
>CM042326.1:27973741-27996241 GCA_023566125.1 Zingel zingel | reverse complement strand
GCCACAATGTCACTAGAAACTCACAATATATGTCACCCTTTGTCTGAATTTATCAAGTCATCATGACACAGACGACATATGGCCATCAGTTTGTTTTTTCACTTGCACAGAATTGTAGGGTTGGCACTAATTTACAACTCTTTATGCTCTATTGTGTTTAATGGTGGCTTCTGCAGTAAGTAATGTGTAATTGCCCTTAAATTCCCTCAGGGCTGCTGTCTGATGCCATAAAACTCTTTTAGGTGTTGATTTTCCAGCGGTGCCGGGCTCCAACAATGATTTGTCTGTTCAGGCAAATTTGCAGTGCAGCGCACAGGCAACCACAAACGTCATTATAAAGCGGGAAATATTTAAATGCACTTCAAAATCAACCAGGCAGAAAACACCCCCCTTTATAATCTCGTCCTCTTTGTAAACTTGGCACAAGTGGTAGACGATGGGAGTGATATGTGACAAAGGCCACGACCCAAAGTCATGATGCATCTCAGTCACCTGGACCAGCAGGACTCTCCATTATTGGGACAATTTATTTAATGGCATGTTAATTCTACAGAGCCCATATGTATAGGACCGCATTAAAAATCCAGTTGGTACAGTCTACACTGAACCCTTTATTTTATTAATTAAACTCAACTTGTTTTTCCTTTGTCACTTCAGGTGCTTTTATTGCAGATTTATGAGCATGAATGTAACGTTTTTATCATGGTTTGTCAATTAAAAAGACTACAACAAGAGAAGACTACAGCCCTGCTATTGGCTCGTGCGATGCTTTGAGCTAGCTTAGATTTCTATTTTCCTCAACATACAGTACATCATGACCAGGTACAAGCGAACATGTATCGATATTTTCATTGATATATAGTCTTTATCAAAGCCCTACAAAACTAAGAATTTATTTACTGTACTGACACCCACGCCCACCACAGTCAATGTGCAGATAAATCCAACAAAGATCCATCCATTTGCCTTTGGGTCAGCACAGCCATCCCTTAAAGATTTTCATCATTGGCACTTTCTTCAGTATCACCACCGCTATCATCATCATCACACTAAATAACACACACTTACTGCCTGATGGAAAAGACAAAAACAGAAGAAGCAGTAGAAAACAAGAGAAAGTTAACATTAACCAAGGAAGATATTTACAACCATTCACACACATTTTCCCACACTCTGAGGAATTGATTGGATGTAAATGCCATTGATTGGCTCACCCTTTTGTCTGTATCTACTGGTGTGTGTGTGTGTGTGTGTGTGTGTGTGTGTGTGTGTGTGTGTGTGTGTGTGTGTGTGTGTGTGTGTGTGTGTGTGACTCCTTTCTTGCTCTTCTGCCCTGCAGCTGTCACGACAAGTCCTGCTTGTCGGCTCAATCCCCAGACTGACAGGATAAAATCTGGGTGGGGAAAGTGAAGGAGCCGTGCTTTTCCCTCCCTCATTACCACCACCTTGAGCAAGGTGCTTAACCCCAACCGCTCCAGTGGAGCTGCTCAGTGGCCAGCAGATCAGACTGTGGTTATACTGGGAAGATTTCCATGTATGAATGTGTAACTGTGTGAATGTGATCAGGGTGATCCTGCAAAAGAGAGGCTTCCTCTCAGTGAACGTTACCTAAATAAATAAAGGTAAAAAAATAAGAAAATAAATAAAAGATCAGATGTTGCTCACTACTCGACCGCACACGCACTCGGCTTCACCTCCGAGTGACTACCAACGCTACCCCCACCACCCCACACCATGCTGTAAGTGAAAATATTGTTTCATTAACAAAAAGGTCATGGTAAAGAGTAATTTACACCAAGCCTTGATGCTATAACAGCAACTTACAGGCTGTAACATACAATTAATTTCAGTGTTTGAGACACCAAAGAAATGATGCAGGTCTCACCTGAGAACTGATGACTGTGTCTCTTCTCTAGCGGCCTACATGACCTTTACTGCTGAGCAGTCAGTCACAGTTTTTCCTGTTTCCTCCTAGTGTCAGGCTCAAATTAGTTATCCACCTTCTTGACTTTCGACAGCCAATCACTAGACGCAAAGCTAAATGCAATGAAACATTTAACCTGCTTTGTGGCATTATTCAGATCAAACAGGGCTTCCTCAGACAACACACCACACAAAGCTGCATTAATAAATGTTTCTTTTCTGCTTCATTGGATAGTGACAAAGCTCTCTAGCAGGCGTACTAAATTAGGACTCTTGTCCGTCGCAGAGGGGGGGGGGGGTCGGGTAGATGAATGGGTTGTTGTTTCCCTGTCGATACTGGCCTCAGATAAGAAAACGCTTATATGTGTCGTCCTGGGCTAGAGGACTGGTTGACTTGATATGGAAAGGTAATACAGGACAACATGTTTTGATATATGAATATAACAGACAGCTTCTCACACTTACACCATGGCCTCTTACTCTACCACAGGCCAAATGAGAAGTCATCCATGCTTGACACTTGTTAATCAGTTTAAAGGGGCGCTATGCAGTTTTGGCCATTTCTTCGCTGTTTTCTTGCTTTTTGCTAGCAGGTTTCTCTATAGAGCTCCCCCTACAGCTGCGGAATAGATATTTGGCAGCTCCTATGTTTAATTGTGTCTGACTCCTCGCTTGGTCAGTCTGCCGTTTCCTCTTTCTCTGTTCCTCTGACAATGCTTTCCTAGCTTTCTGCCTCTTTTTTTGCCGCCTCAGCCATAACGACAGCGTGAGAAACTCCATTGCTACCTTGTTAGCTGGTTCCTGAATGGGCGTATGTGTGCAGTGCCGTGAAGCAATTTGTTACATCGCGAGACCCGATATCACGCAATACTTCATGACGCTGAGGCTGGCGGCTTGCCAGCCGAAAGTTGCAAGGGTGGGTTTTCCGCTCACAGGCGCTAGGGGGGAGTGAGACGACCACCATTCAACCAAAAAAAAAGTCATATAACCATTCCAATGACTCCAAAGCTGTTCAGTTAAGGTAAATTAAGCTAAAAAAACTGCATAGTTCCCCTTTAAGTCATGGCTAGGTCAGTTTCACCACTGATAGTTAATTGGTAACATAGCATGAAGCAGCAGTCCTATTTTTTGTGGTTACATGCAGTTTAACACACCTTGCACACTGATGTATAATGGTTGGTAAGCTTTTAACCAGAACTGTGTTTAAAGTGTCATCAGATAACTTCAACAGACATTTTCCAACTAAACAGAAATGTCGATAATACAGTAGTACATAATGACACACACATATTCAGGGACTGCATACCTTACATACAGCGCAAAAACAAAAGACATACAAAGCGAAGACCACATATCCATAGTGGAAAAATATTGTTCACTGAATTTCCTCAGTTTTTTCAGAAACACATATGACTCTGCCATCGGAAACAAAAATATGGCACCAGCAGAGCTTTTAGGATGATTCATAACTTCGATAGTAGCTCTACTTTCATGCCAGCAGTCATAGTACAAGTGTAGGCGTCAGTTTCGACCAAATTGTGAAGGTCTCAATATCAAATGCACATTCATCTTTCTTACATTGTGCATAAGTGGAAATACTAACTTTATGTTCGTTTTGTGGGTTTTTGTAAAACAAATGAGAAATAATGGGGGATTTATACTTGAATCTTCAAAGTATGATTTTAGTGCAACAAAAATGTGTGCACTCATTAATTTTGTCTTAACAGCAAATGATACAAGACATGGGTAAACAAACATTGACTTGCAACTGTGGAAAGCTACAAAGAGAGAGAGAGAGAGCAAACATGTATTAATAATTTTGTGACCATTTTATTTTTAAATTAAGTTTAACATAACAAATAATGTTATACAGAGATGCATTGACTACAGAGACCCATGTAGGCAAATAACTAAACAAAAAACGAGGTAAGAGTACACATCCAGCAACAAGCTAAATCCCGATAAAAGAGAATTCATAATAAATACAAGTTTTAATACAAGGAAATACACTGTTACAGATAGTAGATATAAAGTAAAAAGACAAACAATAAACAGTGAGCGACAGAATTGGTCTAACAAAAATGGCATTATTTATTGAAATAATTCCTCTAGTTGCTATCTTTTGTTTCATGCAGATACTAAAGTGAAGGCTCATGTGAGAGACAGGGGGAGACAGAGCAAGGAGAATAGAGCCAATAGAAACCCCACCCATCAGTAGGTGGATCGTGGTTTGGAGGAGGAGCGCTCATATCTGTACAGTACAGAGAGTACCTTCAGTGTTAGAGAAAGAGACGGAGTAAGGGAGGAAGGAAATCTTAGTGCAGACAAAAGCGCTCTTTCTGGCTGGAGTTTGTTTACCACTTCCCGGGGAAACTTCACGAAAAACTCTGGGATTTATTTCACTTTTCTTTCACTTTTAGACGTTAATGGGTTGCTCCCTTTGGACCTGTGGATCCTTTTTGGACTTGCATTGATATTATTAAGCCATATTTATATTACAGCCAACTTGTCAACGTGTTATTTTCGGAGCCAGCGGTGATGTCCCACCACTGACATGCATCCGTCCAGGTGAGTCGGGACATACGGGGCAAAGGTGTGTGATGTGGTTTTTTTTTTTTTTTTTACAGTTACTTTGCAAAAATCCTGTTTCCCGCTGCCCGGCATGTCAGCTGTCAAGCTGCAAACAGCCGCAGTTATACCTCATTCATGTTTAATGGCAGTTTTTTTTAAATAGCCTACAGTAAATTAACAATAGCTTTGCTTTTACATTGTAATGCTTTCTCTTATTGTGAAATATCACTGTCTTACTGACGAGTCTTTGTCATTAAAAGTGACTTAAAATATATGTTAGTTGCTTTTACTGCGCTTCCTTTTCATATAATATTCCTACATTACTCCAGTCAGAGTTTATAGCGACATTTTGTACTTTATTTTGATTTCCTCTTTTCGAAATTGAAAGGGATTTAGGAGTAACGTTACGTTAGTGCGTTTTGCAGTTATCCTCTGACTTCGCCGGTATGTTTGGCGCAGCAGCGCACCGGCTTTAGTTCCTTTTATTAACCCATAACCATAAGTTGAATGCAAACGGCATTTCACTCGCGATAAAAGCTGTATTGGGTCGCATTGTCTTCAAGGGTGCACGATAAACTGCATTTTATTTGCTGAATAGAGCTTTTAGGCAGGCAGGCACTATACATATCTCTAAACAATGTCAAGACTTATGTGACGATATGATTTCCTTGTAACAAAAGAGCAGATTGTTGTTCATAGATGAGAGGCTGTCTGCTTTGTTATTATCGAGGTCACTAAAGTGAAGCCCCTTTATAATTCACCACTCCACGACCGGAGACGAATTCACGTGAGATTTCCCATTCTAGTTCACCTGTAGCTCTCCTGGTATTAACACTTAATAGGCAAATACCGGACTGTAAAGGATACATTTAAACACTATAATAACCAGTTTATGGAACTCTGTACATGTGCACGCGCTGCCCTGTGGGAGGCGCACATGCACCGCTAGGTTTTGAAGACGAAAGCTACAAATACAGTATAGACAGAATATTCCAAGATACTTACACCGTCCACGTGTCAGCTGCTCAATCATTTAAATAGATTTGCCTAAATAGTTAAATGAAACCTTATCGTGTAATCTGAAATTTCATTTGTTTTCTTTTCTGGAGAGACCGTTCGGTCGTCGAACACGGAGACAGAAACCTCATACAGTGATTGTGCAGTCGTGCCGCTGAACGGATCTCGTTAAACATTTAACACCACGACACCTAATCAAATGTCTTGTTGCTAGTTTTCTGCTACCGGTGTTTCTGGTTTCCGTTTCTTCCCTCCGTCTGCTTCTCCCTCTCGGCGAGCTGACCGCTGGTTTGTTTTGGTGCAATTTCTCTATACTACGTACCGCCTGACACGCTTAATATGTCTCATCGTAGCGCTCGGATCTGCACCAAAAACTCACTGTGAAAGTTTTACATTCTCATATGGCTAGAGGACAGATGTCGGGTCCACTTAAAACGCGGTTGTTGTCGCTGTTTCTCCGTGCGTAATAATGCGTAAAAAGCAAGTGACTTATTTTCATCAAAGGTGCGTAAAAGTGTTTTTGTCGCTACGTATAGACTTGGTTCCAAACATCAGTTGGTTATAATTTTAGGTCATTTTGGCACAGAAGTAGGTCATTGCCGCTGGGAATCCTTGCGCTTAGGAAGCTTCAGTCTGGACAAACAGGAAGCGCTGCATCAAAATATTTTGATGAGACTCTTTTATTAGAATGTCACGTTGAGCGATTTGATGATTAAACCTGAACATGACAAGATTAGTTTGTTCCTTATGCAAATCAGAGTGTTTTAAATAAAGTGACTTTTATTTAAAAGTAGCCTAATATCTCGGTAGAAGTTGCCGGCTATAAGCAGAAATGTCCCAACAAACTGAAAGATTGTTTGAGTTGATTTACTCGAACATTTAAATTTTCAGACGGACTGGTCCGCTGAGCCATATTTCTTTCAGGCTGTGACGCAGTTGAAGTTACTCCAGCCGCTTCCTTCATGCACAACCCCCCCTCCACACACACACACACACACACACACACACACACACACACACACACACACACACACACACACACACACACACACACACACACACACACACACACACACACACACACACACACACACACATACGTCAAACAAAGATCTGCAATCAGCAAATTCTATCAAACAATGGAGACGCACCGGGCGGACAGTTTGGCCAGCAAACCTGGGATTTCGCCTGAACAGCAATATGGAGCATAGGCCTATTCACTGCGCATAAACTAGCAAACACTAACAACACAACTTCAAACCTCGATGTGGGTATCAGCTGCAGTGGCACGTGAGTTAGAATATGGTAACGTTTAATAAAATACACAAATATTAGCCCGTTTATGGTATGCACGCCCGCGTTTGCGCGTCATTCAATGACAGAAAACCCGCAGTTCTGAAGGAAAAACACGAGGTCCAGTTCTGACACAGAAGTAGCTACACTGTTTGATATGCAGCAGAGACGTGAGGCTGTATAGGCGGTTTGGGCAGAGTGATGAAAGCCCAGACTGACGGTCCCGCTCTGGTTATCCAACAGACCACCAAACCGGTCCGATGGCTCGGCCGCAGTAACGGCAACACAGGGGAGCGAAGGAGATCCACCACCCGTCGGTGCCGCTGGAGCCTCAGCGCAAACCTCCCGTTCGAACGAGTGCGGCGAGCGGATTGGCCACACCGATTTCACCGGAGGAAGAGAGCCGGACTCGCCGTCCTGGTGCAGAACCAAAGCTATCTCCCCTGTCGACAGCCTAGGCGTGTTTCAGAAGAGGTCTATATTCCACCTTCCTCGCCGCGCCTCAAGTGGATATTTCTCCTCTGAGGGCGACTCACTACCGAGCTCCCCGCTCTCTCTGAGGCCAGTGACGGCTGACAGAGCTACGCAGACTCCGAGCCCCACCGGCCAGGTGATGAACCATGCCCTACAGCGCATGGCTGGGGCACAGGACGGAGGACCGACGACGCACCAGCAGCACGGTGAGCACTTCACATATAGGCGATGATTAACCGCCAACACTGAATACACGCATGTGGAACAGCAGGTTCCTCGTTACAAAGTTCTCTGATGGAGTGACAAACATAGCAGCGAATAAACTGATATGCTAACGGATACGCATGCCATTAATGAAATAGCATTACCTGAAATATAAATCAGATATATTTTAGAAAAGAAAACCGTTATACCAACAATTTCCATCATTGCAATGCACGTTTTTCCCGTCAAGAAAGCACCTTTCAATGACCTCTGATATCCTTAAAAATCAACCATGCTTCAAAAAAACTAATATAATGCTTTTGATCATGGCTAAAATAATTTTCCTACTACTCATTTTTGTCATCCAGAATATCAATTTTAAGAAGGTGGTAAACTGCATTCCTGCAAGTCGAAGTGTTTAAAGTGTTGTGACATACATGAATGCACACCCTGACACTATATCAACAATACAGTACTGGTTGTGTGTAAAAAGTTACTGGCCTGAATCAGCCAATACAAGCTGATCTGACTGTTTTCACAGTGGAATTTAGCTGCTGCTGCTGTGTGGGTGTACAGCAAAATATGAAACCAGATATGAGCCCAGCACAAGGTCCCGTAGCTTTCTTTTTCAAAGATTTGAAGGTTTGGGCGTGTGGTGATGAATGTTAACAATGATAGTAAAAAGACGAACAAAATCATACTTAGGATGTTTTTTTTACTGCCCCCTTTCTCCAACTAGATCTTACTCATGCTTTTTCCCCCACTACCAGTATTTGCTTCTCTTTCACATGAGTAAATCAGTCTCATGTTTGTTTTATATTCTGATTTATTGACTAGGGGGGAAATCCAATGAATTCAGGTTGAAGCATGCAGATCCAAAACACACTAACATGATTCCTCGGTGCTGCCAAACCCATTTCTGCCGATTCCTGTGTTTTTATTCAATTGTAGTATTACTCTTCTTCCTGTTGAGTGACCTATTCTGCCTTTGAGTGTGTAAAACAAACAAGCCTAATCTCATAGGAAATTAATAATGTATTTGAACAAAAGATAGGTCCAATATAAGCACAGTATATTGGAATAATGTGAGGACAGTGTCAAGTTAAAAAATCCTAATCATAAATTAACCCCTTAAAGTGCCCATATTATGAAAAAAAAAAACGTTTTCTGGGATATAGGGTGTTATTTTGTGTCTCCGGTGCTTCCAGACGCATACAAACTTTGAAAAAAAAAAAACATCTATGCTGTTTTGAGTGAGATACGGGTTTCTGAATGCGTCCTGCCTTCAGTCTCCGGGTGAGCTGTTCAAAATCTGCTTCTACGTAACTAGCCGAGACGAGGGGCCTAGGGGGCTAACCGTTAGCATGCTAGCGCTAGCATGCTAGCTCGTTCTCAATGGCAAAACACTGCTACAACACACACAAATTCACCCTAATCTACAAAATAAATTGTATAGAAGTACTTACATGTCCCTGTTCTGCAGGTATTCCACACAAAGTTGGAAGTGCGCCCTCATTTAGAAGAAGTCTCCCGGCTAATCCTGACTTGTACAGGTCGAAGCAATGTGCAGTACAACAAAAATATGGTGTTTTTTTGGAAAATTAAACCATGTAAACCTATTCTGATGCAATCTCAAATTACAATTATGAACCTGAAAATGAGCATAATATGGCCACTTTGAATAGGTGATAATCTTCACTTTTACTCTCTGGTATGAGGTCTCTTGGACTCAAACAAACACATGAAGGCACTTTTCTGATATTGTGTAATGATAATTATATTTCCTGTTTGTTCTGTGTTTTGCATCACATTTTGCCTCCCAGCATGCATTGTTTAGTCTTGCTTTGCCAGACCCTCCTCCAAAGTGCGCTGAAGGAGGGTCTGGCTACTCCACATAGCATTCAGGGATGGGAGGAAAACGTGCTCTGGTTTAATGGCATTTCTTTAAACAAATCAGAATCGCCATCGGCAGTGCTAAACTCCGCACAGAGCCGCTGCAAAATAGTCATGCGAGAGAAAACTCAGATTGCAAACTCTATTCTAGCTAGCCGTCTCAATTTACCATGCAAATATCTGAGGAGCAGTTAACCATAGTCCTCATAAATCCACCAGATTTAAAATTCCAACACAAAGAAAGCGGAAGGAAACAGAAAATACATGCATCCGGAAGAATTCCAGGAGCAATCCCGGAAGTGGAACGCGAAGGATATAGACTATGCTTAGTTAGACCTGCTAATGTTGGACTGTTGCCTTGGATTCACAGTTTTCATGAAATCATGCCGAGTCAGATTTACAGGAAGTAGAAAGGGTCTTGACTTCCGACTAAACCAAAAGGGCCACGCCCAAGTGTGTGTGTGTGTGTGTGTGTGTGTGTGTGTGTGTGTGTGTGTGTGTGTACCATCACAGTAAAAACAATCATGCAGCAACCATTCACTGAAACTAACCAAATTAATGTCTGCCCTCACAAACTCAGCTATATTAAACATAAAACTCCAAAAATGGTAATTTTGAAAATGTATCTATGTATATATGTATCTGCTGAAAACTTGCGGTTGAAATATCTGCAGCTTTAAAACTTTTGAACATTATGTTCAAGATTTACAGAGGAAGTTAAAGCTCTTAAAAGAGTACGCCGCCGATTTAGCATTGCACTTCTACAACATTGTTGGACTTAACAATAGACTGTCTTTAGGAAAGTATAAAAATCGAACATAACCACACATTTGTTCCACACATTCTTCTTCCTTGTCAAAACCTGGTGCCTACATTACCCACAATGCAACTTAACCACCAATAGTTTGGTTGGAGATTTGGGTGTGTTATGCTACTAGTAGCTAATGTAGCCTTGAGACGCTAGTCCCAAGCAGAGTTGAGGAGTGGGCCCACACCAAACCCCCAGGAAGAGCGCCAGGCTTTTAATCCAATTTTACATAGTGGCCAAACTGTGTAATTACAACTTCCGGGTCTGTCATGTGATGCCATTGGGCCCAAAAATATTTTTTCCTATAGACTTACATTGTGAAAGAGACATTTGTTAATCAGTGGATCATTTTTTTGGAGATACAACTTTCCAGTATGAACACTTAAATAGCCCTTATTCAAATCATTATGTCCTGAAAGTTGTAAAATTCACAAATAATGGATTCCAGAGTTAACTGAAGTTAACTGAACTCTGTTCAGGTGAATGAGCCAAGACCGAACTGTTGAAAAGGGGAGTTAATGAAAGCGCTAGTGCGCTTGCTTAAAGTGCTCATATTATGCTCATTTTCAGGTTCATAGTTGTATTTAGAGGTTGTACCAGAATATGTTTATGTGGTTTAATTTTCAGAAAACACCATATTTTTGTTGTACTGCACATTGCTGCAGCTCCTCTTTTCACCCTGTGTGTTGAGCTCTCTGTTTTAGCTACACAGTGAGGCATCACACTTCTGTTTCACCTTTGTTGGGAGTCGCACATGCGCAGTAAGTACTGCTAGCTTGTCAGTTGCAGAGCATGAGGGTGTGCCATGCTAGCAGCTAGGCGAGCATTATAACGTGTGTTACAAAGTGACGCACGTTCATCACAGAAGTAAAGGCTGGACTACAATAGAGTTCTTTGGAGCAGTTTGTGAACAGTGTTTTCTCTGGAAGTCCCTTTGGGGTGGACTTTGGCCTTTTTCACTTTGTAAACCTATAACATGCACACACAAAAATAAATAAAACACAATAAAGGAAAGGGAAAAAGACAAAAAGCATAATATGAGCACTTTAATAGACCCAATCACAATATCTGTTTACAATAAACTAAAGAAAACTCCTGCGTCCCCTACATACAATTTAACATCGCTAAGCAAACAGGGACAAGGAACAACTGGATATACTGTCATCTCATTTATCTTAAATGCATGTTTGATGCTTCCATATTTCAACACTTGCACTGGCATTAGTTGGAGACAAATTTACCTTTTTGGGCCACAATCTAAAGAAAATTACACCGCCCAACCCAGCAGTTAATCCGACCTGCGGTGAGATGTTGCTGTTAGGAACGCTAAATTTGGTTTATCAAAAACGCTAGCAAAGCAATACAGTACAGAAAATAAGCTCAGCAGAAACGTCAGATAGGTTGGACCACCGCTTTTCTGTATATATCTTTAAAGATTACAGTTACAGCTAAAAATGACAACAGAAATAAACAAGTTTGCTGATATCACATATCTCTGCAGTTCAAATCAACTGCCATCCGTCATACCCAGAAGTGATTTTTGTGTTACATGACAATATGGTGATTCGGTCTATGGGCCCCACAGATGTGGAAGATCCAGGTAATTGTATACATGGAAGTCAAACTATTTTGGCTTTATGCGCCACTGAGCAACTTTCATAGGAATGAAGGGGGTCCTGCCTCCAACACTGTATCCAGTTTTCTTTATATACTGTATACATCCAGGCTCACACCCCCAGGTTTTGTTCTTTTTCAACCCAACTAATGCTGACTAAAGTGACACCATCACCTAAGGCAATTTATTTAAGGCAATTTTGCGCAGCTCTATGTGGAACCACAAAAGGCTTCATACAACTTTTTCACATATGCAGTAGTACTCCCTAAGACCTGCAATCAGACTTCCATGTGTGAAATTGGTGCACTTCCCCTTTACGGGGTTGAAGTGTTGAAGTTGAAGCAATGAAAGAGTTAGAATTATCAGTTGAAGAGTAAGCATTAGCAGGATTTTACAGTTGAAGTTCTTTAGGTTTGAGCTTGTATTGATGGAGACACCAAAGTGTTTGTTGGACATTCATCATTTCGCATAGCCCTGATCCTGTTTTTATTTCTGCTTGTTTATTTAGACACAAAAACAGAACAAGTCACGCAAGCTTTTAGCTGTCGGCTAAGGCTGTCTGTCCTGTTGCTTGGTAACAAACAAAACTGTGGCATGAATCTGAGATTTGGCACAAAAAAACAACCATAAATAAAATCCCCTAACAGTGTTGCTGCAGTGGATGACAATTATATCCACTATGTAATGACATTGTAGTCTTATCCTGATAATATTTTACTATTTGTTTTTCTGCGATTCTGCATGTTAGAATTGTGTAAGAATTAAAGTTAAAACCCCAGCTTTAACCGAATGCATATCTATCTGCGTTTTTATTTTATTTTTTACAAGGATAGTTGTGTGATAGCTGAAACAACACTCCCTTATTGTAACCTCTGTAGGTATGGCTCTGCTTTTTAGAATAGCAGTGATTAGCTTCACTGATTTCCTTGTGTCTCTTTTATTCTCCCTTTTCTCTCACTGCAGCCAGACAGACAGACAGACAAGATACCAGTCAAAACAGACCAGCGTGTGTGTGTGTCATTCATTAAGTGCGTATTTAAAATAGGGCTCAGTGTGTGTGTAGCAGTCAAAATAGGCCAGCAGGTCTATTGTAGGATGCAGACTGAAAGCTTTTGCCTCTCATTCAGTCCGCTACGTCCATCAGATAGCACAGATAGGAGATAAAGACAAACACACATATCCTCAACGCAAAAAAAGTCTCAGTTAGCAGGAACACTGGCCTGTTTGTGTGTTAGAGAGCGAGATAGAAGGCTTAAGGAGGATCAGTTTATCATCTTGTTGTTTTCGCTCCCTGACTGCGTGATTACACTTATCTATCTACTATCATATCACAATACTTCCTATTCATGCAGCAGGAAGATCAGGCCTTCAGTCAGGTTTCTTCAGTCACAGCCAGAGTGGAACAGTCGACTTTGATGCATTTCTTTAAATTCACACTTATAACACAACCTTTGGGCTGGTTACATAAACATAGATTTTGCCTGAGGCTTCAATCTAACATATAAACTTTAGACAGAGTCAGAGTTAAAAGGCTGCACAAAGCTGGCTTATAATTGACTGTCTAAAGTAGAAGTAATTCATTCTGTGCTCTGGTGAAATCAAGAACCTTTTCAAGCTGACCATTTGTGTCTTCTGTTAAAAGGAAAATTCAGTGATCCAAGATGTGACTGAAATTGTGCCTTTAAATTACCTTTAGGGACTGTTAATTTTTTATTAAAAGGGCTACCGGAGAAGTTTTGGGATCTTTAGTCCAAATAGACTTGACCCTCCCTTTGCCAGCAATACATTTTTCTATGACTCTCTAAAACAACTAGCAAAAAAGGTATGACCATCCCCAACAATGTATTAATGCCTTCTTTACTGGTTGGGCTTAGGAAAGATGTACAGATAATCATTGTTATTTTACAACCATGACATGGACGATTTAACCTCTGCTTTCTCATCTTATACATCACACTCCACTATTACGGTGGCCATTTCAGTAGTTTTACTCACTAACAGTTGTGGAAAGACAATAAGCATGGAAACTAAATTCACACTTACTGTATTACTGCATTACTTCAAATACTAAGTTACTCCTCTAGTAAACTAGCATTCACATGAAATAAAACAATAAAACATTGAGACCATTCAACAAAGCACACTGGGTTATAACCCGTGTTGACAGCTGGCCCGCCCAATCAGAAATTCAAAGTTAAAGCAACACTATGTAACATTTCCCGCTCCGCCCCCCTACAGGTTGTCTCATCGGAACTACAACTGGAAACGTTATACATTGTGCATCTGCTATTTCATTACTAAATTCACAAGAAATCAACTATTTAGAGTCCCAAAATGGGCCGTTTTACGAAAATTGATTGAAAATTGAAATACTTATTTTCGTAACAATCAAGTATCAAAAACTGAGGAGTACACGCTGTTGGATGCTGTCGTCTCCTACTCTATCTTCAATGCCTAACAAATCAATCTCTTTCTCTCCCAGCGACCCTGTCTTTCTGCTTGAGCAGCACTGGTTGAAGCCTGAAAATATTGTAAACAAATTAATAACATAACTAATTACACTGGTCAGACTGTTCAGCTCTGTTTCAGACTGATACCTCTGGTTCAGGCTGGTCCTCATCCTCAACACGTGCCTTTTCTTTACGATTACTTTTTGGGGCATTTTCAGCCTTTATTTTTGACAGGACAGATGAAGACTTGAAAGGGGGTAAGAGGGGGAATGACATGCAGCAAAGGGCCACAGGTCAGAGTCGAACCCACAGCCACTGCATCGAGGAGTAAACCTCCATATACTGTATGGGCACCTGCTCTACCAACTGAGCTATCTGGGCGCCCAACATGAGCCTTTTTCAGTCGCAGAAAATACTTTTCAATACTCATTTGGATTGAAGCAGCAAACATTCAGTGTAAGAGTAAAAAAATGACATAACATTATTTATAATAAGTTTATTTGATTCACAGCTGCTACATATAGTATTTTGACCTCAACAACCCAACTGCATTTTACCGCAAACTTGCGACTAGTTAACTTTCTAAAGCAGGCGCAATCGCTTGTTTGCTAAGAGTCGGGTCGGGACTCCAACATTAACACACTGACAACATTGTATTCAGAATATACAATATTTTTTATAGGACTTTTTAATGTGTAATTGTGTAAAGGTGTTCACGAGATACGAAGCTTTCGTGAATTTCGCCAGCCGTCTTCTCACGTTTTCATGGAGACAGATGCTGTGTGCACGCTGCACGGAGGGGAGGGGCTGTGTGTGTATCTATGTGTGTGAGAGACGCATGAGCTACAGAGAGACGGAGGAGAGCAGGGAAAGGAAATACAGCTGAACGAATACCCTGCATGTTTTAAATAGAGTAAAACATTTTTTTTATATCGAAACGCAATATGTGCCGGCGTGGCGCACCGCCACAAATTAGTCTATGTGTGGGAAACACTGGGTTGCATTCTCAAAGAAAGCAACTCCAAACTTGTGTTGCTGTCATGTTGCGATTTTTGTTGGGTCAGACCCATCTGCTAGCGATGGGGGGCCAAGACTGAGATCTACATGGAAAAGTATGCACCAAACCAGCCACTTTGAAATGTTGCTGTTTTCATGAATACAGCAGACCCCCCCCCAGACTAAAAAACATTGGGTGACCCTCCCCTCAACAAATAATAAAAAGACATGACCCTCCCCTATTTTCCTCCGGTGGTCCATTCCATAAATACCGAACGGTCCCTTAAAGAACTTAAATGACTTCTGCTTGAGAGATAGCTGAATATGAGCATCAATTTTCAGGAAAAAGGAGGTCATCTCTGTTCCATTATTTGGTGTCTAAATGGCAAAACTTGACACAGTTTGAATGACTGTTGGTCTCTGGGAAATGCAGTACAGAAAACACTATACTATATTTCCAAACATAGACATTGTTGTGGATGTTGTTGGTACAGTCAGCAGCCTGATGGATTGATTTGAACGCAGCCTCGTGGCTGTATCGGTCTCTTAAATATTGGAGGATGTGAGAAATATTAAGTCTGGGTTTCATAACAGCGTTTATGAGTCATAAGTGGAGATCGGTAAGAGGTCAGCGCTTTCATACTGTTCATACTGTCTTAATGTTGACTGAAAATATCACAGATTAACCACGGAAACACACAAATGCGCGCACACACACACACACACACACACACACACACACACACACACACACACAAATTCTTTAAACGCTATATCTATTCATCTACAGAAACAGTCACAGTAAACATACAAACATTGTCCTGATGTCTTTGTGTGTCTTTTCATGTCACCTACATAATCAAGTACTCTGATTGGTATATTTTGTGTGTTTTTTAGCAAAGCATTGTGAGCATGCATGTTATATAACATAATTAACTCAACTGGGTCAAAACTGAAGAAGTCTCTGCTCTGATACTGTTTCTGAATTGCTCTGCTTGTCTTGTTCATTTTTCTTTTGTCTGTTTGTTATTTCATTTCCTTAAAATGTTACTGCTGATGGGATTTTGCTGGTGATGCATACATGCATCTTTATAACCGTAACCATTATGCTGAGTTCATGTGATGGCGGGACAGCTGGACATGCACATCACGTGAAGGTTTGCATATAACTGTTTTAAATAGTGTTGTCTGCTTTTCTGTTGCATGTCTTCACCGTTTATTCAAAATCAAAGAATGAGTCTGTCACTGCTCACAGGAACTTATTTAGGCTGCGTGGTGATTAGGGTTTAGTGGCCACAGTCTGAACTGCAGGTTCTGGTGATGCTGTGTGCCCAAGTGGACTTTACGTCAAACTCATGTGATGTGTGTACTGAGTGGGCATATGTTGTAATGAATGGGCTGCCATCTTGTAACACTGTATACAATTCGGTTAACATTCATTCCTGGGTTTCTGTTGATGTTTCCAGTCATATTTCAAATAGACTCCTGTTTGACTACATCATTTCATGTTTCACATAAATGAAGCATCTTCCAAGTATGCTTGTCTCAGTGGAGGAGCTTTGAAACCTTTTAATCAATGTTAAACTGTACTGAAAGGAAGTGTGATATAAAGCTGCAGCAGCACATACAATACATATAGTTAGTGCTTGTTTGATCATATTAGTAAAGTGAGCATGTTTTTTCCTCTCCGTTTCAGGACAATCTCCTAGCCCCTCTAGCACGCGGCAACAAAACGCAGCAGGGGACATGCAGGCGGAGGCAATCGGACGAGAGCTCCGACGCATTGGAGACGACTTCAATAGACTGTTTCTCCTCAGGGTTAGTGATCTGTGTGTGTGTGTGTGTGTGTGTGTGTGTGTGTGTGTGTGTGTGTGTGTGTGAGAGAGGGGATCTGGGTATAGAGTAACCACCAGCGATCACATTTACAGTATGGAGCACTTGAGCACAGTAGAGCAGCTGAATGGCAGACAGAAGAAAACTGTGGTTAACTGAATGATGTAAATTACATTTACCAAATGCAGCATAATTTGGTTTTCACTTGTTCAGTGATTTATCTCCCTATCCAACATAATGCACTCTTGATTGCCACATGCCACATTGGTCATCATTGTCAAATCTAAGTCAAAACTGTGGCTGTTTAACCATGTGAAGCAGGATGCAATATGCTCAGCAGGTCAAAAAATAACAGGGAGGATGGGATCAGAACAAAATGTCACTGTGGGTGATCAGAGGGAATCTGTGACCAGCTGGTTATTTCCACTGCGCTCGGGGTGAGAAGAATGAAATTACTTTTGATCAGAAAATAACCAAGCAGTCAGCCTGAAGCTGCAGAAAATCAAGATGCCACAGTAACAACTAAATAAAAAAAAGCTAACAAGAAAACAGCCACATGACCCCTCAACAGTGGAGGAGCAGAAGATGGACTTGTTGAGCACAGAGGGGGAAAAGCAGCTCAATTCTCCTCTCAATTCCCAGCAGTGGGAAAGACACAAAAACAAAACTTAGTGGTACAACTTGGGTGTTTAAATGTGGTGAGGCACAGAGGAGTTCATTGACTGCTCACATTATAAAAGTGGAGCTTATTTGCCCAGCCTAAGTAGTAACAATTTAACTGATTATTTCTTGGCTGGCTTACTGAGGTACTGATGTACATGGTACTGTTTGTGAATGCTGACTCTTCCTTGGCAGATTAAAACCGGAAGTTATGTAGCTTGTGAATATTGGATTTAACTGTATAGCAAGTCAAATATTTCAAGTAAATTGATATTTATATACCGCAAAATCACATTTACAGAGACCCAACATTCCCCCATGAGCAAAGGAAAACCCCCTCTTTAACAGAAAGAATCTGTATGTAGAACCAGGCTCTGGGTAGGCAGCCATCTGCCTCGACCGGTTCAGTTAAGAGAGACAGAGAGAGACAGCGATGCAGAGCAAATAATAACAACTATAATAATAATCGAAATATGACTAAAAGTAATAGTAGCAGTGTGTTTCAGACAGGACCACAGCAGCAGGCACAACTACGATCCAAGCTCAACCACCATCCATGCCAAGTTAGTAAGGTACATTAATGGGACATGAAGCGTACATATGGATAGTATTATTGTTATGTGGTATTATAGTTGAAAATTGTGTTGAATTAATTACACAAGCAATGTAAAGCATTTCCAGAGTCTCCATGCGTAGTTTTGACCACTAGTAGTGCTTAGGAGCAATGTTTTTACGAGTGGTTCCCCATTTTGTTTGTATGCAATATGATACACATTCTTACCACTGGTTTTAAACTGTTATGCCACTTACAGTTGGTGGTGATAACATGCAAAAAAGCATGGCACAATGCCAGCAATTGCAGGGAAGAAGAAGACTGAAAGCTAGCAAATATGGATGTAAATGTGGCGTGATTAAAATAAAAAGGTTAGACTTCAAGAAGAGATACAATGCGTTTTGGTATGAAATTAGAAATGCTTTGGACTGAATGTAAACAAGTTTTGTTTGTTAACAAGATAACTCCACAAGGCACCTTAGATTCTTTTTTATATCCCCTTTGCAGTGTCACATATTTTCTCCGTATCATACTACTCTAACATAAGAGGAGATATTTTTTATTTTTCCAACTACTAGCCATATGGCCATTTTCCATTTGCAGATTGAAGAGAATATGTGACGAGTATTTTCAAAGATGGATCCAGCTTGCTTAATCTGCTCTGACTATGTTGTGAAACGACAGTAGTCTATTGCATCACTGAAGAGATAATCACATTATCACAGAGAATATAAATCCTCTGAATGATGCAGTTTACCCATCAGTCAGTCAGACAGGGTGTGTTGTAAAGTTGTGTAGCTGCAATACAAGATCATTTCCTCTTGGATTCTGTTTCCTTGGCAACATTTCTGCATGTTGCATCATCATAGTTTTATTTACTCCACTATCAAAGAACTAACTGGAGCTTTAGGATGCCTGAGAGAAAGAGGGGAAAAAAATCAGAGCGGGTTCACTTAAATCTCATCAGAGAAATTGATTAAAAAATAAAAGTCAAGAACAATTACAGGAGTCTTATATCCCAATGAAGAGCTTAAAATGCTCCCTCAGTGTCAAAAGCTTAACAGCAATAAAGCTACAACTTTCCAGCCGAGGAGTCTGATTAGTCAAAATGTCCCTCTCCCTGCCCCCCGCCTTGTTTAACCTTCTGGGTGTGAATGAACATCAAAAAGGAAAACAGTTAACCCTTTCTGCCCTCTTGCTTCTGCAAACACAAACACACATCCTTAACCGAAAACTCCTGAAACTCCTTAGGGGATGTTGTTTGAGTACACTTGTGGTTCCAGCAGTCCTCACATTGTTCTCAAACCCATCATTATCAGAGCTGTGTTACTCATCCATCTTTTAGGTTTTGGATTGAATCGATCACTGCACTTACCTGCCTTCTGGCAGACAGCAGTATCACTCAGTGAATTCCACAACCTGGGATAAGGTATGCGTCAAGACTAGGGCTGTCAATCGATTAAAACATTTAAACTAATTAATTACATACTCTGTGATTAATTAATCAAAATTAATCGCATACATAATTAATGGTGCCTGAACCGATACTTTTAAAGAAAGTAAAAAAAGAAAAGAAAAAAGAAGGGTACTAAACAACAGTAGGTGACATTAAAGAACGTTTTTTTTATTGCTAAGGCCATATGGTCAAAATTAAATGATTTAATAATAATGTATAACAATAACTAACTTATTTCACTAGTAAATTGCTGTTGAACGACAAAAACAACCACCAGATGGGAAATGGACATTTACAATAACTTCAAATGCACCACAAGGCTGTAGTTTACCAGTTTCATTGAACGCACCGCCTGTGTTGTTTTTCCAACGGCAACTGTAGATTGTTACATACCGGTGTTGAATCCTCTACAGTAAAACACAGTCAAACTTTACACCGTTTAGCGTTAGCTGTCAGCATTTTAACCGTTTTTAATCCAGCTACTAGCTAGCGGTAGGCTAACGTTAGCTGCTGTCGAGTATAGTGTTAACTAGCGTCACGTGCAGCGGTGTTTGTGTTGCCTGTATCGTCTGTTTCAGAACATCAGAGAGAAGCGCAGGCATATCAGTGGCACCAGATTTCGGTAGCCAGTGTTGGCAGGAAGAAGATTTTTACAAGTAAATGTTCCAAATAATGATCCAGGCAGCACATTCTCGTCTCCCTCCTTCATTTTACAGTCCCATGGTGGCTAGAACGGCTCCGTCAAATGTCAATATGGAATGGATTAATCTGCGTTATATTTTTTAACGCGTTATTTTTTCTCAGATTAATTAATCAAAATTAACGCGTTATTTTGCCCTAGTCAAGACTCATGCAAGCCTGGTTTGGCCATCACTGCTGTGATTTAAGCTGCACAGGAAAACAGAGGGAGGTTGGAGAAATATATACGAATGTGATGATTTAACACCTAGTCACACTATCAGCAAGACAGAGAGAGAAGAAAAGAAAATTGTGTTTGTATGTCTTAGTGAACTTCGGTGTGGAATTATCCAGAAAGTGTCAGCATGTGTGTTTGTTCATGCTGTAGAACAATGAGGAGGCAGAGAAAAGAGGAACGTGGAGGCTTGTTCCCTGTTCTCTTGCCAGGTGTTGCTGTAGACAAGTGCACATGCATGGTTACACAATTTCATAACCACAGCAGTAGAAGACGTTTTTCAGATTTGAATCAGATACTTGATCACCAGTATAAGAATAAAGAACATGTTTGATGCTGAAACAAAGCATCAAACTGCTGAAACAAAACACTATGGCCTGACTCCAGGCCATAGTGTTTCTACTCCAGGCACTTTTCTCAACAATCTTTGAGATCTTTGTGAGTCATCATGTCTGCTCTCTGAGACCAGTTTGCCTTGAAGAGTGACCCTACCAGAAGGCTGGATCAAACCCAGACACATTGGAGACACATTACATTTTCCAACTCGTGTTGGAGAGTTGAAAGATCTGAGAGGAAATCGATGACGTTTCTGAGCAAAGGGAAATTCCAAGTAAGTTCACAGCAATGCCATGTACTTCACACTGTCATCAAACAAGCCCAGCAGGATAGGTGAATCACCATGAATCATATCTAGCGCGTGAATTTGTTTGTGATTCAGGCTTCTGATGTGGCTGCCTCCTAAACACCTCCATCTGGAACCTAGAGCAATGATTCCCAACCTGTCTACTTGCGCCCCCTTGCATGCATATGTCTACCAAAGACCAATTTTCCCTCTCATACTTTTTATTTGAATACATTTAAGAGGTAACATTCAAAGTAATTCTCTAAGAAAAATGCAAAGATAAGAACAGATAACAAAACATAACAATAATTTTATATTATATACAGTATATAAAATCTATTCTTGTTGTGCTAACATGAGGTTGACATTTTGTTTTTTGTTTTCGGTGAAATGAAATGTCTTGACAACTATCGGATGGACTGACTGGTAAAGACATTCATGGTCCCCAGAGGATGAATCCTACTGACTTTGATGATCCCCTGACTTTTCTTCTAGTGCCACCATGAGGTTGATACTTTTAGTTTTGAGTGAAATATCTCAATTACGATTTGATGGATAACCTTGCAATTTCGACAGACATTCATGCTCCCCTCAGGATGAATTATAATAAATTTGGTCATCCTTTTACTTTCAATCAAGTGCCACAATCTGGTCAGAAATGTAACTATCCAATACTTAATTCATGACGACATACCTGCAAAACTAATGATATTCCGACTATACCATTTAGACTTGCTTCACAACTATTTGGTGGGTCCGAAACCCCAGGTCGGGCACCACTGACCTAGAGGGAAGATTTTTTTTTTTTTAGGAAAGTTCTCAACAATGTCATGGACATCCGAGCCATCATCAAATAAGCCCAGCTGGGTAGTGAGGCAAATGTAAAACCAAATGAAAATGATTCCTCTAAATATGTAAAAAAAGAAAAAGGGAGATACACTTGATAGTACTATATATGTAAATATATCATCAGGTTTAGGGGGATATTTTAGCACACTGACAAGTTCTCACATTATCACCAACGTATTGTTACATTGCTGTTGAGCTGCCATTGTGTTTCCACTGTTGAAAAATAGCTTTATTCAGTTTCATTGCCTGAAGGCGTTGGCTGAGAGGCAGAGCTGCATCACTTTAGGCTGAAGAGGCTTTAAAATGACTCACACACAGACACACAGGTGTCTCAGCTCGCTGTATTGCCTGAGAAAGCAGAAAAGCACTT